>CM062817.1:1575869212-1576469212 GCA_031772625.1 Pinus tabuliformis
GAAACCTTCGGCCCGGTATGCAGATATGAACCAGTAGTGTGGGCCGGGCCAGTTTGATGTTTTCCAAAACCCGCAGTTCAGAAATCTGGTGGTTGTTGAAGATGATTTTATTTCTCCATTTCCAGACCTCCTAGAAAAAATATAATGGTAATAGTATATTGCGCCATGCATATTGTGCTTGCTCTTTGCTCCGCCAGATATGACATTCTGACAAGGTTGTGAAATGTATCAACAATAAGAGCTCAACAGTCCCAACATCCTAGGTCATATTATATTGGTAGAATCAATTGTTTGAAGTTAAGTTAGACAGATTCTTATGCAGTTATCCTACTTCAACCCACATTTACGTTTCTCTTTTGTCAATGTGATTGTTCAGAAATCCTCGCCATCAGCATATACAAACGTAATTTAACGATCCTATTTCAACCAAGAACCTAAGAACCTGACGGTTGCACTCATGCAGTTTGTATGGAATTTTTTGACGCTTGTGCTTTGGAAACATGTATGCTGTTGTTGATTACAAGACCATGACATTGTTTGTTGGTAAGTTTGAAACAACACAAATATTATAAGCCCAGACTGAAAGAACTTGTTCCAAAGTAAACATAAACATATACCTGAATGTAAAAACCTTTTGTGATCATGAAGGCAAGCAAAACAATAGATGCTACTAATCCAATCCGTCTGATGTCAGGAACTACAACACCTATTAACACTCCAATTCCCTTCATGTGTGTCAAAACAGTGTGAATGCATTAATCATATGTAGGTATAGGTAGGTAAGATGACTAGGACATAGAGTTAAAACTTACATTAACTGTGATGATTACTAAATATAGCCCAAGCAAGGTGAGCAAAAATGCAAATGCAGTACTTCGAAAATTGGCCATAAAATGCCCAAGAAGTTGTTGGATGAAAATATCTGTTTTAAAAGGCAAGAAATGGAATGGTTTTTTTTTTATTTGGATTACCAAAAGAAATGGCTTAGTTAAGATAGCTTATAAATGGAGGCATAAGCTCTGAGGCTCTCATGGTGTCATTTCAATATATTGGCCCTGTTCAAGTTTTGAATGATTCAGAAATTAGCAGATCTGTTAGATAGTGGAGGTAGGAAATTTGTAATTCTTTTTTGTCAAACGTGGTAGCTGATAAAAGATGAGAAACAACTTAATCACACACATGTTGTTAAAAGCCTAATACTAAGAAGGCTGGTAGAAGTGGATGATTAAGATTGTTTATAGGTTTAGCCAACAATTTTATTGGTAACATGCATAGTTTGAACTTTTGGTGATATTGTTTCATCACATAGGCTCACTACAGTTTGGTGAATTGTTACTGGAAATATACTTAAATCAAGATAAAATATAGGTGGTAATACCTAGTTGAATGGAGAGTCCTAGTATATTGGCCCTTTTGAGGATTATTATTTGACCAGTTTGTTTCCTTAGTCTGCTGAGTACATTTTTTTTTTGTTGGTTGGTTGTTGTTGTAATTGGTAAATTGTATAGCTGATTTTCATTGCTTCTTGGAATAACTGGCTTCTTGAATAGGGCAGTCATGCAGTTGAGTATGTGAGAGGGGTTTGTAGAACACATTATCTAATGAACTCTTATGTAGAGGCAAAAAGTCTCACTCATAGCCTACTCAGGGCTTCAGATGGGAATTTCTTGTATAGAATGATCAACTTACTAGAACTACTGCTGCACTTTCTTCATCCACAGAAGCCACTTGAAAATGCTTGAAAATAAACTCTCTGTAACGGCCATTGTCAACAAAAATATTTGCAGTGGAGGCCCTCAGCCCAACAACCATTTTAGCCAGCCTTGGAAGGCAAATAGTTGAGTTCAAACATGATGAAAATTTAATTCCCTGTATACAAAAGCATGTATTAGGTGTTGATAATGGCTAGAAATATGAACTGAAGATGTATATACCTCCTTCTGTACAAAAATGAACAGAAGAGGCAAAGGTATAGGGTTCACCTCGAATTTTCTTGCAAGTTCAATCCACTGTAGGATGTGAAAGGAAGTGTCATAGTGCTAAGAGCGAAAAAGAGGGGAAGGAAGAAACTAATAATTTCAGAAATTTTAGCTTTCTATCCGTACCTTGATTTGTTCTAATAAAATTAATATTAAATGTTTGATGGCATCCAGGGAGCTATCTGGTAATGATAATAATAATATTATTAGTATTATAATAATAATAACAACAATGGAAAGGTGGGGAAGGAAGAAACTAATAATTTCATAAATTTGGACCTTTTGTCCTAGCTTTATTTGTTCTTTAGATCCAACTAATATTTTGTAGATCCAACTTATGGTGAACCAACAGCTTGAAAGCCAATTGCAAGTCATTTAGCCAACAATGATCTATAAGCATGCCATAGTATTATGTCTCTGCATATTCACAATAGTGATTCCACTGTCATATTATTATTCCCCACTTGGACAGAGCGATGACACAAGGGGTTTCTACATGTTGATCGACCATGTAAATTGTATCTTATAAATTAAAATTCTTGTTTTCTAGCCTTCTATTTCTGTAGATATCAATTGTGTAGTTGATGGCTTACTTTTTATAAATTCTTCCACAACCTATTATTATTTACAAAATATTCATTTTCAAAATACACATAACTAACTATTGCAATTGTAACTCATTATCATCCACCCTTGCTTTCAACAATGTCCATTCACATGTCCCTATTCTTCCCCACTCTATGCTATTCTTCCCCACTCTATACATGTCTCTATTCTTCCCCACTTTATGATGTTCTTCCCCACTCTATGCCTTACGGCGTTTCCTTTGCAACATAAGGTGCAAATGCTAGTAATAGTATTATTTTATTTTTAAAAGAAGACAAAGATGACAACAACAATGGTTTTCTCCCACATTGGGTTTCCACCTAGAATATTGGTGCTCATGTGTGTTGATGTGTTTCTTATGTGTTGATGATATATCTGCTCTCTACTTCTCATAATTTCTATGTAATACATGTTTTATTGAATTAATGATGCGTTGGTTAAATATTAACAAATGATGAATTATATGACTAGATATACGCAATTTTCCCTCATCATAGTTAGTTCACAGTCACGTATATAAATTGGAATAAGAAAAGTAAAGTTGAAATAAGTTTTAAAATACCAGTTCACCCAGCCCTCACCGCCCCCAGTATTTTTCCTAATAGTAGTTCGGTGATGAGGATGAATCATTTAGAGGATTTATTCATGTCTTATGAAACCATTTTAAGGGGGTTTCCACTTGATATTTTGAAGTGGACTTGGAACCAGATTTGGAGTCCTCTCACCTGCTCTTTATAGGAGCTACTAATTGAAGGAAAAAAACACTTAATATGTTCTAAATAAATTCAAAGGAATTAATGTACATGACAGTAATGGGAAGAATCCTTGGAGATTAAAGAATCATGTTTAAATCTAGCTAATAGAGTAAGTGAAATAATTTTTCGCTTTGTTTATTACACCAAACCATGATACAATGGTGAAATTTGGTATGATACCCACCAATTTATGCTCCTAGAATGAACTTTTGTATGCCGTCGACCGCTTGCACTGCACTGCCCTGGTATGACATCTCTTCACCCATATGACCACTACTTTATGAAAAAAGGAAAGTTGTAGAAAGCATTGTACTTTCTCAATGAGATGGAGGCCAACCACTGTGGGCCTAATGTTGTGTCTTACAATATTCTTATTTGGGGGTTTTGTACACATGGGAAATTAGAATGTAGAATGAAATTGATAGCGCAAATGGTTGATAAGGGATGCAATCTGAATGTCATCACATATAATATCTTATTGAAAGGTTATTTCCAACTAGGAATGCTAGAGGGGGAAAATTCCATGTGGAAATGGATGCTCAAGAGTTGATGGGAATTAATGAAAATTGATGAAGGCTTTATATATATAAGCCCTAATGAACTACTAAAATAGAAAGAACAAATAACGCGTGGAAATTTGTTGGTAACAACTATTGATTCTTCAAAATTCATTGTTGTGGGCATTGATTAGGGAACACCTCACAGATGATGTCAAGTTTCCATTTAATCTCCAGAATAATTATGCTCAAGATTTTCAATTGCAGGTGATACTACTCTCACTATGATTATACTTCTTCATTGACTACACCTATGTCTTAATCTCATCATTGTAGGATGGTTTTAGACAAAATTAATAGATAGTTAAAAATTTTGAGGATTTGGTCCATCAATTATTTGTAGGCTACTTTGGAAACCATGTGAAAGATATTCATAAAAATTGCTTCTTATCGATCCATGTGATTAATTTAAATTAGTGGAGTAACAAGCTCTATAATTTCAAGCTACATCGTCAATTTCCTCAGTATTTGTTGTTATGAATCCACTCTCTTGATATCAATTTTGCATTGTAAGGTCTATACTATCGATCTTTTGTTGCATGAAGAGATCAAATCTTCAATCTCTACAATTTGTTTTATAAACATGTACATAACTTATCGTTTCTCTAAAACCTACGACCACTTCGTCAAAAACAAAAAAACAAAAACATAATGGGTTGAACACGATTTACAACACAATGGCTTCAATTCTGTAAGATCATTGTCACCAATCATTAGATCTGGTAGCTAGGGGAGTCTCTCAAACCACAAATGGTTTTGGTCCAACCTGTTCTTCCTCTCCAAACATTATGGTTTTGATTTCTGGGGCCCACATATCCTTCTGTCTCTATTTCAAATATTTTTGTATAAATTTAACAAGAGTTGCATGCAACCAATAGAACAATACATACATTAGGATCCCGACGTGTCAATCACTAGAATTTATCATGGATTGAGTGCAAAACAATGCTAATATAGAAAGTGATAAAATGATTCTAAGTAAAAGCAACAAAGTAAAATGGATGAATTCTATCTAAATTCTACCGTCTAATATATAATCCAGGAAAATTTTGTATATATGAGATCAAAATATAATTCAATAACTAGAGATAGATATCTCTTTGTTAAATCATTTAATCAAAACAAATTGTAAATGATAACCAATTGAATTAAATAATTAATTGAATTCTAAAATGAACAACATTCACATCTAATCTTGAATTACTACACTTAGAAACGAAAGATACAATAAGATAATAGTGAATTATTAAATCTTTTAGTTATAAACAAGAACAAGTTTAAATGCTTTGAATAAAAAAATTTAGACAAGACAAAATCAATGATAGTACCAATTCTATTGTGCTTCCTTGAGACATGAAATCAAAACTGTTTCAGTTTGAGTTGGAAAAGGAACTAGTACGAAAATGAAACTAGGCCTTTTTTTCAAAAATTTAGAACCTATAGCTCTATGGGCAAGATCTATTGAAATAGTTTTTACAATTTAAAAGGAGGCAGTTCTTGCTCCTAATTTTTCTCATCAAAATAGTAACAAAAATATAAAAATAGAGAATTGTTACAACATTTGAATTGATGAGGACTTTATCTTTTGGAAGCATCAAATGCAATTGAATTATTGGTTTGTTTTAATCTTTTATGAACTTATAGAAGCTCTCCCAATTCTGGAGATGCATAAGGTCTAATATTAACTCAACACTTGAACATGTGAGCTTCTAGTGATGGCAACATCTCATTGATCTGATTGTTCACTGCTTTAGTTATCTGCAAATAACCATGAGGTTTAAGCAAGAATTCCCAATTTGCCTCGAGATTTAGCATATGTGGTTGCTCAACTTTGTTAATAGTGTTAGCTCTATCTTCTCGTGTTTTCTTTTTCAATGCTTCTACCTATGGAAGAACTATCTCTGAGCCTGCATATAATAATTTAGTTTCCTTAAGAGACTGAGAAATAGATTCTATAAAGTTTATTTATGTATAAAGCCTTGGCCACGATGAATATTTAGCCATAAAGGCAAGTTTAAGCATTAATAAAATTAAAGAATTTTGAAGAGTTTTTTAAGGGATAAAATTTTAATAAAAGAGAGAAAAGTATAAAATAAAAATTTGAAGGGTCCGCATTTTTTATTATGTTTAAATAGAAAATGGGGAGTTGTTGTTTTGTGCCAACAATTGACGTCATACTGGATGAACAAGTTATCTCTGTTTATAATAATGAAGAGAAGTAAGGAATAAGATTGCATAAAGAAAAAACTTATGACTTATTAAAATTTCACAATGAAATTTTTATGACCATTTAAATAATAGGAAAGGACTTGTACTCATATGTTTTTATTTCATCATTATCATGGATTGAGTGTAAATTAATTCTCTCAATTAGTCCAGATATATCCAATTGAGAATTAAAAACATAATTAGAACAATATGCATAAGAAAAGATTCAAATGACTAAGTCATAGATTTAAGGGATCAAAAGACTAGTAATAATTCTTGAAATTAGAGCATTTGCATTGATGTGCAAATCCCTCCATGAACAAAATAAAGAAAACA
Source organism: Pinus tabuliformis (assembly GCA_031772625.1). NCBI lineage: Eukaryota > Viridiplantae > Streptophyta > Pinopsida > Pinales > Pinaceae > Pinus > Pinus tabuliformis. The sequence goes on from CM062817.1 coordinate 1,575,875,654, forward strand.
AAAGTATCAAGAACCTTCGTCTTTATTGAAAATTGGATATTAACTAGTTTAAAACAACCCTCAAGATGTTGGTATGTTTAAGAAAAATGAAGAACCACTACTAATAATTTTAACGATATGGTCAATCATTTAAAACAAAATAAACTTGAATTTGTTGAAGAAACAAAAATCTCATCAGCTTTATCAAACCAAAAAAATAAACACTTTAGTACTTATGCATGGTTTGATGATAACAAATGTTGACTAAAAATAACATGGACATTAATCTCTTAAATCTACTCAATATAGATTTCAGGTCATGTTAAGAAGTGATCACTAGTGCCACTTCAACTCTCATAGGTCATTTGACAGAAGAGAAATTGCCATAGAAAGCATGAACTAAGTTTCTATCTAGCTTGCATTTTAATAAATATGAAGTAGTTCCATCTACAGTAACAAACATGACTAAAGAAAATGTATTTTGAGTAGCAAAGATTTTAGTTAAGCCTTTAGCAATGAAAACTACATTTGACTGCACTATTTTCCCTTAGTTAACTATATTTAATGAAAATTATACTTATATAAATTTGAATAACTAAAGAACTTTATTCATCATATAAGATTGGTTTTTAACTATCTGAGGATAAGAATCAAGTTTTAGGTTGTCGAACTGGTGGAAAAGTTATACAAACCTAAGTTTTATAAATAATTTTGATATGTCCCAAAATGATAGAAACATAGCAGAAATCCACCCAAAAAAAGGCAACATGCAAGCGATAATTGCAACATCAAGAATAACATATAAACACACTTAATTCTCATTATACTTGTAACTATGAGAGTTTGTCCAGGTCACTAATGTGCAAAAATATGAAGCCTATGTTACTAAAAACATGAAAAAGAGACTTGTTTGTTGTTTTATTATTTTTGCATTGCCACTTTCATATTGTGACTAGATTGATAGATTAGCTATTGTTCCTTGGAGAAAAGTTCCAGCTGAAAGGAATTAGTAACTATGACAACCATTAAAACTGATCAAAATTTTGGAAATGATAGCCCCCAGACAAAAAACCTTTGAATGTAATGCTGACTTACTCTTGTAGAAAGACCAAAAATAATTAGATTGTCCCCCTCTTTGGTAGTTACAACTTTGAAATATTAAACTACAAAGAAGAAGAACTAAGGAAAACTCGGTCTCATCATTGTAGCCTAAATAAATATGTACTTTCTGTTAAGGAAATCATGTTGCACCATACATGATTTTCAATTGAGGAAAAACAATCTTGAAAAGGATAAAACCACGGAAGAAACAATAGATACAGTAACATATCATAAGAGTTGCAATCAATATGACTTCATATTCATTAATCTCCAAGGAAGATATAACATTACATTGATAGCTCTAAAATTTCAAAATATCTGAACCCTTTTCATATGGTGTTGTTTTTCTTAAACAACAAATCATAATTCCTTTAAATTATCACATCTAACTGTGAAAACTCCTAATTATTGTAACTAATTTTTACTTAACAAATGTTCTAAAAAATTTTACATATAAAATTTTGTCGTAAACAAGAAACCAAACATTGATTTCAGAAATAGTAATTTAAATAAAGACATTATCAAATGCAAAGTTCCATGCATTGGGTGTTGGTTCCATCGACTACATATATTGTTATGAAATGTATGAGCAATCGTTTCTTTGCAAAGTATGTTCAAACTAGAATGCTTGGTATAATTTGGCTTAGCTACAAATAGGGTTTTTAAAAACCATAGAAGTTGGAACTCTTGTTGTAGATACTTAACAACAATTTGGCCCTTCAAATATTTAGATGATGTATTAGCCCTATTAGATTTATTCTTTGCATATGTTAAATCATTTTCACATATCTCGCAATAAATAAATTTTCCCTATTAATCCCAACAACTAAGCAATCCAACTCTCGCTCTTTTATCAATTTTTTTGTTAAAAAATGAGACACTTTTTTGAACTTCCTTCTGTCGGTTTGAGGCCTAAATTTGAAGCATATTTTTCTTGAGTGCCTTTCTTACTTCCATAATAATAGATGTTCTATCCACTATATCAAGTGCTTTGAGCTTATTTGTAGTTTTATTATTGAGATATTTAATAATCTACTCCGCCTTTGGGATTTTGCCCTCCAATTCGTCCTAAGTCCTTTTTATGACTGATTCTAATTTACCAAGCAAGGACTTGTGTTCTAAAATTATAACAATGTATTCCTGATAATATCACATCTCCTATATGATATCCTCGCAAACTATCCACTTTTCCTCTAGCGGGGAGACATTTCCTTTCAGTTTTGCCTTCAGTTTATTTATTTCTTGCTGGGAAACTTGTTTTTAAGTTACAAATCTAGTGTTCCTTTCATTTGTAATATTCAACAGTCTATATTTACAATTCAACTGTTCCTTCACTTCTGCCAAGACATTTTTTGTTTTTCTTAGCTCTACTTCAAAGAGCTTAAGATATCATAAATCTTTGGATAATTGTTTTGAAGGGTCTTGAGTACTTTGGATAGTTGAGATGGGAGAAATGAAAACATAACCCTTGAAAGATTCACAACATTTACTTGTCAAACCAGGGCATCGTAAACTTCAAGGCGTAGCATAGTTAATTCCAAAGGTTCTGGATAGATTCTGTAAAATCCTATCTCTACCCCAACAATTAAATTAATCAGGTTCTAAAAATGCTTTGAAGCAAATCCTGTTGCTTCTATTCCTGCACACAACAAAACCAAATCCTCTCTAAAGACCGAATCTTCACATAAAATGACAATAAAAGACTTCTAAAAAATATTTCATCTCACACAAATGAATTCAAGGTTCAATGGCATAATCAAACAAATGCAAACTCTGTTCTTGCACTTAAACAACCATTCAAAACATTTTGTTCCTGTACTTTTAAAAAAACTTTGTTCTTGCAATCTTAAATGGTTTTACTCCTGCATTAAAGGTACTATGTGAAAAAACTAGATATTCCAGTGTGAAATAAAGGCCTGCTTGAATTAAAAGTGCATACACACGATATTTTGTAGTTGAAAATCAAATCTCAGCATGGAATGAAAATTTCATTAAACATAGGGGAAATGTTTCACACCTATGCATAAAAGACAAAAGAATAACTCACAAGTCAAATTCCATCATACACTACTCCTATTTGATCAGTAATATATTTCAAGGTCAATCTGTGCTTGTGCAAAAATATGATATGGGTTACCCAAGATAAGAAACTCAACTAATAGCTTAATGACAATGAAAATATGTTCCTACACCGAAAGTCTCAAGGTAACCAATTTGCTATCCTAGGCTTCACAAAGCCAGATACACTATGTATCATTTGAATCTTAAAGCCTTTCAGAGGAGAATAGACATAATCATTAACACAAAGTTTCATAGAGATGACCTTGAAGTTTCTTAACATAGTCTAAAAAAACAATATTTATTCATCAGGAGCAATATTCAATGTGTGTCAACAAACTTAAACGAGCATATCCAGTTGTGAAAATAAATATTCAATGCAAATGGGCCTTATTTACCCTCAACCTAATCTCCAAGTCTCAATTCGTTATCAAACATAGGAACTATTACAAAACTAAGTGCTAGGGTTTCAACCTCAGTTCAAAAGGTAATTTCAGAAATAAAAGGTAACTTCGTAAATAAAATGATGCACATGATTTCTCAATGTTTAACTTAAGAAATAACTTAAAAAATAAAGTTAAGCTTCAGATCTGAACAAATACCATTCCTCATAAGCAATGCACAAGGTTTTTATCACTCCTCACACATTTGATACAAGAAGTTGAAAACACACACACACACATCAACATTAACACACACAACATATCTCACAGTGCAATGATTTGAGGGAGAACAGGCTGGGTTGGTCAGGCCATAGTCAACTAGCTCATTTCCATTTTAAAATGAATAGTTAACTTACGCAAAACAAATTAACCATCTATAGGAAAACAAAATCGTTTCATCAGCCTCGCATTAAGCTCCTTTTATTAATCAAAGAGTCGCTACTCAATAAATTCGATGTAACAATATATCCAACTCTAGAGGAGGTTATGGCGATACAAGCCTTCAAAATACCAAAACAATAAATTGTACACAATATCGCTAACCTATCTTCTCATGTAACTTGATATATATACATTTTACACAAGTTCTCAACCATATCAAGCTAGTAACAAAAATTACAATTTGTTCCCAACTAATTCCTAACAATAGAAACCCTCACATTCTCTGTTTCACTCGAACCATTTGCAGGAGGACAGGAACAAATTTTTTTGAAGACCAGGAGTGAGAGTGCACAATTTCTTCTTTGACAACTCACATCAAGCACAAAACTCCTAGTCAAACTATCGAATCCAATGACCTTCCTAATCTGGTGCAGGGACTGAGATTAGTGCAGGAATCTCGAGATCATGATCTTCCTGTACCATAACACTTCGACTTTGAAATTAGTGAAAAACATGGAAAAATATTCTTTAGGCAACATGATGTAAGCTTATAGTTATACATATTAATTTATTTAACCTTTTAATAAAGATAAGTAACCCTTACCCATTTTACCCAAATGTAAAAAATGTAAGAAAGGTTAAAAATGTATGCATGGAGGTTTATTTAAGTTGTAAAACAAAGGTTAAGGTAAGGGTATTTTTATTAAAAAATGGAGAAATTATAGAGCCTAACATTCCCCCAACCTCATCTTATTATGTGCCCTCACACAGCTGCTCATTGACCTCTGCAAAAAACAAAAAATTGAAATCCTTCCTTCTCATTTCTGGATTTGAATATTAATTCCCACGCCTTCGACCCAAATGTTATTTACTTGTATTTTGAACATCCTAGCACAGGTTTTCATGCAGGATGCCTGGATTCTCCACTTCTTCACCTGCTCCTTCAGTCCAACAACCTTTGCAAAGAACTCTTTTTTCTTGGTCGTCAATGTGGCATTCTAGGATTTTAGACATCTATTTACTACCTCCAATTCTTGAATCCGTTTTCTTAGTTTCTAATTTTCCTTTGTCTTCTTCATAGGGGGTTCACCAGGAACAGGGTCATTTAGTTCTTCCTTCTTCTGCTCATGAATTTTTCTCTATTTCTTCATCTTTTTCATAATAGATGTAAGAGGAACAAAGTCCTCTTGCTCTTCTTCCCTCTGCTCCTGAATTCCTTCTTGCTCCACCTACTTTTGCTCATGGAACACCTTTTGATTTTTAATTTTCTTCATTGCAGACACTAGAGGAATATCATCCTCATGTTCTTTCTCTCTTCTCCCTTGATTGGTGATAAGGGTACTCATCGCTACTACTCCTGCTGAAAGAGAAAGTTTTTCTTCATCGAGCACATGCTTCGTCTTGTACACTGAAACCCTATCGCTAGTCATCCCCTCGTTTCCTTCAGGGATATCCAGTGGAGGTTCTCCCAATGAGGCACCATCTCCTTTAGATGATTCAAATTCCACAATGGTTTCAACCTTAGGAAAACTAGTACTGTCTCATGTCTTCCTACGGGAAGAGGCATGATATCATTTTAACAACCCTCATGTTATTCTTTGGGATGGTTCTGGAACCACAAGTTCAAGTGTCACACTCTTCTTTGTTTTCTGACTCTGCTTCTCCTGTTGTTCCTCTTGTTTAGGCCAAGCAGCCCTGGATTCCTTAACATTTTTAGATTTTCCTCTTTGTTGTTGTTCTTCTTTCTCAGGCTGGGTAACCTTGGATTCTTTAGCCTTCTCATACTTCTTTCCTTGCTAACTCTTTATGATAATCACCTTTGTAATTCCTCCATTCTAATATAACTCTAGGAATTCTCCAGGTAGAACCCCTATTCTTCAATTCCTTACTAACTAGGATTTTTATCAACCCATAATGGCACAAATTGTAACCCACTTGATATTCGAGGATTTTCTGAACATTCCTGGAGCTAGTCTCTTTAATAAAAAGTATGAGAAATTGATTAAGTCACCAAACTCAAAGTGCATTAGGAGGCGAATATGATACACGTAAGTCATGAAGTACCTACCATTGCAAGTGAGGGATTTTTGTAGGATAAACAACATATGTTTCCATCTTTCAATCATTTCACTCCTCGCCACTCCCTTCTTCCAATCAACTGCACATCCTATTCTTGCTAAAAACTTGCACCATAATCCTTTTGCTATTTCACCTTTCTGAAACCATTATTCCCGAGTGACAGAAAAATCAGTAGCCTGGGAGATGAATCGCTCTGTCAATTTGAATTTCAACGAGCCTATGGTGTTGAAAATAACAACAAGAAATGCTAAAATTAACCTCACGAAAAATCCTAATTTAATTTTCCTTGAATTAAATTAGGAATAAAATTGTAATTCCAAATCTCATGATAAATTACATTAGTTAACTAAGTTAATTTGACTTAATTGGCTCAGTTAATTCGAATTGAGGGTTTAACTAGAGGCATGTACAGTGTCTCCTGCATTATAGGAGCCCTAGTTGAGTTTTTTTGAGTTGTAATTAATTAATTCAGTGCAACTGAGTTAAAGTTAGTTAAACTAGTTCCAACTATTGAAGGAACTAGTGGGAGGTCTAATAGTGTGGTGCTACTTGAAGTGAAGTGTTGTGTTGCTTGAAGTACAGTGTGGTGTTGCTTGAAGTACAATGTGGTTATACCTAAAGTGTAGTGTGGTGTTGCCTAAAGTTCAATGTGGTGCTACCTGAAGTGTAGTGTGGTGCTGGATGTAATGATCAACCAAAAAACTGAAGATTCACTCATAATTAACTCATGCATGTTAGATAAGAGAAATACCCCATTGAGATTGGAGTTCAAGGACAATGTACTATCAATTGTAAAATTATCTGAATTATACAGATGGTGCATGCAATCAGAGGAAGATCCTAAAGGAATTGCACAATCCAATGGAGGAAATTACTATTAAATGGGGGCCTATTTCCTCATTGAATAGGGCAAGGAAGTAAGAGCTTGGAAGGCTAGGAAATTGGATAAGTGTTGGCCAGAGTCAGTTTAGGAAGAAGTGAGACAAATATAGATAGTGTAGAGGTTTCTCGGGCTTGAGAAAAGCATTGTAATCTTCTCATATTTTCTGACTAATGCAATATACAAATAGTAGGGGTTTTTAGCTGTGGCTTTCCCCAGGAAATCATTGTGTTATGTGTTGATTGAATTCTTTCTCTTGTATGCTTCATGATTTCGTGATCATTTAATTGTTTCCACTGATGAGTAGAGTAGATTCAATTCTATTGGTTTTAGCATATTAGAATTAGTAGTTTGAATCTATAAGGAATTTACATGGTATCACAGCTGAAATCATGATAGAAGAGAATAATTCAAAGTTGTCCTTGCAGGTGAATAGAATTTTCAGATCATTCTTCAGATATTGCAGGATGTCCTTCTATGGATTGAGACTCGAATATGCCCTTGAGGGTATTTCAAATTATATTGCTTGGAAGGACAAGATGGAGGCGGTGTTCGAAGATAATAAATTGAAGGAATTCATAGATCATGATATCTCGAAGCCTCCAACATTTGATGCTAAAGATATAGCAGAGTGGAGGAAGAGTGTAGCAAGAGCCAAGAGGATCATCCTGGAGGGTGTGAGAGACCACATAGTATTGAAAATACATGGAAATGAGACTCCCTTTTCTATGTGGAAGACTCTTAGTGAGCTATTCGGTAATAGCCATGAAGCCAAGAAACTTGAATTGATGAAGAAATTGAGGATTGAAGACAATGGGTATGAGGTAGTATTCAGAGATGGGAAGGCCTATCTCAAGCATCTTTCTTCACGTCAACTAAAGCAATTTGGTGTCAAGGTTGAGAGCTTGTACACATTAGAGGAAGATGCATGCACAACTTTGAGGAGCAAGGTAGGGATAGAGATGTTGTGATTGAGAGGGAGCATGGTTTAGCTATCAAGAGGAAGCCTCAGTCAGTTGGAAGTTGGGCTGACCACGAGGATGATGGTGAAGAGGACTAGTTAGAGATCTCCAATAGGAGGAGAGTTCGAGCTAAGTGGGTAGAGGGAGCACTCGAAACTATAACTCCAAGAGTGAGGTGGAGCGATGTAGATCCTTAGTCCAGGAGTTGCAGAAATATGGGAAGGATCCATTGAGGTGTTTTTGTCTCATGGATCATTACCTTGCTATGAAGACCCACAATATTTAGTAGCAAGAGGATCAATATGAGTCAGATACTGAGGAGTGAAAACGAATATTGATAGCAGAGCAAGAATTTCAATAGCAGAGTCAACAACAACAAAATTTTCCTAGCGGACAGTTGCAGACACAGTTGATTCAATTTATTTTGTTTTTTTGGGATGCTTTTTAGTTGTAGTTGTTGTAGTAGCAACAACAACAATGAAAAGAGATGTATGCAGGACATTCTAAAGGTACTAGATTAGGATAGATGTGAATCCATTTCTTGTTGAGAGGGAGCATTAAAAATAACAACAAGAAATGTTAAAAATAACATCAAGAAAAATCCTAATTTAATTTGTCCTTGAATTAAATTAGGAATAAAATTGTAATTCCACATCTCATGACAACTTGTATTAGTTAACTAAGTTAATTTGACTTAGTTGGCTTAGTTAATTCTAGTTGAGGGTCTAACTAGAGTCATGTAGAGTGTCTCTTACATTATAGGAGCCCTGGTTGAGTTTATTTTGAGTTGAAATTAATTTAATTCAGTTCAATTGAGTTAAAGTCACTTAAAATAGTTCCAACTGTTGAAGGAACTAGTGGGAGGTCTAGTAGTGTGGTGATGTCTGAAGTGTAGTGTGGTGCTTCCTGAAGTACAGTGTAGTGTTGCCTAAAGTGTAGTGCAGTGTTGCTTGAAGTACAATGTGGTGCTGCCTGAAGTGTAGTGTGGTGCTGCCTGAAGTGCAATGTGGTGCTGGCTGAAGTGGAGTGTGGTGTTTCCTGTAGTGGAGTGCAATGTTGCATGCAGTGATCAACTAATAAACTAAAGATTCACTCATAATTAACTCATGCATGTTAGATCAGATAAAGACCTAGTTGAGATTGGAGTTCAGGGCAATGTACTATTAGTTGTATAATTATCTAAATTGTACAGATGGTGCATGCAATCAGAGGAAGAGACTAAAGGAACTACGTAATGAAATGGAGGAAATTACTATTAAATAGGGGCCTAACTCCTCTTTGAATAGGGAAAGGAAGTAGAAGCTTGGAAGGCTATGAGATTGGCTAAGTGTTGGCCAGAGTTAGTTTAATAATCAGTGAGACAGATAGAGATAGTGTAGAGGTTGCTCAAGTTTGAGCAAAGCATTGTAATATTCTCATATTTTTTTACTAATGCAATATACAGATAACAAGGTTTTTGGCTATGGCTTTCCCCAGAAAATCATTGTGTTATGTATTGATTGAATTCTTTCTCTTGTATGCTTCATGATTTCATGATCATTTAATTGTTTCCATTGATGAGTAGAGTATATTCGAGTCTATTGTTTTAGCATATTACAATTAGCAGTTTGAATCTATAAGGAATTTATACATATGGTCAACACCTTCGCATCGAAACTTTGCACAAAATATTTTGTAACACCTAAATCATAACCATTAAACTTATATAGGATGGGAAGCCATCCCGCTTCCTGCAAAATAGGGATGCTTTCTTCATAATCTACTGTCTGCTAAACCTATTTGACAGAGGATGGTTCAATATGCACTGATACCATGGTACATGTGATGCCAATATAACCTGCGATTCTACAATTCTTCACAATTCAAAAATCCTCAAAGCTAGCATTCACAGATTTGAATAATACCATAGTTCTTTTTCATTTCAAAATTTGAATGGTGCAGGAATGATTTCCTTTTAAGGCTCACACGATTCTAGTACCATGCATTCATTTGAAATACAAGCCCACTCATGTCCCATTTCCTACACTGACACCTCATATCTTAAACCCTTATCACTCAAGATGGTAATTATGACCCACGAGGTACATGATTCAGTTAAAAACAATGGATTCGATAAAGTTTCTAAAATAGGTAATGCAATAATGATTATCACTGAAATTTAACAAATAACAGTCATATGGGTTATGATTCCCTGAGACATTCGGATTTGAGTGATAGCTAGTGGTGAGTTCACACATGATGGGAGAGGAAATCCGTTTAATGGTTGTATTAAAACACAATGACAAGGAATAATCGAGATGACCTCTATACATGCATTTTAGCCCTCATGTTGATATTCCACGGGGATGGGTGTTGCTTGTAATAATAAAGGTCGCTTAGATTTAATGTTAATTTACGCTACCCATTCATGTCCCTTTAAAACTTTTAACAATATAGTCACTTTGTAGATGAAGGTAAAGGTACTTGTTCCTGGGATAAGGTCATTATTTTACATATAGCTGTCATTTTTTGAAATGAAAATTGACCTATCCCTGTAATACTAAAAAATTAAATTCTCACACTTATCAAAATTGATTTATAAAGAGAATTCCAACACTATTATAAAAAATTGACCCATGTTGTGGTGAGAAATATTCCAGTATAATGATAGGAAGGATTCTCGCACTATGATAAGAAGAGTTCCTGAACTGTAATAAGAAATATTCTTGCACTGTGCTGGGAAGAATTTTTGTGCTTACACTAATTATGAGAAGAATTCTTGTACTATGATAACCAACCAGTTTGAATCTGAATAATTCATGTTAAATTATGTAAGACTATAGATTTGAGGCTTCTGCGATCTGCATTTTGTGTAATGATGTCTTCCAGAGTCATCGCATTCATGTTTTACTGTATTGACGTTTTGAACCATCCTCTGTGGTTCATCATCAGGATCAGATGTGTGAAAAAGTCAGATAATGATGGGGAAATAAATAGAGGAAATGTTGGGATGGTAATGTATGGAGCCGACATGTTTGAAACTGTTAAGAAATAAATTTAGTTTAATTAATTGATATTCAATTAATTAAACTAAATTTATTTCTTAACATTAACAAACCTGTCGGCTCCATACATTACCATCCCAACCTTTCCTCTATTTATTGCCCCATCATTATCTGACTTTTTCACACATCTGATCTTGATGATGAACCACAGAGGTTGGTTCGAAACGTTGATACAATAAAACATGTATGTAAAAATAGATTGCAGAGTTAAGTAGGATTAATTGCCAAAATCAGGTGTCAATATGCTTTGGTCTTGGAATAGGCAAGGCTTCAAAAATGCCAGAACCTGAAAAATAAGAGGGGAAAAAGAAGCGGGATAGGGATATTACATAAAGAAAAGGGAAGGAAAAGCATTAGGGACACTTAGAATAAGGTGTATTAATACAACAAGAGGGAGAAAAGAGAGCAAATGTTAGGTCCCTATACTACTAGTGTAACCCCTTATTGTTATTAGTACAACCCCCTTATTATATTGTTGTGCCCATGTAGTCCCCATATTTTTATTATTGTGCCCCATAGAAGCCCACTATTGTTATTTTTCCCTTTGGAAAAATCATAATTTTCATTATATGTAAGAAAATTACATGCTGTATATGAATATTGCATATGCTGTAGGAGAGGTATAGTGCCTTCCAACACAAAAATGATCTAGAGTAGAAAAGAAGAGTGCCTTGTATCCGCGCAGGGAGGCACAGTTCTTCTAGTAGAGTTCAACAAAAATTTAAATCAAAATTACTCATAGAAAAGAGTATATGTCAGTTGTATATCTGATAATTTGAAAAGCATATATGAATATTTATAGATAATAGCAAAAAAAGACATATAACCAGGGTCCCTGTTAGCCATTTAGTCTGTTGTATCTATGAACGGCCGGTGATAAAACTGGTAATGTGAGTCATCCCTCTATTCTTGGATCATCCAAGTGCCTGGAGGCCTGACCGCGGCTTCTTTGGATAAGAGATCGCAACTGAATTTCGTTCCTTGTAAATGTGATGGCATACAAATGAGTCAAAATGAGTGATAAGTCGATGTGCCTCATCCAAGATTTGTCTCAGAGAAAAAGTAGAACAAGTTGATCTTTTATTTATTCAATCAAAAACAATTTTTGAGTCACCAAATAACTGGAGATCTCTACAGTGTTTTTCCAGTGCGAATTGTATGAGGAATTTGGCTGTGGATAGTTTAGCATAGTTGTTTGTGCATCTTCCTAGGCCCATTTGCAGTTTGAAGAAATAGGAATCAGATAAAAACAATAAGGCCCCACCCCCACAACCAAACTCTTGTGTAGATCCATCGAAGAAAGCCCAAGGAAGCAAATGGTTGATGGTTTCAGGGACAATGGTTCAGGGTCAATGGATGTCTTCCTCATCAGGAATGGTGTTGTAATCATACACAATGCGAGTCAAAATGGAGGCCCAATGAGGCAAAATATTTTGGAAGATGAGATTGTTGCGAGCTATCCAGAGAGCCCAACATATAAGGAGAGGAAGATTTCTAGCTTTAGTTGGGGTTGCTGTAGTCCACCAATTTGTCCAAGCCTCCTGAATAGACAAATCTTGCCATTAGATCTAGGGGGAAATGGTCGATGAGGTCGAGCTCTAGAGTTCCTTAGCGACCTGGCATTCCAGGAAAAGGTGGTCCATGGTTTCATTGTTGCACTTGCACATACAACACCAGAATGGACCATGTTGTGCATGCTTAAGGAGGTTATCACCCATAGGGGTCTTGTTTTTAAGAATTGTCCACATGAGAATTCAAGTACTGGGGGGGGGCTTTGAGCTTCCATAAATGTTTCCACCATTACTCTATATCTTGTGGTTTATGTGCTTCATCTAGGACCAGATAACCGTCCTTAGGAGAGTATTTCCCAGAATTTACGAGTTCCCATATAATATCAGCCTCCCCTTCTGTAATTCGGATATGACCTTCTGTTAAGGCCACTACGTAGTTGGCCCAATTCTGTTCCCATTTCTGCAAAATAAGCAAGCTTCGAGTCGATTTCCAGGCTTGTTGAAACAAAGAGGTATGTTTAGGGTTCACAATATGGTTAATATGGGTAATACCCACTTCGTTGAGGTAGAATTTAAGCTCGAGGGACAGTCTGTGGGCATTTCTGCTACCAATACAGGGGTCCTCCCCAATCCTCACAGCGTTTCCATCTTGGATTCTCCATGTGAGGCTAGATCTAATGATCTCTAGAGATTTTAGCACTGCCTTCCAGATTACTGATATCCCTGTGATGAGTCTTGAGGGTTATCTTAGCCAATCCATCACATTAAGAGGTGCAGTGTATTTGGAGGTGGCCACCCTTGTCCACAAACTGCTTGAGGTGATGAGCTGCCAGCCAAGATTTACTGCTAAGGCTTTGGAAAAGTCCTCTAACTTCTTGATACCTCAACCTCCCATTTCTTTAGAATAGAGAGAGCATCCCATTTAACCCAAGTGAAAATTATACTAGGGTGTTTGCCCTTCCAGAGAAACTGACTGCAGAGGGTTTGTATCCTAGAGAGAATGCCCCTCGGTATCCAAGCTAGAGCCATCCAGTACATCGGAGTAGCCTCTAGTATTGCTTTTATAAGTGTTAATCTGCCTGCTCTGGATAAGTACTTGTGATACCAGATGTTAAGCCTTTTTTCTAGTTTTTCTAATAGCCATATCCAGTGTGCGATTCTGTAGCCCAGGGGTTTTAACTTGTATCCCAAGTATCTAAGCCCTTCCTCCAATCTTATCAAGGTGAAGTTGAATCAATGGAGTGCATAATGAATCTCATGAGGTGAGCAACCATGAGCTATCATTGTGGACTTGTTGCTATTGACAATCATGCCTGTAGCAGTTTGAAAAAGGGAGAAAGAGTTCTTCAGGGAAGTCATATCCCCTATGGCTCCATTGAGGAAGATCAAGACATCATCCACAAATAAAAAATGAGTTAGTATGCATCCTTCTGTGATTTTGATCCCATGGAGTCTGCCTTTGAAATGTTCTTCTTTGATGAGGAGGAAGAGCAATGGGGATAAGAGGCATCCTTGTCTAAGGCCTCTTTCTGAGTAAAAAAAAGGGGAAGCCACTCCATTAACCAACACACTGAAAGGTGTATTAGAGATACAACACATAATCCATTTGATGAAGTCAAAAGGGAACCCTATATGTGTTAACAACATTCTTAAATAAAGCCAGCTTACTCTGTCAAAAGCTTTTGAGAGACCAACCTTGAGTATCATACCTTTCATTTTCTTAGTCTTAAGAGTGTGCAATACCTCCTGTGCTGTTCCAGCTGCCTCATGAATCTATCTATCTTGAAGGAAGGAAAATTGCTCAGGTGAGATATGGGAGGATAGAATAGGCCGCAGTCGGTTGGCTAAGATCTTATGATTTTGTAGATACAGTTACACAGTGAGATAGGCCGAAAATCATCAAATGAGGCCGGGTTGTCAGATTTGGGTATGAGGGCAATGAAAGTGGAGTTGAAGGCTTCATGCATCTTGCCACTATGCCTGGAATCCTCAACAACCTTGAGAAGGTCTAGACCTAATGTCTCAATTAAAGCCAGGTAGAATTCCACTGGCCAACCGTCTAGTCCTAGACTCTTGGCTCTCTTGAAACATTTGAGGGTGTCATCCAGCTCTCCCATAGAGACTTCCTTTACTAGCTCCAATGCCTCCTCTTGATCCAAAAAATGGGGAAAGAGCTGAGCTACTTGAATGATTTCAGCCAGGGTGGCATTATTGGGTGCTATGTAAATCTGCTTAAAGTGAGATGTTGCCAAAGATGAATGCTGGGGGAAGGTATTTATAGGGTTCCCATTCTTGTTTGGGAGCTACCAAATGGTATTGGTTTCTTTCCTCCCATTTTCAAATTTATGATAGATTTGTGTTATCATCACCCTCAAGCAGCCAGATTGCCCTGCTTTGCAGTCTCCATGACTCTTCTCTATCCTTTAATATTTTTCCTCTAGAAGCATATAAGGATGTGAGCTTATCCTTATGTTTAGGTGAGGTGAAAAATCCTCCCTGATTATTCTCAAAATCAGCAATCTCCTCTTCAGTCTCCCTTAGGGTTTTTTCATCCTGTACTCTCTTATTATGTGCCCATATTTTAGAGAGTTTCTTTAGTTCTTTTAAGTTATGCAGGAAACCCTCTACCATGATCCCTCTAGCATCAGTGGGATGGTCCTTCCAGAAGTTTGTGACCAAGCGGGCATAGGATACATCTTTTAGCCAGGAAGAGTTGAATTTAAAAGGACCCTTAGGTTTATCAATCCTCCCTCTGATTTCAAAGTAGATAAGCAGATGATCTGATAATCCTCCAGAACCCACCCACTGTCTGAGATTGAGCCCTATGCTTAGAAGGCCTTCCTTAAGAAGGAAACGATCAAGTCTTCTGGCTAGGCTATCTTCCCCAGCTCTGTTAATCCTCCAGGTGGGAAGCACTTTTGCTAATATAATGTCCACCACACTATGAGTTTCCAAGATGTTCTCAAAGAATTATGATTGGGGATTAGAATGGGCATGATGACCTCAGGATTCAAAGTGGCCTAAGGCGAAGTTGAGGTCCCCTCCCAATATTAAGTGGTCCTTCTGAAAAAAATCAGAGTTCAGAAGATTTTCCCAGAATTCAGGCCTATGATGGCAAGGCCCATACACATTGATAAGCCTGATCTCAGTGCCAAGGTCGGCTAGGAATAGATTTGCCCCAATATGCCCATGACCGCCCCAACAATTAATAAGGTTGATGGACTGGGTATTAATTCCTAGAGAAATTCCTCCTGATCTTCCGGATGCATCTAGGGCCTAAAAACACTAGCCCTAGAGCATCAATTCAAGCAAGTGGGAGATAGCTTCCGCACTGCCCAAGGTTTCTTGCAGGAAAATTACATCAACTGGGTCAGCCATGATCAGTATTTGAAAAGCTAATTTTTTATGGGACCTAGCTAGCCCTCTGGAGTTGAAAGAGAGAACCTTCATAGGGGGGAATTCTGCCAGGGCATTCAATGCTCTAAGAGCCCTTTGGATGGTATTTTGTCTCCCTAAAGCTATATCCTCCCCAACTTGCATTTTTGCTTTAGATAGAGAAGAGGGACAACTGCGAGGAAGCTTTGGAGGAAAGGGGGTTGAATCGAGACCTATACCTAAGAGGTTTGGGACAAGAGACTTTGCCTTGGATTGAGTTGGGTAGCGGGGGGGGAGGGGGCCCTGTCTCACGAGCTTGGGAAAGGGTGGGGGGGAGCTTCGGGAGGGTAGAAGGAATAATAGAGATAGAAGAGGAGGGGTAAAGGAGGGGACAAGTCACAGAGATGGGAGATTGAGAAAGACCTTCATTGACCTTAAAATTAGCAATTACTGAGAGAGAAATACTTTTAGACAGAGCGCAATAATGGGAGGAATAGGGGATGGAAGAGCTCTTACCCAAAGAAACCGCAACCCAAGTAGTTTCCCTAGCCCTGGTGAGTGGAGGAGAGGGAGGCCGGTGAGGTGTTTTGGCATGCTTCTTTGAGGCCTCCTTTGTAGGTGTCTCCTTGGCTGCTTCAGGGTTAGCATGGGTCTCTGCCTCTCTAGAGGGTGGAAGCTCCTCTTGTGATTAATGATTCCTTGGTGGTGATGCCTTGCCAATCTCTCCAGTCTTTGCCCTATTGTTGAGAGGGAAGTCCTAGAAGAGGTGACCAACCTTATGGCATCTTCTGCATTGAAAGGGCACCCCTTCCTAATCCAAAGTTTGTACCCTTGTTAAATTTCTCCATTGGAGAGTAATGTGCTCATGTAATCCCTCCTTGGTGTCCAAGTGTACCAAGATTCTTGCATAAGCCATCATACTAGTTGACATATAGGTTTTGTCATGATCCAGGTATGAGCCTAGGGTATTCCCAACGCACCTAAATACATCCTCAGACTAGAACTGAAGGGGGAGTCCTGGTAGGCGCACCCAGAGAGGGCCTACTCCAAGGTGCTCTCTCTATTATAGCTCCAAATATCACCTTATGTATTTGTGATGCTTGGTTTATGTCCTAGGGCAACCCCTCCTTCCAGACTTGGTCCAAATATTTAAAAAATAGTGTTTTACTCCCTGTACATGACTTTTCCCTGTATTAAACGCTTGTACATGCGGGTCAGTATATACCCAACCCACATATATGTCTTAAAACAATTAAAACAATTAAATTTCCTTAATTATGGGCGAAGATCACAAGATTTATCTATTGATTACCTATTAGTGCCCATGGCCCAACTATTCCCAACTGTTTCCCAACTAAAAAACTACTTTGGGAGAAGTATAAAAAGACTTCAATGGGAAGGCCTTTAAGGAGGAGAGAAAATAGAGAATTACTCTGCTGAGATTATCCCCTGATCAATTCTGAAGATCCCTATGCTTCAAGCACTTCCCCAAGCTCAAGAAACCCTTGTTTCCTAGAGATTTGATATCCTTGCACTTGTTGGTGATACCCTTTCACTTCCATTGGTTATGGAAGGAAACTTTTGAAGATCGGGACTAGACGGACCTGGAGGACGGTTCCGCTTGGAGCTGGAAGAGGAAGACTTAGGTGAAATCTTTCTATGTTTTGATTATAGTTATCTGCAATAAAAGAAACATTGTCTCCTTCCTGATATCAACTTTGTTCATGCATCTGATGTTATTAGTATGGTTTATGTATGAATGACTATTTCAATCTATAACTAACCATCTACTTATATGTTATAAAGTTGATTTAATTATAATGCTTTATCTATATGTAGCTATGCGTCTTTGAATTGGTTGTTTTGAAGGTTCAAAGATCAGGAGGAGTTGCAGTGGGTTTGAACCCTGGCTAGAACTACCCAAACAAAGGACCTCCTGATATGTACATCCTCACATATTTCGATCATTTAAGCATTTTGCCTGAGTTATTTGCTTGTTTCTTGCTGTAGATTACTCCTGCTCTGCTAGGGTTCTGACCCAAATCCCTAGGGGACTTTATCCCTTAAGAGAATTGGCAACTCCACTGGGGACAACAATCTTGTTGTTCCTAGTTTGGGTTATTTAGTGCCAATCAAGGCTCAACTTTCAATTTTCTTGCTGTGATTGTACTGTCTGCTTCTGTAGGAACTCAAACTTCAAGTCTGATCCTTGTCATCTGGCCTCATTTTTTTTTTCTTGTAAACTTTTACATACGCACCTTTTTTCGGGTTACAGAAAGTGTATACACTCTTGTTTCACTGAACTGAAACTGCATATACGTGGGTTTCTTTTGACTAAAACACATGTACATGCAACTGTGTAGAGACACAGTCACATATACATTTGTTTTGCATGATTTTTTCAAGTCTTTTTATTTGGAAAGATTTGTTTCTTGGCTTGTGTGCTTCTTGAGCAGTCAGTTTCTGTTTTCAGATTTTAGTTTTTCAGTGAGCCCACTGTTTCGAGTTCTCTCCTGTTTTGAAGAGTTTTTGGTCTCGGTTTGCTTTACAGTGAGTGTTATCATTTGTGTTTGAACGCACAAGGATTCTTGCAGAGGCTCTTGATTGTTATGGTTTTCTAGAACATAAGATTGCTTGCAATCTTTGTGTCGAACTTCATTTTTATGGTTTGCTTGCTTTGCTTCCCATTAAGTTTGTGGCCATTTACTTCTTTCTTTTTGAAAGTTTTTGTTGACAAGTTTGAAAGTGTGCCTTTCCTGATTTCTTTATCAGTGTCTTAAACCTCTTTTTGCTGCTTTTCGATCGTTGAGTGCATCTTGAAACTTCTATTTTGTTAAGTTGTCATTCATGTTGAATTGACAACTTGCAAAGTTTCCTTGTGATTTTCTTTCAGTTTTGAGTCTTTTTATGGGAAATTTTAGTGTCTTGTCGAATGACTAACCCCTAGATTTGGTAGTGAATCTAGAACAATAGCTAAAGTAATTCCTTTTGTTTTTCCTTTCATTGAGCAAATAAGAGAAAGAAGAGAAAGGGACCAACCTGGAACTTTCGATTAATCCTTCTCCCCTTTGACCGTTTGCACCGCTCCCTCCCGTACTTAATTCACTTGAGAGGTACCTGCACAAAAGCTGAGACAACAAACAATCAAAGCATACAAATAGATCTGTTTACCAAACATGCTATAGAATAGAAAGTACATCATACATTACATGAACACAACATACATTTCATGAACACACAAATGGGAGAAACATAGAACTCTTTATATTAAACTAGGAAAGATTACAACCCTTGAAGCCATGTTCGATTCAGCATCATCCTCCCAGCATCATCCTCCCAGCATCAAGCCCTCTTCACCTCATGAATAGCAAGAAATTCCAAAATTACAACAATGCTCTCACCTTAATTCACAAACTAACAACACTTCCTTACAACTTAGATTATTTCAGCCTTCTGATCTCTTGGATGAGAGATCTTTTTATAGATGAATTACAAGAGGGTGAGTCATCTATGGGGATGATGAGTGTCATTCCATGTGTAGGAATTTTTTCCACAAGAGAGGGGAATTGGAGATTGTTTCCTAGTTCCCTTGTTCATCCTTGGGTGAATTTGGAGAGGCAAGTGGCACAGGAGAAGTTTCTAGAAGATTCCACGAGTAATCATCTAACAAACTGTCCTGGAAATTTGTCCATCTTTTCCCATCGCACCCTATAGAAGGCCTAAATAGTATGAATTGCACTTTGACAGTGTAGTAGTCAGTATTCATCGCACTTTGACAGTGTAGTAGTCAATATGGTTTATTTTAGGCACTTTCTGGATGATTTTTGAGATGGAAATTTTGGGGAATGATGTATTCAGATGACTTAGTTCCTTTAGGGTATAAAACAACCATTTTAGGGTTTGATAGACCCTATTACATCGACATATGAGTTTGGGGTTGATGTGCCCAAATATGCTTATAACATTTTCCCCTTAAAGCACGAGGTCGTAAATGTTCATGTCGGGTGAAATACTTTATCATGAGGATCGGAGGTTTCGAACTGGAAGGTGACCTATATCAATTACAATACAATACATGATAATATGACTTTTCATGAACTAGCTCAGGGAGGCATCCCTATGCTCAGCTTTATAAACATTCATTATATGTACATAGATTAGATGATCGTCTGCAGATATAGACTTGTAGTCTACGAAGGAAGATGACCGTCTGTGTGAAGTCTGTGTACATTTGATGTTTTTGTACTCCTGAATATATATCACAGCCTGGATGGATGAAACTACATCAGGGGTCTTCAAACTTGTCCAATCTTCACTCAATGTACAAGTCAATCCATGTGAAAAGATGTTTTGAAGTCGAACATGGAGAGACATCGTTTGATTACCAACCTATGATGTAAGTTGTTAACATACGCGAGAGGAATCACCGATAATGAAGATGATCCTCAAGGTACGACAGTACATTTCACGTGGTGTGAATAGATGATTTGATGTCGAACACCATGCAAAATCTCTCGGTCGAAGGCCATTGATGTCAACCTGTCGCTGGAAGTGAGAAAGATTGCCATTGATGTATGCAAGCTTCAAAGCACTGAAAGGTTGTTTCTAAGTTGACTTCTTGGATAATGAGTTGATTTCAACAAGAAGTGACTCATCATAGGAGGGCCTTGCTGTATCCCACATCTATGACATGAAACAAGGCAAATGATTGTTGGAGATGAAAATGAATTGATGACACAGAAATCAGGAATGACAATGATGAAAATGAAGGTTCATAGTATTGCAATGGATGGAATTTTAGATGGTTGACTTCTCAACTGGATGAATTCTCTTAAACATATCGGCGACACTAAGATGAATTGGTAGCGTTAACCCAAAAAGATGGATGGTGTGATAGACCAATGGTATGATGACAAATGGAATAACCCAAGCCAAACTCAAATACAAAGATGAAGTGAAAGTGTCATGTTCAAGAGCGACTTGCTACCATAAGAGTGCTATGTTTTTCGCATTTTCCACTGTCATTGCTGACCAATACCTCTTTATTTTTATCAAGCTTGAGGAGGATAACATATGCTTGATCTATAATTCGCCCTTCGAGAAAACCCATTGCTATTTGATGTTTTAACGAGTCTAGCGATAGTGAAACTCAGTCTTGTCTAGATGGACAAGTTTGTCGCTATTATTTTAACGAGTTTAATGACAAATATAACTTAGTCCTTTTCATGTTTAAAGAGTTTGAAAAGAGATGAAAAGAAAACTCCATAAGTTCTTTTTCGTAAAATAATCCCTCAAGTCCGAAAAAGGATAAAATAATACGAGAGAGATGCTATTTTCAATACTTTATGAGCTAAAAAAACAAGCGCTCGACTATCTTTTCTTGTTTAAAGAGTCTGAAAAGAGTTTAAAGAGGACTCTATAGTTTCCTTTTCATTTTTAAATCCAAGCTCAAAAATAAAATGAAAAGTTTGCTTGATGGCCAAAGATGCACAATTCACTATAAACACATCAGATTCTGTTTTGACTTGTTCATCCTATTCAAAACTCCATTAAAAATGGTTAAACATACATATTTATAGATGACAAATGAATAAAAACAATATTTACTTTATATTCATGTAAAAGTAAACATAAAAACAATTTTTAACAATTCATTTTCACCATTTCATTTTTAACATTGGATTTTGGAGTTCTGAAGCAGTTTTTCCCCCAAATTTCACCAGTCGATTGCAAGAGATTCTGTGGATCATTCCCCGTGCCATCAGGACCAGGTAAGAGCTAACCTTATTCTCTTCAATTCTAATCCATCTTCTTTCAGTTTTAGGCAAGTTTTCCTATCTTTCTGGGCCACAAGGGTTTGAAATTCTCGTTCTCCAATCATCGAACCCTACCCCTATCGAAAGGTGTGATGCATATTGAGATGTCAATAGGCAAATTAATATGCATCTCACCTTGCTAAAGGGCTAGGTGTGATGGGCGCAGAAGGGCAAGTTTGAACAATGTTTCTTCATCAATTTTTTAACTTTTTTCTGCCTAAAATGGATCCTAACTCATCTAATGTTTGCATTTCAGATATTTGTTGGATCAATATGGTTGTATCATGGCGAAAAAGAGAACATGAAGAGGAAGATATGATTGCTTTACATGACCAGGGCACAGTGGAAGCATTAAGGAACTGTGGTTTACTAAAGTTCTTCCACATATCTAGCATGAGACAACAGATAAGTTTGTTGTAGTATCTTCTTCATGCATGGGATCCTATTGACCAAGTATTCTAGATTAGGGGTAAATCAATTCATTTTACCATCGAGGATATTTATTTTTTGACGGGTTTGTCAAGGCGTGGCGCCCTTCTTTCATTATCAGGATTTACTCGGGGAGGTGAATCGGTGAAATATTACGTTCTTCAGTTCTGCAGGGATGGATCCCAACTGAGCAGAGATGGTAAGATTAATACCCAGGATGTTACTGATCGTCCTTTGAGGACCATTCTCTTTACCCTTGCTATATTGGCTGGCAACTCAACTTTACATTTAGCAAACAGATCCTATATGCAGTATGCCCTAGAATGCCTGGAACTGAAGGTGTTCAACTGGTGTGATGCGGTACTTCCTATTATGAAAGATCAACTGTCCAAAGTAAATATTGGGAGGACCAAGAATTTTGGTTATGGATCCATTTTGACTACCTTTGCTTTAGAAAGAATCCCACTTATGCAACCTCAGAGTATTTCACTCGGAGTGCCTGGACCGAGAGAACCACAGATGTAGCGATGGGTGGACCTCATGGCTAGGCATGTTGGCCAGTCACAGGTTTCATTCTCATTTGCCTTTTTTGAGTGGTTTGACCACCAGAAGATGGCGTTTGCGGAATATCCATATGTAGGGATGGATTCCTGAGGCGATCCAGATTTATCATTACCAGCTGGGGAGCAGTGGAGTGCCATTGGTAAATTGTTTTGACCATGATTTTTCTTTTTAAGTTTTTATGTTTTTTGTTTTTAATTGTCACCAAGACTAAAATAAAATCATATGTGTATGCAGATATTGGACCAGTTTGACCTGTGGCATGCCCACGGGGAGCAGATGCTCCATAGGAGGGAGCTGTTGGGAGGGAAGTCCTTAGAGATCTAGACATAGTAGAGACCTTGGCTCAGCTACAGGATCATGTAGAGATCTTGACTCTCAGCATTCAGGATGTTCGGATTGATGAACTACCCATGACACTACAACGCTATACTACTGGTGTATCGAGTCGCTGGACGAGGCTCCTACGTAGCATAGGCGGTGACCTGTTATCACCAGCATAACTAGTCTAGGATGTTTACTGCATTTATTTTTGAGTTTCTGGGGTCAGATGACCAATTTTGTCTTGGACACAAAATATTTTTAAAACTTATAAACAACTATCTATTTGACTTTCAGAGTTTTATTTTGGTTAAGTGATGAAATCTTATGCAAATGTTGATGTGAAATGCTTTCTTTACATATGTTGCAAATGTCTATTAACACATAATTTGCTAAAGAGTCAGTCAATGTGTTTAATCTTTTGGAAATATGCTGATATTGAATTGAATCAAAATGTCTTTCCAAAATTCTAACTCTTAGGAACATGATTTGAATAGCCGGGTTTCAAATGGAATAAATGCCAGTAAGCTGTAGAATGCCAAGTTGTGAATCTAGCCTGACAATGATCTGATGTATGCCATGTGAAATGACATCAGAGAGAAGTTGAATCAATGAACTATACTCAACAATGTTGTTTGTTAATCATCCGATACATATCCCCCTAAAACTCACTAACTCGCCACTTGGAGAAAACATGGCCCAGGTTGTAGAAGATAAGTTCTGCATACTACGACTAGCTCCATCGACATACCCAACGAATGGTTCCAAAAATTTTGGCATATGCAACAAATGTAAAGTGGATTACCTAACCAAACTGAAACTCTGAAAGAAAAACTAACAAACAAAAAAAATGCAATGAAAGTATATATACAATGAACTTTACTACACTTAATCAAGCATAGTATCATTTAAGATACAACCCGTTGTGGGGCTACGCCAATGGAATCCCATCACAATTGACTAACTCATAGGCTCCTTATGTCAATACTCATTTAACAACATAAGGGCCCATCCACAATGGTTCAAATTTCCCTGCTCCTAATTTATCAGAATCCTGATCATAAAGCAAGACCAGGTCACCTTTTGAGAAGACATGAGGCTTAACATTTCTGTCGTATTGTGCCTTGATGAATTTCTTATGAGCTTTGTTAGCCATTGCAGCATCACAACGGGTTTCATCCAAATGGATTAATTCCAAGAAATGAGCTTCTTCTTTAAAAGTTTTGGGTAGCAGGTCAATTGCGAGCTTGAGTGATGAGATTTTACATTGAATTGGTAAGACTGCTTCCAAACCATACACCAATTGAAACAACGTAAATCCAGTTGCATTTCTCACCGAGGTTATGTATGCCCACAAAGTTGAGTATAGGATTAAATGCTAGTTCTACTTATGGACTCCAATCATTCTTTGCAGCGTGCGCTTCAGGACTTAGTTGATTGCCTCAACTTGTCCGTTAGCCTGTCGATAATATGGAGTAGAACTGTCATGAGACAATATTAACTTGGTAGTTAACTCAATCATCATGTGATTACGAAAATGTGATCCATGATTTGTGACTATAGCTTGTGACACACCAATCCTAAAAACTACATGATTGAAAAAAAGAGTGCAACCATTTCACCACTGTTGTTCAATGTAGGCATCGCCTTGGCCCATTTGGTAAAGTAGTCAACAACGACTATAATATACCCATGCCCCCCTGCCGAGGTGGGGTTACATGCCATGAAATCAATGCCCCATTTGCGAATGGGCCAACGATGACATCTGGATGCAGTGGTGCAGGTGGTAATCTGGTCTTACGATCGAAAATATGACAAGCATGGCATTTTCTGACAACAAGTATGCAATCTTTAAAAATAGATGGCCAGAAGTAACCAGCTCGTAAGATTTTCTGTGTTGTTGCATAACCAGATAGATGCCCCCCACAAGAACCTGAATGACATTTATTCAATGTTTTTTCGGCCTCCTCATGCGTGAGGCACCTTCTTAAGATCGTATTAACACCACGACGGTAAAGTGTATCACCAACGATCAGATAATATTTGGCTAAGTATCGAGTACGTCGCTGTTCAAAGTGAGAGGTGTGAGGCCTAAAAGCTTGGGTCTAGAGATAAATCAGTATATCTCCATACCATGGATCACTTGACGATATTAGAAATAGAGTCTCATCCAAGATTGATGCTTCTGATGTTGAATCATTGGAGGACGAGGGAAGGTCACAAAGTAGCTCTACGAAGACGAGAGATTTCTTTGATTTGGATTTGATGAATTCCAAATCGAACTCCTGCAATATTACTATCCATTTAGAATATTTACCCCCCATCAATTGACGTGACAAATGTATGTCATAGGGTTGCAATATGATATAATGGTAGTTTTGCGAAGGAGAATATAATGTCGAAATCTCTATATAGCTTGAACGACTACCAAAGCTAACTTTTCAACGTATGAGTATTTACTTTCTGTATCATTAAGATTGTGACTTAAATAATATATAGGATGTTTATTTCTGTCATCTTATTGCACTAAAACCATACCGATGGTTGTATCTGCAGTGGCGAGATACAGGTTAAATTCTTTTTGATAGTTAGGGTCATACATTAATGATGCTTTTATCAGGGAATCTTTGAGAGCATCAAAGGAAGCTTGCACAACCTGATCCCAATGGAAGGGTACCCCTTTCTTCAAAAGACGCGTATATCCTTTAGCTAGCTCAGCGTGATTTGGAATGAACCTCCTCAGAAATTTAGCCTTCCCTTGAAGTCTCTAGATTTGTAATAAATTCGAAGGTGGAGGCAGGTCAAGTAATGCCTGAACCTTGATTGGGTTGATTCAAATTTCGTCCTTAGAAATGACAAAGCCAAGAAGTCGACCAGAGCCAAAACAAAACACACATTTGTGTGGATCGAGTCATATTTTGTAGTGTCGACAACACAAAAGTATGGCTCTCAGATGCTGCAGATGATCAGTCCATTTTTGCAAATGGGTAGGCAGATCATCAGGATATGGTTGAATGATGTGCTTGATGTCATGGAAGACATAATTCATTACCCTATGAAATGTCACCCTTGCGTTCTTCAAACCAAAAGGTAATTTACTATATGTGAATGTGCCCCATGGACATATAAATGTAGTTTTTGATTGGTCCTGTGGGCGGATATTGATTCGATTGTATCCGGAAAATCCATCGATGAATGAAAAGATTTCGCATTCGGCACATTCATCAATAATCTGGTCGATAAAGGGTGTAGGATAGTTGTCCTTCGGACATGCTTGATTTACATCCCTATAATCGACGCACACTCGAATTGTTCCTTTTTTTTCATCATTGGAACAATATTTGATACCTAGTCGGTAAGAGGTACAGGGTAAATGAAGCCAACATGCAAAAGTTTTTCAACCTCTGCTTTAATGGTAGCAGCTTTCTTTGGATGAACATGTCGAAGCCGTTGGTGTACTCGTTTGACATTAGGATACATCTTGATTTGATGCTCAACAATGCTTGAGTCAATTCCTGGCATTTCTTCATAAGACCATGCAAAGACATCTCTAAATTCGCGAAAAGGAGCACAATAGTTATCTAGTTCTTATGGAGAACAAGATTTTCCGATGTGAATATTTTCTACAACATTGGGTTTGATCGAAATATTTATGGCGATTGTTTCTTTGATGTTAGACAAATTTCGCTCGGAATTGATTGTATGTACAAAATTCGATAAAAAATCAACAATTGAAGGGTGGTTAAGTTCCTTTGAATAATCTTCTTCGTCATCTCGAAGGTGGGAATGATGATGATAATGTTCCCACAACATCTCTCTTGTCATCATTGATTGGATGATTCCTTCATTAGTAGAATGTATACGTGACCAAGGATAAGAAGAACTGCCATATTCTAAGGACCTATCTACCCATACAATTGTTGAGTGCGGATCCGGGTTTGCCATACAAGCCCTATAGATTGATTGCTACATAGATTTGATGGGACTTGGCGGCATCACCTCGCAAAAATCATCACTCTCAAAATAGTTGGAACTCTCCTTAAACTCAGATGATGTAGAAGAGATCATGTTGCAGGTTTCCACTCTCGCCACTTTCGTGAAACCAGATGGAGACGGAAGGTTGAAATTACCCATCAAAGAAGGATATTTGAGGAGACCCACTCCAACATTTTGAAGTGTTTGTGAATTTCCATGGATCAATGGAATGCTTCCTATATCTTGTGAGCTATTAGCAAAGAAGGCTAGTTGGTCAATGACTGTAATTCCATCTTGGAAGGGGAATGCAATTTTTCAAAAATATTTGGACACAATTGAAACCATTGCATAAACCCAAGGCCTTCCCAGTAGAATATTGTAATCAAGGAGTCCATCAATGACCTTGAATTCAATATCTACGGTTTTTCCCCCTAGTTCAACTTGCAAGCTACTTAAAACCCTGTATGGAGTATACGTTCGTCCATCGAAAGCTTTTAGTGTTGTTGGTGATTGCGACAAGGGTGGTGAACCAAGAGTTTTCTAGCAACTCATTGACATTATACAAGTAGATGCCCCCCATCAATAATGGTTCAAAGAATGTTTTTATTGAGGGCTTTTACCTATATAAGGAAAGCGAGCTGTGTTGGTAATTGTGGTGTATAACTTGTATGATTAAAGACCACAAGATTGGAATCCATAGGATCGATCCCACATATCGCTATTAACAAAGCCTGCTTTTGGGAGGGACAGTTTTGCAATACCTCGAGTGTCGACATAGCAGAGGATGATTGAGCCAAATCCTCCACTATATTATAATTTTGGGTAGCTCGAGCATGAGGATTAAATGTCGATTTATGTACAACTCCTTTTGGCGGCTTTATTGTTAATTCAGGAATAATTAGTGGAACAAGTTCTGGTGAGGTCGAGGTCGATGTACCAGGTTGATCAGTAGCTGGGTTATTTGACGATGATGGATTCCCATAATCTTTATTTCTTGTCGATACCAAAACATCATTTTTTGGATTTGCGATAGACAACATAAGAACTTGGGATGTGGAAGCATTATTGGTAGCAACTAAGTGTGTTTCTGGGTGTGGAAACGGGTCTGTCAACACCGTTGAGGTATTCGAAGCCTTTAACAGTTTTGAGACCTCAGATCGATGTGGACAGTCTCTAGTAAAATGCTCGTCATTGCATATCAAACACGAATAACGAGGTTTCCTAGCTGTAGTAGGGGTTTCAGAGGATTTTTCAGGATTGGAATTTTCCTGTTTCTTCTTATTATTCTTCCCCTTCTTCTTGCTTCCTAGTTGCTTTTGATTTTTTCCCTTGTCAGATGACACAACATTAATCTCGGAGGCAGGAAGATTTTCAGATGAATTTGCATTTTTATTTGAAATAGAAAGAGCTTGACCAGATGGTCCTCTTTCCATTTGTGTGCTCGAGGAACCGATCACGCCATCACTGGCATGAGAGTCCCTACTCGATTTTGGAGGTGGTGGAATGGTGAAAGATGGTCTAGATGCATAAGGAATTTTGTCATAGAGCATGCCAGATTGTGTATAAATCAGATCCAAATATTGGGCACGAGCAATGAATTTCTCTTCTGTGACAACTCTTCCTTTAGCCACATCCTCAGTGATGGATGGAAATAAGGACTTAATAAATCACTAAGCTAAAAGCTGATCAGGAACAAAGGTCTTTACCATTTAACGAAAACACTGCCCCTCATGAATATGATCTGATATGTGAGTGGAAGTAGTCTGTTTAAAGTTCGTAAGGAGTTCTGTTCTAGTTTCATACCTGATAGGTAACTGAAAGTGGGTTAGAAAGGTAGTAGCTAGAATGGTGAAGTTATCAAAAGAAGCTCTAGGTAGTTCAATATACCATTTTTCAGCTGGACTAGTGAGCATTCTCTGGAAAAGATGAAGCCTAATCAAATCATCATTCAGAGTGTTTGATGAACACCATAAATGAAAAGTCATTACGTGATTCGAGGGGTCTTCTCCTGGATTTCCATTATATTTTGGAATGTCAGATGGTAGTTTATGTGGAATCACTGGCCACCAAGGGGCATAAGCAATTGGATCATTTGTGAGCCGGTTCAAATCTGGTAGTTCAAGAGTTTCTACAAATGGCAACTGCTGATTTAGGTTAGGTTGAGCATACCTCGGATATGATGGAATTGCTTGGGCCATAGGTCTTTGCATACTAGTGTATGGCATTTGATTCTGGTAACCTTGATAAGGTTGTTGGACATAACTAGTATAGGGGGGTTGTTGATAACCAACTTGGAAATGTGGTTGTCCATAATTTGCAAAGCCTTGTTGCCTAGATTCTTGTAGGCTTGGTATTGTCCAAAACCAGTTTGAGCTTGGGAGCCAAGTCCAAATTAGGGTTGGAACTGGTGGAATTGAGGTTTTTGATATTGCACCAACCACGATTGTTGGATCGTTTGCTGTTGCCCAGTATTGATAGTTTGACCAAGTTTTGGATTAACTATTCCACTGTATGCCTAAGCCGTTCCAGATAAAGGTACACTAACCTAAGGTTGTTGTTGAACCCTTGAAACAAGCGGCTGTTGTATAGAAACCTGAGAAACTGGAGCCTTCTGCCTTGAAACCTGTGGTTGTGAGGGAGAAGGATTAGTTTACACCGGTTGAGATGCAATAGATTGTGCTTGTGACTGTGGCATAGTCATAAAATCAGGTGTAGTGGGAGTATTAGACACAGGTTGGATTGGTTGTGTTGGATATACAACCCTTGGTTGTTCTGGCAGTACTGGTTGCCAACCACTAGCTCTAACTCCAGTTTTACCTAAATATTGAGGATAACTCTCATATGGTTGTCCCCCGGAAAAAGGAGGAAACGGTGAATAGGCATACTGCTCACCATATGGCGGCATTCCAGTTTTTAAAGGATACATCGGTCTTTGATAACTGGTTTTCCCAAATTGATACTAATATGTAGGATCAAATTGCTGAGTTTCCATGTGAGAAAAACTAGATGGGACTCCGGACGCATAAATGGAAGGTGTCCATGGGGCAGAAGAAACCCCTGAGTGGGTTCCATCTAGTGATTGGTAACCAACTGGAACAGATGATGCACCATATAGGTGTGACTAAGGTGTAGCAGAAAACATCGAAGGTGTGGCAGCAGAATATTCTGTTGCAGCTGCATCAAATGATACAAAGTGGGATGTTGATGGTTGCTCTGACATGGTTAACTTATCCAAAAGCTATCCTAATGATTCAACAAGAATTTACGATGAAGCAGGATTAAATGAAGCAAACTCAGGAGTAGCAGGATAAAGGTTAATCCCAGTTCAAAAATGAAACGGGGTGGTAGATGGAGGATCCTATACTATCTCCTTGATAACAATCAAACCAGATGGAAGAGGTTGACCGTCAGGTCCGTAAAAGATCTCTGGTGCAAAAGAAGGTGTAGTTTCAACAGTGACAGATGCAGGAGGGGTAACAACTTCAGGATACTGAAATTCAAAGTCCAAATGTTCAGGCAACTGAACTACAGTCTCAAAGGGAGGTTTAGATGTAATCTCGGTTTGAACTGGGATTGGTTCTGGATCAACTCTAGATGGAGTTGTTTTAGGTACAGAAGTAGTTACTGTTACACTAGGATCAGTACTAGTGTCCTTAGGTAACTATGAAACTTCCTCTTGAAAGGTGGATGTACCAGGAATAATGGGAGTAACTGGAGTCCCTGAATTTGTTGGAACAGATGTTTCAAACAACCTAGATGAACTAGACTCAGTTAAACGAGACTTCTTTGTCCGAATTGGTTTCACTTCCAGAGGCAAAGACGGTTGACTCGCTAATCTCCTCAAACGACGAGGTTTGGATTGACTTTCTTCCACGATTGCGGATTACTTGATCAACTTAAAAATCAACAAAGGGAAAGTGATGTTATTTCGTGGTAAATTTATTTTAACGACACTTGAACACAACTTTGCCTTTTCAGTTTTTAAGAGTCGAGGAAAAGCTAAAGATGACTCTAGTCTCCTTCGATTTTTAATGATTCTGAAAGGACAAGTGCTCAGATGGACCTTTTCTTTTAGAGAGTCGAAAAGGAACGAAAGTGACTACTCTCGAGGTTCTAGACAAAAAGGATTACCAAACCAATCACAAAACCGCAGTATACACCTTGGTGATAAATTAAAGAGAAATTACCAAGGACTTGATGTACGGCAGTCAATATTTCCAAACGCTGTGTTCAATGTGTTAGTGTCGGTCTTGAGCCCTCCATCAGTGATCAATAACTCTTTGCATATGCATTTATAGGTGTCTCATCAGTGTCAGTTTTGCATCCCGCTAGGCATGCCATAACACTGAATGGAGGAGCTGGTCTTTGTTCCCTTCTTGGCTTTGCTGGATCAGGTCATACAACAATGTAATTGAGTCAGGCTTGTTCTTGTTTTTGTCTTGAGGTCCCATGGTCTTAGGTCTAGGGTTTTGAGTCAAAATCATTTCAAGGTCATGAGTCATGGTCAGTAGGTGCCCAGCAAGCCGGAAGGAGTCTTGTACATACGTTTCATTATCATTTTCTTCAGCTATAGCTCATTTTATGCCTTGGGTTTAAAAACCCTGTTTTTAAGTCCAAGGCCATGTGGAAATTTAAAAAAAAATAAAGAAATTCTCAAAAATTTGTAAAAGTGCCGTCAATAACCCTGGTTCCTTCACTACAGTCCCTCAGGCGGTCAACCTGCAAAAAGAAAGGAGTCAAACGCATCAGAAGGCTCATTTAAGGACAAAATGACTCCAAAACAGTGTTAAAAAAAAAAAGAATGTCCAAGTGGAAACATTATAAAGTGGGTTTTTGAGTTAAATTTTTTCAAATGTAAGCATATAAAGGTAAATTCCCTCTTTGAAGACCCTCATTGTGCATTTGAAGGCAAGAAAACACAAGAGAAAGAGGTGAGAAGGCAAATTGGCAATTTGCAGCAAATTCCGGGCTTTCTAAGCGTGTGTGACCAAACCAAAGGTGTGCGCGACCACGTGGGTGGGCGCGACCAAACGGAGGCCAACGCATAGTGTTAAATAACACGGGCGCGACCAAACGGAGGAGTGCGACCATTCTCAGAGCGTTCGTGACCAAAAACTCTGTCTGCCGTAAAACTCACCCAAACTTCAAATTTTCTTTCAAATTTGCTCGGATTTCTTCAAGGTATGCTTCCCTTATGATGTTTATAATCATGCCATGGATGAATAAGGAGGGTTATGGTAATTTTATCATGCAAGAAATTAATGAAAAATAGGTTAAGTGACTTGATGTCTTTGCAAGCTTATGTTAGGTTGTATTGTTTGTTTTTCAAGGTAATTTTTCCTTTATTCCTTTCCATTAGTTTCCCATTATAAATTCACATGTGTTAGAATGTCATTTTCATTGATCTCATTTGCAAATTAATGCTAGACCCCATCCCAATTTCCTAAAAACCCTAACCCCTCCTAAACCCTATTTCAAATCCTAATTTCTCCCATGCATCCTGCTCAAACCCTAACACTTTGTCACACAGCAAATTTATGTATAAAAAACACAGCAAAATGAAAAAGAAACATTGTGAAAAGAAAAAGGAATATGATGGCAAATGCATGCATATGAATATCACAAAAAAACAGAGTAATATCACTATGCATAGCCTAGACAAGACAAGAGCAAAAGAGACATATTGCTGAACATTATACAGGGAATCAAGGTTTGTAAAAACCATTACCAAAGAAGTTGTGCAAAAAGCAGAAGCAATCCACAACTCCATCTGGAAGTTGTACTTTGATGGAGCATACTCTAGAAAGGGTAATGGCGCAGGAGTTTTGTTGATTTCTTCTAAAGATGGAGCAACCTATGATTCCTTTCATCGGGCCTTTGAATGGATGAATACATTTAACTGTCTTTCATACATAAAAGTATATCATGGATAATCCAAGGAATGCACAGTCTTATTTGAGCTATAAAAGATCATCTACAGACAGTGGGAAAGCATCTCTTAATAAGAAATATGGGAACAAGCTCTTGGGGCATTGGTTCAGATTGGCATCTCATTGGAGAAATTTAATGATTCAGCAAGGGCTTTGGTTTTTGTGGATGTAGTGATTGTAGAGCTGCTTTCTCAGTTGTCAATTCATGAGCTTTCCCTGCCTATATTGCTGAAATTGAAAGCCATCACATCTATATGCTGTTCAAGCTCTACAACAGTCACCCAAGTTCTCCATGGCTTTCAGCGAGTGATATGTAGATTTTTCTTTCCAGCATCTGTAAAAAGTGGAGGGGAAAGTGAGAAATCCATGGAACTTGTGACTCATGTTTTATAATGTCTTTCTAGTGAGGTGCTTGTCAGGTGCAAGAATATGGGTGTTAATGAGGAGGATATAATGTCATTATCTCTTGATATTTGGAGTTTTGTGCAAGAAATTTCAAGATGTAATGTTTGCCCTCCTGCGCAGGTTCTTGAGCCAACTATGGCAGTTATGCGACTATCAGTTCAATACTGTACAGAGGAACTGCAGAAGACTGTTTTAATTAAAGCTCTTGACGCACTTCCAGTAAGGAATCAAAACTGGTCTAATGGCACATCAATTGCTTCTGTTCCACATCAGGTTATTGGGAATGCTTCTTTGAACTCAATTGATAGGCCTAACCAAGACGAATGGAAAATTGCTCTCTTTGCCTCAGTAGTTGTATCACTTCGGCCAAAGATTGTCCTTCATAACAAGAAGCAAATATTGGAAATGTTCATTAGTTCCCTGCTTGGGAAGGGAGATAGTATTATTAAAGAGGCAGCATGTCAGGCTTTGGGTTCTATGATCAACAAATGTCCGGTTGAAGTTGATCATGCCATGCTAGGGGTTCTTACCCTAAATCAGGCTATCCATTCAATTTTAGAAGATAGCTTGTTAAAAATTGTAGGAAATCATGTGCCACAGGACCCATCAGAAATGACCAGCAACAATATGCGTAGTGTCGAGCTTGGAGACATTCATGATGACATTGGTGTGCAGATCCGAGCAGTGACGGCAGTGGCATGGATAGGAAAAGGCCTAGCAATGAGAGGACATGGAAAAATTTCAGATGTTGCAGTGCTACTTTTGAATATTTTGCGATCAAGTAGTTCTGTCTGTGCTATATCTTCCCAAAATGATAATTGCAAAATAGACATGGATGAGATCAGAAATAAGAAATTTTTGTTAGCACAAGTAGCAGCAGATGGATTAGGCATCATTATGAAAGATTCCAAAACGTCTCTCAACAAAGACTGTTATGCATGCATACGGCCTCTTTATAAACAACGTTTTTTCACCAGCATGATCCCAATTCTAGTTTTTGCTATAAGAGAATCTGGAGCTTCACCTTCAAGGAGATTCTGTCAAGTTTCATTCAAGATGAAACGCAAAGTGGAGATGAACTTTTGAATAAGAAGGAAATTGAATCTCAAAAGTATTTGACAGATTATAAGATAGTTCAACATCCATTAAACGAATTCCCTGATGCCAAACCAGAAACGTTGAAAACAACACACTATTTAATTGATCTTATGTTATCTGAGTTATCATAAATCTGCATTTTCAGAACGGAAAATTCAGGAAATGGAAAGACTGCTGTTATGAAAATTGTTTGGCAGATTTTGGTGATGGGTTTTATTGTCTCCTTAAACCTATTTCTCTATATCCCCTCATCTCCCTAACTCACAAGACATCATACTCTATTTCCATTGCAAACCTATCACAGTAACCCTTCCCTCCCTTGGTGATCAAACATACAAAATCACTGTTTCCCAAAAGCATTGAATGGCCATTCCAAAGGTTATGAAAAAACAGAGTATGCTCTTAGATGACATGCAAAGGCAAAATTTAAGGAGAGCAGCCTGTTAAAGGTTTATAACTGATGCTGCCCTATTCCCCTATGCTCATGACATCCTTCCCTCCATCATGGAGATTTTCATTGTCCTTTCCCTTGGTGTTCAAAACACAAGTTTTCCCTAATAAAATTTTAATTTGCAAATGGTGAGAGATGGAATGACATGTTTAGCATTATGTGATGTTTTCCTTCAAAATTCCCTGCTTATATATATTTTTCCCTTTCCTATATGTAAATTCCCTCCCCTAACATATCCCTCATGATGTTTCCCCTTGAAAACAGCATACTTCACAGCATTTTGCAGGCAGGGCAGCGGTCAATTTGACTTGTTTTTTCCACCTTGCTCAATAACACCATGTCAACCACTGAGACTAATGAGCAAGGTGATGACCGATCATCATCTTCTGAGATTCATACACAGCAGAGGCCTCGTAGGGGAGGCAAGGGTGGTCACCACAAGAGGGAGGAGCCTATATCATTGACAGAGTTGCAGGCTTGCCCGTTGGCACTATCTTGCTTTCAGCATATGGCTTGTTTTCAGTTTTGTGAGAGGCTGTCACACATCCAGCATCACAGGGACTTGGCCCGGTTGTTTGTCCTCCATCTCCATGACAGGCAGGTCACCCTTGCAGGGGTGAATTTTGTATTTTCTCCAGAGGCTATCACAGATGCTACCGGGATACCCAATGTGGGTGAGGTATGGCCAAAGCGCAAGTGGGTGGACCTGGTATACTATGAGCCATATGTTAGGCCTGCCTATGTGCATCACTTGTCAAGGAACTTTCCTATCAAGTTCCTCCGAGCAGAGTATATAGACACCATGAGACTCATTATGCACTACTTCACATGCGAGGGGAGATTCTCACGAGTATTTTCTTGTCATATCCGCATGATGATGCACTTCACTAGAGTGAGGATGATGAACATCTCGGCATACTTATTTCACGACATTCAGAGGATAGCCACTACCTTTCGGAGACAGACCCCAGTACAGCAGCTCTGGAGCCTATGCCATCATGGTCTTATTCAGCTAGTAGTTTCCCATCAGCTGAGCCAGCAGGGCATCCCTTGGGCGGATTTCATCTCCCGAGATGTTTTCACACAGCCACATTCAGGGCCGGAGGCAGTTCATGAGGAGGGAGGGCCATCACATCAGCCCGAGACCAGCATCCCGAGACACATGGCTTCTTCTCCTCGGGTCACATATCATAGAGGTCACAGGACCTTATTTGCAGCAGCCCGACGAGTACTTTCTCTACAGCCAGTGGAAGGGGTCTCGTCTTCATCATCAGAGCAGCGTGTGTTATCTCCACACCAGGTGGAAGGGGCCTCGCTTTCTTCATCGGCACAGGCAGTACGAGAGGGCAAGCAGCCCATGGTTGAGGATGAGGCAGTTGGCGAGGCACATGATGATTTCACTGGTCGTGATGCTCATTCTCTTTCCTCTTCAGATTTCTATGAGCTCAAGGAAGAGAACCTTGTGTTGCAGCGGAAGCTTGAGATGGCTCAGTGGACTATCACTTATTTAGAGCAGCGGACCAAACAGCTGGAGACAGAGAAAGAGTTGGATGAGTTATGGAGGATTCGATTCGACCGAGTCATCAACCGCAGGAGGCCTGGGGACCCACTGCCCAAGGATAGAGAGTTATTGCTCATCCGAGCAAATTGGCGCTTGGAGGGACTGTTAGACAAGGCAAACTGTGACAAAGAGCTGCTCCGGAACATGAAGACACACTACTGGGCAAGATTACATGTTTGCAAGGCGAGAATGAAAATTCTCCAAAGAAAGCTGTCAGAGGCCCGGAAGAAGAAGAAAAGGACAAATCCACTCCGCATCTTGGCTGAGGCATCCCTCACTCATCATGGTACTGATCAGCCTTGATCTAGCATCAAAATCTGAAAATTTTGAGAATTTTGGAGCATTTTGCAAATTTTTGGTAAAATTACAGGTTTTGCCCACGGTTTGGTCTCACCCCGGGTGAGACCATTTTGAAGGGCTGCTCGGAATTTTGCAAACTTGGCATTTTTGGAAAGGGCATGCAAAAAGAAAAATTACCAGTACTTGGGAGCAGCCTAATTTTGAGATTTGAGCCTCCAAAAGCTCAAAATACACCTAAAAAATGACTTTCTGCCCACTTTTTGAGTTGCAGAAAGTGACCTTGGGAGAAATGGTTTTTGAGGGGTCAAATCAACACCAAATTCAGAAATTCCACTTGGGATGGAAAGTAGACAGGCCAAGCTTTCCAATGAGCCATCTTGCACCTGATTTGGATCAGTGGAACCCACTCAA
Source organism: Pinus tabuliformis (assembly GCA_031772625.1). Lineage (NCBI taxonomy): Eukaryota > Viridiplantae > Streptophyta > Pinopsida > Pinales > Pinaceae > Pinus > Pinus tabuliformis. The sequence continues at coordinate 1,575,912,725 of CM062817.1, forward strand.
AAACAGCTGTAAAGGGGCGCGACCAGAACTTCCAGGGGCGCGACCAGAACTTCCAGAATTGCCAGAATTTGCCATTTTCGGTCAAAAAACACTGTTTTGACTATGGTTGACCATTTTTACTTGTAGATGATGGATGAATGTAATATTTTCATGGTACTTTGATAGGCTTTATCTTTCTTTACTCTTCTAGAAGCTTCTTTGATGTAAATAGTTAATATTTAATGCATGGATAGGCTTCCTAACTTTTAGAGGCAAGTTGTTGTGCTGGCCTATTATCTAGTGACTGATTTAGAATTAGTTGTAACAGCTCCTAGGAAGCTGAGCTCGACCCCTAGAGGTGGGGGAAGAGGTTTGACCTTCTATATTATGCCTTCTCTTTCTCATTTTGATGGTTGGACTCTTGTGGGAGAAAGCATTATTGTGTATTGTACATCTACTTCTGCAATTTAAGGAAAGGAAGGCCAGGGTTTTGCAGACTTCATTGTGGATTCTTGTGGATCATTGTGTTGATGGTGTGTCTTCTAATTGTTACTGTAAGTTTGTTTATGTGTTACATCTCTCTTTCTTTGCTGCTGATTGAACATGATGAAGTGATAAAGTTTGAATTCATGCATGCCATGCTCAGCTTTTAATTCTGTTCAATATCTATGTTTTCCACTGTTTAAAGAGGATTCAAAGTCCTTGTTTGCCCTCTTTAACCTCCTCTCTTTCTTCCCTGATCACTCATCCAAGCCAAAGGCATCAGCACAAGTTCCTACCTTGCCCCAAAGATCCCCCTGCAAAAACTGTGCTCAATCCCCGCACCCTGAATTGCACTCCCTCCAATTGCCACCAAAAAACCAAAAATCTTTAAATCAACCCCCCTCTATCACTTTACTAGCCTAATATCTTTGATCCTAATTGGTCAGCCTAATTATATTATAAGATCTATCAAATCTGACCCGAGAGAGCCTTCTCATACCTCGTAGGGCTAGCTACGAGGTGAAATGGTTTGATGTAGCCTTGAGAGTTTGTCTATCTCAGCCTAGGTGAATTCCAAGCGCTAACATATTGGCGACCATACTGGGGAAGAACATCTAAATCTTTGCTCATTGAGTGTGTTGTTTCATAAGTCTTAGACGGAGCCTGAAGTTACGCCAGAAGCCTTCGAAAACGCTCTTGTTTTACATCAGCGTTAGTAGATAAACGTTGCTTCAGTCTATCTCCGTGGGATTTGTGAACATAGCGCTTCAGTGACATCTTTATCCCAGTATCATTATGGACTCTAAGCTTCAGATGATAAGCTAAGAGTTTCCATTTGGCTGAGTGGTTTTTTCTTTCCTCGTTTATTTGTATTTACAAGCTGGCTTCTGATTCAAAATTGATTGTTAGATCTAATTCATCGCCTGCTGTCATTAAATATTTTGAAGATCTTGATTTCGACGAGGATTTTGAATTGTCATTGTTTAAATCTAAATCTGAAAGTGCACTCGATACTTTGGTTCTTGATCCTGACTTTGCAGCTGTGATTGACCTCGAAAGGCATAACAAAGTGGTTGAATCTTATATTTTGCGGCATCTTCAAAGTAGTATACATGCTTCAACTCTTGTTGATTTTATTGAAAACATATCTGATCATATTGGGTCTACTATTGATCAAGCTGAAAATCTTCAAACTTCCCTCACGGCTCATCGAGTTTCTTTCCCTCCTTTCATCTCTATTTCACCTATTTCACCTATAGTTACACTTCCCGATACCCCTGTTGGTTCACCTCAAACTCCATCATCACCTTTATCTCCGCCAACATCCCTTCCCCTTATCACAACCCCTGTTATTATACTTCCACCTCCTCCTCCTCATACTCCTTCTACTCCTCCACCTCCCCCGCTTAGAGTCATGGCTGCCCGATTTGCTCCCCTTGTTCTCCCTGCAAACCTTCATGACATGCTAGCTGACTACCAGAGCAAGATACCAATGTTTGATGGCACTCCACAGAGTGTCCCAGCTCAGCAGCATGTTGACCGGATGACTACCTTTTTTGATCTGTATGAATTGGATGAGGAAGATGTTACCATGAGGTTGTTCGTTCAGACTTTTGGAGGAGAGGTCCGGAAATGGTTCAGAGGGTTGAGAGCAAATAGTATTGTTTCTTTGGAAGCACTTCAAACACAATTCTTGGACAGATGGGAAATCAAAAAGGATCCGCTGCAAATCAATGCCGAATATAACAACCTTAAGAGAAATCCAAGTGAGTCCGTTCAAGACTACATCATAAGATTTAATGCAGTGTATAATGCTATACCAGATGATCTTAAGCCATCTCGAAAATCTGCCTTGCTGAAGTTCCCGGATGGTTTCGATCCGGAGATGGCCTACTCACTGCGGGACCGAGATCCTCCTACCTTGGAGGAAATGCAGAAAATTGCAGTCAGTGTGGAGGCTAATTTGAATGACAAAAGGGCAAGAATGAAAGCGGAAAAGAAGGTCACAATCAAAGAGGAGGTAGCATCCACTTCTCAAGTTATTCGGAAAATGGAAGAGATGTCAAAGGCACTTCAAAATCTCAGTCTTGGCAAACCGGAACCACAAGTTCGAAACCCGAATTTTAGAGGCCAACAACAGCAGCCCCAATATAGGATAAAACAGCGGGAGCCACGAGGATAAGAGGCGGCAGTACAGCAACCGATCCAACCCCCATTTCAGCAAAACTATGTCACTCAAGAATCTGAAGATGAGGGTGAAGGTCCCGGTGAAGAAAATCATTTTTTCACTCCCGATGACATGCGGAAAGCGATGTCCCGCCATTCTATATCAGCTTGAGAATTCATGATTATGTGCTTCATAATGCTATGTTCGATTCGGGAGCATCACACAATTTAATGCCCAAGGCAATAATGGAGAAGTTGGGACTTGATATAACTCGTAACTACCATGATCTATACTCATTTGATTCCAGCCGAGTTAGATGCATCGGTCTGATTAAAGATTTAGTTGTTAGCTTGGATCAAATTCCCGCAAAGAATCTCTTGATGGATGTGGTAGTAGCGGACATTCCGCCAAGGTTTGGCATGCTTCTTTCAAGGTCATGGGGATCAAAACTCAAAGGCACTTTACAGCTGGACTTTTCATATGCCACTATTCCGGTGTTTGGACAAATGAGGAAAGTCTATCGAGAGCAAAAGATGAAGTATATGATTACAAGCAAGGAAAAACCGGTAAATCATCCTGTAAACTATGTACAGACAGATCTAGAGTCCTATGTTTTATTTGCTGATAGTTTTAATGAAGTAAATAGTCAATTAGTTCAGATAGAAGATATCCCAGGCATTGCTGAAGATGTTAGAGAAGTATTGAGAACGGAAAACAAAGAAAAGGCTGCTGTCATAAAGTCAATTGCTGAGATAAATGGACAGCAAGTCATGACTGAAACAACATCACAAGTACAGCCCTTGGATGATGATGAAGATGGTCTTTGGACCATGGATTTCGACGGGGCAGTGGGCAGCGATGGAGCAGGCATTGGCGTATGGATCCGCAGCCCATTTTCAGTCTCTAAACAAGTTCCAAGTAAGGTACAAGTTTGCTCTTATAAATTGGCTTTTGATTGTTCAAATAATGAAGCTGAATATGAGGCCCTTATAGCTGGTTTGAAAATCCTCCGGAAATTAAAAGCAAAGAAGATAGCAATTTATGGCGACTCCGAGTTAGTGATCAAACAAGTAAAGGGGGAATTTCAAGCTAAACATCCTCGTATGCGGGCTTATCGCAATGCTGTTCTAGATATCTTGAAGCGGTTTTCAGAGCATACTTTAACATGCATACCCCGGATACAAAATGGAGTTGCCGATGCTTTGGCTAAGGCAGCAAGCAATTTAAAGATACCAATGAATTCGAGTAACAAGTTTGAAATCTATGTAAAACACCGCCCCACAATCCCGGACAACCAAAGGAATTGGCAAGTCTTTCAGGATGATGAGGAAATCAAAGACTTCTTGCATGGAGAAGGTAAGTTTGAAGAAATCTCAATTGACATGGAGCCTGAAGGAATAAATCAAATGGATGTTTTGCAGCTGAAAGACAATCATATTCCAAAGGGACTGATTCCTTTAGAAGAGCTTTTTGATCAAGACGATGTGGCTCGCAAGCCAACTTTGATGCCAACCGAAGAAGGTGTGGAAGATGTCAACCTTGGGACAGTGGAACATCCAAAGATGGTGAAATTATCGAAGGCCCTGCCACCCAAGGTAAAGAATCAATACATTAGATTGCTGTCATCATTTACTAATGTATTCGCTTGGGATTATTCAGATCTAAAGACTTATGATACAAGCATAATCCAACACACTATTCCAATCAAACAAAATCAGAAACCTTTTCGGCAGAAGTTGCAGAGGATCAATCCCAAGTTGCTGCCCTTGATTGAAAAAGAGGTAAATAGACTTTATCAATCCGGAATTATAGTTCCCGTTCGCTTTTCAGATTGGATTTCTAATCTAGTGCCAGTACGGAAGAAAACCGGTGAGATTCGGTTATGCATAGATTTTAGAAATTTGAACAAGGTATCTCTCAAAGATAACTATCCACTGCCAAAGATGGATCACATATTGCAGCGAGTAGTAGGTGCCTCCAAGATGTCATTGTTGGATGGATACTCCGGCTACAATCAGATCCTAGTCCATGAGGATGACCGTGATAAGACAGCCTTCACTACACCTTGGGGAACATTTCATTATGCTAAAATGCCTTTTGGTTTAAAGAATGCAAGTGCAACATTTCAGCGAGCTATGGACATGGCTTTTGCCAATGAAAAGGACATATTTTTAGTTGTTTATCTTGATGACTTAACGGTATTTTCTAAATCCGATGAGGAGCATCTTTTTCATTTGACGAAAGTTTTTCAAAAATGCAGAAAATATGGCATCTCTTTAAATCCAAAAAAGAGTCTCTTCGCCATGAGTGAAGGTAAATTGTTGGGACATATCATTTCCAAAGATGGTATACGTATTGATCCCGCAAGAGTGGAGGCAATTCAGCAGCTAGAACAGCCCCGAAACAAGAAGGAGATACAATCTTTTAATGGTAAATTGAATTTTCTGCGTCGCTTCATTCCTAATCTTGCAGAGCACTTAAGAGAAATGACCAACATGCTTCGGAAGGACAGCGAGATCAAATGGACTGAGGAGGCAGTCAAATCGTTCAACTTAATCAAGGTAATCTTGTCTTCAGCCCTGACCTTAATCAGCCCTGATTATACTCAGGATTTCATATTGTTTTCTTTCGCTTCCGAGCATACACTAGCAGCAGTTTTGATGCAAAAAAGAGAGGGTGTTGAAAGGCCAATTGCATTTTTCAGCCGGATCATTAGAGATGGGGCATTAAACTATAACATCATTGAGAAACAAGCGCTGGCCCTGATTAAGGCATTGAAAGATTTTCGGGTTTATATTCTTCATTCTCATGTCTTAGCTTATGTTCCTAGTGCAGCGGTAAAGGATGTCTTGGTACAAACAGAGCCGGAAGGTAGGAGAGGCAAGTGGATTGCTGCTCTCTTGGAGTATGATGTTGAAATCAAGCCAACCAAGCTGGTTAAAGGACAAGGACTTGCTAAACTAATGGCTGAAACAAACCTGCATGCGCTTGACATCAACTTGATTGCGGCCTTGTCCGATGGTGAAGGAGAAAATTCAGCGGTTCAAGTATCAGACATTTTCATTAATTCTCCTTGGTATGCTGATATAGTGTATGTACTTCAGAATGTGTCCGCGCCTCTTGGAATGTCAAAGAACAAAGCAAGGACTTTGAAATTGAAGGCCACTAAGTTTTGCATCATGAAATCAGCATTGTATTGGAAAGATCCCGGAGGCATCCTACTGAATTGTTTGGTTGAAGAAGAAGCGAAAGCAACGGTAGAAGACTTCCATAAAGGTGATTGTGGAGGTCATTTATTTTGGAAAACTACAGCCAACAAGATTTTGAGAGCTGGTTTCTATTGGCCATCCCTCTTTTCTGATGTATACAAAGCGGTGAAGAGCTGCCATGAGTGCCAAATATTTCAAGGGAAACAAAGATTGCAGCCATTGCCACTCAAGCCGGTGGAAATTAGCGCACCTTTTCAGCAGTGGGGCCTTGATTTCATTGGTGAAATACACCCAGCTTCATCCGGGCAGCATAGATGGATTTTGACTGCTACCGACTACTTCACCAAGTGGATAGAAGCAGTTCCTACTCGGCAGGCCACAGACTCGGTAATTATCTCCTTTCTTGAAACTAATATCTTGTCCCGTTTTGGCTGTCCATTCAAATTGATCACGGATAATGCAGCTACTTTCAAGTCAAATAAGATGGTGGATTTTTGTTATAAGTACAATATCAGTTTGGGTCACTCCATCGCTTATCATCCGCAAGGTAATGGGCTGGCCGAATCATCAAATAAATCACTAGTAAACATTATCAAAAAGATGCTGGAAATCAACAAGAAAAGTTGGCACAAGAAGTTGGTCAATGCACTGTGGGCTGATTGGGTGAGCCAAAAGAGATCAATAGGAATGTCGCCATTTGAGATTGTTTACGGGGTTGATGCAGTTTTTCCTACATCACTTAGTGTACCGGTCGCAAAGTTAATCCAAGAAACGGGAGAAGACATGGATCCAATGCAACGGAGAATCAGTCAAATGGTCCACCTACAGCAGACAAGGGAAGAAGTCCTCCAAAACTCTTTGAAGCTGCAAGAACGTATCAAGAAGATTTATGATAAGAAGGCAAAATCAGAAAATTTTCAACTAGAAGATGTTGTTTTGAGATGGGATGCTCGAAACGAGGACAAAGGTAAACACGGTAAGTTTGATAATCTGTGGAAAGGTCCTTTTAAGATTGCTGCATATCGTGGTCCTAATGCTTTCCTTCTTAAGGAGTTGAATGGCGATGAATGTCCCGGTGGGTCGGTGAATGGCCGGCTTCTCAAGAGATATCATGTTTGAACAATGCTGCTCTAAATCATCTTCATTGTACATATCATTTTACTTTACTACAGCAAGCGTGAACTGATCTTTCATTCTTGGTTTAGGGCCCGAAGTGAAGGCTATAATTCCAAGCATGAAGATTGGTTGGTGTGGGATTTCAGTTTGTTTATTTTCTGCAAAAAGTCAGTTTGTTTGAGTCATAGTCCTTTCAAAGTTTTCAGTTTATAGTCAAGTCAAATAAAGTCTTTTTGAGTTGGTTATTTTTTCTATTAGTTGACTCCATTGCCCAATGAATAAAGCACTGGTCTGCTCTCCCAAGAGGTCTGAGGTTCTTGGCACCTCCAAGGAGCTACCATCCCCATTGGAGCCAATGTTAGTGTCGGTCTTGAGCCCTCCATCAGTGATCAATAACTCTTTGCATATGCATTTATAGGTGTCTCATCAGTGTCAGTTTTGCATCCCGCTAGGCATGCCATAACATTGAATGGAGGAGCTGGTCTTTGTTCCCTTCTTGGCTTTGCTGGATCAGGTCATACAACAATGTAATTGAGTCAGGCTTGTTCTTGTTTTTGTCTTGAGGTCCCATGGTCTTAGGTCTAGGGTTTTGAATCAAAATCATTTCAAGGTCATGAGTCATGGTCAGTAGGTGCCCAGCAAGCCGGAAGGAGTCTTGTACATACGTTTCATTATCATTTTCTTCAGCTATAGCTCATTTTATGCCTTGGGTTTAAAAACCCTGTTTTTAAGTCCAAGGCCATGTGGAAATTTAAAAAAAATAAAGAAATTCTCAAAAATTTGTAAAAGTGCCGGCAATAACCCTGGTTCCTTCACTACAGTCCCTCAGGCGGTCAACCTGCAAAAAGAAAGGAGTCAAACGCATCAGAAGGCTCATTTCAGGACAAAATGACTCCAAAACAGTGTTAAAAAAAAAAGAATGTCCAAGTGGAAACATTATAAAGTGGGTTTTTGAGTTAAATTTTTTCAAATGTAAGCATATAAAGGTAAATTCCCTCTTTGAAGACCCTCATTGTGCATTTGAAGGCAAGAAAACACAAGAGAAAGAGGTGAGAAGGCAAATTGGCAATTTGTAGCAAATTCTGGGCTTTCTAAGCGTGTGCGACCAAACCAAAGGTGTGCGCGACCACGTGGGTGGGCGCGACCAAACGGAGGCCAACGCACAGTGTTAAATAACACGGGCGCGACCAAACGGAGGAGTGCGACCATTCTCAGAGCGTTCGCGACCAAAAACTCTGTCTGCCGTAAAACTCACCCAAACTTCAAATTTTCTTTCAAATTTGCTCGGATTTCTTCAAGGTATGCTTCCCTTATGATGTTTATAATCATGCCATGGATGAATAAGGAGGGTTATGGTAATTTTATCATGCAAGAAATTAATGAAAAATAGGTTAAGTGACTTGATGTCTTTGCAAGCTTATGTTAGGTTGTATTGTTTGTTTTTCAAGGTAATTTTTCCTTTATTCCTTTCCATTAGTTTCCCATTATAAATTCACATGTGTTAGAATGTCATTTTCATTGATCTCATTTGAAAATTAATGCTAGACCCCATCCCAATTTCCTAAAAACCCTAACCCCTCCTAAACCCTATTTCAAATCCTAATTTCTCCCATGCATCCTGCTCAAACCCTAACACTTTGTCACATAGCAAATTTATGTATAAAAAACACAGCAAAATGAAAAAGAAACATTGTGAAAAGAAAAAGGAATATGATGGCAAATGCATGCATATGAATATCACAAAAAAACAGAGTAATATCACTATGCATAGCCTAGACAAGACAAGAGCAAAAGAGACATATTGCTGAACATTATACAGGGAATCAAGGTTTGTAAAAACCATTACCAAAGAAGTTGTGCAGAAAGCAGAAGCAATCCACAACTCCATCTGGAAGTTGTACTTTGATGGAGCATACTCTAGAAAGGGTAATGGCGCAGGAGTTTTGTTGATTTCTTCTAAAGATGGAGCAACCTATGATTCCTTTCATCGGGCCTTTGAATGGATGAATACATTTAACTGTCTTTCATACATAAAAGTATATCATGGATAATCCAAGGAATGCACAGTCTTATTTGAGCTATAAAAGATCATCTACAGACAGTGGGAAAGCATCTCTTAATAAGAAATATGGGAACAAGCTCTTGGGGCATTGGTTCAGATTGGCATCTCATTGGAGAAATTTAATGATTCAGCAAGGGCTTTGGTTTTTGTGGATGTAGTGATTGTAGAGCTGCTTTCTCAGTTGTCAATTCATGAGCTTTCCCTGCCTATATTGCTGAAATTGAAAGCCATCACATCTATATGCTGTTCAAGCTCTACAGCAGTCACCCAAGTTCTCCATGGCTTTCAGCGAGTGATATGTAGATTTTTCTTTCCAGCATCTGTAAAAAGTGGAGGGGAAAGTGAGAAATCCATGGAACTTGTGACTCATGTTTTATAATGTCTTTCTAGTGAGGTGCTTGTCAGGTGCAAGAATATGGGTGTTAATGAGGAGGATATAATGTCATTATCTCTTGATATTTGGAGTTCTGTGCAAGAAATTTCAAGATGTAATGTTTGCCCTCCTGCGCAGGTTCTTGAGCCAACTATGGCAGTTATGCGACTATCAGTTCAATACTGTACAGAGGAACTGCAGAAGACTGTTTTAATTAAAGCTCTTGACGCACTTCCAGTAAGGAATCAAAACTGGTCTAATGGCACATCAATTGCTTCTGTTCCACATCAGGTTATTGGGAATGCTTCTTTGAACTCAATTGATAGGCCTAACCAAGACGAATGGAAAATTGCTCTCTTTGCCTCAGTAGTTGTATCACTTCGGCCAAAGATTGTCCTTCATAACAAGAAGCAAATATTGGAAATGTTCATTAGTTCCCTGCTTGGGAAGGGAGATAGTATTATTAAAGAGGCAGCATGTCAGGCTTTGGGTTCTATGATCAACAAATGTCCGGTTGAAGTTGATCATGCCATGCTGGGGGTTCTTACCCTAAATCAGGCTATCCATTCAATTTTAGAAGATAGCTTGTTAAAAATTGTAGGAAATCATGTGCCACAGGACCCATCAGAAATGACCAGCAACAATATGCGTAGTGTCGAGCTTGGAGACATTCATGATGACATTGGTGTGCAGATCCGAGCAGTGACGGCAGTGGCATGGATAGGAAAAGGCCTAGCAATGAGAGGACATGGAAAAATTTCAGATGTTGCAGTGCTACTTTTGAATATTTTGCGATCAAGTAGTTCTGTCTGTGCTATATCTTCCCAAAATGATAATTGCAAAATAGACATGGATGAGATCAGAAATAAGAAATTTTTGTTAGCACAAGCAGCAGCAGATGGATTAGGCATCATTATGAACAAAGACTGTTATGCATGCATACGGCCTCTTTATAAACAGCGTTTTTTCACCAGCATGATCCCAATTCTAGTTTTTGCTATAAGAGAATCTGGAGCTTCACCTTCAAGGAGATTCTGTCAAGTTTCATTCAAGATGAAACGCAAAGTGGAGATGAACTTTTGAATAAGAAGGAAATTGAATCTCAACAGTATTTGACAAATTATAAGATAGTTCAACATCCATTAAACGAATTCCCTGATGCCAAACCAGAAACGTTGAAAACAACACACTATTTAATTGATCTTATGTTATCTGAGTTATCATAAATCTGCATTTTCAGAACGGAAAATTCAGGAAATGGAAAGACTGCTGTTATGAAAATTGTTTGGCAGATTTTGGTGATGGGTTTTATTGTCTCCTTAAACCTATTTCTCTATATCCCCTCATCTCCCTAACTCACAAGACATCATACTCTATTTCCATTGCAAACCTATCACAGTAACCCTTCCCTCCCTTGGTGATCAAACACACAAAATCACTGTTTCCCAAAAGCATTGAATGGCCATTCCAAAGGTTATGAAAAAACAGAGTATGCTCTTAGATGACATGCAAAGGCAAAATTTAAGGAGAGCAGCTTGTTAAAGGTTTATAACTGATGCTGCCCTATTCCCCTATGCTCATGACATCCTTCCCTCCATCATGGAGATTTTCATTGTCCTTTCCCTTGGTGTTCAAAACACAAGTTTTCCCTAATAAAATTTTAATTTGCAAATGGTGAGAGATGGAATGACATGTTTAGCATTATGTGATGTTTTCCTTCAAAATTCCCTGCTTATATATATTTTTCCCTTTCCTATATGTAAATTCCCTCCCCTAACATATCCCTCATGATGTTTCCCCTTGAAAACAACATACTTCACAGCATTTTGCAGGCAGGGCAGCGGTCAATTTGACTTGTTTTTTCCACCTTGCTCAATAACACCATGTCAACCACTGAGACTAATGAGCAAGGTGATGACCGATCATCATCTTCTGAGATTCATACACAGCAGAGGCCTCGTAGGGGAGGCAAGGGTGGTCACCACAAGAGGGAGGAGCCTATATCATTGACAGAGTTGCAGGCTTGCCCGTTGGCGCTATCTTGCTTTCAGCATATGGCTTGTTTTCAGTTTTGCGAGAGGCTGTCACACATCCAGCATCACAGGGACTTGGCCCGGTTGTTTGTCCTCCATCTCCATGACAGGCAGGTCACCCTTGCAGGGGTGAATTTTGTATTTTCTCCAGAGGCTATCACAGATGCTACCGGGATACCCAATGTGGGTGAGGTATGGCCAAAGCGCAAGTGGGTGGACCTGGTATACTATGAGCCATATGTTAGGCCTGCCTATGTGCATCACTTGTCAAGGAACTTTCCTATCAAGTTCCTCCGAGCAGAGTATATAGACACCATGAGACTCATTATGCACTACTTCACATGCGAGGGGAGATTCTCACGAGTATTTTCTTGTCATATCCGCATGATGATGCACTTCACTAGAGTGAGGATGATGAACATCTCGGCATACTTATTTCACGACATTCAGAGGATAGCCACTACCTTTCGGAGACAGACCCCAGTACAGCAGCTCCGGAGCCTATGCCATCATGGTCTTATTCAGCTAGTAGTTTCCCATCAGCTGAGCCAGCAGGGCATCCCTTGGGCGGATTTCATCTCCCGAGATGTTTTCACACAGCCACATTCAGGGCCGGAGGCAGTTCATGAGGAGGGAGGGCCATCACATCAGCCCGAGACCAGCATCCCGAGACACATGGCTTCTTCTCCTCGGGTCACATATCATAGAGGTCACAGGACCTTATTTGCAGCAGCCCGACGAGTACTTTCTCTACAGCCAGTGGAAGGGGTCTCGTCTTCATCATCAGAGCAGCGAGTGTTATCTCCACACCAGGTGGAAGGGGCCTCGCTTTCTTCATCGGCACAGGCAGTACGAGAGGGCAAGCAGCCCATGGTTGAGGATGAGGCAGTTGGCGAGGCACATGATGATTTCACTGGTCGTGATGCTCATTCTCTTTCCTCTTCAGATTTCTATGAGCTCAAGGAAGAGAACCTTGTGTTGCAGTGGAAGCTTGAGATGGCTCAGTGGACTATCACTTATTTAGAGCAGCGGACCAAACAGCTGGAGACAGAGAAAGAGTTGGATGAGTTATGGAGGATTCGATTCGACCGAGTCATCAACCGCAGGAGGCCTGGGGACCCACTGCCCAAGGATAGAGAGTTATTGCTCATCCGAGCAAATTGGCGCTTGGAGGGACTGTTAGACAAGGCAAACCGTGACAAAGAGCTACTCCGGAACATGAAGACACACTACTGGGCAAGATTACATGTTTGCAAGGCGAGAATGAAAATTCTCCAAAGAAAGCTGTCAGAGGCCCGGAAGAAGAAGAAAAGGAAAAATCCACTCCGCATCTTGGCTGAGGCATCCCTCACTCATCATGGTACTGATCAGCCTTGATCTAGCATCAAAATCTGAAAATTTTGAGAATTTTGGAGCATTTTGCAAATTTTTGGTAAAATTACAGGTTTTGCCCACGGTTTGGTCTCACCCCGGGTGAGACCATTTTGAAGGGCTGCTCGGAATTTTGCAAACTTGGCATTTTTGGAAAGGGCATGCAAAAATAAAAATTACTAGTACTTGGGAGCAGCCTAATTTTGAGATTTGAGCGTCCAAAAGCTCAAAATACACCTAAAAAATGACTTTCTGCCCACTTTTTGAGTTGCAGAAAGTGACCTTGGGAGAAATGGTTTTTGAGGGGTCAAATCAACACCAAATTCAGAAATTCCACTTGGGATGGAAAGTAGACAGGCCAAGCTTTCCAATGAGCCATCTTGCACCTGATTTGGATCAGTGGAACCCACTCAAAAACAGCTGTAAAGGGGCGCGACCAGAACTTCCAGGGGCGCGACCAGAACTTCCAGAATTGCCAGAATTTGCCATTTTCGGTCAAAAAACACTGTTTTGACTATGGTTGACCATTTTTACTTGTAGATGATGGATGAATGTAATATTTTCATGGTACTTTGATAGGCTTTATCTTTCTTTACTCTTCTAGAAGCTTCTTTGATGTAAATAGTTAATATTTAATGCATGGATAGGCTTCCTAACTTTTAGAGGCAAGTTGTTGTGCTGGCCTATTATCTAGTGACTGATTTAGAATTAGTTGTAACAGCTCCTAGGAAGCTGAGCTCGACCCCTAGAGGTGGGGGAAGAGGTTTGACCTTCTATATTATGCCTTCTCTTTCTCATTTTGATGGTTGGACTCTTGTGGGAGAAAGCATTATTGTGTATTGTACATCTACTTCTGCAATTTAAGGAAAGGAAGGCCAGGGTTTTGCAGACTTCATTGTGGATTCTTGTGGATCATTGTGTTGATGGTGTGTCTTCTAATTGTTACTGTAAGTTTGTTTATGTGTTACATCTCTCTTTCTTTGCTGCTGATTGAACATGATGAAGTGATAAAGTTTGAATTCATGCATGCCATGCTCAGCTTTTAATTCTGTTCAATATCTATGTTTTCCACTGTTTAAAGAGGATTCAAAGTCCTTGTTTGCCCTCTTTAACCTCCTCTCTTTCTTCCCTGATCACTCATCCAAGCCAAAGGCATCAGCACAAGTTCCTACCTTGCCCCAAAGATCCCCCTGCAAAAACTGTGCTCAATCCCCGCACCCTGAATTGCACTCCCTCCAATTGCCACCAAAAAACCAAAAATATTTAAATCAACCCCCCTCTATCAATTTACTAGCCTAATATCTTTGATCCTAATTGGTCAGCCTAATTATATTATAAGATCTATCAAATCTGACCCGAGAGAGCCTTCTCATACCTCGTAGGGCTAGCTACGAGGTGAAATGGTTTGATGTAGCCTTGAGAGTTTGTCTATCTCAGCCTAGGTGAATTCCAAGTGCTAACATAATGCATTGCGATCAATAAAGCAGTAGACTCAGTTTCCTATGGATAAAGGATTTAAGCCTAATGGGGTCTCCCAATATATACGTGATGGTACGGGGAGCACAAGTCAGTGCTAGCACTTGTCATATCAAAGAGGAGGAATCACCCAACCTTTGATGAAAATGATAGCCACTAGTTCTAACGACGCTTGAACACGTCTCTAGCCTAGACCTCTAAAATGTGTTGCGTTAGATTCCAAAGCGTTGTTAAGTTAATTGAGATTCATTTTAATTTGATCTTTCTTAATAGTTTTCCTTTGATGGTTCACTGCGAAATGTGATCTAAAATTCCTAAATATGCAACTACAATGATAAGCAATCTTTTTGTTTATTTGGACAATGAAAAACCTCACTACAAAGGATAGAGCATAGAAGTGCTTTTAAGAAAACAACAAAGAGTACACACTAATGCAATTTCCCTAAATCATCTTCTGAGCACACAAACTAAAATGCTAAAATGAAAATGCATGTATTTGTTTTCAGCTCTCCTTAATGTGAATGATTCAAGAAGGAAAACTAAATGCATCAATGTCTCAAAATGTTTCACTCAAAATGACAATTTTCGATAATTTTTCTTCAAAGAAGGAAAGGAAGACTCAGAACGACACTTTCAAACTTGAAGAAATCTCTTTTCGACACTTTGAGTAAACTCAAATTAAATCAAATATGACAAAAATAGTTCAATCGATTATCTATGAAATAGGATTTTACAACATTTCACTCTTCGACAGAAAACTGAAGATTTTACGACACTTTTCCTATCGAAGCGACAAATCGATTAACGCTACTTTTTGACAATGGACTGTAAATGGATGAAAAATACAGCAAAACATTCACCAATCTCAATCAAAATAGGCTGATCTAAGTGATATTAGTTGGCTTCAGTGATGAGGTACTGTTCAATATCAGCAAACAACCAAACAAGAATGAAAACTAGCCAAGATTCGCAACTTCCTAGATGGGAACTTTGAGTTTTGGTCATCATCGCACCTGACATTGCAGACAATTAGATGCATCGCAGGTTTCCCATTTTGGAAGTGAGATGCATATCAAGTCACAGTGGAAGATAGTGCAATGGTTAGGGAGTGCTTATGAAAATGGTTTTGGCTCAAAATTGCAGCAGTTTTCAATGGATCAAGCTTGGTTTTGATAAACAATGAGAAGCAAAGTATGTTGGAATGTCTAATGAGGTTACTAAGCTACCAACAACGGATTTTTGATGCTCTTGCAAGTCAAATGCGCAATCATATAAACTAAACCAGATATTGACTGAAGCAACATTTATCTACTACGCAATTGTAGAACAAAAGCGGTTCGAAGGCTAGTTGGCTAACTTCAGACTCTATCTATAGCTTATATAACTCAACAATAGAGAAAGAAACAACAAAAACAATAAAGTTCTTCCTCAGTGGAGTCGCCAATTTGTTATGGGTAATTTTAGTGTCTTGTTGAACGACTAACCGCTAGATTTGGTAGTGAATCTAGAACAATGGTTAAAGTAATTCCTTTTGTTTTTCCTTTCAGTAAGAAAATAAGAGAGAAGAGAAAGGGACCAACCCAGAAATTTCAATTAATCCTTCTTGCCTTTGACCGTTTGCGCCACTTCCTCCTGTACTTAATTCGCTTGAGAGGTACCTACACACAAGCTGAGATAGCAAACAATCAAAGCATACAAATAGAACTGTTTACCAAACATGCTATAAAATCGAAAGTATAACATACATTACATGAACACAACATACATTTCATGAACACATAAATGGGAGAAAAATAGAACTCTTTATATTAATCCAGGATCTTCCCATTTTCCCCAGTCATTGCTGACCAGTACCTCTTTATTTTTATCAAGCTTGAGGAGGATAACATATGCTTGATCTATTCGCCCTTCAGGCAAACTCATCGCTATTTGATGTTTTAACGAGTCTAGCGATAGTGAAACTCGATCTTGTCTAGATGGAAAAGTTGTCGCTATTATTTTAATGAGTTTAACGACAAAGATAACTCAGTCATTTTCATGTTTAGAGAGTTTGAAAAGAGACGAAAAGAAAACTCCATAAGTTATTTTTCATAAAATAATCCCTCATGTCTGAAGAAGGATAAAATAATAGGAGAGAGATGTTATTTTCAATACTTTAACGAGCTAAAAAAAACAAGCACTCGACTATCTTTTCTTGTTTAAAGAGTCTGAAAAGAGTTTAAAGAGGACTCTATAGTTTCCTTTTCATTTTTAAATCCAAGCTCGAAAAGAAGACGAAAAGTTTGCTTTATGGTCAAAGATGCACAATTCACTATAAACACATCAGATTCTGTTCTCAGTTGTTCATCTTGTTCAAAACTCCATTAAAAATGGTTAAACATACATATTTATAGATGACAAATGAATAAAAACAATATTTACTTGATATTCATGTAAAAGTAAACATAAAAATAAGTTTTAACAATTCATTTTCACCATTTCATTTTTAGTGTTGGATTTTGGAGTTCTGAAGCAGTTTTTCCCCCAAATTTCACCAGTCGATTGCGAGAGATTATGTGGATCATTCCCTGCACCGTCAGGACTAGGTAGGAGCTAACCTTATGCTCTTCAATTCTAATCCATCTTCTTTTAGTTTTAGGCAAGTTTTCCTATCTTTCTGGGCCACAAGGGTTTGAAATTCTCGTTCTCCAATCATCACACCCTGCCCCTATCGAAAGGTGCAATGCATATTGAGATGTCAACAGGCAACTTAATATGCATCTCACCTTGCTACAGGGCTAGGTGTGAAGGGCGCAGAAGGGCAAGTTTGAACAGTGTTTTTTCATCAAAATTTTAACTGTTTTCTGCCTAAAATGGATCCTAACTCATCTAATGTTTGCATTTCAGATATTTTTTGGATCAATATGGTTGTCTCATGGCGAGAAAGAGAACATGAAGAGGAAGATATGATTGCTTTACATGACCAGGGCACAGTGGAAACATTAAGGAACTGTGGTTTACTAAAGTTCTTCCGCATATCTAGCATGAGACAACAGATAAGTTTGTTGCAGTATCTTCTTCATGCATGGGATCCTATTGACCAGGTATTCCAGAACAAGGGTAAATCTATTCCTTTCACCATCGAGGATATTTATTTTCTGAAAGGTGTGTCGAGGCATGGCGCCCTTCTTTCATTATCAGGTTTTGCCCGGGGAGGCGAATCAGTGAAAGATTACGTTCGTTAGTTCTACAGGAATGGATCCCAACCGAGCAGAGATGGTAAGATTAATATCCGGGATGTTGCTGATCATCCTTGGAGGACCATTCTCTTTACCCTTGCTAGATTGGTTAGTAGCTCGGCTTTACATTTAGAAAACAGATCCTATATGAAGTATGCCCTGGAATGCCTCGAATCGAAGGTGTTCAACTACTGTGATGCAGTATTTCCTATAATGAAAGATAAACTGTCCAAATTAAAGACTGGGAAGACCAAGAATTTTGGTTATGGATCCATTTTGACTACCTTTGCTTTAGAAAGAATCCCACTTATGCAACCTCAAAGTATTTCACTCGGAGTGCCTGGACCGAGAGAACCACGGATGCAGCGATGGGTGGACCTCATGGCTAGGCATGCTGGCCAGTCACAGGTTTCATTCTCATCTGCCTTTTTCAAGTGGTTTGAATACTAGGAGATGGTGTTCATGGAGTATCCATATGTAGGGATTGATTTCTGAGGCGATCTAGATTTATCATTACCAGCTGGGGAGCAGTGGAGTGCCATTGGTAAATTGTTTTGATCATGCTTTTTATTTTTACGTTTTTATTTCTTGTGTTTTTAATCGTTACCAAGACTAAAATAAACTCATATGTGTATGTAGATATTGGACCAGTTCGACCTGTGGCACGCTGACGGGGAGCAGATGCTCCAGAGGAGGGAGTTGTTGGGAGGAAAGTCCTTAGAGATCTAGACATAGCAGAGACCTTGGCTCAGCTACAGGATCATGTAGAGAGCTTGACTCTTGGCATTCAAGATGTCTGTATTGATGAACTATCCATGAGACTATAGCGCCATATTACTGGTGTATCGAGTCACTGGACGAGGTTCCTGTGCATGATAGCACAGGCGGTGACTTGTTATCACTAGCATAACTAGTCTAGGATTTTTACTGCATTTATTTTTGAGTTTCTGGGGTCAGATGACCAATTTTGTATTGGACACAAAATATTTGTAAAAACTTATAAACAACTATCTATTTGACTTTCGGAGTTTTATTTTGGTTAAGTGATGAAATTCTATGCAAATGTTGATGTGAAATGCTTTCTTTACATATGTTTCAAATGTCTATTTAACACATAGTTTGCTAAAGAGTCAGTCAATGTGTTTAATCTTCTGGAAATATGCTGATATTGAATAGAATCAAAATGTCTTTCCAAAATTATAACTCTTAGGAACATGCTTTGAATAGCTGGGTTTCGAACGGAATAAACACTAGTAAGTTGTAGAATGACAAGTTGTGAATCTAACATGACAATGATCCGGCATATGCCATGTGAAATGGCATCAGAGAGTAGTTCAATCAATGCACTATACTCAGCAATGTTGTTTATTGATCATCCGATACATATCCCTCTGAAACTCACTAACTCGCCGCTTGGAGCGAAGATGGCTCGAGTTTCAGAAGATAAGTTCTGCGTACTACGTCTAGCTCCTTCGACATACCCAATGAATGGTTCCGAAAAGTTTGACATCTGCAATAAATGTAAAGTAGATTACCTAACCAAACTAAAAATCTAAAAGAAAAACTAATAGAAAAAAAAATGCAATGAAAGTATATATACAATGAACTTTACTACACTTAATCAAGCATAGTATCGTTTAAGATACAACCTGTTATGGGTTGCGCCAATGGAATCCCATCACAATCGACTAACTAATAGGCTCCTTTCGTTAATACTCATTTAACAACATAAGGGCCCATCCACAATGGTTCAAATTTCCCTGCTCCTAATTTATCAGAATCCTGATCGTAAAGCAAGACCAGGTCACCTTCTGAGAAGAGACGAGGCTTAACATTTATGTCATATTGTGCCTTGATGCATTTCTTATGAGCTTTGTTAGCTAATGCAACATCACGACAAGTTTCATCTAGATGGATTAATTCCAAGAAATGAGCTTCTTCTTCAAAAGTTTCGGGTAGCAAGTCGATTGCGAGCTTGAGTGATGAGATTTCGCATTGAATTGGTAAGACTGCTTCCAAACCATACACCAATTGAAATGGTGTAAGTCCGGTCACATTTCTCACCGAGATTCTGTATGCTCACAAAGCTGAGTACAAGATTAAATTCCAGTTCCGTTTATGGACTCCAATCATTCTTTGCAGCATGCGCTTCAGGACTTTGTTGATTTCCTCAACTTGTCCGTTAGCCTGCGGATAATATGGAGTAGAACTGTCATGAGACAATCCTAACTTGGTAGTTAACTCAATCATCATGTGATTGTGAAAATGCGATCCATGATCTGTGACTATAGCTTGCAGCACACCAAATCTAGAAACTACATGATTGAAAAAAAAGAGTGCAGCCGTTTCACCGCTGTTATTCAATGTAGGCATCACCTCGGCCCATTTGGTAAAGTAGCGGACAACGATTATAATATACCCATGCCCCCCTATCGAGTTGGGGTTACATGTCATGAAATCAATGCCCCAATTTGCGAATGGGCCAACAATGACAACTGGATGCAGTGGTGCAGGTGGTAATTTGGTCTTACGATCGAAAATCTGACAAGCATGGCATTTTTTGACAACAAGTATGCAATCTTTAAAAATAGATGGCCAAAAGTAACTACCTCGTAAGATTTTCTGTGTTGTTGCATACCAGATAGATGCCCCCCACAAGCACCTGAATGACATTTATTCAATTCTTTTTCGGCCTCCTCATGCATGATGCACCTTCTTAAGATTGTATTGACACCACGACGGTAAAGTGTATCACCAACGATCAGAAAATCTTTGGCTGGGTATCGAGTACGTCGTTGTTCAGAGCGAGAGGTGTGAAGCCTAAAAGCTTGGGTCTGGAGATAGATCAGTATATCTCCATAACATGGATCACTTGACGATATTAGAAATAGAGTCTCATCCAATATTGATGCTTCTGATGTTGAATCATTGGAGGACGAGGGAAGGTCACAAAGTAGCTCTACTAAGACGAGAGATTTATTTGATTTGGATTTGATGAATTCCAAATTGAACTCCTGCAATATAATATCCATTTAGAATATTTGCCCCCCAGAAATTGACGTGACAAAATGTATGTCATAGGGTTGCAATATGATATAATGGTAGTTTTGTGAAGGAGAATATAATGTCGAAATCTCTTTACAGCTTGAACGACTGCCAAAGCTATCTTTTCAGTGTATGAGTATTTACTTTCTGTATCATTAAGATTGTGACTTAAATAATATATAGGATGTTCATTTATGTCATCTTCTTGCACTAAAACCATACCGATGATTGTATCTACAGCAGCGAGATACAGGTTAAAGCCTTTTTGATAGTTAGGGGCATACATTAATGATGTTTTTATCAGGGAATCTTTGAAAGCCTCAAAGGAAGCTTGCGCAACCTGATCCCAATGGAAGGGTACCCCTTTCTTCAAAAGAAGTGTATAACCTTTAGCTAGCTTAGCGTAATTTGGAATGAACCTCCTCATAAAGTTAACCTTCCCTTGAAGTCTTTGGATCTGTAATAAATTCAAAGGTGGAGGCAGGTCAAGTAGTGCCTGAACCTTGATTGGGTCAAGTCGAATTCCATCCTTAGAAACGACAAAGCCAAGCAGGTGACCAGAGCTAACACAAAACACACATTTGTGTGGATTGAGTCATATTTTGTAGTATTGACAACGCAAAAATATGGCTCTCAGATGTTGTAGATGATTAGTCCGTTTGGCAAATGGGCAGGTAGATAAAAAATTGTCATTTTGAGTGAAACATTTTGAGTCATTGTTGCATTTAGTTTTCCTTCTTGAATCATTCACATTAAGGAGAGCTGAAAACAAATACATGCATTTGCATTTTGGAATTTTAGTTTGTGTGCTCAAAAGATGATTTAGGGAAATTGCATTAGTTTGTGCTCTTTGTTGTTTGCTTAAAAGCACTTCTATGCTTTATCCTTTGTAGTGAGGTTTTTCATTGTTCAAATAAACAAAAAGATTGCTTATCATTGTAGTTGCATCTTTAGGAATTTCAGATCACATTTCATGGTGAACCATCAAAGGAAAATGGTTAAGAAAGATCAACTTAAAATGAATCTCAATTAACTTAACAACGCTTTGGAATCTAACACAAAAATTTTTAGAGGTCTAGGCTAGAGACGTGCTTCGGCATCATTAAACCTAGTGGCTATCGTTTTCATCGAAGGTTGGGTGATTCCTCCTCTTTGATACGAAAAGTGCTAACACGGACTTGTGCTCCCCGTACCATTGCGTATATATTTGGAGACCCCACTAGGCTTAAATCCTTTATCCATAGGAAACTAAGTATGCCACCTTATTGATCGCAATGCACTGAACACGACATTTGGGAAGATTGACTGTTGTATGTGAAATCCTTGGTAATTTCTCTTTAATTTATCACCAAGGTGTATATTGCAGTTTTGCGAATGGTCTAGTAATCCTTTTTGTCTAGATCCTCCAGAGTAGTTACTTTCGTTCCTTTTCGACTCTCTAAAAGAAAAGGTCCATCTGAGCACTTTTCCTTTTAGGCTCACTAAAAATTGAAGGAGACTAGAGTCATATTTAGCTTTTTCTCGACTCTTAAAAATTGAAAAAGCAAAGTTGTGTCCAAGTGTCGTTAAAATAAATTGATCATGAAATAACATCACTTTCCCTTAGTTGATTTTTAAGTTGATCAAGTAATCTGCAATCGTGGAAGAAATTCAATCCAAACCCCATCGTTCGAGGAGATTAGCGAGTCAACCGTCTTTGCCTCCGGAAGCGAAACCAATTCGGACAAAGTGGTCTCGTTTAACTAAGTCTAGCTCATCTGGGTTGTTTGAAACATCTGTTCCAGCAGCTTCAGGGACTCTAGTTATTCCCATTATTCCTGGTAGATCCACCTTTCAAGAGGAAGTTTCACGTTTACCTAAGGACACTAGTACTGATCCTAGTGTAACAGTAATTACTTGTGTACCTGAAACAACTCCATCTAGAGTTGATCCAGAACCAATCCCAGTTCAAATTGAGGTTACATCTAAACTTCCCTTTGAGACTGTAGTTATGCGGAGTCGCCAATTTTTTATGCGAAATTTTAGTGTCTTGTCGAACGACTAACCCCTATATTTGGTAGTGAATCTAGAACAACAGTTAAAGTAATTCATTTTTTTTTTCCTTTTAGTAAGAAAATAAGAGAAAGAAGAGAAAGGGACCAACCTGGAACTTTCCCTTAATCCTTCTCCCCTTTGACCATTTGTGCCACTCCCTCCCATACTTAATTTGCTTGAGAGGTACCTGCACACAAGCTGAGACAACAAACAATTAAAGCATACAAATAGATCTGTTTACCAAACATGTTATAGAATTGAAAGTAAAGAATACATTACATGAACACAACATACATTTCATGAACACATAAATGGGAGAAACATAGAACTCTTTATATTACTCCAGGAAAGATTACAACCCTTGAAGCCATGTTTGATTCAACATCATCCTCCCATCATCAATCCCTCTTCACCTCATGAATAGCAAGAAATTCCAACATTACAAAAATGCTCTCACCTCAATTCATAAACTAACAACACTTCCTTACAACTCAGATTATTTCAACCTCCTGGTCTCTTGGATGAGGATCTTTTTATAGATGAAATGCAAGAGGGTGAGTCATTTATCGGGATGATGAGTGTCATTCCATGTGTAGGAATTTGTTCCACAAGGGAGGGGAATTGGAGATGGTTTCCTAGTTCCCTTGTTCATCCTTGGGCGAATTTGGAGAGGCACGTGGCATAGGAGAAGTTTCTAGAAGATTCCAGGAGTAATCATTTAACAAACCGTCTCAGAAATTTGTCCATCTTCACCCATCGCACCCTATAGAAGGCCTAAACAGTATACATCGCACTTTGACAGTGTAGCAGTCAGTATGGTTCAGTTTAGGCACTTTCTGGATGATTTCTGAGATGGAACTTTTGGGGAATGATGTATTCAGATGACTTAGTTCCTTTAGGGTATAAAGCAACCAATTTAGGGTTTGATAGACCCTATTACATAGACATATGAGTTTGGGGTTGATGTGCCCAAATATGTCTATAACAAGTCTTTGGTAGCATTCTGAGTACTTTTGAAAAGTTGCTTTTATTGCTTTTTTGAAAAAGAAAAGTTTTTCAAAAACATTGTTTTTGCTTTCTTTGCCAAATTTGTGTTTGGTTTTTTTTGGTTTTTGAGAGTGATTTGGATATTTGTGTCTAGTCCTTCTTGTTTTGGGAAAGATTTTGTGTTCAAAATTCTTATTCCTTTCAAAACACTTAAGTTGGATTATAAAACAAATTACTTTCATTTTATTTTTAGAGTAATCTAGATTTTTTGCATCATCATGTACACTTTGCATTAGGGTAGTTGCGTTATTAAAGCATCGATAGTTTTTAGTTTTTGTGAGTGTGAAGTCTATCATAAGAAAAGAAAAGGAAAAAAGTTGCTTTTTCTTTTTAGAAGTTTCTTAGAACCCAAGTAGAAGTTGCTTTTCATCGAAGAACAAACAAAGTGCATTGCATATAAGTTAGTTTTTCATTAATTTCTTTTGCATCACAAGAACACCATCAGTTTCACTTTCGTATTGTCCCTTTGAATTAAAAAGAACAACCACTTAAAATCAAGTGCTAATAAAATAAACTAGAACTTTTTATATTGTCAATAATTACACCAACAAGTTTTAGGTTATTTAGGGCCTTGGATTAGGCGAGAGGAAAGTAAACTCTCCAAGGACACTTTAAATTGTCAAACATAGAAGTGTGAATAAAGAGTGAAAATCCAATAGCGTTAGGGAGACCAGGAAAGCTCTGTGACTGGGAGTTAAAAACAAGGGTTTTTGAAGATAAGGACGAGAGATACCTGCTCACTTACTTGTCGGATCTTACCTCACGACTGTTTCACCTGGCTTTTGACACGAGTTGGTATCTTTAGTTGCCTATCCTAGGGATCTACACAGGTGGCTACGGAGGGGAATCCCGTGGCACCTGAGGTCAACGTTGCATCACTTTCAATGGTACTTATGGAGGGCACCCATGCGAAGCTTTGGGGCTTACACCGACAAAGGCTGTTGTTTGGAGGTCAACGTAACTTCCTTTGATACCTTCGCTAGTAGACCTGGGGTGTAATTACCCCAGTCTATTTTTGAAAGGCCCTTATTATTCACTTTCTTGTATTTTGGTGTCTGGTCCTAATCACCCAGAACATAAATAATTGGAAGTTGTTTGACTGCTAAATTCTTTAGGAACATTTTTAGTGTGTGTTCTATGCTCCTAGTCAGCCTAGCTTCCAAATTTCTTGAGTCTTTAAGTAGATCTTATTAAATAATTTAAAGTGGCTAACCAATCACTTAGACGATCCCGTAGACTTCGTGGGTTTTCACCTGCGAGTCCAGAGCCTTCTCCTCGAAGGCATAGGAGCAATTCTGCCAGTGGTTTTCAACCAGTGGCAGCTAACGCATCGAAGATTGATCCTCCACTTGGGGGCATCAATGTACAAGGTAGACTTGGTACTACCACAGGGTTAGAGAGGAACACTCCAGTTCTTTCTTGGGTACTCTTCCAGTCAGAAGATAATATTAAGGTAGAAGAGCTCTCAGAGTCGGTTGCGGCTCCGAATTCTCCTCTCCCTTCTGATCATCCTAACATATTGTTATGCGTCGGAACTCCGACATACAGGCCTCCAAGCCCAGGTCCACACACAAACATCCCTTCGATGGCCACTGCTGGAAGTATGGCATCCACCACAATTGCTACGAGTATGCAGACACCTATATTAGTACAAGGGGGAGGAACTATTTCCATCCCTTCTACATCCTTATTTGGGTCTACTGCCAGCACATCCTTGTTTGGGTCTACTTCCATTCCGTCAATGAGTGGAAGTTCCCAACCTCATGCATCCAGTTTTGGATTCTTCCCTTTTGGAGTACCTTCTCAAGGTATTCCTTCAGTTCCATTAAGTGTACCATTAAATGCCTCCACGTCCATGATGAGTGGATCATCATATTTTTAGGGTTTTCCTTTTGGAAGTGGTCATATAGCACATTCAAATCTGACGGTGGGGTCTATGCCTTTTCCTTTCATAGGTCAAGGTACTAATCCTTTTCAAAGTTGGACTAACCCTGCGGTTAGTGGCATCAGAATTGAGAATCCATTTTTTGGCTAACAAGGGAATGTGACATACTCCTCGGTCAATTCATTTCGAAATTTTCCACCCTTAGCTAATGCTTGGAACCATTACCAAGGGTTGTCCACTCCATATAATAATTCGTCAGGAGGAAACTTTGTCGGTTACGGAGGTGTTTCGGTTGGAGTTGGTCAAACTCTGGGTTTTGTTGGACCACAAGGGTCACCTTTTGGTTCAACAGGTTCTACCAGTTACTTTGGGAAACTTGGTGCCTTTCAGAATCTAGGTAATTCTTTTCAGACTTTGGGAATCTTGCCCAATCTGGGTGGAATCCCCAAGGTCCTCCAGGACTTTCTTTTCTGGCCACGCTCAATCTGCCAGACTTGACTAAGTTAATGAATGATCCAATCAGATACAATTCGGCTTGGTCTCCAGTCCCAACCAAATTTCCATCGGATATCCCAAAATTTGAAGGGAAGAGTGGGGAAGACCCGGGTGACCATGTAACTACATTCCATTTATGGTGCTCATCAAACTCCCTCATCGATGATTCGATTAGGTTGAGACAATTTCAACGCACCTTGACTAGCAATGCGACTAAGTGGTATATAGAGTTTCCAGGGGGCACCTTTACATCTTTCGCCAATTTCGCTAACATTTTCTTAAACCATTTTCAGTTGCCTGTCCGTTACGAAGCCAGAACTGAACTTCTGGCCAATTTTCACCAGGACACGTCCACTCACATTTATGACCATATTCATGAATGGAGACGGAGAAAGAGGCTCATTGAAGCCGAAATTCCACCTGAATTTCATCTTGAATGGTTTTAAAAATCATTACAACCCGAGATCTCCAAGGATGTTTCTATGTCTGGAGTTTATTCCGAAGAGCAAGCTATTTTCATGCCCAACAGTTAGAACTTATATATTCTCAGTCTGGGACCCTTCAGAAAATCTTGCCTGATGCTCCTAGATCAATGGTTGATATAGCCAAACCGAAGCTAGACCCGCATGTTGATGGTATTGTTGGATCAATTTATGCAAATGCAATG
Source organism: Pinus tabuliformis (assembly GCA_031772625.1). Lineage (NCBI taxonomy): Eukaryota > Viridiplantae > Streptophyta > Pinopsida > Pinales > Pinaceae > Pinus > Pinus tabuliformis. The sequence continues at coordinate 1,575,939,385 of CM062817.1, forward strand.
AACCTTCTGAACCAATTGCAGCACTTTCCTTTACAAACTGCTTCGTCAAATCAGGCTGCATTGCCTAATGCTTCACCTTCTCAACCTTCTTCTGTAAATGTTGTTCAAGCTTCTAACCCTAAAGGGAATCAAAATTCTGATGGGAATAAGAAGGGACGAGGTAAAAAGAAGAATCAAGATGGGAAGGGTAATGCGAATAAACCTGGCAATAATGCTAGTGAGGGTGGAAAAGAGTCTAAGAAGAAAGTTAAGTTTCCATGCAAGTTATGCAATGGAGACCATTTGCTCATCTCTGCCCAAAAATTCAAGATGCTCAGTGCTTGTTAGTGTAGCAAGGGTCTTCTAGCTCCTAGGCTATCTTAACTAACCCTTTCGCCCAAGGGCAGCAGTTGCTTGCTAGCGCGAACTCAAATCCTAGTACCTCTACAGGAGGCAACCAGGAAGGGGACAATTCCTCAAATGTTTTCATGATGAGTTCTAAAGTCAATGTGGCTACATGGTCACATGATTATGGTGAAGCTGAAACATCCAAGGATAAACCTGTTCCTAGAACTATGGATCCGGTTCATATTGAGTGACGCTCTGTCAAGTCTATACCTTGGATACTGAAAGGTTCCAACAAATGTGCAACTATCAACCATAATGCTTGGGCAGCTAATAACTACTCCATTGTGGAGGATTTGGCTCAAATTCCATGCGCTACGTCTGCTTTAGAGGTACTCCAGTCGTCTCCAGCTCAATGAAGTGATTTGTTTTCAGCGATTAGGGCAGTTGATCCAAACAATTCCTTAGTGCTCACTTTTGACATGCTCAATGTCAAAAAGAGAATTCCTCATCATATGGCTTTTCAAATAAAGTCTACTTACCAGAAAACTAATATTTTTCGAACAGTTATAGATGAGGGAACTTCCACGTGCGTCATGTCAATGTCATGTTGGAAGGCCATTGGATTTCCTTCGGCTGTTTCTTCACCCACACTCTTGACAACATTTGACGGTCATTCTCATAGGCCACACAGGATTATCTTGGCCTTTCCTATATGCATTGGAGGAAAGGTCATTAATATCGAAGTAGAAATCGTTGATGCCAACATAGATTACAATCTCCTCTTAGGACGAAATTGGATTTATGAAATGGATGCCGTGGTTTCGACTTTATTTCGATTCCTTTGTTTTCCTCATGAGGGGAAAATTGTCAAGGTTAATCAATTGGATTATTCTCCAGTTTACCTTAGGGAAAATTTGGATTCTATTTTTCCATTGGTGGATAACCCTCGTCAACCTATCGAAAATCTAGGAGTTGGGATGTACTCTTCACTGATGGGTACATTTGATCTTCCCACTCCTATAGCTAGATTCAATGTTGTTTCATCTTCCAAAGAGTCTTCACGAGAAGAGTTCTTGCATACTCGTTATTTTTTGGACCCTTGGACCTTGCCTTCACCTACAACCACATTAGATGAAGGACAAGTTGGTGGAATGGCATTCCCTATGTCTGTAGCAGAGCTGAGATATCAATCTATCGTTAACTCTGTAGATGACCATCCTACTCCTTTTTTAGAGGAAGAGTTAGATGGTGATGTGGCCCTAGCTTGGACCCTTGACTCTACTTTTGCTATGGATTGCTTAGATATGGTTTTATCATATGAGGAAGAAATCTTAGAGGCAATGATGGGGGTAGATCAACCTTGGGAAGACTTACACCATCGTTCATATGTTCTTCCCCCATTGCAGGAAGTCGAATCCAGGTTCTCCAATCTGCTTACTAGAAATGTTTGTATGATTTCAAACCCTTTGGCTCCAGCACACGTTCGTGTTGAAGGTAACATTTCGGTCATTTCAAGAACTGTACCGATAAACATCTCTAGGAACCCTAATGTGATAGAAAATGTCTTCATCAAAGCCGAATGTTCCCCTGAAGAGATTCAAATTTACACCGACCTCTTTAAAGAGTTTCAGGATGTAATTGCTTGGTCTTATGAAGAAATGCCTGGTATTGATCCATCCATCTTTTAGCATGAGATCAAGACGTATGAAAACGCTAAGTTGATTCGTCGGAAGCTTCCGCTAGTGAACCCTAGGAAGGCAACAACCATTAAAGCTGAAGTAGAGAAGCTGCTCAAGGCGGGTTTCATATACCCCGTTCCTCTAACGGATTGGGTTTCTAATCCAGTCCCGGTTGATAAAAAACAAGGAACGATTTGTGTATGCATTGACTTTAGGTATTTGAACAAAGCTTGTCCGAAAGATAATTACCCCACACCATTTATTGATCAGAAAGTTGATGAATGCGCGGGTAATGAGATTTTCTACTTCATGGACGGACTTTTCGGTTGTAATCAAATATCTATCCATCTAGAAGACCAACATAAGACAACATTCATATGTCCCTGGGGTACCTTTGCGTACAAAAAGATGCCTTTTGGTCTTAAAAATGTTGGAGCCACATTTCAGCGGGCCATGTCATACGCTTTCCACGACATCAAGCATGTCATTGAGGCATACCTAGATGATTTAGCTGCTCGTTCTCAAAAGAGAATCGATCATCCTAGTCACCTTCGGTTGGTTTTTGAGAGATGTCGATTTTACAAGATCCAGTTGAATCCCAACAAGTGCGTTTTTGTGGTTACATCTGGTCGGTTGTTAGGGTTCATTGTGTCAATTGAAGGGTTGTGTTGATCCCTTCAAGGTGGAGGCAATAGTTCAGTTGCCTTCCTTGTCTACTATTCCACAATTTCAAAGTCTTTAGGGGAAGGCAAATTTCTTAAGACAGTTTATAGCAAATTATGTTGAGATAACTAAAGGATTTATGCGTCTGCTCAAGAAAGGAGTTCCATTTTTATGGGATGACTTTGCAAAATTATCTTTTGATGTCTTGAAGCAAGCGTTGATCTCTACCCGCTTTTGAGTCCACTAAATTATGGTAGAGATTTCCTTTTATATCTTGCAGTCGCAGAATCAACCATAGGTATGGTTCTGGTTCAGGAAGATGATTCTCTCATGGAGCACGTGATTTACTACTTGAGCCGAGGCTTGGTAGGCCCTGAACTACAATATTCTCTAGTTAAGAAATTAGCCTTGGCAACTGTCCATGCTGTCCAGCGGCTTCGCCATTATATTCTGCTATGCAAAAATTTTGTCTTACCGGTGGTAAATCCTTTCCAATTTTTCCTTAGTAGGTGAGTGATTAGGGGCAAATACAATCAATGGATTTTCATTTTACAAGAATTCGATCTCAAGTTCTTGTCAGCCAAGTCTAATAAATCATTGGTTTTTGCGGAATTAATTTCCGAGCTGTCTTGTGGAGAAGATACTATTTATGAGGAAAGTTTTCCCAACGAACATCTGTTCCTCATCTCTACACAAGATCCTTGGTATGGAGATATCGTAATCTATCTCGAGACTTCGAAGTTCCCTCCTGCTGCCTCCAAGGATGAACGTCGAAAATTACGTCACCTAGCTAAGAACTATGTCATCATTGGTGATACATTATATCGTCGAGGGATTGATTCGATCCTCAAGCGTTTTTTAATCTTAGAGGAAGCAGAGTCTATGCTTAATGATTGCCATAGTATAGCTTGTGGTGGTCATCTTTCAAGGCTTGCTACAACCCAAAAAATCTTGCATGCCACCTACTTTTGGCCTTCGCTTTTCAAAGATTGTATTGAAGCGGTCAAACGTTGCTACCCTTGTCAAGTCTATACTCACAATATGCATGTGCATCTAGCTCCTCTTTTCTTTGTCATCACCGTCGGTCCTTTTACAAAGCGGGGTATTGACTTTACTACTTGTAATCTACCTTCAGAAGCGAATCACAAGTACATTATAGTGGTCGTGGACTACCTTACGAAGTGGGCCGAGGCCATGCCCACTTATAAAAACGATAGTGAAACAACAGAATTGTTCCTCTTCAATCATATTATTTCACGGTTCGGTATCCCGAGAGAGATTTTCACTGACCATGGAAGTCATTTCTAGAACCAACTGATGTTCGAATTGGCTCTTAAATTGGGCTTCCTACAGGAGCACTCGTCTGTGTATTATCCTCAGGCCAATGGCCAAGTAGAAGTCGTGAATAAGTCCCTCAAGATGATCCTGCAAAAGACAATTGACAAAAATCACTCCAATTGGCATCTCATGTTGTATCTGGCTCTTTGGGCGTAATGAACTTCGCTAAATGTTGCTACCAGTTTTACACCTTTTTAGTTAGTTTACAGGATGGAATCCATCTTTCCTGTTGAATGTGAAATTCCATCTCTTAAGCTAGTTGTTGAGCTCCTTCCAGAGACCTCTAGTCTCAAAGAGCGCCTCCTTCATTTGGAACATCTCGATGAGCAGCGTCGAGATGCCACCACAATTAATGAGGCTCATAAGAAAAGGGTCAAAACTCAGTACGATAAAGCTGTCCGTCCTCGCGTCTTTTCTGAAGGTGACCTTGTCTTGGTCTATGACCAAGATAAAGACGCCTTGGGGGCAGGAAAATTCAAGTCTATGTGGTTGGTCCCTTTATAGTGAAATTAGTCTTAGAAAAAGGGGTTTATGAATTAGTCAATTTTGAAGGGAACAAGTTGGCAGAGCCCCGAAATGGGCTCTACCTCAAGAAGTACTTTGCCCAGGTTACGACTGAGCAATGGCTTCTTTGTATATTTTGTATTTTTGTACATATCTTATCGGGAGTTTTTATGATATCAACACATTTTTGATCTACTTTGGAAGGTTTTGATGGATGACTTGGTCTATTTCGGTTTCGTTGATGGTGCGGGTCGGCACACTCAGAACCTCGCTTCCGCAGCTTGGGTGATAGATTATCCAACTGGTCAGTTGATGGTATCAAGGGGAGTATGTATTGGTCCTACGTCAAATAATATAGCCGAGTATACTGCCGTACTTAATTTACTATCCGAAGCTATTTCTTATGGAATCGATTCGTTGGTAGCCTATCTTGATTCACAACTGGCAGTGTCACAATTGAATAACATTTATTGGGTTCGGGATCCTTATTTATATCGCCAATATTTGAGAGTGAGAGTATTGCAAAGATCATTTGTTTATGTTACTTATTTGCATATTCCACGATCTGATAATTCATTAGCAGATTCTATCGCTAATCAAGCTTTAGATTGTCATTTCATTCATTCATCAAGATAAAATTAAACGTCAAAAATTTGGAATTGTATATATATATATATATATATATATATATATATATCGCCAGTGTGTACATAAAGTGTGTATATATATATATATATATATATATATATATATATATATATATCGCCAATGTATACATAAAGTGTTTCAAAAATAATATACAAAAATCGTGACTAAAATGCCCATAATCATGTCCAGTACATCTAATGACCCGGCTCAGGATGAGCGGCTAAGTAGGTGACCACTACTTTAGCCACATGCTGAAAAAGGCGAACCCAGTCACGTGGCACTCCTACCAAGCGACGCTACATATGCTCTGGTAGATCTTCTACAGTGTCCATCGGTACCCGGTGAGTTAGTCTCACCAAATTTCACTGGACTGCATATAAGACTCTCTCATTCTCCATAGCCACCTCTTCGGCACCTCTTCCGCAACGCCTGTGCCGCAGAAATCCGTCTGGTCATACTGGACCCACTTCTGGAACATGATCATTATATTAGTCATTTAATCCCATCAAAAATATCTTTAAGTTTATTTTCATAATTGAAAAACGTAAAAAAAATCTTAAAATTGACAAAACTTTAAAAAATTGGTTACCTATCTCTCCCCATGCTGCATCTAGTGGCAGCACCAGATCTGGATCTCCCCAGAAATCCATCCCAGCATAGGGATAGTCATCCACAACGATGATTTGCTTCTCCCACCAGGAGAAGAAATCATCATCAAAATCAGTCCTTGGTACATCTTTGCCTCCAAGCTATTTCATCAGGTCGGCCCACTTACCCATTCGAGGATCTTGGGGGGCTGCTGATAGGAACTGATACTCTGGGACGTAACCTTGGAACCTTCTCAAAGAAGAAGGAGCACAAAATGGTCCCATATCCGAATTTCTTGGTTTGTCCTTTCTGAATGGAGGATAGCTAACTCTTCATATTGGTTAGAAGAGGTGTACACTAGTCAAACACAGTAGTGAGACAATCTATGGCCAAGCTCGTGGATAGTCGTGATGCTTGGTGCAATGATGCTGATCCGTTCACTTTGGATATGGTGAATAGTATGATCCTCAAGTACAAACTCTCTACATGTTTGATTGGAATTTGGCTTCCAATATTCTCCGGAAGCCCTGGATAATATATATGCACGTAGTCTTCCACTGAAAGACTACCTCGTGATCGTCTAGTCAAGTGCACCACTTCTCCTCTCCGGGAGAGTCCAGTGATAAAGTAAATATCTTCTATATTTATCCTTAAAGGCATTTTATCAATAATGAATGCATCATCTTCGATACTCCAATAGCGGATCAACATTTCAAGCAAGCGGGTATTTGCCTTTATATTTGGCATTTTGAAATTTTTTAATAAACCGCATCCTCTCAAAGCATCCAAATCCTGTTCATCATTCATAACCTCATCATCAACAATAGCATGCTCCCTTTCCCTCTAGGTGATTGTCATTATGAAAGAAAAACAAGTTCAACCATTACATTTTTATGTTTTTAATCCAAACCGCGTATACGCGGGTATGGTTCATACACAGTTGCGTATAGGGCCTGCATATACGTGGGTTTCTCTTAACCAACCCGCATATACACCGCGTTGAGATTTTTGCATAATTTCCAATGGTGAAACCTTAATTAAAATTTCTAAAAAAATCACAAATTGATGCAAGCTATATTTGGGAGTTACCTGGTGGTTTTGAGCCAATTCAATCGGTTGAATTATTTGAGGGGTAAGATTGCTTCTTTTGCACCACAACGTTTTCTCTCAGCACAAATGGTAACAATGGTGAGTCAAAAAATCTTTTTATAAGCTTTGAAAATGTCAAATTTTTTCAAAACTTGATTTTGTTTCATCTCATGAATCTTTTAACTTGGGAGCTTGGTTTGTTGAGGATAAGTTGTTTTTCAAGACATTTTGGACACTTTTTCAGAAATGTCAAGTTGATTCCATGACTGCTGACCCGTTTTTCCGTTGCATTTGCATACTAGCTTCCATTTGTCGATACACTTGCCATAGGGTCGATCCCATCGTGTTATGGTTCGTAAACCATCTTCACTCGCCGAATTTCTAAATCATAACACGATGATAGAGCCATCCTTTTCATGGGCATCGTAGTTAGCGCCTCACTGACATTGGTTGCCCATGCTGCTTCATTGAGTAGGCTCAGGAGTCCTCTCTAGTCCTGCCATGAGTTATCCGTTGAAGACTCATTCTTCTTTGTTTCTTCGCTTCGTTCTGGCCTTATACCCTAGAGGCTCCTTTGTGTTGAGTTGTACTATTGCATTTCATTTTGACCATTTGCACCTTTTGGCCTTGAGCGGGATTCACTTGGACTCGTGTTTAAGCCACTTTTTGACCATGTCTTATACAAAAATCAAACTTGCAATCCCTTAGCTTCTGCAACTTGACACACCCTTAGACCCGTGGAAGGAACATCCCTTTGAGTGTCCTTGACTAGTTTCGCCTCCCTGCATTGAGCATAGGAAAGTTCCCATCCCAGGAACTAGATCATCTATTTCACTGACACTCCTTATTTCCACTATACTATAGCATTCTTTTATTCTTTTTCCAGCTTAAAGAAAAAGACAAAAAAATAACATATTCCAAAAGGAGTGGGAATGGGAAAATATTTCCATTTATTGTTTGCAGCTATAGTGAGTCATGTCACCCTTGAACAAAGCACTCAAACAAATCATTTCCTCCATTTGGGTGGGAATTAGCTTGACTTAGGTATGCCTTAACCTTGTTATTGAGTCAGTTCTCCTCCGATTGGTTATTTCTTCCAATAATATGGAGAGTTCATTTGTGCCTCCTGCATGGCAAACTTATATAGAGTCATCATATGTTGCCACATGGTCATCATTGAGTCGTGCTTTTGTTCAAGGGAAGTAAGTTGAGTCGGCCTCTTTGCGGTGTCTCTTGACCTATTTTTTAGTCGGCCATCCCTGGTTGTCAGTGTCTTGTTTATCATCATATCAGTTATGTTGGTCCTTTACTCATTCCGGTTTGAGAAGGTCTCCATTGACTTCTTGTTGGCGGGTCTTGTCCTTATCGACAACGACATCTTGCTCTAAGGACAGGCCTAGAGCCCACCTTGGCCCTATTTTCATTATTGATAGGTCACCTTGTGCTCAACATTGATCAGTATCATGGGTCTTTGACTGAGTGGTTTCCCTTGTGTTCGACATTAGCTTTCATTATCACACATTGGGATTCATACAATGCCTTGGTTTCCATTTGACCCTATTGGTGGATTCCTCGCCTTTGTGTCAGCTTTCATTATTGGTTGGTTCAGAGGGTTTCTATCATGCACTAGCTACATCTTGTGTGTGCTGGAAATATGCTTTGTTTAGGTTACTACATCTTTTTTCGTCCAATTCCTTCCACATTATTGGCCTACGGGTTACACTCGCACTAGATTGATGAAGGATGCCTTAATGCCTTCCTTCTAATAGATCTTTCCCTATCGACTACGAATCATTTCTCTAGGGCAAAGGTCTAGAGTCCATTTGGAAGTACCTTGGGATTTGCAGTCATTAGTGGTAGACCCTTCGCTATCGAAAGTGGGAAACCATCATTGTCTCTTGATTGATAGACTCTTACAGGTGTTTGACTTTAGCTCATCTATTCACACTTGTTATATTGTACTGGGTACCTTAACTCTCATTATCATTATCGGTGAGTAGTCTCGTGTTTGTTAATAGTATACATCAATGACCGGTAATCAAAAGATTTCTCACATGGTCGACTTTAGATCATTTATTCCCATTGTGTATAAATGTACCATGGTGGTCGGTGAAGACCTCGAGTTGCATCAGCATTCTTTGGTTCACTTGTCAGTTGCTACTATTGCTGCTAGTTGACACCATTCCACATTATATGTTGCAGTCTTTCACAGCGAAATCCTATATGCTGGCATCCGAGTTGCGATGTAGTACCATCTTACTCCATCATGTTCATTTGGTACTATTGGGATCAGTTTTTGACATCAGTGATCAACTTTATCTCTCAGCTTCATTGATCATCTTCTTATATGTGATATTCAGACATGTACTCGTTCAATCATGATCAGACGATCCATTATGTAATTTCAGTTATTTATACTTGTATACATAGTGGATCCACCTGTACCTGATATGCGGACATACCTTAATTTCTCTAAGCATGGGTATGCTCGCCTCAGACAGTTGTTTCTTTCTAATCTTCTTTTGCTGGCTTGGCAAGCTAAAATTTGGTGAAGTCCTTCTCGGTTTTTGATAGGTTTCCTTTCCATATACTTAATACATTTCAGCCATCATGTTGCCCTTCTGACCTCATATATTATGGGGCATCTCTTATAGCTCCAAATATCACCTTATGTATTTGTGATGCTTGGTTTATGGCCTAGGGCAACCCCTCCTTCTAGACTTGGTCCGAATATTTGAAAAACAATGTTTTACTCCTTGTACATGACTTTGTGTTGTATTAAACGTGTGTACACGTGGGTCAGTGTATAACCAACCCATGTATATGTCTTAAAACACTTAAAAGAAATTAAGTTTCCTTAATTATGGGCAGAGATCACGGGTTTTACTTGTTGATTACCTATTAGTGCCTGTGGCCCAACTGTTCCCAACTGTTTCCCAACTAAATAACTACTTTAGGAGAAGTATAAAAAGAATTCAATGGGAAGGCATTTAAGGAGGAGAGAAAATAGAGAATTACTCTGCTGAGATTATCCCCTAATCAAGTCTGAAGATCCCTATGATTGAAGCACTTCCCCAAGTTCACGAAACCCTTGTTTCCTAGAGAGTTGATATCCTTGCACTTGTTGGTGATATCCTTTCACTTCTATTGGTTATGGAAGGAGCGTTTTGAAGATTGGGACTGGACGGACCTGGAGGACAGTTCTGCTTGGATTCAAAAGAGGAAGAATCAGGTGAACTCTTTCTATGTTTTGATTATAGTTATCTTCAATAAAAGAAACACAGTCTCGTTCTTGATATCAACTTTGTTCATGCATCTGATGTTATTAGTATGGTTTATGTATGAATGACTATTTCAATATATAACTAACCATCTACTTATATGTCATAAAGTTGATTTCATTATAATGATTTATATATATGTTGTTGTGCGTCTTTGAATTGGTTGGTTTGCAGGTTCAAAGACCGTGAGGAGTTGCAGAGGGTTTGAACCCTGGCTGGAACTACCCAAATGAAGGACCTCCCGGTATGTACATCCTCACATAGTTCACTCGTTTAAGCATTTTTCTTGAGTTATTTGCTTGTTTCTTGCTGTAGATTACTCCTGCTCTGCTAGGGTTCTGACGCAAAGCCCTAGGGGACTTTATCCCTTAACACTCTCTCTGGATCAAAGAGGGGATTCCATCTACGCAGAAGGACAGGATCTTGTTCAATATGCCATACTAAAGAAAGGACCAAGTTTGTGTGCTCTACCCTTGCAAATATTAATGCAAACCATCCCCTGACAAAGGTTCGTACAAAGGGGAGGTCGGTCAAATGATGTCCCCAAACTTCGGTTGTCCATTGCTTTAGCCTGACTACTGTGTAATTTTTTCCTCATACTCTACCAACCAGAACCCTGTCTGTTGTTTCCATATAATCTCCCAACTAGATGTCCTCTCCCAAGCTGAGAAACACTTCTTTTGCTCTAGGTCTTACACACCTCTGCTTCTTGCTTGCCCTGATCCCTACATCAAAATGAGCCTGCGGAAGACCTCACGAAGGAGGGTTTATGGGAGGGTTAGGGTTCGAAGGCTTATGGGAAGGCCCCGCAAGAAAAGCTCCGAAAATTGGTGGAATCACAGTGATGTTGCCTGATGGGGAGGCCGAGGAAATCAAAGTCGAGGGGATCCCAGCTGAGGGAAACACGGGTTCACCGGGGGAGCCATATAGGGGTTGTGAGAGCTTGCTGATGGTGGGAATGAATCAAACCCAGAGGAGGAGCTGGAAATATTGGGGCCTTCTGAGCGAGCCACAAAATTTTGGATCAACGACAGCAAAGGAGGGGTTGAGAAAGCCGGCCAGGAGGGGGTGACCTCTGGGAGAGTGGCTACTGAGCATGAGGGTCCTGAGAATGAGGCAACGTCTCTATCTCATAAGATATCTCATTACTATATTGATACAAGACCGACGGGTTTGCATGTGGAGTTGTCCAGATGGGGGTGCCCTCTAATGGGTCCTCCGAATAATCTACTAGGTCCTCCATAACCGCCCTGAAAGTCCCGCGCCAGCTGCCGTGGTAAAAAATTTGAGCCCGTCATTGTTGAGACTGGGAGCAGGCAGTGTGAGATGATAGAGGGAGGTGAGGAAACTGAAAAAGAATAACCCTGCCCGATACAAAGAAACGACAATGTTGGAACGACATCAGACGTACAACATACGCAGCCAGAAATCTGCATAGACTCTAGCTCATGGGGACAGAGGCTTCAGGATTTAGGTCACCAGCTGCAAACCCTAACCCTCGTCACGTCACTTCCTTCGTACCTTCATATTTTTCATCTCAATCTAGTCACTCTCACTTAGCTTTAACTTAGCTTAGGTTTATAATGCCCACTATTGTTATTATTGTGCCCTTTCATTATTATTGTTATGTCGGCTCTGATTCTATTATGACCCCTTAGACTCCTATATATAGAAAATAGGTCTTGTCATTTGCATCATCCAAGAATTGTTCATTTATGTAATGTAAAGGAGGTTTCCCCCTCAAATAGGCTGAATTCTAAGGCGTTGATCTATCTTTTCTATCTTTTTGTGAGTTGGTTTCCTAACATTTGGTATCATAGCTTTGGATTCTAGGGTTTCACTGCTCCAAACAAGTCATCGTGGCATTTTTTCTATAACTTTTTCTTCTGCAACTTTGAAAAAGCTAAAAAAAATTCATTTGAGAAGATATCTTGCTGAACCTCAGGTCCAAATTTCAAAGCTTGTCTCGCTACATTTTCAGAGATAGGGTCTAAGGAAGTTAGGGTTTTTGCAGACTCCCGAATTACATTCCAAATAGGTGACCTGGGGAAAATCGTCATAACTTTTGTTTTGAGCATCAGATTGAAATTTCATAAGAATTTTTAGAAAGAGGACGACCTGTAGTTTTCTGTATATATGTTTCAGGTCCTAAGGTTGAAACAGTGACACGTGGAACTTTGTACAAGTGCACTCTACTGAACCAGTCTATAATCAGGTCATCGTGGGAGATTTAACATAACTCTTCCTTGCAGAATCCAATATTGATCAAACTTGTGGGGTTGGAAAGAGCACTCAGAGGGACACTGTAGGACACAATTTCAGAAATTGGAGACCTAAAATTACAGAGTTACATCTATTTGAAGATCGACCTCCTAAAATCAATAAAAGGCGATATGAGGAAGTTTGATGGCAAGGATCTAGTAAATTGGATACTATAAATGGAACAATATTTTGATATACATGAGGTGCAAATATTACAAAAGGTATGTATTGCATATTCATATCTATAACCGAATCAATTTTTATGGTATAAAGGGCTTTGTTCTCGTAAATCAGTTGTTACGCGGTCAATTTTCATGGAGGAAATGATAGTACATTATGAGGATACAAAGAGAAACACCTTCTTTAGCCAATTGATAAATCTCAAACAAAAGGGTTCAATGGTAGAGTACATTGAGGACTTTCAAAAATTGAATATAAGGGTAAATGATATTCCAGAGAAGCAAAGGATTGATGTCTTAATTGGGACTTTAAGGGATAACATTCAACATGAGGTTCATCTTTGGGAACCTGATTCATTGGAGAAGGCATTCAAGTTGGCAAGAAAAATTGAAAGCGAAATTATGGAAACAAGGAATCCCACCACTCACAACTATAATTATGGAAGTTCTTTTTCTCCTAGCCTTCCACAACCTACAAGGTTTACACCACAACAATTGGAAGAAAAAAGAGAAAAATGGCTTTGTTAAAATTGTGATATCAAATACACTAAAGGTCATAAGTGTGCTGAGAAGAAATTATTTTACATAGATTATGAAGAGGAGGAAGAAAAGGATCAAGAAACATCAAAAGAAGAGGATATACTCCAAGAACCAACCCTAGAGAAAGAAGAAATGAATCTGACCATATCTTGTAAAGCATTGGCAAGAATTACCACTCCGCAAAATCTCAAGATAGAAGGACATATCAAGAAGAAAAAGGTTCAAGAAGTGAAAGATCACATCGAGAAAGAAGAAATGAATTCGACCATATCTTGTAATGCATTGGTCGGAAGTAACACTCCTCAAATTATCAAGATAGAAGGACATACCAAAAGAAAAAATGTTCAAGAAGTGAAATATCACATCGAGCATCAAGAAATGAATCCAACCATATCTTGTAATGCATTGGAAGAAATTACCACTCCTAAAACTCTCAAGATAGAAGGACATATCAAGGAGAAAAATATTCAAGTAGTGAAAGATCACATTGAGCATCAACAACAAGTTCTCCAACTTTTAAAGGATAATTCCATTTTGGTGTAGAATCGAATGAAACAACAGGCATATCAACATCATAGTGAAAGAAGTTTTGACGTAGGCGATTGGGTATTTTTACAACTACATCTTAAGCAAGATATTTATGAGAAGGAAATGTTGGAAATACTACATGCACTTAAGAAATGGCAAACTTACGTAATGGGAAGACACTTCAAGGTAAAAATGGATCATGATAGTCTTAAATACTTTTAGAACAAAGATTATCTTTAGAAGAACAAAAAAAATGGGTCAGAAATATGTTGGGTTATGACTTTGAAATCATCTACAGAAAGGGAAGCAAAATGTTGTTGCATATGCACTCTCAAGAAAGGATGAGGATGTGGAAGAATTTTTTTGTGCTATTTCTTATCCAACCAGATTGGATAAACGAAGCAAGGATGAATGGAAGAAGGGTGAAGAAGTGTGGCCACTCATTCAAACGTTTCAGAAGATCCCAATTCAAACAATATTGCCAGAACTTGGCGAGGAAGGAAAAATCATATTGGAACCTGGAGTAGTCACAGAAACAAGAACTCGACAGCTACAAAATTGATCAATTTTAGAGTATCTCATCAAGTGGAAGAACTTACCTGCTAAAGATTCCACATGGGAGGACAAGAATTTTATATAGAAGCATCAAGAACTACTCAAGCATTGAGGACAACACTTTTTGAAGGAGAGGGGTATGTTAGGTCCCTATACTACTAGTGTAACCCCTTATTGTTATTATTACAACCCCCTTATTATATTTTTGTGTCCATGTAGTTCCCATATTGTTATTATTGTGTCCCATAGAAGCCCACTATTGTTATTATTGTGCCCTTACATTATTATTGTTATGTCGGCTCTGATTCTATTATGAGCCCTTAGACTCCTATATATAGAAAGGAGGCCTTGTCATTTGTATCATCCAAGAATTGTTAATTTTTGTAATGTAAAGGAGGTTTCCCCCTCGAAGAGGCTAAATCCTAAGGCGTTGATCTATCTTTTCTATCTTTTTGTGAGCTGGTTTCCTAACAACAAATTTAAGGGTGCAAGAGGGGGAAATATAAATGGGAATAGGGAATTAGTAGAAGAATAAAGTGGGCATCATTATAATAAGGAATAAGGATGAAATCAAAGGGAAATTTTAGAAAAGGGAAAAGAAGAAAGACAAAGTTTCCACCTTGAATTGTTGATTCCTTTGTCAAATAATGTTGCAAATTGTGTAAATCAATTAACTGCAGTAGGACTCTTTATGCCATCTACATAAATTTTTATCATGCTACTTGCCTTGAACTTTGATAAGGGCTGAGTTTTTGCTGGTTTTTTTTTTGCTGCCACCAGAAGTCATTGTATAAACCTTCTTCTTCTCACGGTTGAGTTTTTTCTGGTCTTTTTTCTACTGCCACCAGAAGTTTTTGTATAAACCTTCTACTTCTCAGAGATAAGTCATCCATGTATCTAAATTCACGTGGCATCCCATTTTATTAGAAAAGAATATGCCTGCCAGCAAGCTGGGTTTTGAGCAGATCCTTGCACAACTGTGCCATCAAGATGGTTTTCAAGTAGATCCTTGCACAACTGTGCCAACAAGTTGGTTTTCACAGTTATATATATATATATATATATATATATATATGAACCTTTCTATTTTTTTTTTCCTTTTTCTGTTCAATCATTCTAGGAAAAGAGCAGATCAAAAGATATTCACAGCAAGTTGGTATTCTCCTCTGCCTGCCATTTTCAAATCTGACTATTGCTGCACTTTCTACATGAAATCTTCCTTGGTGGTGGGCTGAAGATACACTCTAAGCCTATGTCCATTCACCAAGAAAACAATACCCTATTCATCAATGGTTTTTATCTCCACTGCTCCATTCTCAAAGACTTTGATCACTTCTTAGGGCTCCAACTAGTGTGTATTAAGCTTCCCCTTAAAATTTTTGAACTTTGAATCATAGAGTAGCACCCAATTACTTGTCTCGAGTTTCTTTTTCTGATCAACTAGTCGTGCCATTCACTACGTTGTTGCTGCATCAAGGTAGTCTATTTAACAACATTTGTTCTCATCTCATCAAGTTCACTTAACTCCAAAAGGCGTTGTTGTTGTGCCTCCGAGAGATCTAGTCCCAATTGGACTACAATTCTGAAGGTATTAATCTAGAATTTGATTGACAACAATACTTGTTTACCATACACCAACTCATAAGGTGTATGACTTGTGCTATTCCTCCAAGTAGTTCAGTATGCCCATAATGCTTCCGGTAATATGTTTTCCCAATCCTTTCTATGAATATTTACAACTTTTGTGAGGATGGAATCAATCACCTTATTTGTAGACTCTACTTTTCCATTTACTTGTGGGTGATATGGTGTAGAATTCATGTGTTGAATCCTGTATTGATCTACAATTCTCTTTACCAGATTAGAAACAAACTAAGGTCCATTATCAATAACAATCTCTTGTGGTACACCAAACTGAGTAAAAATTTCAGTAAATAAGAAATCAACAATAACTCTTTCAGTAGCATAAGAAACAATTCTAGCTTCTACTCATTTTGTTACAAAATCTGTACAAACCAAGAGGTGTCTTTTATTTAAATATGTTGGGCTATGGGTCACAAAAAGTAAATGGCCCATTTTTCAAATGGCTCTAAATGACTTGTGGGCATAAAGGTATCTCATCGACTTAACAAGGTTGGCCCATCCACTAACAACTATCACAACACTTAACATATTGTTTGGGATCCTTAAACAAGGAAGGCCAAAAGTAGCCAACATGAAGGATTTATATGCTATCATTTTGTCAGAAAAATGGCCCCCACAAGGTTCATCATGGGTGTCTCTCAAGATATCAAACACATCCTCTCCTCTTACACATCTATGGATAATAAGATCAGTTCCTGTGCATAAAAGATCTCCTTGAATCCAGGAGTACGAAGCACTATTATGAATGACCCTCCACCTTTCTCTAGTGGATAGGTGTGGTGGTGTTTTTCTCATAACAAGGTAATTATCTAATCAACAAATCAAGGGGATTTTTTTGAAACAACAAAAAGATGTTGATCGGGAAATGAATCATCTACAAGAATTGCTTGACTAGGGTTATTCAATCTAGAAAGGTAATCAACTGCTACATTAGATTTTCTTGGCCTATCAATTATGGTAACATTGAATTCCTATATTGAAAGCAACCACCTAGTTAACATACCAATAATTAAAGGTTTATTCATCAAATATTTTGTGGCAGAGTGATCAATATGTATAAATACTTCATATCGTGTAATATAGTGTCTGAATTTATTAATAGAAAAAACCACAACTAGGAACTCTTTCTCTCTGTATAATTAAGCTAAGGAGATGACAAGTTTTTACTAACGAAGTAGATGGCATATGATTGTTGATTTTATTCCTGTCCCAATGATGCACCAATGTTAGTATCTGAGGCATCCAAGGAGATATGAAATGGAAGGGACCAATTAGGTCCCCTTAGGACTAGTGCTTGTACTAATATCTCCTTTAGATACTCAAAATCTTGTAGGAAAGCCTCAGTCCAAGAGAAATCACTATCCTTAGCTAATAATCAGAAAAAGGGGGTGGTTATACTAGAAAAATTCTTAATGAATCTTCGGTAATAACTCGTATGACCCAGAAACCCTCTCACTTCCCTTTGTGTTTTTGGTACAGGCATGTGTATAATGACATCTATCATAGCTGGATCTACCTAAATACTCCTATAAGAAATAAGATGGCCAAGGACCACCCCTGATTTGTACATAAATATGCATTTCTTGTCACTCAAAGAAAGGTAAGGCTCTTGGCACCCGTTTAGTACTTTCTACAAATAATGGAGAGCTTCCGAAAAATACTTGCCAAACATTGGAAAGTCATCCATATAAATCTCTACACATGTGAGGTCAACAAAAATAGACAAGACATTCCTTTGAAAGGTGGCCAGAGCATTACAAAGTCCAAAGGGAAGCACTCGGTAAGCTAATGTTCCCCAGGGACAAGTAAAAGTAGTTTTGTCCTGATCCTTAGGTGCGATATATATTTGGTCGTAGGCACTGAATCCATATAACAATGAGAAGTAATTTTTACCTATAAGGGTATCTAGGACCTGATCAATGAAGGGAAGGGGAAAGTAATTCTTGAGAGTGGCTTTATTTAATTCTCTATAATCGATAAAATCTCACCATCTCCCATCTTTCTTCAGGACTATTACCAATGGAGAGACCCATTGGTTATCATATATAGGATAGATAATACCAACATCTAAGATTTTTTGAAGTTCTTCTTTAACATCATCTCTTAGTGCAAGGTTCATTCGGCTTTGGGGTTGTCAGACAGGTCAGGAACCCTCCTGGATATAAATATGGTGAGTGCATGTATCAAGAGGGATGCCCCTCATGTCCTCATAACTCCATGCAAAGGCATCAAGATGATCTCACAACAAGATAACAAGCTACTCCTGTTGGGATGGGTCTAGGTTTGAACCAATGTGTAAATATTTGCCCGAACTTACCTAAAAAAGAGTAGTGTGTGGCTCATGAACATCTGTGTTGGCTACCAAACTCTATAATGAGGATGAGGATTGGCGAACACATTTTTCCTGGAAACTTGGACTAAAAATTTGATGGAGTGATTCAAAATCCTGCATAGCGTCCGCGTTATCCAAAAAATTTCAGATCACACTCTCCTTAGTCGACTCAATATATTGATGAATCGTAGAAAGAGACTGAGTCTCCTCATCACTACTATCATAATCCAACCATAAGGTATCACAAAGCTCCTGGATTGGTAAGTGGGTACATTATCCAGATGGATATTGGTGGCCACCCTCCTATTCCACTTGGACCCCCACCATTGTTTCTTTCATTTTTTCAGTTTCCTTAATTGTAGCACAGTTTATTATTTTTGGCAGTTTTTCGGGTCATGAACTTCTGAAGTTGTTTTGAGACCCTAAACGACGTTTTTTTGGGAAAAATGGGGCCAAAATCGGTCTTATATTGATGTTGGCCACTTAGAAGTTGTAGTCCTCGATAGATATTTCTAACGAGGTATTGTGCATGTCAAACAGAGACCGTATGCCAAAGTTATGACCTTAGAAAGTTGATGTACCAATTTACCCAAACGGGGCCCATAGTTTTGGCACTTCATCTCCTAGGGTTAGGTTTTTGGATGGTTAGGGTTTTCCATTGTTTCTAAATAATAAATAGGCCTTCGAGCCTCATTGTAACACAGTTCAAAGGCATGTAGTGACCACATCTCTTCTCAGAGATCAGCTATCATCACTCGAGCAAGTTTATTTCCATTTTGTATGTAAGCATATTTCAGTTCTTTGATATTAATGAAATGAAGTTTTATTTCTACTACATCTCTGTTTTTATGGTTATATCTATAATTTCTTGGGTTCCTATTTAAATTCGAATCAGTGGTAACAAAGTGATATGCTCTTTCTCTATTTTTCTTTGCATGTCCCCAACAAGGTTGGGGTATAAGGAGTTAGGGCTCGATCTGGTTGAACCTTTGAAAGTTCAACCTCGCAAACCTCGATGAACGCCCATGGGGGGAGAAAATAAATATGAGGAAGCAAGAGATCCTATCAAAATATTGCTCGAGGAGGCCCTTGAGAAACAAATGAACGCGATGATGGATAACTTTTCCCATATCCTTCAACAGTTGCCCACCGGTGGCGCATCCAAAAGTCACCTTGGAGGCACCACTCCTTTTAAGGTACGACTAAACTTTGACATTTCCATATTTGAGGGCCAAATAGATGCAGATGCCATAGATAAATGGTTAAATCTACTAGAAGGATATTTTTCTATTCATGATTTTTCCAGTTGGGAAAAGATTATGTTTTCTCTTCTCAAAGCCGCCCCCCACATCAAGGACTGGTGGGAAACCTATTGTGAGTAGAAGGATGAAAGTATGTCCTCACTATTTTCAGTTGCATCCACTTGGAATTCGTTCCGAGATGCCATCAAGGAGTAGTACTACCCTGTTGGGAGCTATGAGGATAAATACATAAAGTGGACCACGCTACGACAGGGAAGGGACCAAGACATGCTAGAGTTTACCAATTTTTTTCATACCCTTCACATGAAGTTGGGTATCAAGGATTTTGAGAAACATTTGGTACTCAAGTACATCTAGGATGAGATGGATTTCCTGGACATCTCCTCACTTGGCATGATGTACCGATACGCTGTCAAGATTGAGCAGAAGCTTAAATATAAAAAGCGAGACTTTGGATTTGTGAATCCGAAGTAAGGGAAAGGTGCTCCCAAACCATAGAACAAAGGACAAAGCCAAGGCGGGGCGGCCCAGGAAAACCTTCCAAAGCCGAAAGCAAAGAACAACACCGCGAAGCTGAAGAAGGACACATGAAAGTGGTGTGAGTTCCATAAGAGATCCAATCACAACACAAGTGAGTGTCGGGCCAAGCAGTCACTCATGGTCGAGTTGAAGGCTTCTGAATCATATGCGTGTTCCAACTCTGAGTCAAAAATCGACAAGGGAAATGACAAAGGGAAGAAGATTATCGATGTTGAGCCCAATGCCACCATTGCCACCATGAAGTTCTAGAAGGAGGAACCCGAAGATCTAGAGGAGGAGGAGCACCTCTTCCTCTCCCAGATGTGGGTAAAGGGTTCCCTGCTACAGTTCATTGTTGACAGCAGGAGCCAAAAGAACCTCATTTCAGCAGAGGTCATGAAGCAGTTGGGCTTATCAACCACAACACACCCACAACCATACACCATTAGGTGGCTTCACCAAGGATGGGATCTTTGCGTTAGCCAATAATTTCACCTTCCATACAACATCAAGCCCTTCACGAAGGAGGTATTATGTGACGTTGTTTATCTTGATGTTTGTGATGTATTATCAGGCCAACCATACTTGTGGAAGAAAAATGTTGTGTATGAGTAAAGGCCTTGCGCTCTTATTATTACCTTGGGAAATAAGTTGTACAGGATACCGGAGGTTGCACCGCCTACCACCATCTCTTTGGTTACTGCAAAACAATGTAGTAAGCTCATTTCCAAAATCGGGAAATTTGTTTTCCTAATGGTACGCTCTTAGGGAAAGAAGAAGATTGTGGCCACGACCTCTATACATGGCCCCTCTACATGATAACAACATGTGGACAAGGTCGTGGAGGAGTACGAGGACATCTTCACCTCCCCCGTAGGGGTGCCTCTGCACTGTCAGGTCAAACACTCCATTGCTCTGACCCCAGATGTGTCATTGCCTAATGGACCAATCTATCAAAGCTCTGTTATGGATAATGGTGAAATCAAGAGGTATATTTAGGAGCTACTACAGCAAGGTCACATCCGACCGATTTCATCGCCCTGTGGGAGCATGATCATGTTGGTATATTTAGGAGCTACTATCAAGCATTGAATAAGATCACTTTCCAGAATAGGTACCTGATCCCATGGATTTGTGACCTTCTGGACCAACTCAAGGGGGAAAATATTTCAGCAAGATCGACTTGAGGCTCAAATATCACCAGGTACCAATCGTACCCTCCAGTGTGTGGAAGATTGCCTTCAAATCTAAGGAGAGCCTTTTTGAATGGATAGTTATGCCTTTCAAGTTGATGAATGCTCCTGCAACCTTCATGAGGCTTATGGATGACATATTGTGGCCATTAACTAACTCATTTGTAGTGGTATACTTGGATGACATCCTATCTTCAACCAAAGCTGGGAAGAACACCTCCACCACATCCGACAGGTTCTCCAAACACTGCGACAACATAAGCTGTGTGCCAATTTGGAGAAATGCACTTTTGGCATGACCAAAGTTCAGTATCTGGGATACATTATTGATTAACGGGGGGTGCATGTGGATCCATCCAAGATCCAAGTCATTTAGGATTGGCCAGCCCCAATCACTCTGACAGAGATCTGCAACTTTCTAGGTCTTTCCAATTTCTACTGCAGGTTCATGTTGGGCTTCTCTCATATCACTTGGCCCTTGAGTCAAGCCACCAAGGGAGGAGTCAAAGAAAAATTCTTTTGGTCTGAATCTCAACATAAGGCATTCATAGAGTTGAAACATCACCTTTTCTCTACACCAGTGTTCACATTACCAGACTTGTAACAACCATTTGAGATCGAGACATATGCCTCTGACTATGCTATTGGGGCAGTACTTACTCAACAGGGGCATCGAGTGGCATATCACAGTGAGAAACTTTAAGACACAGTCCAGAAGTATCCCAATTATGACAAAGAGATGTATCCCATTGTGCAGGATTGCCAACAATGAAAGCATTATATTTTGGGGAAGGAAACAATAATCCACACAAAACATCGACCCTTGCAGTTCATACAGACACAAGGGAAGTTGTAGAGTGACCGCCATTAAAAGTGGTCCACATACCTGAAATAGTTCCATTTGAATATCAAGTATAAGAAGGGAAATACTAATAATGTTACAGATTGCCTTAGCCGACCACCGATCATGGAGTTAATCACCGTGATCAACTCTTGTGGGCACGAGACTTATGATTAACCACTTCTCTACAAAAGCGACCCAAAATTCAGCCACACATATCAAACACTCTTGGAGGGTCATCGAGTTCCATATTTTCACCTCCAGGATACACTGTTATGCCAGTTGGGACACCTTTGTTTTCCTTCAAGCGAGCATACCAAGATGATTTGGGAAGCGCACTAGAGTCAAGTTGCTATGAATTTTGGGTTCAAGAAAAAAGTGGCAGTCTATAGAAGTATTTCTATTGGCTGAATCTTCGATAGGATGTCGGGAAGTACATCAGATTCTACACTGCCTGCGCCATTGCCAAACTGACCATCAAGAAGCAAGGCCTCTATACTCCACTGCCTACCCCTAGTCGACCTTGGGAATCTATCTCCATGGATTACATGTTGGGTATTCCTTCTACTAAGTAGGGCAACGATTGTGTTTTTGTGGTCATCCACAGATTCTTGAAGATGGCCATTATGGCAGCCTGCAAGAAGAATATGACAACAAAAGCCACTACTAAACTCTTCTTTGAATGAGTGTGGGTAGACTTTGGGATCCCATAGTCTATCATCTCAGATCCGGTCAATAGGTTCATCAATACATTTTAGTCTAGTATCTGGTCGATGCTAGACACCAAGCTCACTAAATCCACAACTTTCCATCCCCAAATTGATGGCCAGATAGAAGTCATCAATAGGATGATCATACACATTCTGCACATGTACAACTCAAAGTATCCACACACATGGGATGAGAGCCTCCCCTATGTCCAACACATCTATAACTAGGCTCTCTAAAGCTCGATTGGTCACAACACTTTTTATGTGGGTTTGGGATTCTAGCTACTATGTCCCATTGATGTGGCCATACCATTTGTAGCTACTCAAGCAGATTCGACTCACCAGGGACCAAGTTCAACAGGAGTTTCCTCATCTCATAGAGGAACTCAATGCAATGGGGACCATTGCTTCCTAAGGGGGGAGGAATGACCCAGGTGGATAATGGTGGCCACTCGCCTATTCCATTTGGACCCCACCATTGTTTCTTTCAATTTCCTTTATTGCAACAAAATTTACTATTTTGGTAGTTTTTCGGGTCCTGAACTTCCGGAGCTGTTTTGAGGCCCTAAAAGATATTTTTTGGGGAAACCATAGCCAACATAGGACATGGAATGATGTTGGCCACTCTGGAGTTGTAGTCCTCTGATATATATTTCTAATGAGGTATTGTACGCGTCAAACAAAGATCGTATGCCAAAGTTTTGACCCTGGGAAGTGGATGTACCAATTTACCCAAACGGGGCCCATAGTTTTGGCACTTCATCTCCTAGGGTTAGGTTTTTGGATATTTAGGGTTTTCCATTGTTTCTCAATAATTAATAGGCCTCCGAGCCTCATTGTAACATAGTTCAGAGGCATGTAGCCACCGCATCTCTTCTCAGAGATAAGCTACCATCGCTCGAGCTAGTTTATTTCCATTCTATATGTAAGCATATTTCAGTTCTTTGATATTAATGAAATGAAGTTTTATTTTTGCTGCATATCTATGTTTATGGTTATATTTATAATTTGTTTCATTCTTTTTTAAAATCGTATCAGTACAAGGCGACCTTCTTCCTAATATCCCCATGGGAAATATACATGTCATCGAAGCAACAACATATAGAGGCATCTGTTGTAGCAAGCCATGGTCATCCCAAGATCAAAGGGTGTCCCCTAATAGGATTATTTTGTTGTAAAACAATGAAATTTGTGAGGTACTCCCATGAGTCAATGGAGACAACCGCATCATCTGACACACCCTTCGGCTTGACTTTAGATCTATCAGAAAGTTCAAGAACAATGGAGGTAGGACGGATGTGAGTTAACTGAAGTTCGTCTATGGTTTGCTTAGTCATAACATTAATAATCAATCCAAGGTCTATCAACACTTTGGGAACAAGGATGTCACCTATGTGAGCAGAGACAACTAGGTTTCTAGGACCAATATATTTCTCAACTTGAGAGCATCATGTCATCAACTCTGTTGCTGTCCCAAAAAAATGGATAGTGTGGGGTTCAACTCTCATCCTCCCTGGTTTTTAAAGAAAAATTTCTCTAACAATTTTGGTACATATAGGAATCTCTTTTATAGCCTACAATAGAGGAACCTTTATGCAAATATTCTTCAACTTGGAAGCCATGCCATACTTAGGGGTGGGGTCAACTTTCTCCACAACTAACCTCTCTAGGAAGGGAGGTTGGTTTGAAGAAGAAGGTAAGGAATCTAAGTGTATGGGAATAGGCTAAGAGGAAACATAATTATTTGAAAGATTAATAGTTTCATGCTCAGTTTTCTCTTTAATGATTACTGCATATTGTATCTGTTTCTGTTTTTATTTTTTGAATTTATTACCCTTCCAGATTTTAGTTGGAGGTCATTGACCGCAATTAACGTGGTCTGATAAATAGGGAAAGGGAGTGGTCCAATGGAGTGAATCATTTGTACTTATTTATTATTTGGGTTTGGCACAAGCTATGCTAAAAACATAGGTGGTCAGAATGGTGGTGGCATAGGCTGTGCCTGTTGAGGCAGAGCAACTAGTAGCATAGGTTGTGTCATGGGATAAGGTGCATACGTTGTAGGATATGAATGTGTAGGCATGGGGTAAGGAAACTGAGAGTGCGGTGATCCCCTCCATACTTGTTTCCAAGGAGGAGGAGGAGACTTCCCATACTGAGAATGGTACCCATGCTACCAAGAATGAGGATAGTTCATGTTTTGAAAATAATATTGTGGTGCATTATAACTATGAAAATATGGTGCAGGTTCAGAAATCATACCCGTACTTACCCGTGGCCATGATTTTCGTACTCCCATAGCATGCAATGGTTCAAGTACAAAATTCCCTTCAAATCCTTCTTTCAATCCTGGTATGGATGGGAATTCCTTGGTAGGATGCTTACTTTCACATATTACACAATAATTAACACTATTGACATCTGCAGGACCTTCATGTAAAAGATGGTTTTCTTTTGTTTTTTTGTTTTTGTTTTTTTTGTTTTGTTTTGTTTTTTGTTTTTTTTTTTGACAATAAATGGACAATTTTTCTTTTTCTTCTACTAATTTATGCTAAAATTTTAAAGAATCTATTTGTTTACCAACAATATTCATAATTTTAGTTTTCATGTTATCCATTTTATTTTCTAGGCCAATAATCATGGCATCCGTAGATCCAAATATTTTGTTCCTATAATTTCCTTTAATTCCCTTACCAGATCTGGATTGATTTCGTGAAAATTTCCCGCATAGGTCACAAATATGATCAAAATAAATCTGAGCAATGTCCCCCTGGACTAACATATTCAAATTATTCCTAGAATCATCAGAAATCCCTCGTAGAAACAAGGTTCTAACCATGGTCATATCAAACTTATGCTTTGACCTTTGAAGGATGTATAAAAATGTATCCTAATAATCCTCCAAAGTTTCATCATCGCCCTGAACAATGGTAAATATTTCGTCCTGCATTTCTTGTGTTTTACAATATTCATGATATTTAGTCAAGAAAACCCTCTTCATTTTCTCCCAAGAAGTAATATTATTTCCTCCGAAACCCCTGAACCAATGTAATGTTGAGTCCTTAAGGGCTGCAGGGAAAAGCTTTAACTTCTGGGTATCTAAAGAATAATCATAACTCCAAAAAAGTATATTGAGCTCAAAATGAAAAGAATCAGTATCCTCATGCACCTTGTTGTGAAAATGTGGAAGAACGGAGGGTGGAATTCTTTTCATTTGAACAATCACATCCGGTTCCACAATTGGAAACCCAAAAGTGGATTGTTCTTCTAGTGGTTGATTCTCACCAGTCCTCTCACCATGCACTTCTTATCTGCCATACTTTCTCCTCCAAACAAACTACTTCCTGCAAGTTGTGAGGGTTGACTGTGTTTCGTATTTAGTTTTTCAGTCCCCACAGTCTCCTTCTTCCCTACCACTGGTTGTGATACACCTGAACTACTATCTCTGGAATTTAGGTGAAAAGTACCAACATGATTGGTCTGTGTCAGCTTGGAGTTCTTGCCTCCAACAAAAGGCCCACCATGAGAAAAAAAAATCCAATTTATCAATATTTCCTCTACCCTTCTTGGGCTTCAGACCCCTATCTCTCATAGTCATGCATTTTAAAAGAAAAAGAAAATAAAAAATAAATAAATAATTGTGAAAATTCTTGCTGTAACAAATCATTTCAAACCCAAATTTAATGTTGCAGCTAATTCAAAAAATATGTCTATAACACAAAATTAATGCAAAAGAAATTCCTTTAAGCAATAGAAGCACACTGCAAATAAAAAAAAATCAGAACTTACCTCTACTATAGAAAAGAAAACTAGAACTTTACCATAATTTCTTTAAACGCCTCTGTGACAACGGCCCAAAAATATTGGTTTGTGAAGTTGTAATTCAATTCACAACATTTACTTTTCAAACCAGGGCCTCGTAGACTTCTAGGCATATTATGGTTATTTCCAAAGGTTCTAGATAGATTCTATAAAATCCTATCTCTATCCCAACAATTAAATTAATAAGGTTCTAAAAGGCTTTGAAGCAAATCTTGTTGCTTTTATTCCTGCACTATTCACACAGTAACACCAAAACCACTCTAGAGACTAAATCTTCACATAAATGACAATTAAAGACTTCTAAAAAATATTTGATCTCACACAAATGGATTCAGGGTTCAATGGCATAATCAAACAAATGCAACTATATTCCTGCACTTAACAACCATTCAAAACATTCTGTTCTCAAACTCTATTCTTGCACTCTTAAATGATTATGTTCCTCCACTAAAGGTACTGTGTGACAAAACTAGCTATTCTAATGTGAAATAAAGGCTTTCTTGGATTAAAAGTGCATTCTCAAACTCAACACACGATATTTAGTAACTGAGAATCAAATTTCGATATGGAATGAAAAATTCATTAAAGAGAGAGGAAATGTTTCATACCTGTGCATACAAGACAAAATAATACCTCACCAATCAAATTCAATCATACACTGCTCTTGTTTGATCAATATTATCTTTCAAGCTCAATCTATGCTTGTGAAAAAATAGATATGGGTGACCCAAGTAAGAAACTCGACTAATATCTTAATGACAGTGAAAATCTATTCCTGCACTTAAAGTCTCAAGGCAGCCAGATTGCTATCCTAGGCTTCACAAAACCAGAGGCACTGTGTATCATTTGAATCTTAAAGACTTTCAGAAGAGAATAGACTCATTCATTAACACAAAGTTTCATACAAATAACCTTGAAGTTTCTTAACACAGTATCAACAGACAATATTCATTCACCAGGAGAAATATTCAATGTGTGTTAACAAACTTAAACAAGCATATCCAGTGGTGAAATTAAATCTTCAATGCAAAAGGGTCTTATTTACCCTAAAACCAATCTTCAAGTCTCGATTCATTATCAAACAGAGGAATTGTTACAAAAATAAGTGCTAGGGTTTCAATCTTAGTTCAAAAGATAACTTCAGAAATAAAAGTAAACTTACAAATCTGAACTCTCAAATGATACACACGATCTCTCAATGCTTAACTTAAGAAATAACTTAAAAAATAAAGGTAAGCTTCAGATTCGAACAAATACCATTCCTCATAAGCGATGCACAAGGTTTTTATCACTCCTCACACATTTGATACAAGCAATTGAAAACACACATGCACACACTAGCTTTAATACACACAATATATCTCCTTGTAAACTGATTTGAGGGAGAATGAGCTGGGTTGGCTAGGTCCTATCCAACCAACTCGTTTCCCTTTGAAAAATAAAAGTTAACTTATGTGAAACAAATTAACCATCTACTAGAAAACAAAATAGTTTCATGAACCCGACATTAAGATCCTTTTATATCAAAGACTCTCTGATCAATACATTTGATGTAACAACATATCCACCTCCTAACGAGGTTATGGCGATACAAGCCTTCAAAATACCAAAACAATAAATTTTACATAGTATCACTAACCTAGCTTCCTGTGTAACTTGATATATATACATTTTGCACAAGCCCTCAGCCATATCAAGCCAGTAACAAAAATTACAATATGTTGCCAACTGATTCCTAACAATAGAAACCCTCACACTCTATGTTTCACTCGAACCATTTGCAGGAGGGCAGGAACAAAACTTTGTTGAAGACTAGGTGTGAGAGCGCGCGATTTCTTCCTTGACAACTCATATCAAGCATGGAACTCCTAGTAAAACTGTTGAATTCAACAACCTTCCTAATCTGGGGCACAAACCGATATTAGTTTAGGAATCTCGATATCATGATCTTCCTATACCATAACACTTCGATTTTGAAATTAGTGACAAACATTGCAAAATATTATTTAGGAAACATGATGGTAATCTTATAGTTAAAAATACTAATATATTTAACCTTTTATTAAAGATAAACAACCCTTACCCATTTTACGCAAAGAAACATAAATAATGGTTAAAAATGTATGCATGGAGGTTTATTTAACTTGTAAAAGAGAGGTTAAGGCAGGGTTATTTGGATAAAGGTTGGAGAAATTATAGAGCCTAACAATCTAATACTCTAAAAATGCTCAAGTTGAAAGTTCATTTACTTAGAAGATAAGTCGGGATGTCCACAGTGATTTCAAGTTGCAACATTAAGCTAAGAGAGGCCATGGATTTTTCATTTACTTTTTCATTGCTATCCTCTCCAAGAACAAACAAAATGTCAAATAGGGTTTACTAAGTGACTTCAAATAATGTAGTTAAAGGGTAATGGGTATCCAACTGAGGAATTGGCGTCCCCAAGGGTAGTATAACTCTGAACATCTTTGTCATTTTGGGGCAAATATCTATAAGATTCATCCAATGTTTCACCAGTAAACTATTGGAGTTTTTCATTAATAAGGAATTTGAAGGAATTTTGAATAAGATCTGTGGTAACTTGAAAATATTATTACACTTTCTAGAAATTACAAAACCCTTTTGAGGGATGGAAGTAATTCCTAACCAACTAACAAATTATGGAAAATTGTAAATGACAAGGAAAATCATATGACACAACCTTGATTGGATGAAGCGAAAAAGGTCGTTTGACTCATTGAAGTGGTTCAAGGCTTCTTACTGAATAGATAGAAGGTCAAGTGAACAACAAGAATCATATATATTTGATTATCGGTAAATTAAAGTGATATTATGGGGATTTTGTAACTCAGTAGGATGGGTTTCATTGAGCTTAATCATTTTAACATGCAAGGACTCATGATTGAAAGAGACAAAAGATTAGCAATACCTAGTAAAATTGTAGAGTTAGAGCTGACTTGAAACACTAAGATAACACTCAGGATGATGCAACAGTTGAAACTGGTGGTTGGGATGATATTCAATCACATGAACACAATTCATTGGTCCCCTTCTCCATAAAATTTGTTTTGTATTTGGAATTTTGGAAACACTTCAGATTTTAACTATTTATTTGGATGACATCATGTCACCATGACACAGATGATGGTGCTACTTTAGTGTCTGATGTGTGAGGTCATATGGATCACTACTGATGGAGCAAGATCACTTTCTGTCATTCATTTGCTTGGAATCACTCGCTTAGTAGGATCACTTGATGACATTCTATGAATATTTTTGGAATTCACAATAATGTGTTGATGACATGGTTTGATACTTGTTGTAACATACAAAGTTTTAATATGAAACACTTTTTTACCTTATAGAGAGAACAATGAAATGAGTAATTTCATATAGGAAGTTATAAAAATGCATGAATTTCCAAAACCATTGTAGAGTATTTATTAGTTTTTGAATAAGATTATAAAAAAAAGGTCGGGTATGAATTTGTAATACATTTCAATGCATCATTCATAAATATATTTAATGGTGAACAAAAGTTTAGCGAATATTATAATATGTTTGGTAGGTAATAAAATGAAGTAATGTAATAATTTCTTGATAATAACTCAGAGATCGATTGACATGTCAATTGTTATGGTTTCTAACGTCATCTTGGGACAAAGAAATCTAAAAAGAAGCCAATCTCGAAAGAAGTCAATCTCGGAAGAAACCAATCTCAAGAGAAATCAATCTTGGAAGAAACCAATCTCAGAAGAAACCAATCTTGAAAGAAACTAAATAAATATCTAGAGTAATTTCTGAGATTATATATTGGAGATGATTTGGAAGGTGGAGGCTAGGAAGTGCTATGTGGATAAGTGGAAAGTAAGCCCACAAGATGTATGAAGAGTGGGCTATCTCACAAATAAAATCTCGGAAGAAATGGAAGGGGCATCTTGCTAAAACTTCCAAGAGGGAATGTTTTGAGATGCAAATTGTAACGAAAGAAAAGTATGTTAAGAGCCTTGAGCAGAGTTTGTCTAAGAAGAAATATATTTGGGGGATTTGAGTGGAGTTGTTTTAAGGAATTTTTGAGACTCAATCTGCCAATGTTACGTAAGTTGGGGCACTGATAAAGGCATATGGAGTAAACAAAGATTTATTATTATATTATATATACAATTAAGTTCTAATATATACTATATGCATTTGTTTGAACGTGCTTGGCATTTATGATTCTTTGGATTAGGCTTTATTTATTTATCAAAGTTTATTTATATTTTTTTTTTCTAAGTCTAAAATCTATTAATTTAACAAAATATTACAAAGAGGCTCTGGCCTCTGCAGTTCCTAGCCGGAGTTCATGACATTTTGCAATACAAACAAAATAAAGATTGCCCAAAAATGGGAAACAGTCCAATCCTTAATAGGTTTGCGAGGGTCCAATCCTTAATAGGTTTGCTGCCCTCGCAAAGGAAAACAGCATATAAGCATAATATGATGTTTGCATGAAAGCATTTTCAAAATTAACTGTTATCTTTAAAAAACAAAAAGAGAACTGAAATCGGGAACCATAAGCCCTGGGACCTGGAACATGGATCCTGATGACGCATGGAGCTTGGAGCTTGATGACGCATGGAGCCTAGAGCCTGATGACGCGTGGAGCTTGATGATGCGTGGAGCCTGGAGTCTGATGTCGCGTGGAACCTAGAGCCTAGATAATAAAAATAAAAACTGCGCGTGTTATAAAAGTCTATCTCCTGCGCATGTAAAAACGCATTAATGATCCTATAGTGAAAAACTGCGCGTGTTATAAAAGTCTATCTCCTGCGCATGTAAAAACGCATTAATGATCCTATAGTGGTGGAAATAGGATTTTCCTCTTTCCCTCTGCCTGCTTATCAATCCTTGTGTTTATCAATGTTTATCAATCATTGTGTACATGGAAATAAGATTTTCCTCTTTCCCTCTGCCTGCTTATCAATCCTTGTGTTTATCAATCATTGTGTACATCCGCATTTGGGAAGGGTTTATTTATATTTAAAGTCTTAGCCATGATGATTATTTATCCATAAAGCCAAACTTTAAAGATTAGTAAAATTTTTGAACGTATTTTGGGTTTTTAAAATGGCTCAAAATTTTAATAAAATAAAGAAAAGTATTAAATACAAGTTTGAAGGGTGTACATTTTTTATTATGATTAAATACAAAGTAGAGGTTTGTTGTTTTGTTACAACACAAGGTTAACCATAACAAAGTTTCTTTGTTTATAATTGTAGATATTAAATTTGAACATATAAGTATCTTCAACTTAATTATTATAGTAACTAAGAGTATTGGTGTTTTAATTTTCATTGATATTAATTATTATAGTAACTAAGAGTATTGGTGTTTTAATTTCCATTGATATTAGGATTTTCTCTGTTAGAATTAGTTTTTGACATTTCATATTTAGAGTCATATTAATATATATTTTAAATACATGGGCCTTAAATGAAGGTTAATATTCTCTATGTGAATAAGACATTTGTAGCGGTGGATTAGCGTTTTAGGTAGACTAATAACTAGGGGTTTTGATTTAAATCACTTTCAGCTTCCCTTTTTGCTAAACTTTGTTGTCATATACACAATCAATTTTGGCATAGTGAATCATTTTCTTTTAATAACTGCAACATGACTTTCAAGTCTTTTTTCTATAGTATATTTTTATCACTTACAAAATTCAAACATGTCTAACTTAATATTTTTTTTGTACCATAAATGTTTTGTGTGTCATCTAGATGGAGTGATCCTTGAACTTGAGGACTAAATGCATAAGCAATATATCATAGCAATAATGTCAATTATGATTTAATCTCTAGATTAAATGAACAAGCAAAATTTTTAAAATTCTGTTTAAAAATATATATATTTCTTCCAAAGTATTAGGTAGCCCAACATAATCATGTAGTCCCAAATTTAACATATTCTCTTGGTCATAAGTGTGTTGTACCCTAAATGTCAACTTCAAATTAATATATATATATATATATATATATATTTCACCTAGCAATCTTAATCTTTATAAAGATAAAAAAATGAAGTTAAACTTTATATAATTTGTTATAACAAGAGTCTCCTGGTGACATGTCACTACTTGTTTGCAAACATGAATTGTGCATATTTAATTTATTTGGTTGAAATGATATGTGTGAACATGAAATTATTTGAAATAAAAAGACTTCATTGAAAATTTATATATTTAAAATTTCATTTATATTTTTATTTTAAAAATGTTATAGCTTTAAAATTTTAGATAACACAACATGCTCTACCTATTAGTGTTTTCACTATCATATAAATAAAATTATCTTAAACTTATTTTCCCTGACCAACTTAGGGATTTTTTGAAACCAATCCTAACCTATATAGGAAATTAGTTTTTTCTCTTAATAATGCTATATAGAAAGTTAGTTTCCTTACTTAAGGACGCTATTAAGTAATTTTACTATAATTGGTTGATTATGTTTTTACCTCTTCATATCCAATAACCTATATAGAAAGTTAGTTTCCTCTCTTAATAATACTATATATGAAAAGTTAATTTCCTCTCTAAATAATAAGTCATAGGAAGATAGTTTCCTCTCTTAATAATGCAAGGAAGTTAGTTTCTTTGCTTAATAATAATATTAAACTATTTTACTATAGTTGATTGATTATGTTTTTACCTTCTTATATTCAATAATTCAAATAGAATATAAATCTATACCAGGATCAACTTGCTCCATCCAACTTTTAGGAGTTAATGAAACAGAAACATAAAAGAAGGGATACAAGTAATTCTAGAAACAATCCTTTAATTCTTAGCAATTAATAATATCATCTTTACTTTTTATTATTTTTTAGTAATAAGAAATGGTTTGAAAGTGCGCCTTATTTATGGAGTAGTCTACCTAGGTGGTAGAATGGCCCGTTTTCCGGCACCGGCCGGAAAATCGTCCGGCTCAGGCCACCGGGAATGTCTTCACCCTCCACCACCCTCTCGGAGCTCCGCCACCCTCCTTCTCCGCTTCTCCGCCACCCTCCCTGGCAATCCTGACATTCCCTGCCAGGGCCTGACAAGATATCGGATTCGGATGCAGAGAATGGGGCCTGACATCCCCTGACAGACTAGCCGCGGTGTATTGTTCGGGAGCTCCTTATTCCTGTTCCATTCAAATTGTCACCCGCGCACTAGTTTCTGAAACTAGTTTAACGAACAATAGGCGTGAACGAACAACAGGCGTGACTTCAATTAGGAATACTAGTTTCAGGATGAATGGGCCTGCACAGGACCTTGAACTCTCAAAGCTTCCTCAGATTACATCTGCAAATTCTATGGTGAAGACTAGAAGGTTCATAGTTGAGGTATCCATAGCTACCATAAGTATCACAGTTCTTGCAAGTCTGGCAGCAGTTTAACTTATTAGGGGGATTCGACAGAGTGAGGTGATTGAAGAATGGGAGCTTGAATATGGTCCTCATAGATTCCCCTACAGTGAACTTAAAGTGGCCATAAAGGGATTTAGGGACAAACAGCTGCTGGGGTTTGGAGGTTTTGGCAGGGTTTATAAGGGCGTTATTCCCAGCACTGTGCGAGAAGTTGCAGTGAAGCGGGTTTCGCATGAATCCAAGCAAGGGGTGAGGGAATTTATTGCAGAGATTGCAAGCATTGGCCATCTGAGGCACAGGAACTTAGTTCAGCTTCAAGGTTGGTGTCGGTATAAGGAAGAGCTTCTGCTTATCTATGATTACAGGCCAAATGGTATCCTTGACAAGCTCTTGTTTGAGAGCACACAGAATATGTTGACTTGGTCGCAGAGGTATACAATTTTGAAAGGGGTTGCTTTGGCTTTGCTTTATCTTCATGAAGAATGGGAGCAGACAGTAGTCCATAGAGATGTCAAAGCAAGCAATGTATTATTAGATGCATATTTGAATGGCAGGTTAGGGGACTTTGGGCTTGCTCGTTTATATGAACATGGTTCAAATCCTCACATCACCCATGTAGTTGGAACTACTGGATACCTTGCTCCAGAGCTTCCTCTTACTGGTAAGGCCACAACAAGCACTGACGTGTTCGGATTTGGGGCTTTATTGCTTGAAGTGGCTTGTGGAAGAAGACCCATTGAGCCAAAGATGTCTCCCGAAGAATTAATTTTGGTTGACTGGGTTCGAGAGTTGCATTCCAAGGGAAAGCTTTTGGAAGCAATTGATCCTAGACTTCTTAATGAGTACCCTGTTGAAGAAGTTGGGCTCGTTCTTGAACTGGGTTTGCTTTGTTCCCATCCTCATCCCGAAGCTCGACCTAGTATGAGAGAAGTAGTGCAAATGCTTGCAGGCGATAAAGCACATCCTGTGCCACCTTCTGAACCTCCTTCGGCAGACACACCTACAAGAACTAAAAATCTTGATGAATTCATTGTTTCATTTTCTTCACACAAGCATGGTTCATCTATTTCTATCTCACATCCTAACAGAAGCTCAGATGGTAGGCTAGTTTTCACACCGGATAGAACATCACCACTTTCACAGTTAGCAGCAACAGCTTGAAAGGTGTGTGTAATTAAAACAAGTCATGGAGTAACTGTTGTTGAAAAAACATATTTATTTTGGTCCGTTGGTGCATGATCCATGTCTTCTTGTTTATTGGACTGGTCAATGATGAGTTACTTCCTCTTCAAACAGACTAAGAGCTGGAGTTCCAGAGATACATAGCTTGGAGTTTTCCTTTTGATATATCAGAAAAAAAGGCTAACAGATCTGAAATCTATGATTGCTGAGTGTAGACAAACTGTGTGCAGTTTTACTAATCTTCAAAGAGTATTTGATGCAACAAAATGTAGTGATTTTTCTTCAGCTGACCCAGTTTTTCATCTCAGCAAATGGCTTGATTATCTGATACAATAGAGATTGTAAATTTAGAGGAAAATTTCTTCTCTCATGTTTAAATTATATTTACAAGTCACAAAAAAAAAACAGCGTGTGTTGAGTTTCTTTCAAGTGTGAAGATATGCCGAGTTACATTATCTGTGTAACTAGTAGTTTCCATTGTATATGAAATGCATAAAGAAATCTCTAGCTTGCATTCTTGTGCTTCAAAAACAAAGTTGTTTCCCAATTGTATTTTTGATTTTAGGGGCGACATTGTTTCAACGTTTGTACATTCCTTATAGAAAAAAAGGTGAACAATCATCTGTTCCCTCTATATTAAAAAAACAATCCTTGTTGCTTTATGTACTTCTTTGTTATAGTTTTAAATATTTTGAATTTCCTATTTATCTTCACAATTTTTCTGCTATAGATTCTTCTCTAATTGCTATAGGTTGCTCTCCAGGTAAAACAATTTAGTATCAAGTGGTTGTTGGTTTCAAAGGGGGACATCTTTGTTGCCAAGTTGAAGAAGCTTGGTTTGCAGAATCTTGTGTTCTTGTTTGAATAGGTTTGAGGCAGAGTATACAAGCACTGTATATGCAGAGTTTAGGGCATTAGTGGCTTTATAACTTATGCTACAAACAAATGACAAAACACAATTTTAGGGAAGAAAAATTTGGCTGTAAGTTCTAATAATCAAAAGAAAATAGTTTCTATTCTATGAAGCCTGATTTGGTACTTTTGAAGAAGATTACAAACTTGCCCATGCCCAAGTCTGATACCACTTGAAAGCTTGGTATTGCATATTCAAGTGTCAATGTTTGATAATTGGGTGCTTGTGTGAATTTATTATCTTAACATCATGGATCTGCATATCATATCTTTGTTTAGATGGACATAATGAATCACTTCTAGAGGCTACAGTTTCTTTTTTCTCCTTGTAAACAAATAAACCCTTACATCCATACCAACCAATACATTATGCATCCTGTCCATACTCTATAACCTTCAATGCTTACATAAATATTGTAGTTTTATAAAGTACACAAATAAAAAATATGTCCATACCAACCAACACATTTGTCTCCTTTACATAAGAAATCATGGTGCTGTCCATGCTTTTGATGCATTCCTCCTGTCATTTGTGCTGTAGATGATCTATCCTCTTGTCAATTAATGACTTGAACCACTAACTTGACACTGCTTCATTGTGCACTATGACATTTTTATCTAATTTCTTCGGAAAATGAAGAATTGATGTATAAAAGCACTGTATATGCAGAGTTTAGGGAATTAGTGGCTTTATAACTTATGCTACAAACAAATGACAAAAAACAATTTTAGGGAAGAAAAATTTGGTTGTAAGTTCTAATAATCAAAAGCAAATAGTTTCTATTCTATGAAGCCTGATTTGGTACTTTTGAAGAAGATTATAAACTTGCCCATGCCCAGGTCTGATACCACTTGAAAGCTTGGTATTGCATATTCAAGTGTCAATGTTTGATAATTGGGTGCTTGTGTGAATTTATTATCTTAACATCATGGATCTGCATATCATATCTTTGTTTAAATGGACATAATGGATCACTTCTAGAGGCTACAGTTTCTTTTTTCTCCTTGTAAACAAATAAACCCTTACATCCATACCAACCAATACATTATGCATCCTGTCCATACTCTATAACCTTCAATGCTTACATGAATACAAGTTTGTAGTTTTATAAAGTACACAAATAAAAAATATGTCCATATCAACCAACACATTTGTCTCCTTTACATAAGAAATCATGGTGTTGTCCATGCTTTTGATGCATTCCTCATGTCATTTGTGCTGTAGATGATCCATCCTCTTGTCAATTAATGACTTGAACCACTAACTTGACACTGCTTCATTGTGCACTATGACATTTTTATCTAACTTCTTCGGAAAATGAGGAACAGATGTATACAAGCACTGTATATGCAGAGTATACAAGCACCGTATATGCAGAGTTTAATGGCATGCTTACAATAAATCCTCACTAACCCATGTAGCATGCTTACAATAAATCTAACCCATGTAGCATGCTTACAATAAATCCTCACTTAATTATATTATATGACTTGTCAAGATCAAATTCAAGGAAGTGAGCCTTCTTACTCATCTCCCTGGCCAATTTGATGCTCTGCAAGGTGATAATATTCTTTCTTATGATTTTGGAAGCTTGCGACTTGAATCATTTTCTTAAAATGTTTGTAATAACCTTGTGGGAGACATTGAGGAGGGTTATAGGCCTCCAGCCTCAAATTTCTTGGCATAGTAACATACTACAATGTTGACATCATCATAGTTTTATATCATCTCATGACACAAATGATTGGGAAATATAGAAAAATTATTTTGTTAAATATTGATTGAATCTCATATCAAGGTTATAGTGTCTAAGTCACCTTTATGAAATTGTTGAAGTGATTTGCCTCTCCATCAACAAACTCTGGTTGATCAAAGACATGTTCACATATTTTAGAAACCTAAATGTGAGAACTAGATTGAGATTAAATGAAGATGTTCAATTCTGTGTACAGTTTCACCCATTGCTTATATACTTGTTTTAGTCCCTTTTAGCATTCAGTGAGTGAATTAAGTGAACAAACAGTGTTGGAATGGAAGTGAACAGATCTCTTTTATATTTGCCTATGAATGGCTTGATATTGGTAATTCAACTATATGAATGAGTTATAGCTTATATTTAGCATGGCTCTTATTGATTCTGTCTGTATATCATTTAGTTGTGGCACGGTAATAGAATACGGTTATTTGCTTTTCTGAAGCATTAAGCATTATTTGGGGATATTACAATCTTCCTCTAGCTTTAAATTTCCTCCCACTAGATCTCTCATCATTTCACTCCTTAGAGTGACCCCTAGTCATTAAAGTTTTTGAATCAACATTTATTTCAAAAGGTCTTCTCCTCATCTCATCTTGTAGCCACTAACCTATAATCTCATCCATCTTGAGATTTCTACCTCTGTAGCTCCACCAATGGAAACTATCAAACTCTTCCAAGAATTCAGAAGACTACAAAGAAAAAGCTATGCATCATTTCTCTTCGTTTGCTTCATCACCAATGGTCAAGAAGATTGAGCAAGGCATTGGAGGCATTAATGTGATATATAACGCTGTCACCATCCTTCATCTTTAGAGCATATAGCTTCTTCCATGGGAATATCAAATTCATGAGGAGTCTAGCCTGATACAATAAGCCAAGCTTATCCCAACTCTTCTTTATTGTAGCTTCTCCTAACACATCCATTAACATAGAATTTGATATATCAAGACCAATCAAGGCCATGACCTTATCATTCATCTTGCCCCAGTCCTCCTACTTCACGATGTCAGACTTTGTGTCCTTCGTACTGATTTCTACTCTCTTTCAATAAGCAAATATTCCATCTTCAACCTCCATAAATGGAAGTTGTGGCCATAGAATTTATCGATCTCTAAATGTCTAGATGTCATTTCTCCTACCACATATATCTTCTTAGCCTCTCACTGAAGCTAGCTACCTCAAAATAATCACTACTACAACAACACAACATTGTCCAACTTGAGCTTCTTTACCTAGAAAATGAGATTTCTCTAGCTTTCTGATCAAGACCTCAAAACAAGGCCTCAAGAACACAAGATTCTGCAAACCAAGCTTCTTCAACTTGGCAACAAAGATGTCCCCCTTTGAAACCAACAACCACTTGATACTAAATTGTTTTACCTGGAGAGCAACCTATAGCAATTAGAGAAGAATCTATAGCAGAAAAATTGTGAAGATAAATAGGAAATTCAAAATATTTAAAACTATAACAAAGAAGTACATAAAGCAACAAGGATTGTTTTTTTAATATAGAGGGAACAGATGATTGTTCACCTTTTTTTCTATAAGGAATGTACAAACGTTGAAACAATGTCGCCCCTAAAATCAGAAATACAATTGGGAAACAACTTTGTTTTTGAAGCACAAGAATGCAAGCCAGAGATTTCTTTATGCATTTCATATACAAGGGAAACTGCTAGTTACACAGATAATGTAACTCGGCATATCTTCACACTTGAAAGAAACTCAACACACACTGTTTTTTTTTTGTGACTTGTAAATATAATTTAAACATGAGAGAAGAAATTCTCCTCTAAATTTACACTCTCTGTTGTATCAGATAATCAAGCCATTTGCTGAGATGAAAAACTGGGTCAACTGAAGAAAAATCACTACATTTTGTTGCATCAAATACTCTTTGAAGATTAGTAAAACTGCACACAGTTTGTCTACACTCAGCAATCATAGACTTCAGATCTGTTAGCCTTTTTTTCTGATATATCAAAAGGAAAACTCCAAGCTCTGTATCTCTGGAACTCCAGCTCTTAGTCTGTTTGAAGAGGAAGTAACTCATCATTGGCCAGTCCAATAAACAAGAAGACATGGATCATGCACCAACGGACCAAAATAAATATGTTTTTTCAACAACAGTTACTCCATGACTTGTTTTAATTACACACACCTTTCAAGCTGTTGCTGCTAACAGTGAAAGTGGTGATGTTCTATCCGGTGTGAAAACTAGCCTACCATCTGAGCTTCTGTTAGGATGTGAGATAGCAATAGATGAACCATGCTTGTGTGAAGAAAATGAAACAATGAATTCATCAAGATTTTCAGTTCTTGTAGGTGTGTCTGCCGAAGGAGGTTCAGAAGGTGGCACAGGATGTGCTTTATCGCCTGCAAGCATTTGCACTACTTCTCTCATACTAGGTCGAGCTTCGGGATGAGGATGGGAACAAAGCAAACCCAGTTCAAGAACAAGCCCAACTTCTTCAATAGGGTACTCATTAAGAAGTCTAGGATCAATTCCTTCCAAAAGCTTTCCCTTGGAATGCAACTCTCGAACCCAGTCAACCAAAATTAATTCTTCGAGAGACATCTTCGGCTCAATGGGTCTTCTTCCACAAGCCACTTCAAGCAATAAAGCCCCAAATCCGAACACATCAGTGCTTGTTGTGGCCTTACCAGTACGAGGAAGCTCTGGAGCAAGGTATCCAATAGTTCCAACTACATGGGTGATGTGAGGATTTGAACCATGTTCATATAAACGAGCAAGCCCAAAGTCCCCTAACTTGCCATTCAAATATGCATCTAATAATACATTGCTTGCTTTGACATCTCTATGGACTACTGTCTTCTCCCATTCTTCATGAAGATAAAGCAAAGCCGAAGCAACCCCTTTCAAAATTGTATACCTCTGCGACCAAGTCAACATATTCTGTGTGCTCTCAAACAAGAGCTTGTCAAGGCTACCATTTGGCCTGTAATCATAGATAAGCAGAAGCTCTTCCTTATACCGACACCAACCTTGAAGCTGAACTAAGTTCCTGTGCCTCAGCTGGCCAATGCTTGCAATCTCTGCAATAAATTCCCTCACCCCTTGCTTGGATTCATGCGAAACCCACTTCACTGCAACTTCCCGCCCAGTGCTGGGAATAACGCCCTTATAAACCCTGCCAAAACCTCCAAACCCCAGCAACTGTTTGTCCCTAAATCCCTTTGTGGCCACTTTAAGTTCACTGTAGGGGAATCTATGAGGACCATATTCAAGCTCCCATTCTTCAATCACCTCACTCTGTCGAATCCCCCTAATAAGGTAAACTGCTGCCAGACTTGCAAGAACTGTGATACTTACGGCAGCTATGGATACCTCAACTATGAACCTTCTAATCTTCACCATAGAATTTGCAGATGTAATCTGAGGAAGCTTTGAGAGTTCAAGGTCCTGTGCAGGCCCATTCATCCTGAAACTGGTATTCCTAACTGAAGTCACGCCTGCTGTTCGTTAAACTAGTTTCAGAAACTAGTGCGCGGGTGACAATTTGAATGGAACAGGAATAAGGAGCTCCCGAACAATACACCGCGGCTAGTCTGTCAGGGGATGTCAGGCCCCATTCTCTGCATCCAAATCCGATATCTTGTCAGGCCCTGGCAGGGAATGTCAGGATTGCCAGGAGGGTGGCAGGGAATGTCAGGATTGCCAGGAGGGTGGCGGAGAAGCGGAGAAGGAGGGTGGCGGAGCTCCGAGAGGGTGGTGGAGGGTGAAGAGATTCCCGGTGGCCTGAGTCGGACGATTTTTCGGCCGGTGCCGGAAAACGGGCCATTCTACCGCTTAGGTAGACTACTCCCTTATTTATTATTACAGAGGAAAATGAATAATAATTAAGGAAGTGGAGGATGATTGCTTTGAAGAAGATTCTTATTCACGTACTTTAAACTTCATTATTGTAATTTGTAATATTTTATTATAATTAATATTTTTTAGTTGATTATATATATGTGTTAACAATGACAAAAGGTTTCCATAAATCTTTATATATATTTTAAAAAGTTTTATCCAATAATTGATTGGTATCTTTTGCTTTCTCATTTTGTTAACAGCTAATTTTATTTAGTTTTTAACTATGGATTTAAATATGATAGAAAGTATATATATATATATATATATATATATATAATATGCTGTAAAATGGTTGATTTTATAAAATTTTATTTATTACATATTTTATTTATGAAATTCCATTTTTGATGTTTAAACATAGATTTTGGTTCTTGTATCTTTCATAATAAAAAGCGATTATGTAGAGTTTCTATTCCAATTTAGCTAACTAATTAATTAAATTAAAAATGTATTATTTCAATGTAAAAATATTATTCAAAATTTATTAAGGCATATTTGGAATGAGTTTTGCATTAAACGAAGATTAGAGGTACTAATTTTTTTTGGTAATTTCTACAAATGTGTCAGGCCAGGTAGTAACTCTCCAAAGGCAGAAAAACTGATTGGTGTGTTTATTCCATAGGTATGTTATTGTTTTATACATTAGGAGTGATTGTTCAGTTCATCTTCCGATGACTGTTCACATTCCTGATTTATTTATTTTACAAATTCCAGGAGACAACTCCTGATCCAAGACTCATAGCATATCCTGAAGTAGATACCCCAGTTTCTTTGTCTCCATCAAAGTCTGAATCAGAGTATCCAATCAAGCTGAAGTCGTCCACCTGTGTATACTTGATTCCAAGGTCTTGAGTTCCCTTCAAGTACCTTAGAACTCTTTTTGCAGCAAACCAATGTCCCTCACAAGGCTTTTGCATGAACCTGGAGAGGATTCCAACAATAAATGAAATGTCTGGTCTGGTAGTAGTGAGGTAGATGAGACTTCCTACAAGCTGTCTATACTTTGTTGCATCCTCAAATTCCTTTCCTTCAATATATGTGAGCTTTAAGTTTTGTTCCATTGGAGTAGAAAGAGGATTGCACTCTGTCATGCCAAATCTGTTTAACAAATCTCCAATGTATTTCTTTTGAGAAAGAAATATGGATTTTGGATGTTGGGTTACTTCAATGCCAAGATAGTAATGAACATTTCCCAAATCAGTCATTTCAAAACTTTTCCCTAATTCCTTCTTGATGGATGCAATGTAGCTTTCATTGTTCCCTGTCATTAAAAGATCATCTACATATACCACAAGATGCACAATTGTTTTGCCAACTTTCTTGACAAATAAAGTTGCATCATCAAGATCAAAATGATTGAAGTTGAGTTTCAGAAGATGCTCAGTTAGTTTTTCATACCAGGCTCGCGGTGCTTGTTTGAGGCCATACAAGGACTTCACAAGTTTGCATACTTTATGTTCATGTCCTTTCACAGCAAATCCTTCAGGCTGGGACATAAAAACATTCTCTTTTAGATCTCCATTCAAGAATGCAGTTTTTACATCCATTTGATGGACTTTCCAACCGTTCTGAGCAGCTAGTGAAAAAAGTGTCCGGATGGTGGCCCATTTTGCTGTGGGGGCAAAAGTTTCCTC
The DNA here is from genome assembly GCA_031772625.1 of Pinus tabuliformis. Taxonomy (NCBI): domain Eukaryota; kingdom Viridiplantae; phylum Streptophyta; class Pinopsida; order Pinales; family Pinaceae; genus Pinus; species Pinus tabuliformis. Next base: position 1,575,982,646 of record CM062817.1, read on the forward strand.
ATAATCGACCCCTTCCTTCTGTGCAAAGCCTTTTGCCACAAGCCTAGCTTTGTGCTTGTCAAGTGAGCCATCAGCTTTGTACTTGTTCTTGTAGACCCACTTGCAGCCAATTGGTTTGGTTCCAAATTGAGGATCAACCAGCTTCCAAGTGCCATTCTTTATGAGAGCATCATACTCCTTTTGCATTGCTTCTTTCCATTCATCATGAGAAGCAACTTCTTTGAAGGAAGTTGGTTCAAAATCTGTAGACAAGTTCAATTCACAATCATAAGTAACACCCATATCAACAGGTGAATTAGAGTCATCTACATCACCTCCATTTTGTCGGTTTGAGTTTCTAGTTCCTGTTTTTCCAATTTCATCAGGATGAACACTTTCAAGTGTCTTTGTCAGCCACTTTGGGGGACCTTTCTGAGATGGTCCAGGCTGCTCTGTTGATTGAGTTGGGACTGAATCAAGATTGAGTCTCCCAATTCTATCAATTACATCACTTAAAGCATCATCTGTTGTTGGAGTTTCATGCAGGGGAGATTGTTCTTCAGAAGAAGATTCCACATGTTGATCTAGTATAGGAATCCCCCCTTCAAGATGTGGAATCTGATTATCAAATTCTTGAAATGATTTTGTTTTTGCGAATCTATCCAAGCGATCAAGTTGCCGCTCAACAACATTGTCAAATTTGGATGATTCAAGAAAAATGACATCTCTAGATACAACAAACTTTTTATTTACTTCATCACAGAGGCGGTATGCTTTAGAGGTGTTTGAATACCCCAGGAAGATACACTTACGACTTCTAGCACCAAGTTTGTTTCTATGTACCTTTGGTATCAAAGCATAACAGGTGGAACCAAAGATCCTGAGATGTTTTACCGAAGGAACATGTCCATACCACAATTCATAAGGAGTCTTGTTTCTTATAGCATTAGATGAACATCTATTCTTTATATATACAGCACATAGAACAACATCAGCCCAAAACATTATCTTTACATTTTTGAAGAAAAGCATGGATCGTACCATATTCAAAATTGTTCTATTCATTCTTTCTGCTACACCATTTTGTTGGGGATTATAAGGTACAGTTGTTTGATGTTTGATCCCATGTTGGCGAAGATATTTTTCAAATTCATTCAATGCATATTCTTTTCCATTATCAGTGCGAATAGACCCAATATGAGATTGTGCATCATTTTCAATCCATTTATGAAAATTCTTGAATGTTTGAAAAGCATCAGATTTGTTCTTCAATAAATAAACCCAACATATTCTGGTGTAATCATCAATAAATGTCATGATATATTTATTTCCATTTGCAGAAGGAACAGGCATTGGACCACATAAATCTGAATGAATGAGTTCAAGCTTCCTATGTGTTATAGACAATTTTGTGCCTTACAGCAATAGGCATGAATTGTCAATAATCCAAGGGATCCAAAGTCCCTAAACATGATGTTCCTACCCCTAGAGGAACAAGGTCAGCAAACCAACAGCTCTCAGATTAGTTCTCCACCTGAAAACACTAAAAAACAAGCAATCCTGAAATCAAAGCAGGTGCTCCACTAGGCTTCTGCGCTGAAACTCAACTCCTCCATGGTGTACCTGCGTTGCAAAGTAGGTAGAACAAAGGCCACCTGCGCTGAGCGAGATGGGACAAGTGGCACACTGAGTCATTGCTCTGGAATCTTCCAAAAATGACACTTGGATCAGGGATTTCGCCTTGTGATGAGTCAGAGGCTCTGTTTCTCCAAGTGGAAGCAAGGTTCTCCAAGTGGACTCAAGAACTGAAGATCAACTGAAGAGAGAGAGGACACAAGGCAGCTACACATCAGTTGCAAGCTGACTCATCCTTTCTCAATTCATCTATATATTGAGCTCTCTCCTATGAGCTCAAGGGGCTGGAATTTTGTGCAAAGTAATGATATGCTGTTGGTTTCACTATAGAACTATTGGGTGATTGCTTGAAGGAGGTGAAGAGGAGAAATTCTTTCTGCTGGGAGGTGTTGCTGGATTGGGGCCTTCAATGGTTGTAACTCTCTCAGAAATTTACTTCTTCTATTGATAAAAGCTATTGAGGTTCTTCTATATGCACTTGTTTCAATGATGTATTGTGATAATTGTATATTTGATTTATGCTAATCCTTGAATCAGTTATGATTGCATGCTTCTTGTAGTTCCCTTCTTTGTTATTTTGCAGGATCTCATTGTAGCTGGGCCAGCAAAAGAGCAAGGAGCTGGGAGCAAGCAGCAAAGAGAAGAGTTTGGATTCGACATTAAGCGCAAGGCGACAGTTAGTGCATTTCTTCATTCTCTCTTGCTTTCATAAAGAAGTAAACCTTAAGTAGTTTTCTTTACAGTTGTTGCTGAGGTACTATCACCCTTAGAGTGGGATACGGTCATCCGAATCGGATACTTTTCCCTACAACAAACTGGCGACTCCGCTGGGGATCGTATTTGTTTGATTGTTTGTAGTATTTTGCTATTCATTTCCTGAACAAAAGAGTACCAAATCGAAAAGCTTTTGACTATATCAAAAGCGAAGTAGAGGGCAGCTACTCTAGCTCATTTCTGAGCATGTTCATGATTTGAAGAGCTGATCTACAAGGATCCTTGTAAACTCTTAGTGATAGATTTTCATCTTCCTTGTCATCCCTTAGTGTGTGCTTGACTGATAGCTTCTGATTTGAGCAAAAACGGTGAATTTTTGAGAAAATTGTGACCCGGAAACTGAGAAAACGCAACTTTCGTTTTCCAAAGCAGGTAGTACACAGGCTACCTGCTTTGCAACGCAGGTCCCGAAGGGGCTACCTGCACTGAGAGCCAGACTGGATGAGCAGCACCTGCGTTGGCCCAATTTTGCCTTGTGCAGTTGGGGTTTCCTCCCTTTTTCTTGCTTGTTTTCACTATAGTTTTTGCAGCAAGTTGTCTTTCTTGTACCTATTCTGAAACCAACCTTACTTGCCATCATTCCGCCTCTGTTATATAACGAAATTGTACTTGTTCTTTTGTATTTCTTACATCATTTACAATTTCCCATAACGAAAGTGAACTAGTCTTGCTTTGGCCTCTTAGATCTGAACCTGTGTTAGGCATTTTGCTGGTCTAAAGAGATTAGCTTGTTTGCTGTCCATAGCTGATTAGTCTTTTTACTTTCGTCATTATGGTTTGATTTCATGCATTTCCAGTGTTTAAACAAGTAAATCTTAAGGTGTCTTTTGATTTTGGACTAGCTTGTTTACTTTCGCTTGAAATCAAGATCAAAGTTATATAACAACTTTCTTTTTGTAATACATCAACATTAAGAAAGGGAAAAGAAAATACATGCATTGTGCATTTTGCATTTGACTGTTTGCATACTGATTTAGGAAAAATTGCATTAGTGTGTGCTCTATGATCTGTGTGAAAAGATTTGCCTTTCTTCTCCCTCAGTAGTTAAGATTTTCAAAGTTGAAAGATTGAAAAGTTTGCTTCTCATCTTAGACTGCATTCAGGAATTTGTTACATACATCTCGTGGTGATCCTTAAAGGCAAAATGCTAAACAAGATCAACATTAAAATAAATTCAATTTACATAACAACGCTTTGTAACATAACGCAAACACATAGAGGTCTAGGTAGAGACGTGTTCCGGCGTCGTTAAACATAGTGACTGTCGATCTCTACGAAGGTGGGTGATTCCTCCTGAGAGTCGGTGGCACTAATACGGACTTGTGCTCCCACGTACCGTCGCGTATATATTGGGAGACCCCTATAGGAACAAAGCCTTTATCCATAGGAAGCCGTGTCGGCCGCCCTACTGATCGCGATGCAGTGAACACAGCATTCACGAAGATCGACCACCCGTACCGTAAAACGTATTCTGTGGTTTCGCGAAAAGTTTGGCACACCCTCTGCCTAGAACTCCAGAGAAGTTTCTTTTGGCCTTTTTCAAACTCTATAACTGAAAAAGTCCATCCGAGCATTTGTCACTTCGGGCTCGTTAAAACATCGAAGGAGACTAGAGTCATCTTTAGCTTTTTCTCGACTCTTAAAACATGAAAAAGCAAAGTTGTGTCTAAAGCGTCGTTAATAAAATTTATTTTAATCGGAACATAATCACCTGTTATTCCCACGTTGATATTTCAGTTGAAAAGTATGGAGCCCACCAACCAAGGAAGTCACCTTGGCGGAAGTCCCAATCCCTTCTCCTCTTGGGGAGATGTTGGTGCGCCTCATATGGCCACATTGTCGCTTCCAGGATTGACAATTGGCCTACCTGTATGGCTCTTTTCAACTAATGTAGTTCAGATCGCCACTAATCCTGAGCAGTCGAATCAACAGTCAGAACAGTCTAGAGCTACCCACCAGCCTTCCACTTCTTACAATTCTTCCTCTGATCCTTCATCTTCGCAAGGTAGAGCCGGAAAAAGTCAGCCTCCCATGGAGAAGAAGGAAAAGAAGAAGAGAGAAAAGAAGCAGAAGGGGCCTATGGCGAAGGCGACTGGGGGCAAGCAAAAGACATCTGACAAAAATCCACACACTGCACCGACCGGGCCTAAATCGACATGTGTCATTTGCAAAGGGACCCACTTCCATCGTGATTGTCCTTGTATTCCCCGGATACTAAGGGACTGGTCCCCCAGGTTGCACAATCCGGTAGCATCAACCTCTGATAGCCATGTTGATTGCAGTCCGTCAACTAGCGAGAGTGAAGGACGAAAAGGGAGACCAAGATCACCCTGCATGCTGTGTGAAGGCGATCACGCCATCCACCGATGTCCATTCTTAGATGAGGCAAAGAGAGTTTTGGAAGATCGTCCGGTATCACCGTTACGACTTCCTCCTGGATACCAAAAACTCGTGCCTAATCCCTCGATAGTTGTAAATCCAGCTGGCCCGCTCAAGTGGTCAGCTGAAGTGTCAGTCATTGAGAATGAACCTGCTGAATCCAGACCAGACGAAAGTCTAAAGGTCGAAACGACAGTTGACCCGGTTCTTCCTTCAGAGGTTTCATCCTCAAATGACTCCGTCATTGAAGACCCATCTTCAAATGACACCCTCACTGAAGAGGATAAGGATGACACCGTCCATATTCTTTTCATCAACACAGACTCTGATGAGCATCAGGGCAATGCGCCCATTCCTTTATCGCAGGAAGGAACATCGTCAGGGTCGTATCCGGCCGTGTATTCGGTCCCACCACCAAGCAACCTAGTTGTATCCTTTGATTGGAATCAACTAGGCAGACCCCGGTTACCAGCCAGTATCCCATTCAGAATCATTGTCCAAATATACAGAATGGTGATGGCTGGAACTATCATTGATGAAGGGGCATCTGTGAGTATCCTTTCCTCTATTGCTTGGAAAGCACTGGGTTCCCCGGCGCTTTTACCTGAGATGAGAAATCTATCGGGTTTTGATAAAGGAACCAGTCACCCGTTAGGGATTCTCCCCAATGTTCCCATTACATTGAAAGGGAAGACAGTTCATATGAACGTCATGGTCGTCCAGGGACCCTTGGTGTATAACTTACTCCTTGGACGAGACTATATATATTGCATGGAGGCGATAGTGTCCTCACTCTTCAGAGTTATGTGTTTTCCGCACGAAGGAAGAATGGTCAAGCTCGTAGACCAACTTTCATTTCCAGGATCACGCATCGCAAATAGTCAAATACCATCCCTTAACGGTTTATTCACTCAAGGAATGCCTCCACCCCTGGTTCTACTTCCCGATGAATGCGAGTGATTCAGAAAGATGTAACTGGGACCCAGGGGGCATGCACCCTGGCCTGCCTTGGGCAGAGGAAACCTTGGGTATAAAGTTAATTTCCGCAGAAGAATGGGACTAGTCCGTACCCCGTCCGAAGGAAGGAAGAGAGGGTTGTTCTAGGATAAAGTTCTTTTGTCAAAGTTATGTGAGTGAGATAATCAGCTTCTCGCTCCCTTTGTCTAAAAAGTAGGCTCTCCTGAGGGAGGAGATCCATTTGTGGCGGCAAGTAGCCACCATCTTTGAAGGCAAGCCTCACCCATTAAAACATATGTTTTGAAGGATAAGTAGGGGCAGCCTCCAAAGAAAGAGATGAAATTGCTGCAACAAGTAGTCACCATCCTTAGCAACCTAGTAATAGACATCGCCGGAAAAAAGAGTTTAGTTTGCGACAGCGAACAGAACCATTTTTCGGGTAATAAGAAAGAGGCAACGCCTCGAAATTATACTTTATACCTGGGGGCATGCAAACCTTTTGGAGTGCAAGCATGGGACGACTATTTATTTTTTAAATTTTTAGGTCCTCCCTTTAAACCTGTAGGTCTAACCCATTAAACTCGTAGGATTAGCCGTTTCCAGCTTGCATAAAGAAAGGATGTGGGGCAAAAGTTAAAACTTGCCAAATGGGAGTAACTAGTGAGGTATAGCTCCTTAAATATGACTACCTCACCTGAGGCGTTTCTTGTTTTATGACTGGTATAATTGAGCAAGGTTTGGTCGCATTCAAGCTCATTAAAAAATGAACTGCCCCTTAAAGTTTAGGGGGCATATGCCTCGTCTGCATTATTATGCTGGGGGCATCCATCATCGAGCAGTTTTAGCAATGTTCATGCTCGTTAAAAAATAAACGCAAGATCCGAGCAGTTTTAGCACATAGTTCATGCTCGTTAAAAAATAAACATAAGTTGTGAGCAATCTTCCCCTAGAGTTCAAGCTCACCCAGAAAAAATGAACCAGTAAATAACCTTGGTAAATGTAACCTTTGACAGCCATATTAAAGCCCTTGGTCGTGTTCTTGCAGTCTCACCTCCATCCGTTCATTTGGCCAATCGTTCATCTCCATATGTTTGTTTACCCATTTTGAGGAACAGCTGTGAAGAGTGATTTCACTTAGCCATCCTTGTGACACTGTCGTGATTGGAAAATTCCAACCTGTACCTGGAATCTGCTGCTATCCCTGTTTATCACTCGTTCCTCAAAAGACGAGTCTTCTTTGAGCTCTTTTCTCTTGACTCGTAAAATATGAAAATTTTGCCGAGTTTTGGCCTTCCAGCTCGTTAAACGACCGGAAGAGCTATCTCTCCTCTAGATTTTAATCTTTTTGGACCTGAGGGATTATTGCACAAAAAGATCGAGCGCTTGTTTTGTTCGGCTCGCTAAAGCAATCGAAAATTCATCCCTTCTGTATTGTTTTATACTTTTTCGGACTTAAGGGATTAGATGACGAAAAAGGAATTCTGGAGTTGACTTTATGTACCTTTTCAGACTCTCTAAAAATGAAAAGGACCGAGTTATCCTTGTCGTTAGACTCGTTAAATTCATTAAATAGCGACAAACTTGTCTTTAGACGAGAACGAGTTTCCCTATCGCTAGGCTCGTTAAAACATAGCGATGGGCTTGCCCGAAGGGCAGGTTATAGAACAAGCATATGTTATCCTCCTCAAGCTTGATAAAAATAAAGAGGTACTGGTCAGCAATGACTGGGGAAAAATTGGGAGAACCTCACAGCTTTAATGGTAGCAAGTCGCTCTTGAACATGACACTTTGTCCTCCGTATCACATCGGGTTGGGTTGTTTCATTCACCGGTCTCATCACCATGGTCCTCGCCACACCATCCACATTTGGGGTAATGCTACCAATCCATCACATCAGTGTCGTTATATGTTCAAGAGATGTTGTTCTGCAAAGAGTCAACCGTGTCCCATCCACTGCCATACATTGTCCTTCATCCATTTCATGACCGCCACCCTGAATCATACATCACAGTTTGTTTTCACCTCATCACAATCACTAGCTCCGTTCCGTGTCACTGATGAGGGATTCATTAAGGCCCTCCTTTGACGGATCGCTCCTTGTCGACATCAGCTCATTATCCAAGGAGTTGATCTAGGAACAACCCCTTCAGTACTTTGAAGCTTGCATGCCTCAATGGCAAGTTTCTCACTTCCAGCGACAGGTATACATCAATGACCTTCGACCAGAAGATTTTGCATGGTGGTCGACGCCAAGTCCTTTATTCCCACCATGTGAATTGTACTACCGTACCTTGAGGGTCATCATCCTTATCGGTGATTCCTCTCGCGCTTGTTAACGGTTTACATCATTGACCGGTAATCAAGCGATGTCTTTCCATGTTCGACTTCAAGAAATTCTCACATGGATCGACTTGTACATCGAGTGAAGATCGGAAGAGATTGAAGACCCCGGATCTAGTTTCATCCATCCGGGTTGCGATATATATTCAGGATATAAAGACATTTGATATGTACATCATTGCAGCAGATGATCATCCTTCTCAAAGGATGATAATTTCAGCAAAGAATTATCAGTCTATCATCAGACGATCGTCTGTGCTATGTACCAAAATGAATTTATAAAGCTGAGCATGGGAATGCCCGCCTCAGCTAGATCATGAAAAAGAATGAAAAATAATGTATTGTATTGTATCTTATTACAGGACACTTCTCAGCAGATTGAATGAACTTCGGATCCTCCTAATAAAGCATTTCACCCGATAAACGACCTCATACTTTAGGGGGCATCTGTTATAGACAATTTTGTGCCTTACAGCAACAGGCATGAATTGTCAATAATCCAAGGGATCCAAAGTCCCTAAACATGATATTCCTACCCCTAGAGGAACAAGGTCAGCAAACCAACAGCTCTCAGATCAGTTCTCCACCTGAAAACACTCAAAAACAAGCAATCCTGAAATCAAAGCAGGTGCTCCACTAGGCTTCTGCGCTGAAACTCAACTCCTCCATGGTGTACCTGCGTTGCAAAGCAGGTAGAACAAAGGCCACCTGCGCTGAGCAAGATGGGACAAGTGGCACACTGAGTCATTGCTCTGGAATCTTCCAAAAATGACACTTGGATCAGGGATTTCGCCTTGTGATGAGTCAGAGGCTCTGTTTCTCCAAGTGGAAGCAAGGTTCTCCAAGTGGACTCAAGAACTGAAGATCAACTGAAGAGAGAGAGGACACAAGGCAGCTACACATCAGTTACAAGCTGACTCATCCTTTCTCAATTCATCTATATATTGAGCTCTCTCCTATGAGCTCAAGGGGCTGGAATTTTGTGCAAAGTAATGATATGCTGTTGGTTTCACTATAGAACTATTGGGTGATTGCTTGAAGGAGGTGAAGAGGAGAAATTCTTTCTGCTGGGAGGTGTTGCTGGATTGGGGCCTTCAATGGTTGTAACTCTCTCAGAACTTTACTTCTTCTATTGATAAAAGCTATTGAGGTTCTTCTATATGCACTTGTTTCAATGATGTATTGTGATAATTGTATATTTGATTTATGCCAATCCTTGAATCAGTTATGATTGCATGCTTCTTGTAGTTCCCTTCTTTGTTATTTTGCAGGATCTCATTGTAGCTGGGCCAGCAAAAGAGCAAGGAGCTGGGAGCAAGCAGCAAAGAGAAGAGTTTGGATTCGACATTAAGCGCAAGGCGACGGTTAGTGCATTTCTTCATTCTCTGTTGCTTTCATAAAGAAGTAAACCTTAAGTAGTTTTCTTTACAGTTGTTGCTGAGGTACTATCACCCTTAGAGTGGGATAGGGTCATCCGAATCGGATACTTTTCCCTACAACACTATGTGCTCTTGAATGTGAATCATGAAAAGACTGTTTGCTATGCTTTCCTAGAATGCAAGCATCACATTGCTTATGTTTCCTAGGAATTGTAGGCAAACCAGCAACACCATTTTTCTTCAATAAGGGGAGACTGTCATAGTTTAAATGTCCAAATCTAGCATGCCATAATAAACTTGATGGAAGTGTACCTTCTTCATGATGAGAATTGTTGTGCATGAGCAGAGGTTCCTTACAGTTTGAGAAGCCTTTCTTCTTCTATTCCACTCATGACAAGTGAGTGGTCAGATGATTTTCTTACCTCAAGCTGGCCATCAAACATATGAATGGAGTGACCTTGCTGGCGGATGTGGACCAAGGACAACAAGTTTCTCTTGAGCTGTGGGAGATATAGAACATGATCCAGAAGAAAGTCTGGAAGACCAGGCAGTTTAAGCCTGATTGTGCCAAGCCCTGATGGCTTGATTTTTGACTGATCTGCAAAGTATACTGCTCCATCAACATTGTCAGTGAAATCTTCAAAAAAATCTTTCCTATGAGTCATATGACAGGTTGCTCTTGAATTAAGCAACCAATCATTTTTCAATGAAGTAAGTGAAGCATTAAACAAATCTTCATTTACTCCAATGTTACATTGTGCCTCAATATAGTGAGCGGATTCAGGTGCTTTACCTTTGTCTGTATCATCAGTTTTACCTTTCTGCTAGTTTCTTTTCTGCTCAATTTTGTCCCATGGTAGCTTGCATGTAGAAGCATCATGTGATCCATTTCGTTTGCAGCGAATGCAATGCAGATCTTCTTTTTCTCCTTGAGAATGTCTGCCCCCCTGCCTCTGAAGTATCTTTCTCTTCCTCTTCATCCACCTCTTCCTCTTGTAGAATCTTGAGCAGGATGCTTTTCTTTATGAGCAAGGCAAACAGTCTCTTCAGAAGATTCAGGGACTGTCTTCTTTCCAAAGGCTTTCTCTCTTTCAGCAAACTTTTTCACAAGAGAGTCAAAGGTTATATCTTTAAGATTTCCATTTGCTTGTAAAGACTCAAGATAATTGGAGTAAGTAGGATAGAGTGCCTTGAGAAAAGCAATAAGAGGGATATCCAACTCAACCTTAGTGGATTTGATATCATGCATTATGGATTTTACTTCAGATGCAAGAGCAAGAGGATCATTATTTTTCAGTTCAAGAGTGAAGAGTTTAATCATGAGCTGAACAACTTCAAGTGCAGAATGTGAGTCATAGAGTTCTTTGAGCTTTTGTAAAGCTTCAAAGGCAGTTGAATATGATGAAATATGGCGACTTACTTCTTCATTTACAGATGCTACGATTAATGCATATGCTTTGTTGTTCTTGTTATCCCAAATGACGAGCTCTTTGTCTGATGTAGGTTGTACTGGGTCCTTGTCTCCTTCTCCGACACACACTCCCTTCCACAACTCATTGAAGATGAGGGTGTGTTTTATCATCCGAGACCATTCAGGATAGTTGTCCTTGCTAGTGAGAACTATTCCTACCATAGAGATGATTGAATGCATTCTATAAAAAAAATACTTCTGCTGAAAAAAAAAAAAAAAAAAAAAAAAAAAAAAAAAAAAAAAATCCTTACGTTACAGCCTTATGCACTATATTTTCTTCAAAGCCCTCTAATGTTTGATAGAAGCATCAGCATTTCATTGTACATATCACTTCAATATATCACTTTAATGCTTATACTTTTCAACGCAACATTACCATTCAAATGATAAAAAAACTGTGCAATACTACTATGTTTTGAATGATATATAGAACGTGCAATACCACAAATGCTTTGATATATAAACCACTTTGAAAATTGCACAATACTTTGAATGATATATAAACGCTTTGAATGATATAAACTGCGCAATACTTTGAATTCAACAAACGCTTTGAATGATATAAACTGCGTAATACTTTGAATTCAACAAATGCTTTGAATGATATAAACAATACTTTGAATTCAACATGTATCCATGGACTTTGAATTCAACACGTATCAGGCCATGTTCACTCCAGTGAGTAACAAATCCAGTGTTGAGCGGATGCAATGTCGGGCATCTCAGGTTCGTTCTTCAGATTTATAGGTTATGGCCGGAACTAAAATCACTTATGCGTAAACAATTCCTTGAGACTTATCATATCGTCGATTTGTCATTTCTTCCTTTAAGGAAGCTTCAATGCCTCCAAATTATGTGGCACGTTTAGATCAAAAGCTGCGTTCCTCTGTAACGCTCTTTCAAGGAACCATGTAACAGGGTGAGCTTCAATGCCTCCGGCTGACAACAAGCGGATATCATTGACGGGAGATATCATCTTCTTGAGATTTAAACTCCAGATTTTGAATACTGCCTTCAACATTGGCCATTACCATGAGGAGCAATCAGTACCGGACTTGAAACTATAAACTATAAACCGCAACTATCTTGCTATTTACATATTCTTCAATTTTTTTTTTATGGCGATGGGTGGCAAACACATAGGAGCTTATACAAACACCGTCCAAGGTAAACATCGTTCAAGGCAAACACAAACAACGCATGCAAAACATAAACAAAACACCGTTACCAGCTTTAATGCACCGTGCATTCAGAACGATGATACCACACTCTTATCAGGCAGTCTTCAACGATGGATGAAAACCCTGGATCAGGCAGTGTTCAACGATGGATGAAAACCCTGGATCAGGCAGCGTTCAACAGTCCAGCTGCGCATGGAATCTCTCAGAACGGTGAGAGCATTAGGTGAGAGAACGTTAACAACCATGAGCGTTGGGTCCAACGCATCTCTGGGCAGCGACAGAGGCAGAGCAGTGCAGTGCATCATCATTTCTGGGCAGTGACAGAGGCAGAGCAGTGCAGTGCAACATCATTTCAGGACAGAGGCAATGGCAGAGATGAAGGGAGTTACGACTATTCTTAGGACTGGCTCTAATACCATATCAGGCCAAGTAGTAACTCTCCAAAGGCAGAAAAACTGATTGGTGTGTTTATTCCATAGGTATGTTATTGTTTTATACATTAGGAGTGATTGTTCAGTTCATCTTCCGATGACTGTTCACATTCCTGATTTATTTATTTTACAAATTCCCAAATCATGAAGATTAGGTGTCAACAAAATGATTTCTATTATAGCAGAAAAAATTACATTGTTGACTTACAAAATCCCAACCAATCCAGACATGGAAACAAAATCTATCTAGTTGACTTGTGTTTACATTTGTTGAGGCATAGATGTACTATTTTTTAAAAAAAACTGAGGTCGCCTTATATGGCTTAAAGCATTGTATTCTAGATGACTTAACTTTAAAAAGGAAGAAAAGGAACCTATAAAATTGAGTAACCAGAGAAAACATCAAAAAAAAAAATTGAGGTCGCCTTATATGGCTTAAAGCATTGTATTCTAGATGACTTAACTTTAAAAAGGAAGAAAAGGAACCTATAAAATTGAGTAACCAGAGAAAACATCAAAGAAAATCATGCAAGAATTACAACCATAACGAGAGGTGTGGGAGCCAACATGACCAAATGGAATTATAGCTAAGAGTGCTAGAGGAGGTATTCCATCGAAGCATCACCATCATGTCCTTTGTTGGACGAACTCGAAACTAGGATACAAATTAGAAATGAGGGTTGGTGAGGAAGGTGTTGGCTGCTGCTAAGGTGATAGATCGATCAGGGTGCCACAACTAAAGGAACATCGTTTTTAACTGCCAGAGCCTCATGGTCCTCCACATGATCCTCCAATGAATCAATATCAAAGAGAGACTACATATTTCTCCACTCTAGCCAACCTGGCATCAATACCATCTAGGTTGAAGTGAAGCTTCCTTAGGAGTCTTTTAATGTCTTCCTGTCCAAAAAAAAAACAATAATTATCAATTTGTTTGTCCCTTATTACCATGTGTAGAATGATGTCAAGCTGCTAGTGCAAACTAATGGGGTGTAGGAAATGGAGACAAAGTTTCCTGAACCACCCCATATCCGAAACCTAATTGCATCTATGTTCAGAGACTTCAAAATCTAAGAAATAAGATTTCCCTCCAAAATCTTTCGATTCTAATAGTAGAATCTCTCCTCTGACCTCCAGAGGGACAAAGTCAAAGAAATTTACTACCAAGTCCCATCCAAAGAGCTTGTGTGTTGATGAAGAGGAGGTTGACTGCCCACCCCTCTGACTAAGTTAATGTTGTCCAAGAGCCATTAAGCTGAAGGTGCCCCCTGGAAACACAAGAATTGGAGAGCCAAGAGTAGAAACCAAGTGTAGATTGTTGAGACTTGTGAGAGAACTTGTTAGGACCCCAATGCCAGGAAATGAGGTATCACCCAGAGCAGTTAAGACAATGTAGGTTGTAGATGAAAGAAATAGCATTACTTGCAAAACCTTAGGAGAAAATAGGTGGGTAACCACTAGAGGTGAAGCCCCAAACCAAACACCTTGGGTAGGAAGCAAAACTAGAATGGGAATGTTTGCAACAGGGTAGAAGATTAGAGGTAATATTAATCACACTACAATTTTAAATTGAATTGAAATTTTATTGTTTTCATTAAGACTTCACAACTATATATTTAGTATAAGCTCAACATGTTAGTTTTGGAATTTAAATTTAAATTTAAACGATGAACAAAACAACAATTCTTCTCACCACTTGGTAACCTGAATAGCACATTAGTTTAAAATATTTACTATTTTACCATGACAAAGTATAATCATTCTTTTTTCTTTGGTATGTATAAAAAATTGTAACAATATTACTTATAACATATTAATTAACTTATTTTTGACTTAACTTAGTTTTGACTTTTCACATTCATATTCTTTGGTAAATTAATTTGAACTTTACAACAAACATAATCTCAATTTCTAAGAAAAAAATCATTACATTTAATTTATTTATACTTAAACAAAAATTAAATAACAAAAATTCAAAAAATATCAATTAATTAAATTATACCTAAAATATTCCCTCTTTAAAAAAAAATCCATAATAAATCACGTTAAGATGACCATACAAGGTGACCATACAGGGAATGACCTCTTATGCTGAAAGGTCCAAGTGATTTCCTTAAAATTTTATTCAAGCCATAGAAAACACTACGTCAAACCAACAATATAAAGCCAACTACTACACGTATAAGATCTACAGAAAGACTTGTCAGTTGTTATAAAACCTACTACACGTAAATATTTATTTACTTTATTATATTAATGATTAAATTTATAATAATATTTTAAATTTTAAATTTATAAATAAACAGGTTGTATGTATGTATTGCGGTTCAAATTTATTTATTTTTTATAATTAGATCTATTATATATTAAAGTATATGTAATATATTTTAATTATTTATTTAAATTAAAATTAGTGAATTAGCTGAATTAACAATAATTGTAGAAAAGTATTAAAATAAGAACGTTAATTAGTGAGATTAACAATAATTGTAGAAATGAAGCTTCACCACCGTAAAAGTCTTAATTTCAAATCTTATATCTAACCTATTTAAAAAATAGTTAATGCATGTTTAGTATTTTCTTAGTTGTCATTTGCTTGTGCTTGACGTTAAAATTGTCAACCATCCCTTTGACAACTAACTTTGCATATACCTATACTTTGCCGTTGAGAATATCCATTCACACCATTTTTACAGATTCCACCTTTGACAACTAACTTTGCATATACCTATACTTTGCCGTTGAGAATATCCATTCACACCATTTTACAGATTCCACACTCAACGTCTGAATATGCATGATAGTCAAAAGTAATGGAAATTTGGGTTAAAAAATATTTAATTTTTTTGAAAAGTCAGTGTTTGAATTGTGTTTTTGACAGTGGAAATAGATTTAGCACCATGAAAAATCTCTAAAACACCTAAAATTTGAAATTTAACAACTATAATTTGGATTTACAAAAATATTTACCTCTAAATATAATCAAAATTTCCATAACTTTTCAACTCGGCATCTCGAAATCCCACATTCACACGCCTGCGTCTCTCCTGATGTTTCTGCTCCGGGTCAGATGACGAACCCTCATTTCTTCGGCCCTCGTGGTTGCAGAAAGTCAGGCGATCGAACCCCGTGCTGGATTCCGTGGACAGGGATTCTCAGAGTTAGTGGGTCAAGGGCTGGAATATTGTCAGACATACCCAAGAAATGGTCGAAAATGTTTGGTTGCAATCATTACCTCGCATTAATATGGCCTTTCACATTAATTTGGCCTTTCCTTCAAGCCTGGTGGATGGAAAAGTTTCGGATGCAGAACCCGTACCCGATGACGGATTTCTCCCCAGCCTTTCATGATCAGTGTTGCACAACTGGGATAGGTTAGCATGTGACCACATATCTCTCGTACACAAAGTTCTTAAAGTAGCTGGCAACATCACTTGGACAATGCAGCGGCCATGCAGGGACAAAATGACATTAGCGAAAATATTATACTGAAAACAAAGGTTAACATTGTAAAACACCAAAAAAAATTTATGTATGGAAAAAATTAATAATTCTCTATAGATATGGTATGTCAGACATTGGCATAATAATCTGTTATTATAATTAATTCAATTACAATAACACGTCAAATTTATAAAAAAAATAAAACTTTTTAAAAAAATTCAATCATTGCTTGGAATAATATGTTCATGAAGGAATGCATGAATTTGGATGTTTCACCAACGATGTTTATTGGAATCACTTTCATTTGACTTTATTCTTCAATTTGTATGTTACATGAAAGTTCTATTTAGTGTGATCTTTTGGAATCATTTTATTTGGCCTTAGTCATCATTTTGTGTATTACATAAGTTTTTTTCCATTTTCAAAAAAAAGCCTTATGATTATAGTATGATCTTACCTTTATATCAATGAAAAGAAACTCTATCCAAGAAATCATTTCTCTAGAAATTTCTTTCTCTAGTAATAAAGTGGAAGATATGAGACACTAACGCTTACTCCCTATAATGAATGAATTTTTTGTTAACATTGTTCGAAACGCGACATCATACTTTTAAAAGTAAGGAAATGAGGTATGAATCAAAGATTTGTTGAAACAACATTGCTTTCATTGTTGGAAACAATGTTAACACTGAAAGGGGGGTGAATCAATATTAAAGCTATTTTTTTACTTCTTTATGCCAATTTTTTTTTTCTTATTTAACTTGGTACCCATTCATATAACCAACAACAATATCTAATGTAGCAACAACAGTAACTCAACACACAAGCATACAAACCATAAGCATCATACACATTAGACACAAGGTTTTTCACATTAGGAAAAAAACCACAAAGCTTGTTGTTGTTATTGATGTAAATAGGAGCACCTACTCTATTACATCAATATGTTTTGTGAGCACCCACTTACAAGAAACAAAAAATCACTTTGATTGTCTGCTAGCACCAACTAGCAGGAAGCACCAACTCCCTCTGTTTGTAGACACCTGTTCAGCGTACCAGAAGCACCATGTGAGGCATCGACCTCATGGATTTGTTTCAAGCACCAATTACACAAGCCTTCTCAAGCTCCAATAGAGATGGAAGCACAAACTTCCTGATTGCAGGCACCAACCCACACTCAAATAAGAACTAAGAGTTCACTGTAATTTGGCAGCAACTCTGCCTGATAAAAACTTTTGATCTCATCTCACTTTGCTGCACTTTGCAACTCTCTGCAACATTCTTTAGCTACCCACTGATCTTTGCCCCTTCAACTTAATGCACTCAACTCTCTGCCTCTCCACAACACATACTCTGTTTTTAGCCTTACTTCACACAACATAGGAACTTTAGCCTTGTCTCACAACTCACAGGCAACTTTCGACCTTTTACACAATGTGCAGGCAATTCAAATTTACACACAGAGCACACATGCAACTCACAACCTTGTCTCACAGAGTGCTACTCTCGGGGTCAATTATTTTCTGCTTAGGCACTCATAGCCTCACTATGCAGAACATGCTCTTTCACAGCTGTTACAGGGAAAAGTGTCTACATAGAACTGCTTATCCCACTAAGGTGTGGTAGCTACCTTAGAAACAAACAATGTAAAGCTACTTTCGTTTTTCCTTTATGAAATATAGATGAGAGAAGAACAAAGGAGACCAACCTCTGTCTTGCGCTTATCTCCTAGTTCGATTCCTCTCTCTCCTGATAGTCCTTCGCTACTTGCTTCCTTGTACGCCCAACTTCACAGAGTACCTGTAGGACCAAAGTAGCATAACACTATACAAGATCATGGATCTATAATCATAAACAATCTAGGATCAGATGTAAATTGACCATACAAATGCATAAAACATAAATGACACAAGAGTATGGAGGAAAACTTGAATAGCTTTTATTGATAATCAAGAAAGAGCCAAGGGAGTTACAACCAGTTGTTCTGACCCAGCATCATCCTATCAGCAAGTAAACCCTTCTTCACCTCATACAAAGCTTAGATCACCCAACACTATGATGTTGTCTGAAGAAACCAACAACAATTCCTTACAAGATGCAAAATTCCAGCCCCTGGATCTCTGGGATGAGGGATCCATATATAGATATCTGTAAGGGAGATGAGTCAGCTTGTGATTTGATTAGTGTCTTCCCTCTGATAGTTCTTGCTTCCACTTGGAGATTGATGATCTCTTACTCATCCTTGGTCGAATTCAGAGAGGCAAGTGTCACAGTAGAAGTTTCTGGAAGATTCCATGCCTCTCCACCTCGCGGATTGACACTGCCATTTGTCACTTCTCGCACATCGCACCCCATAGAAGGGCTTTCTGAAATGCAACGCACCCACACAGTGTACTTAGGTGAGATGCAATGCACTTTGCCTATGGAGCAGCTGAAATGATCCTGTTTTGACCAATTCTGAGCAGTTTTTCATGGAGAACTTCTGGGAGAAGTTGTAATCAGTTGACCTTGTTCCTTTAGGGGTTAGAACAACACTTTTAGGGACTTAGGAGCCCTTGGTTTATGGACATTTTATGCTTGGGGTTGCAGTGCCCAAAAATGTCTATAACAGTTGCCCCCTAAAGCATGAGGTCGTTAATCTTTTGATGTCGGGTGAAATTCTTTATTATGAGGATCCAAAGTTCTTTCAAGCTGGGAGGAGACCTGTAATAAGATACAATACAATACATTATCTTCATAATTTTTTCATGATCTAGCTGAGGCGGGCATTCCCATGCTCAGCTTTATAAATTCATTTTCATGTACATAGGATAGACAATCGTCCGAGTGTAGACTGATGATTCTGGTAGAGCCATCATCCCTTTGATTGGATGATTATCTGTGCAGCAACGATGTACATTTGATGTCTTTATTTCCTTGAATATATATCGCAGCCCGGATGGATGAAACTAGATCCGGGGTCTTCAATCTCGTTCGATCTTCACTCGAAGTACAAGTCTATCCATGTGAGAGATGTTCTGGAGTCGAACATGGAAAGACATCGCTTGATTACCAGCCAATGATGCAAGCTGTTAACAGGCGTGAGAGGAATCACCAATAATGATAATGACCCTCAAGGTATTGCAGTACAATTCACGTGGTGTGAATAAAGGACTTGGCGTCGAACACCACACAAAATATTTCGGTCGAAGGTCATTGATGTAAACCTGTCGCCAGAAGTGAGAAACTTGCCATTGAGGCATGCAAGCTTCAAAGTGCTGAACGGTGTGTTCCTAGATCGACTTCTTGGATAATGAGCTGATGTCGACAAGAAGCGATCCGTCATAGGAGGGCCTTAATGAATCCCACATCAATGACACAAACGGAGCAAATGATTTTAATGGAGGTGAAAACGATCTGATGATATAAGGTTCAGGGTGGCGGTCATGAAAGAATGGAGTGTAAATGTATTGTAGCGGGTGAGACACAGGTGAATTCTCTGAATGACTTCTCTTGAACATATCGGCAACACTGACGTGATGGATTGGTAGCATTAACCCCATATGTGGATGGTGTGATGGGACCATGGTGATGTGACCGGTGAATGAAACAACCCAACCCAACTTGGATGCAGAGTGAAAGTGTCATGTTCAAGAGCGAGTTGCTACCAACAAAGTTTCTTCAAGTTTTCTTCCTGATTTTTCCCCAGTCATTGCTGACCAGTACCTCTTTATTTTTGTCAAGCTTGAGGAGGATAACATATGCTTGTTCTATAATTTTCCCTTCGGGCAAACCCATCGCTATGTTTTAACGAGCCTAGCGATAGTGAAACCCATTCTTGTCTGCTATGGACAAGTTTGTCGCTATTAGGTTTTAACAAGTTTAACGACAAAGATAACTCGGTCCTTTTCAATTTTAGAGAGTCTGAAAAGGGACGTAAAGGAAACTCCAAAATTATAAAACAATACAGAAGGGATGAATTTTCGATACTTTTAACGAGCCAAACAAAACAAGCGCTCGATCTTTTTGTGTAATAATCCCTCAGGTCCAAAAAGATTAAAATCTAAAGGAGGGATAGCACTTCCGGTCCCTTTAACGAGCTGGAGAGGCCAATGGCTCGGCAACCTTTTCATATTTTACGAGTCAATTGAAAAGAGCTTAAAGAGGACTCATTTTTTGAGGAACGAGTGATAAAATTGGGTAGCAGCTGATTCCAGGTAAGGTTTGGAATCTTCCAATCACGGCAGTGTTACAAGGATGGTTAGTGGGATCACTCTTCGCAGCTGTTCCTCAAAAGGGGTAAACAATCAAGTGGAGGTGAATGATCGGCCAATACAGAGTGGAGGTGATGATGAGAACACGACCAATGCTTTAAAGGCTGAAGTACTACATTCACAATGGTTATTTACCAGGAAATAGTTCATTTTTTAATGAGCTTAAACGCGGGGAGAAACATTTGCTCATGACTTATGTTTAATTTTTAACGAGCTTGAACTATGTGCTAAAAATTCTCGATTAATCTAGTCGTATAATAAGAATGTCTCATATATGAAAACAACAATTTTTAGAGTTTTTCCCCACATCCTTTCTTTATGCAAGTTAGGAAACGACCAATCTAAAAAACATATAAATGATCGCTCTTCGCTTGCATGCCAAAAGGTTTGCATGCCCCCAAGTATAAAACAGAGTTTCAAGGCCACCTTTCAAATCTCCAACAAAACATTTGTTTCATCAGGAACGATCTACCTCTTTCAGGTTACCGAAGATTGTTCTATTCACAGCGCAAAAAAAACACTTATTCGGCGATGTCTACGAAAATAGACAAAGGTGAGACAATCCGCTCACATAACTTTGACGAGAGAATCTTATTCCAGTCTAACCCCCTCTTCCAATCACGGACGGGAGTACAGACTAGTCATATATCTCTCGCAGAAACCTACCCTATACCCAAAGTTTTCCTGCCGAAGCAGACTAGGGTGCATGCCCCTGGGTTTCAGTCATGTCCCCCGAATCACTCGCGCTCATAAGGTGGACGGACTGGGGATTGATGAGACATTCCTTGTGTGAAAAGACCATTCAGGGATGGTATATGACTATTTGCTATGCGTGATCCGGGAAATGAAAGCTGGTCTACGATCTTGACCACTCTTCCTTCGTGCGAAAAACACATTACTCTAAAGTGTGATGAGACAATGGCTCCCATGCAATAAATATAGTCTCGTCCAAGGAGTATATTATAATCTAGGGGTCCTTGGACTACCATTACGTTCATGTGAACGGTTTTCCCTCTCAATGTTATGGGTACATTGGGAAGGATCCCTAACGGTCGACTGGTTCCTTTGTCAAAGCCCGTCAGATTTCTCATCTTAGGCAAAAGCGATGGCCAACCAAGCGCTTTCCAAGCAGTCGAGGAAAGGATACTCACAGAAGCCCCTTCATCTATGATGGTACCAGCCATAACCATTCTATATATTTGAGCAATGATTTGGAATGGTATACTAGCTAGTAAACGGGGTCTGCCTAG
Source organism: Pinus tabuliformis (assembly GCA_031772625.1). Taxonomy (NCBI): domain Eukaryota; kingdom Viridiplantae; phylum Streptophyta; class Pinopsida; order Pinales; family Pinaceae; genus Pinus; species Pinus tabuliformis. The sequence continues at coordinate 1,576,004,119 of CM062817.1, forward strand.
TTGATTCCAGTCGAAAGAAACAACTAGGTTGCTTGGAGGTGGGACCGGATAGACGGCTAGGTACGACTCTGACGAACTTCCTTCCTGTGGTAAATGAATGGGTAAATTTCCCCCATGTTCATCGAAGTTTGTGCTTACGAAAAGAATTTCGACGGTGTCATCCTTGTTCTCTTCGGTGACTGTATCATCTGAAGATGGAACCTCTGAAGGCAAGACCGGGTCAACTGTCGTCTCGACCTTTTGACTTTCGTCTGGTATGGGTTCACATGGTTCGTCTTCAATGATAGATGCTTCGGCCGACCACTTGGGCGGGTCAGCCGGATTTTCAACTAGTGACGGACTCGGCAAGAGTTCTTTATATCCAGGAGGAAGTCGTAACGGTGAAACCGGACGATCGTCCAAAACTCTTTTAGCCTCGTGTAAGAAGGGACAACGGTGGACGGTATGATCGCCTTCACACAATTTACAAGGAAATCTATATTTTCCTTTTTGTCCTGGGGCTTCACTTTCACTAGTCGACATTGTGTTTTCAACATGATCATCAGAGGTTGACGACATTGGGTTGTGCAAACGAGGAGACAAGTCCCTTAAGATCCGAGGGATGCAGGGACAATCTCTATGATAGTGGTCTCCTTTGCAAATGACACATGGCGATTTAGGCCTGGTCGGTGCAATGTGTGAATTTTCGCTAGAAGATGCTTGGTTGCCCCCTTTCGCTTTTGGCTCCTTCTTCTTCTTCTCTTTCTTCTTCTTTTCCTTCTTCTTCTCAGATACTTGATTTTTGGCTTTACTAGCCCCATCAAGCGAAGAGGAAGGAGGAGAGGAAGAATTGGAGGAAGTAGAGGGTTGGGGGGTAACTCTAGATTCGTCTAGTTGCTGACTCGATTGTTCAGGAATTGCAGTGTTCTGAACGATAGAGGTTGAGAAGAGCCATACGGGCAAGCCGATTGTCAATCCTGGAAGCGACAATGTGGCCATATGGGGTGCACCAACATCTCCCCAAGAGGAGAAGGGACTAGGATTTCCTCCAAGGGGCATTCCTTGGTTGGTGGATTCCATTTTTTCAACCTAAGATCAATGTAGGAAAAGGTGATGATTATTCCGTTTAAAATAAATTTTAGACGCTTTGACACAACTTGTTTTTTCAATTTTAAAGAGTCGATAAAAAACAAAAAATGACTCTAGTCGCCTTCAATTTTTAATGAGCCTGAAGTGACAAGTGCTCAGATGGACCTTTTCCGTTAAGGAGTCTGAAAAGGAACGAAAGGGACTGCTCTGGAAATCTAGGTAGAGGGATTACCAAACCAATCGCAAAATTGCAGAATAATTTTTACGGTACGACAGTCAATCTTCCCGAATGCTGTGTTCAGTGCATTGCGATCGATAGGGCGGCAGACACGACTTCCTATGGATAAAGGATTAAGCCTATTGTGGTCTCCCAAAATATACTCGAGGGTACGTGGGAGCACAAGTCCATACTGGCACTTATCGTCTCAAAGTGGAGGAATCACCCAACCATCAGTGAGAACAACAGTTACCAGGCTTTACGACGCCGGAATACATCTCTAGCCTAGACTTCTAGATGTTGTGCGTTAGGTTCCAAAGCGTTGTTAGATTCATTAAATTTATTTTATAGTTGATCTTGCTTAAGAAATTTTCCTTTCAGGTTCACCGCGAGATGTAGATGTACAATTCCTAAAATGCAATCTAAGATGATAAACAATCTTTTATCTTCTTTGTGCAATGAAAATCCTAGCTACTAAGGAAAGAAAGACAGAATTCTTTCAACAAAGAGCAAAGAGCACACACTATATGCACTGTCCTAAATCAAACCAATCAAACAGTCTAAATGCAAATGCACATGCATGTATTTGTTTTCGGCTTTCTTAGTATGTGAATGATAAAAAGAAAGCTAATGCGCAAATCTGAATTACTTTTCAAGCGACAATTACTAACAAGTTTCTTTTCAAAATAAAAAATGAAGACAATCACAACACTTTATGATTCGGAAATGAATACTTGCTTTCGACACTAGAAAAACTAAAAACTCAGATCAAATACAATAGTAACAGGGTAATCGACTATCAAGAGCAATCAGACTCTCTTCTATGACTGAAAATGACACTTACGACACTTTCAAATCGAGAAACGATGGTACAACTACGTTACTTTTTTGCAAAGGAGAACTGAAAATGACTCAACAAATACAGAAAAACATTTACAGTTCTTTGCACATTGGAGGCGGAATATCAGCAAGGAAAGGGGTTTCAAACAGAGATATACTGATTACATACAACAAAACTCATGAATAGAACTGAAAAGAATGAACACAGAAACCAAAACTGAGGAACAATGCCTAGTCTGATCAGCGCACCTGTAACACAGTGAACTTGAAATGCAGCGCACCTACTACACTTGGGAAGTGCGCTAAATTTCAGATTCACAGAACAGAGCCTGTGCTGGGCCAGAGACGAGACTTTTCTTGGGTTCCGGGTCACAGTTTGTAGTTCAGTTCAGGGGTTTTGGCCCAGCAAATGGTAATCAGTAAATCAACAATCAGGGGTAGATCTAAGGAGGTTACAAGAGCTACCACGAGGGCAATTAGAGAGATTGTAAAGCAGTTGTTTAATTCATAAAAAAAACCCGGAGATTGATTGAAGTGGCATTTATCTACTTTGCATTTTCATAGAAAATGCAGTTCGAAAGCTACCTGGCTCGACTTCAGGCTCCATTTGTAAGTTTATAAAATAAACAATAAGGAAGATAAACAAGCAACCTAGTCGATCCCCAACGGAGTCGCCATTTTGTTACAGGGAAAAGTGTCTACAGAGAACTGCTTATCCCACTAAGGTGTGGTAGCTACCTTAGAAACAAACAAAGTAAAGCTACTTTCGTTTTTCCTTTATGAAATATAGATGAGAGAAGAACAAAGGAGACCAACCTCTGTCTTGCGCTTATCTCCTAGTTCGATTCCTCTCTCTCCTGATAGTCCTTCGCTACTTGCTTCCTTGTACGCCCAGCTTCACAGAGTACCTGTAGGATCAAAGTAGCATAACACTATATAAGAACATGGATCTATAATCATAAACAATCTAGGATCAGATGTAAATTGACCATACAAATGCATAAAACATAAATGACACAAGAGTATGGAGGAAAACTTGAATAGATTTTATTGATAATCAAGAAAAAGCCAAGGGAGTTACAACCAGTTGTTCTGACCCAACATCATCCTCTCAGCAAGTAAACCCTTCTTCACCTCATACAAAGCTTAGATCACCCAACACTATGATGTTGTCTCAAGAAACCAACAGTAATTCCTTACAAGATGCAAAATTCCAGCCCCTAGATCTCTGGGATGAGGGATCCATATATAGATATCTGTAAGGGAGATGAGTCAGCTTGTGATTTGATTAGTGTCTTCCCTTTGATAGTTCTTGCTTCCACTTGGAGATTGATGATCTCTTACTCATCCTTGGTCGAATTTAGAGAGGCAAGTGTCACAGGAGAAGTTTCTGGAAGATTCCATGCCTCTCCACCTCGCAGATTGACACTGCCATTTGTCACTTCTCGCCCATCACACCCCATAGAAGGGCTTTCTGAAATGCAACGCACCCACATAGTGTACTTAGGTGAGATGCAACGCACTTTGCCTATGGAGCAGCTGAAATGATCCTGTTTTGACCAGTTCTGAGCCGTTTTTCATGGAGAACTTCTGGGAGAAGCTGTAATCAGTTGACCTTGTTCCTTTAGGGGTTAGAAAAACACTTTTAGGGACTTAGGAGCCCTTGGTTTATGGACATTTTATGCTTGGGGTTGCAGTGCCCAAAAATGTCTATAACAACAGCCTCACACAACAATGCATACACTTAGAGCATTTTCCTCTTTTTTCTCACTGGAAACTCTGCTGCTTCCTCTAATTTCTCACATGAGCTCCTGTGTTTTGTTCCTCTGCTATTCCTCTAATTGATGCTGCCGCAATGTCCTTGTTCAACACTGCGCACTATACTCAGGCATGGCCTCTCCATGCTGTTGTTGCTTCTGCCACTGGTTAGTCCACCTGCATACTCCACTGAGGCTATCCATGCCTTTTCATGGCTTACAATACTTCAACATTGCAATTATCTATATAATGAGTGCAAGGGATATCTCCAATGACCAACTCCAATGCCTTTGCATTTACTCTTCAGTTTCTGACCCATCCAACCTTAAAAGTCTTGTACTGTGCTATCAGAGCTTTTACATCACAATGCTATATCAGATCTTTTACAATGGTATAATGTTACAAATCTCTGATTTCCGACCTTTGATATGTTAAGCCCCTTCTACCTTGCCCTTATCAAATCTCCACCATAGGACCGGGTGCTGTGAGCAGGGGTTTAGGCTTTAGGCGCTAAGTCATTCAGCGTTGTGCCAAGGGCCTTTTTCCTTTCTTAAAAGCTTAGAGCCCTTGGTTCTATAAGTTCTTCGACCAAGCCCTGCTCACATATCAAATCACTTTCCATCGACCTTTTTCAATTGCCAACTCTTATAAAGTGGCAACATGTTAAATCCTTCAATCGCCGACTTCAGATACTCCTTAGGCCTTTGGCTCCTTTTTCTTAGCCCTTACTGCGCACTTCTCACTGTAGGATTGAGGGGCATGACCACCGCTTAACATTAAGGTGCTTAAGACTTTAGAAATTTGTTGGGGGCTATTTTCCCTTTGTAAATAATTTTGCGCCATTGGTTCTTTGACTTCTGACAACCAAGCACGAACCACATTAGAGCCCCCTTATCGGATATTTCCACATTGTGACCATATGTCATCCATCATAGACCTCCGGTCGCCGATTTCCAATTGCCAATTGGCCCCTCTGTTTAGCCCTAGCGTTCAGTCCTTGACCTCTTCGTGACCATGTGCTTTCCCTCATATCCGAGCTCTCTAATCGATGATTTTCCAAGGTGGCCAATGTGCCAACCCTTGCAAACGTTCGATCTCCGATGTGACGTCATCGCCGCCACGTGGCATCTTATGAGTGGTGACATGTGTCACCTGGATATGGCCCATTAGGCCATCCAGAATGGCCAAAAACACCTGCCACGTGTCCATCCGTATTGCCATGTCATGTTGATGTCAGCAGTCACTTGGCCTTATCAGAACCAATCAGATGCTGCTATGTGTCCTCATCGAAGCCCATTAGATGCTACCATGTGTCCTCATTGGGACCAATCGTATGCCACCACGTGTCTTCCTTGAGGAGAGAGAAAAATGGGCTCACCAACCTTGGTTTTACACTGAAATCCTTTGTTAATTTTCTTTTGGCCTTTCTTACAACTTTCATCGCAATCAACGTTTTAACCCTATTGCAACATTTCAAAGGGTTTCACTTGGAAAGTTCTGATCTCTGAACTTCCTATATGCGATATAAGCCTGCTTCGACATTAGAATGTGCCAATATACAATCATCAGGGTTTAGATCTACTCCGTTCACCGATATGGCAGATGCCAATGGACCTCTGATCTCTGATAGCCGATAAACCAGTGTGCCAGAACTTCAATTGCCAATGCACCGATAAGATCAAGTGCAGAACTCTGATTGCGATCGTCGATATGCTTGGATCACCAATCTATGATATGCAATATTCTTTCCTGCCTAAGGCCTCAAACCCTTAAACTTCACTAGGTCATGACTTTTGAACCAAGAATCCATTTCTGGACCTTCGTGTATCGTTGGAAAGCTATTATAGAGAAATTTCCAACGTAGAGGGTCTGATGTAGTCTTTGATCCCATTTGCTACCTCAAATATGGCTCCTAACTCTCTACCACTCTTTTTCTCCTTGGCTCTCCAGATAGCTGAAATCACACCCACAATGATGATCCTTTGCATGAAGCCTGCAACAATGATGGAATTCCATCCTAAACAACAAAGTAGTTCATCATTTTATGGCTTTTCCAATAATCCTGCTACTGTGATGATTCTCTACATGAAGTCTGTAACTACCTTAGACTTCCATCTGGTCCATCAATATAATCATCATTTTATGACTTTTTCAATAATCCTGCTACTATGATGATTTTCTACATGAAGCTTATACTTATCATAGGAATTCCTGTGAGCCATGAACAACCATGGGATTACTCCTAATCCATCACCGCAAATCATCTACTATGACAAGAATCCAAGATAGTATGTTTGACATCAATGCCAACACTCCTACTAACAACTAGGCAATGCAAACTACCCAACACATCTTCCTAGCATGACTGTTGACATCAATGCCAACACACTTGTAGATGTCTTCATTAGGCCACTGGCCATCCACACAATGTCAATTGTCCAACAATCTCCCCCTTTGGCATTGATGGAAACACACCATCCTTCTCTCCAAGTGATGGCCAACCTTCATGCTTCTTCCACACATCTCATTGCATGAGACACCAATGGCCTGCTTTCTTCTGCATTGGCCTTCCACACAATGGCAATTGTCCATCAATCTCCCCCTTTTGCATTGATGCATAAGCCATCACAACTTCTCAACCTTCATGCTACTTCCACACATCTCATTGCATGAGACACCAATGACCTGCTTTCTTCTGCACTGGCCATCCACACAATGCCAATTGTCTAACAATCTCCCCCTTTGGCATTGTTGGAAACACACCATCCTTCTCTCCAAGTGATGGCCAACCTTCATGTTGCTTCCACACATTTAATTGCATGAGGAACCAATGGATTGCTTTCTTTTGCATAGGCCATCACAACTTCTCCACAACTTCTCTCCCCTTTGACATCAATGGTAAGGGGCTACAAGTTTCCTTTCCCTCCCCATGCAATCACTTGTTGCGTAGACCATAATCTAGCTGTTGAGATGTGCATTCTGCCTCGTGGACATCTATTCCAGGACTTTCAATGCTACTACTCCATAAAATAGACATATTTGATATGCTCCCCCTAAACATATACTGCCTCTTCTTTGTCTTTCCAATTTTTGACACCTTATGGTTGTTGGTTGAGCACTCTCTCCACCAATGCATCCTCTGTATCAAAATATTGATACCCATTAAACTACTCATGGTATTGTTGCAGCTGCAAATACCAATTTATAATGATGCATTTCGGCTAGCACTTCTTCACTTCTTATGCTTCTACTCCCAAGCCTGTGCTCACATTTTTTGAGTATCTCCACTTCTCCCCTTGAGATCATTATCATACACTAGGGACTGCTTCTTATACCAATTGCACCAAAGGAACCGATACAAATGGAATAATGTACCAGGAAAACTCTAATATTTCTTTCTAAAAAGAAATGTCCATTTGCACACAATGTTACTCAACATGAGCCCAACACAACAAATTGACATTGCAATACCAATTGAGAGTTAAGGGACATGGAAAGATTACACAAGTTGTGTTTTATGAACACAAGACTGATAAAAATTATCAAACTTACAACTTAAATGAAATAAGAGTATTTCACCAAAAATACAAACCTTTCAATTTCTCAACAATATTCCTTTCCGAGGCTGCCAATTGTTGCCTGCTACTTCTTATCAAAGCAGCTCCCCCTGAGCCAATGTTCCCTGATCTCCTACAAATTCATGTTGCCTCTGCATGGGGAATGATCCTGTGGACTTGACAAGACTATGAGTTTCTTATCATTCCACACTTCCACTGCAGCCTATCCTCTTCTCATAACAAAAGATATCGTTGTGTACTCCTCATGCTGGTTGCACTCCATCTTCATCAATCAGATGCACCATTTTGATTATTTTTCTTAGCCTCTTGCATTTGACTTAATCAACCTCCCTTGAGGCCCTTCTCTTCCTTCACTGAAGAGAAACAGAGGATCTACTCCCCCAAGAAGATCATCCCATTTCTTCCTCTAGACCTTTAGAGGTCGATTCTTGACAGAAGCATTCTCATCTTGCTTCTTCTTTACCCCTGTTTGGGTCTTCTCTCTGCTGCACATGGGTAGAGGAAAATTTTCATTCAGCTCCTCTTTCTTCACCCAAATCCACTTGGAACCTATCTTCCTTTCAGAAGGGACGACTACAAGAGTAGGAGAATCATTCTTTTGACTTCTTCCTCCTCTATGCACCTTTCTCTATTGATAAAGAGAATTGAAGACATATGCGTATGTTTCAACTCTATTATTTCTTATTGTCTTCAAATTTTGAGTTGCTGTATTTGCATGTATATGATGAGAAGCATTTCATTTCTTCTCATTTCTGCAACCAACTCTCTTGTGCCCAATATTGCCACAATCATAGCATCTGATTTGGCTTAAGACCGGGGTAGAGGAGTTATCATTTTTTACATCCATTTTGTCAAAACTCATCTCAAGGCCAACATGCCTTCTTCTAGCCTTATTGTGCATGCTTGGGTTGCTGCTACCTAGAACATCTTGTTTCCTTGTATGCCATCTACAGTCTATAGCTCTATGTCCAAAATTATTGCAAGAGAAACAATATCCATGAAAAGACTTATGTTGATAGAGATTACGTTTTATTTGTAGGCTTTGTCCTTGAGGAGGAGGGGTCCTACGCTAGCTCTTATTGTGCCTTCCATGACAACAATCATTGATATCATGCACCCCCCCTTGCAACTGCCTTGCTTTCTTTTGCTACACTTGCTATTGTTGCTGCTGCTTGGGGTTCTGCTACACTACATGCTGTTGCTTCTTAGACTTTTGCTATTGCCTTTTCTTCCCTTACTGTTGTTTCTTTCCTTGTTGTTCCTGCTGTCCAACAATCTTTCTTTATTTGTTGTTGGAACCTTGGACTCCCTTCAACTTCTAATATTGAGACAACTCTTTATATGACTTTTCTAAGTCATATCTCAATGAGAGTACCTTATTTTGTAGTCTCTCGCAACAAGCCTCCTTTATACTTAGCTGATGGGTTAACCTCCCACTTAGTCTGCTAGCCTCTTCTTGTTGAGAAATTAGTTCAACTATTGTTTTTCTCAACTTCTCATTCTCAAGCTCATAAACTTCCAGTTGCTCCTCTTGCTTGAGATTTTCCTCTGATAGGTCCTTGATCTCTTTTAGAGCAGAGATCAACTTCTTTATAGAAAATATCCTTTCATTTAGATCCTTCTCTTCTCTATCAAAGGTGCTAGCTGAGTTATCACAAAGATCTAAGCCCATATTTGTGTCCATGGAGTCTTCCATAGGTCTAAGGGTTATTCCTTCTTCATCTGAGGATCCCTTATTTTCTATTGCTACTAGAATGGGTCTATCTTCATTACAACTACTAGATGCATGGTTGTCTCTATCTTCAAGTGATTCACATGAACATCTAGATAATGAATGACCTACTTCTTTACATTTATCACAAGGCAATAACATACCTTCTGAGCAACAAGATCTCCCTTCCGATGGAATCAACTTCTCCAAGTTTTGATTCGTTGCTTTAGCAACAGGGTTCCTCAGCCTCTTCTTGAGCCACATGGATATTTCCACCATACAGACATTGCAGTCTTTTCAACACTACCATTGCTGACCCACAATGATTCACCCTATTAACCTCTAGCTTAGATAGCCCTCTCATGATGACCTCCTTGGCTTTTGCATTCTGCTCATTCTTTTCTTTATAATGGACAGAGCGCCACATGTCAACATTCAAGGCTAGTAAATATTCCATCATTAAAACCTCCCAGACTTCATAATTGAGTCCATAGTTTGATTCATTTAAAGATGGAACTCCTGCTACTATTAGCCAAACTTCAATAGCCAATGTTTCCCTTTGATCTACCTTCTAGTGATTAAGTTATTCCTAAAAGAACTTGGCTCTGATACCAATTGTTGGAAACAATATTAATATTGAGAGGGGGGTGAACCAATATTAAGGCTGTTTTTTCACTTCTTTATGCCAATTTTATTTTCTTATTTAACTTGACACCCATTCATATAACCAACAACAATATGTAATGTAGCAACAACATTAACTCAACACACAAGCATACAAACCATAAGCATCATACACATTATACACAAGGTTTTTCACGTGGAAACCCTTTCAGGAAAAATAACACAAATCTTGTTGTTGTTATTGAAGTAAATAGGAGCACCTACTCTATTACATCAATCTGTTTTGTGAGCACCCACTCATAGGAATCACCAACTCCCTTTGATTGTATGCTAGCATCAACTAGTAGGAAGCACCAACTCCTTCTATATGTAGACACTTTTTCAACTTACTATAAGCACCATGTGCGACACCAACCTCATGGATTTGTTGCAAGCACCAACTTGCAGCTCCTTGGATTTATGCAAGAACCAACTTGCAAGAGGCACTGACCCCCAAACCTTCTCAAGCATAGAGATGGAAGCATAAACTTCCTAATTGCAGGCACTAAACCACACTCAAATAAGAAATGGTAGTTCACTGTAATTTGGCAGCAACTCTGCTTGATAAGAACTTTTGATCTCATCTCACTCTGCTGCACTTTGCATCTCTTTGCACCATTCTTCAACTACCCATTGATCTCTGCCCCTTCAACTTCATGCACTCAACTCTCTTCCTCTCCACAACACATAGTCTCCTTTCAACCTTGCTTCACACAACACAAGAACTTTAACCTTGTCTCATAGCTCACAGGAAACTTTCGACCTTTTACATAATGTGCAGGCAATTCAGCTTTACACACAAAGCACACAGGAAACTCACAACCTTGTCTCACAGAGTGCTACTCTCGGGGTCCCTTATTTTCTGCTTAGGCACTCACAACCTCACTATCAAGAAAATGCTCTTTCACAGCCTCACACAACAACACATACAATCAGAGAATTTTCCTCTTTACTCTCACTGGAAACTCTGCTTCTTCCCCCAATCGCTCATACAAGATCCTAAGTTTTGTTCCTCTACAATTCCTCCAATTGATGCTTCCGCATTGTCCTTGTTCAACACTACGCACTGTACTTAGGCATGGCCTCTCCATGCTGTTGTTGCATCTGCCACTGGTTAGTCCACCTGCATACTCCACTGAGACTCTCCATGCCTCTTCATGTCTTACAGTACTTCGAGACATTGCAATTATTTATATAATGCGTGCACAGGATATCTCCAATGACTAACTCCACTACCTCTACATTTACTCTTCAGCTGCAGATCCATCGAGCCTTCAAAGTACTGTACTGTGATATCAAAGCTTTTACATCGTAGTGATATATCAAAGCTTTTACAATGGTGCAATGTTACAAATCATCGATTTTTTACCTCTGATGTGTCAAGCCCCTTTTGCCTAACCCTTATCGAATCTCCACCATAGGGCCAGGTGCCGTGGCTGGGGCCTTGGCCATTAGGCGCTAAGTCTTTCAACGTTGTATCGGGGGCCTTTTTCCTTTGTTAAAATCTTAGAGCCCTTGGTTCTATAATTTCTTTGACCAAGTGCTTATCACATATCGGATCCCCTTCCATCAACCTTTTTCAATTGCCAACTCTTATATAGTGACGACATGCTAAATCCTCTGATTACTGACTTCCAATACTCCTCAGGCCTTTGTCTCCTTCTACTTAGGTCTTACTGCACACTTCTCACCGTAGGATCGAGGGCGTAACCAATTCTTAAAATTAAGGTGCTTAAGCCATTAGACTTTTGCTAGGGGCTATTTTCCCTTTCTAAACAATTCTGCACCCTTAGTTCTTCAACTTCTTACAACCAAGCGCCAACCACATGTAGAAATTTTGAATAATTTAACACATATTCAACAGAGATTATCCTGATCATACAATTTAAGCGGAACATGTATAATACATAATCTCCTCTACGTTGATCAACAATATAGCAGCATCAATAACAATAAAACATCAAGAGCATTCACACATTAACACAGTATGTATCATGGGGAAAGCATCTCGCTAAAAACCCCACACTATCTGTATATTAATGATTGAGTCATGTAACATTACACAGCATAATACTTCTCACAAGTATCTCCACCTCTGTTACACACAATACAGCTCATATCTGATCTCCAAATCTCTTCCACTGCTTGCCTGCCTCCACTGCTCAATACCTGCTCAAGAACTGATGAGAATTGCTTCCCAAACTCGATTTTCACCTGCAAAATAGTCACTCACTCTTTGTGGACGTGAGCAAAGGCTAAAATGCGGGCCAAATACGTGAGCAAACTCATTGGCATACTCAATCCCTTGATTGTGCAAGATCTGGTGCACAACTATAGTCACAACTGATAGCAATCTGATTCTCTACCACCTGTCCCTGTTGAACTGAACATGCACTGACATGCAACTGAGTTAACTGATGTATTCTTTAGTTGTATTATGAGTTAATAATTAATTTAACAACTCATCATTAGTCTATCTGCAGTTAGACTAACTACAACCAGTTTAACTAAATTAAACTTGAACACAACTCCATCAACTGTACCTCCAGTCCACTAAACTCAACTCACTTGAGTTCTAACTGAAGTCATGCATGTAACAACTCAACTGACTCATAAGAAAAACGAATTTCCTTCTGACAGCTGCATGTGCCACTTCCGTAGCTCAAACTGAAGTTCTCCAAGAGAATAAGATTAAGTTTATAGTCCAAATATTATTGTGAGATAATAATATTTGACTTTTCTATTTTTGACAGCCAGTCTAAAAATAGACTTGATCATTCACACTGTGATCACTCACACTTTCACCAAAAATAGAAGTCCATCTATTTTTCCCAACTTGATCAATCATCCATAAACATAGACATGATCCATATGTCTAAAAATAGACATAGTCTAAAAATAGACTTGCGCCAAAAATAGCCTGCGGGCCCACTTAGTGAAGGCGACTCTTTTCACTAAGCTCCATCATCTTGTTGCAATCTCAACACTCCCTCTCGACAAGATATGGATTATCAACAACCCCTATCCTGCCTCGGTGGTACTCGAATTTGCTCCTGGTGAGAGCCTTCGTCAGAATATCAGCATCCTGATCCTCCGTTGGAATGTACGAAAGTAACATGATCCTCCGCTGCACACAATCTCTGATATGATGGTACCTGATGTCAATATGTTTAGATCTATCATGAAATACAGGATTAGCCGAGAGTTTAATGCAACTCTGGTTATCACAGTAAATCACAGTAGGATCCAAATGAGAACCGAACAAACCAACCAGGATCTTCCTCATCCATATAGCCTCGCATGCAGCCAAACTTGCTGCCATATACTCGGCCTCCGCTGAACTGAGTGCCACGGATCTCTGCTTCCTGCTGTACCAAGAAATTGTTGTCGATCCGATACTGAAGACCCCTCCTGATGTGCTCTTTCTGTCTGTTGGGCTCCCTGTCCAATCTGCATCCATGAAGCCACATAGCTTCACCTCATCCTCCTATCTGTACCACAAACCATATCCCGATGTGCCTCTCAAGTAGCGCAATACATGCTTGCCCGCCTTCCAGAAGAGCTTGGTAGGCTTAACCATAGCTTGTGAAAGCTGGTTAACTGCATAGCATATATCAGGTCGTGTATTGACCAAATACATCAGCGACCCCACCAATTGTCGATAAACAGTGGCATCCACTTCTTCTCCCGAAGTGGCATCCTCCTTCCTCCAACCTCCAGGAAGAGGAGTATCAACAGGCTTGCAGCCATGCATGTTGAACTTCTCCAGTATCTCCCGAGCATACTTGCCCTGAGAAACAAACAGTCCACCACTGCGCTACCATATTTCCAATCCTAGGAAATAGTGAAGGAGGCCCAAGTCCTTCATCTCAAACTCTGTAGCAAGATCCTTCTTGCATGACAGTATCAACAGCTCATCACCCGTTAGAATCAAATCATCAACATACAGTACAATGATAAGCAACTTACCCTCCACCACAATCTGGTATAGGTTCAGATCCGCCTCGCTCTTGGAGAATCCAAGTCCTGTGAAATAGCTGTCTATCCGTGTGTACCAAGCACGTGGTGCTTGCTTCAACCCATACAGCGCTCTCTTGAGCCTGCACACATGCGACTCGCTGTTGAAGACTTCAAAGCCTTCGGGTTGCTCAATGTACACCTCCTCCTCAATGACTCCGTTGAGGAACGCAGTCTTCACATCCATCTGATGAATGTGCCATCCCATCTGCGCTGAGAGAGCAAGAATCGTCCGTATGGAAGAATACCTTGCGACAGGTGCAAAGGTCTCCTCATAATCGATCCCCTCAATCTGTGAAAAGCCTCGGGCAACAAATCTTGCCTTGTACTTCTCCACACTCCCGTCAGCTGCCTGCTTAACTTTGTAGATCCATCTCGAACCCACCACTGATTTCCCTTCCGGTCTAGGAACAATCTCCCATGCACTGTTTCTGACAATAGAATCATACTCTTCCACCATGGCGTCTACCCATGCGGGATCCTCCACAGCTTCCTCAAAAGAGGATGGCTCAGTCACAACACACTTGCTCATAAGAGCCATGTATCCAGTGTACCGATCAGGTGACTGTCTCTGCCTGCGTTGGGCTGTAGGTGGTCCTACAACTTTCTCTGCATCTTGAGCCAGTCGCTCAGCTTCTGTCAAGCGCTTTCGCCCTCTGATGGTTGGCGCTGCATGAGTGGTCTCTTCCACTCCATGAACCTCGTCCTGTGGCTGATCCACGTCCTGAAGCTCATCCTTAGGAACTAATAGCTCCTCATCTGCATGCAAGTGTATCTCCCTCTCAAGCGAACACTTCATGGCTTTCTCCTCCTGAAATTTTATATCCCGTCGCACAACAGTTTTACCACTGTCTGGCAAATACACACGATAGTTGTGGGGCGTATCAGTGTACCCCACAAATATCCCAACCTCTGCAGTCGGCTCCAACTTCTTTCTGGCATCCTTCGTCACATGCATGTAAACGTTAGCATCAAAAATCCTCAAATGAGAAAGATCAGGCTTCTTACCAGAATAAGCCTCCTCGGGTGTACTCATGCCAAGTATCCTATGAGGACAACGGTTCTGCACATAAACTGCTGTATTGCATGCTTCCGCCCACAAGTGAAGGGGTAGGCCCTGATCATGCAACATTGCCCGTGCAACACCCACAATCGTTCTGTTCTTCCGCTCAGCTACCCCGTTCTGCTGTGGGTTATGGGGAGCTATGAGCTCTCTACGAATCCCTTCTGCCTTGCAGAAATCCTTGAACTCGTCCGAGATGTATTCACCACCATTATCGCTCCTAAGAGCCTTCACCTTCTTCCCCGACTCCTTCTCGACCAGTGCTTTGAATTCACAGAACTTTGAATATGTCTCGCTCTTCTTCTGCATGAAGAAGATCCAACACTTACGAGAGAAATCATCAACAAAAATCACATAATACCTGTGTTTTGCTGTCGAAGCAACTGAGAAAGGTCCACACACGTCTGTGTGAATTCTCTCAAGGATCATCGTGGCGCGACTATCCTTCTCGTGAAAGGTGGCTTTCATAAACTTCCCCAAAGTACACCCCTTGCATTGATCTGACTGCGCAAGTGTGCCTTTAGGAAGCCCTGTAGTGATCTGCTGCAGTATCTTCAAGGCTCCATGGTGAAGGTGACCCAATCTCCTGTGCCACAACTCGCCATCATCCCGGCTCACCAATCCTTCTGCCTTGCCTGCCATTGCTGCGCATCCATCTACATGCAACTGATAAAGGTTCCTCACTCGAACCCCTATCTTCCGGGTCTCACCAGTTGTCTTGCTGCGCAGGAAGGCCTTTCCCTCGCTGAAAACAACATCATACCCCTTGTCTTCTAACATCGCCATTGAGATGAGATTCTTCTTCAATCCTGGAACATGCATGACTTCCTTCAATACAAAGGGTTTACCAGACTTCCTCTCAAAGGAAATGGTACCGATACCGGTCGCACTGTATCTACCATCATCGCCCATCTCGATGTGCACTCCAAGATCTTTGTCCTCTAGATCAGAGAACAAATCTCTATCTCCCGTCATGTGAAAAGACGCACCACTGTCCAAGAACCACACTGATCCCATCACACTTGAAACCAAGCATGCGATCAATGAAAAATCAAGCTCAAACTGAGAAGCTAAAGCCTCTCCCCCTGCAGATCCAACAGCTTGCTTGTTCTTCTTCTTCTGCGGACAATTTGTGGCATAGTGTCCATGCTGGTGACAGTGAAAACACTTCACTTTGGACATATCCTGCTTCTTGCCTTTCGCACCGGAATGAGAAGCTTTCTCGTTCTTCCCTTTCTTTGCTTTGGCAGCCAAAGCACAATTCTGTTCATCAGCTCCCTTTGACGAAGATCCGTCCCTGGTACTCCGCCTGATCTCCTCCTGCACAAGATCTGACCATAGTCTTTCCCATCCTGGCAACTTCTCCCGACCATTGACAGAGTCCTGATAGGAATGCCAACTCTTCGGAAGACCAAGGAGAGCCAAGCTCACCAAGTCCTCATCATCGACAGTAACCCCCACACTTCCCAGCTCATCTCGACACTGAGTGAACTTCGTGAGATACTTGGGAATACTGTCTCCCTTCTCGCATTTGATGTTTCTGAGTTTATCTTTGAGCGCCAGCTTCCTCTGATCGCTCTTGCTTTGGAATAATTCTGTTAATGATTTCCACATCAAATATGGAGTAGCCTTTCCATGGAGGCTGGACACAATGTGATCCTTCACGCCCTCCAACAGAATTCTTCGACATTTTGCGATCTTCTTTTGCCAAGCATCAGCTTGAGTAGCATCAGTAGGCTTTGGGATATCCGTATCTATGAATTCCTTCAGCCCGTTATCATCCAATACTCCCTCCATCCTGTCCTTCCATGCAATATAGTTTGAGCTGCCCTCAAGAGCATACTCCAATCGCAATCCGTTGAAAGACATTGCTGCGTTGTCACCAAGAAAACACTGCTGCAAATTCGAATTCCACCAGCAACCAACTCAACTGCTTCCGATCAACCCTCGCTTGATATCCTGTAAAAATCTCTTCTACAAATCAAGCTGCTCCGGTACCATGTAGAAATTTTTTCTACAAATCATCTAGCTCTGATACCATGTAGAAATTTTGAATAATTTAACACATATTCAACAGAGATTATCTTGATCATACAATTTAAGCGGAACATGTATAATACATAATCTCCTCTACGTTGATCAACAATATAGCAGCATCAATAACAATAAAACATCAAGAGCATTCACACATTAACACAGTATGTATCACGGGGAAAGCATCTCGCTAAAAACCCCACACTATCTGTATATTAATGATTGAGTCATGTAACATTACACAGCATAATACTTCTCACAAGTATCTCCACCTCTGTTACACACAATACAGCTCAGATCTGATCTCCAAATCTCTTCCACTGCTTGCCTGCCTCCACTGCTCAATACCTGCTCAAGAACTGATGAGAATTGCTTCCCAAACTCGATTTTCACCTGCAAAATAGTCACTCACTCTTTGTGGACGTGAGCAAAGGCTAAAATGCGGGCCAAATACGTGAGCAAACTCATTGGCATACTCAATCCCTTGATTGTGCAAGATCTGGTGCACAACTATAGTCACAACTGATAGCAATCTGATTCTCTACCACCTGTCCCTGTTGAACTGAACATGCACTGACATGCAACTGAGTTAACTGATGTATTCTTTAGTTGTATTATGAGTTAATAATTAATTTAACAACTCATCATTAGTCTATCTGCAGTTAGACTAACTACAACCAGTTTAACTAAATTAAACTTGAACACAACTCCATCAACTGTACCTCCAGTCCACTAAACTCAACTCACTTGAGTTCTAACTGAAGTCATGCATGTAACAACTCAACTGACTCATAAGAAAAATGAATTTCCTTCTGACAGCTGCATGTGCCACTTCCGTAGCTCAAACTGAAGTGCTACAAGAGAATAAGATTAAGTTTATAGTCCAAATATTATTGTGAGATAATAATATTTGACTTTTCTATTTTTGACAGCCAGTCTAAAAATAGACTTGATCACTCACACTGTGATCACTCACACTTTCACTAAAAATAGAAGTCCATCTATTTTTCCCAACTTGATCAATCATCCATAAACATAGACATGATCCATATGTCTAAAAATAGACATAGTCTAAAAATAGACTTGCGCCAAAAATAGCCTGCGGGCCCACTTAGTGAAGGCGACTCTTTTCACTAAGCTCCATCATCTTGTTGCAATCTCAACACCACATTGGAGCCCCCTTATCGGGGATTTCCAAATTGTGACCTTGTGCCATCCATCACAGACCTCTAATCGCTGATTTCTGATTGGCCACTCTGTTCAGCCCTAGCCTTTGGTCTTTGATCTCTTTGTGACCATGTGCTTGCCCTCATATGAGAGCCCTCTAATCGTCATTTTCCTTGTAGAAATTTCTCTATGGATCAGCTAGCTCTGATACCATGTATAAATTCTCACTGTAGATTACACTGATTATGAAATGTACTAAAGAAAAATACTCAATCTACTTCTATTATCAAACTTGCGGAATCTTAATCGATTTGAGCAAGATCAAACAAAACACATATAGTAGAGAAGAAGAATCAATGCACATGAAACTCAGAAGAATACTCTGGGGAAAGCCTCAGCTAAAAACCCTTCTATCTGTACTATCATACAAGTGGAAATATATTAGGATTACACAAAGCTTTAGCTCTAAAGCTATCCAGCTCTTAGTATAATCCCTCACTGATGCTCATAGATAGAATAGACAACACATGTGCCTTCCTTCAATCCTCCAAGCCTCTTATTTTCTTGCGCAGTTTCTCATGGGTCCTCTAGCTGCAACCTGTGTGATTCTCATGTCACACACAACAATAACCTCTGAAATAACTGCGCAATCCTGAAGGAGTTAATTCCTTCTGCATGGATGAGTTTCCTTTATAGGAAAATTCCTCCAACTGATAGTACAATGTCCCTGTCTTTAATCTCAACTGGGTCTCTGTCTGAACTGACATGCATGAGTTATTTATGAGAGAATATTCAGTTATCTGGAGAACACTAGTTGCATGCATGCATGCATTAATTGACTGAACTCACAATTAGTTCCACAAACTGTTTGGAACTAATTTAACTGGACTTAACTCAGTTAACTGAGCTAACTAATTACAACTCAAATACAACTCATCCTTATCTCCTTAATTAAGGGATAACTTCCTCAATCAAAGGGATAATTGTTGCATGTCTTCACAAAGATTTCATGTTTGATTTTCTCCAACTAATTAACTCAAGATGAATTAATTAATTATTTTTGAAACAGTTGGTGAGACTAAATTCAAATTTTAATTCTCAATTTTAATTCAGGGACTAATTAAAATTGGAATATATCCTGAAATGCTATCTATAGCAATGCTACTTTTAGCATTTTTAATTTTTTCATTCCTTGTTGCTATTTTCAACACTGGTACCTAAAATGCTATCTATAGCAATGCTATTTATAACGTTTCTATTTTTAGCATTTATTGTTGCTATTTTCAACACTCCCTCTCAACAAGAAAGGCATTCAACTCGAACCCGATCCTGAACCTTTGGAATGTTCTGCATGCAACACTTCTCTCAAGTGTTGTTGCTCTAGCAACTCCAGAAACAAAAAATATCCAACCTGAATCAGAATGATGCCTCTGTCATCAAATTCTCTGACTACTATTGCCTCTATCGACCGAAAACTCTACACCTCTATGCTCTTCAGTATCTAACTACTCTAGCCTCTGTCACTTTGATCTCTGATTGCATCAATGACACTAATTCCTCTTGCTGCATCTGTGCTGCTGCTGGTCCTATCTCACAGCACTGCATCCACACTGCACCTCCTCTCATCATGTTGCATCGTGCTGCCTAATGCTGCACTGCAACTCAGTTACTGAGAAGTAAGTAATTGATCTCCCCACTGACCTCCCTATTGGGCTAGAAACACCCTTTGATGCTGAAGCTCCCTCTGCTGCTCCATCCGCATCTGTCTCTACCCACTCAGCCAGTCCTTCTACTCCTCGTCTGGGCTCTCGTAGCAAGGTCTAATCAATGAGGTTGGGTACCTCAAGGATCCTATCCCTATTTCAGCCTTCTTGGGACTATCACTTCACATCGCCCCACCTCACACCTGGAGGTATGGCTGCATGTGATCCCTATGCCCACTTGGATCGAAATTTCCCCCTACTGGAGGTCTTTGTATGAGTGGATGCCTCCACTTGGTCTCCTCTAAGCATCTCCAATTGTGGCTGCTCCACAACCTCCTGAAGCTGCTTCACCAATTGTGGCTCCTCCACAATTGTCTGAGATTTCTTCTGAGTCTGCATGTTGAGAGGTAATGTACTCTCCCTCTCAACCACCAAGTCTCCAACATTTGCCTTGCTCCTCAAGGCTTTGCATGCATCTTGAACCTTAAGAGCATACAGGTTCTTGACTCGTGAACCGATCTGCTTCACCTGTCTTATGGTGATGTGTCTAAGGAAAACCTTTCCCTTACTAAAGACAACATGTAGCCTTTATCCTCCAACTTCGTGATCGATACCAAGTTTTTCTTTAGTCCAGGCACACACTTCACATCAGTCAAGGTGATAGGAGCTCCATGCTCCCTCTAAAACACAACCGTACCTTCACCTGAAACACGATACTTTCCATCATCGCCCATATTTATGCACATCTATAGGTATTTCTCCTCGAAGGTACTGAAAAAAATCTTATCACTGGTCATGTGGAATGAGGCTCCACTGTCAATATACCAAACACAACCCATCATTGATGACACCATGCATGCGAAGAGGGTAAAGTCCATTTAAAACTGAGAGGTCAATGCCTCACCTTCAGATCCTTCCAAGGATCCCTTCTTGGACTTCTTCAATGGACAATTAGTTGCATAATGGCCCACCTCATGACAATTAAAGCATCATACTTTATATTTGTCAATCTTCTTCCCACCATGGGAAGAACTCGATTTGGAATGAGAATCCTTCTCCTTCCCTTTCCTTGCCTTACTGGCTAAGGCTAGATTTTCTTCATCCTCCTTGGATGAAGAACCATCTCTGGTGCTCCTCCTGATCTCCTCCTGCATCAGATCCAACCATAGTCGTTCCCAATTTGGTAGTTTCTCTCTTCCATTCACTGAGTCTTGTAGCTATGCCAGCTCTTAGGAAGACCAAGGAGAGCAAGGCTCACCATGTCATCATTGACTGTCGTGATTCCTACACATCCAAGCTCATCTCTGCAGGTGGTGAGCTTGTTCAAATATGTAGAGATCGTGTCTCCCTTTTCACACTTGATTTTTTGAAGTTTGTCCTTCAGCGCCAGCTTCGTTTGGTCGCTGCTATTCTGATATAGATCCTTCAATTTATTCCACATTGAAAATGGTGTCTCCTTCCCATGGAGACTCGAGACAATATGGTCTCGAACTCCCTCCAAAATAATCCTCCTTGCTCTTGCCACACATTTCTTCCATTCCACTAATTCTTGGGCATTAGCTGATGCTGGCTTGGGTACTTCTTGATCAAGGAAGTTCTCCAAACCATTTTCCTCTAATACCACTTCCATGCGATCCTTCCATGCTATGTAATTCGAGCTTCCATCCAGGGCATACTCGATTTTCAAGCCATTGAATGCCATTAGTGAACTTTGAGATGTGATAAGAAATCGATTCTGTACCTACAATCAAGAACTTCAAACTTCAAAATTCTCCCTTCTTTGTATACTGTTCTCCGCTTTGATCACCTTTGCTATGATACCATGTAGAAATTTCTCTATGGATTAGCTGGCTCTGATACCATGTAGAAATTCTCACTGTAGATTAAATTGATTATGTAATGTACTAAGGAAAAATACTCAATCTACTTCTACTATAAAACTTGCGGAAGCTTAATCAATTTGAGCAAGATCAAACAAAACACATATAACAGAGAAGAAGAATCAATACGCATGAAAAACATAAGAATACTGTGGGGAAAGCCTCAACTAAAAACCCCGCTATCTATATTATCATATAAGTGGAAATATCTCATGATTACACAAAGATATAGCTCTCAAGCTATCCAGCTCTTTGTACAATCCATCACTGCTACTCATAGACAGAATAGACAGCATGTGCCTTCCTTCAATCCTCCAAGCCTCTTATTTCCTTGCGCAGTTTCTCTTGGGTCCTCCAGCTGGAATCTGTGTGATTCTCACCTCACACACAACACTGATCTCTAAAATAACTACGTAATCCTAAAGGAGTTAATTCCTTCTGCATGGATGAGTTTCCTTTATAAGAAAATTCCTCCAACTGATAGTACAATGTCCCTGTCTTTAATCTCGACTGGGTCTCTGTCTGAAGTGACATGCATGAGTTATTTATGAGAGAATATTCAGTTATCTGGAGAACACTAGTTGCATGCATGCATGCATGCATTAACTGACTGAACTCACAATTAGTTCCACAAACTGTTTGGAACTAATTTAACTGGACTTAACTCAGTTAACTGAGTTAACTAATCACAACTCAAATACAAATCATCCTTATCTCCTTGATTAAGGGATAACTTCCTCAATCAAAGGAATAACTGTTGCATGTCTTCACAAAGACTTCATGTTTGATTTTCTCCAACTAATTAACTCAAGATGAATTAATTAATTATTTTTCAAACAGCTGGTGAGACTAAATTCGAATTTTAATTCTCAATTTTAATTCAGGGACTAATTAAAATTGGAATATATCCTGAAATGGTATCTATAGCAATGCTATTTTTAGCATTTTTATTTTTTTCATTCCTTGTTGCTATTTTCAACACTGGTACCTGAAATGCTATCTATAGAAATGCTATTTATATCATTTCTATTTTTAGCATTTCTTGTTGCTATTTTCAACATTCCCAAGGCGGCCAATGCGACAACCCTCGCAAGCCTCATATCGCCAATGTGATGTCATCACCACCATGTGGCATATTATGAGTGGTGACACCTGTTACCTGGATATGGCCCATTAGTCCATCTAAAATGGATGAAATGCAATGTGTCCTCATCAGAGCCAATTAGACACTCCCATGTTTCCTCATCAGGACCAATTGTATGCCAAAACGTGTCGTCCTCGAGGAGAGAGAAAAAGGGGCTCACCAACCTTGGTTTTACATTGAAATCCTTTGTTAATTTTCTTTTGGCCTTCCCGATGGATTTCATCACAATCGGTGTCTTCACTTTTTCGCAACATTTCAAAGGGTTTCACTTGGAAAGTTCCGATCTCTAAAATTCTGATATGCAATACATCTTTCTTCGACATTACAATGCACTGATCTTTGATCGTCGTGGTTCAAATATCCTCCGCTCGCCGATATGGAAGATGTTAATGGACCTTCGATCTCCAATAGTCGATACACTAGTGTGCCCGACCTCTAATCACGATGCACTGATAAACGCAAGTGTAGACCTCTAAAATCAAATCACCGATATTCCTGGATCGCCAATATCCGATATGCGATATTATTTCCTACCTATGGCCTCAAAATGCTGAACATCAACATGTCATAACTTTTGAACTAGGAATCCATTTTTTGACTTTCACATATCGTTGGAAAGCTATTCTAGAGAAATTTCCAATGGAAAGGGTCTAATGTAGTCTTTGAACCCATCTGCTACCTTAAATATGGCTTTGAACTGTCTACCACTCTTTTTCTCCTTGGCTTTCTAGACAACTGAAATCACACCCACAATGGTGATCCATTGCATGAAGCCTGCAACTATGATGGAATTCCATCCTGAACAACACAATAGTTCAATATCTTATGGATTTTCCAATAAGCTTGTTACTATGATGATCCTCTACATGAAGCTTGCAACTACTATGGACTTCCATCTAGTCCATCACTATAATCATCATTTTATGGCTTTTCCAATAAGCCTGCTACTATGATTATTTTCCACACGAAGCTTACAACTATCAAAGGAATCCCTCTGAGCCATAAAAAACCATGGGATTCCTCCTGGGCCATCACCACAAATCATCTGCTGCAGCAAGCATCCAATATAGTTTGGTTGACATCAATGCCAACACTCTTGCCAACAATTAGGTAATGCCAATTGGCCAACACATCTTCCCAGCATGACTATTGACATCAATGCCAACACACTTACATATGCCTTCACTAGGCCACTGGCCATCCACACAATGCCAACTATCCAACATTCATACAATACAATCAAACCATCAATCTAAAGTGTTCCTTGTTCCAATATTTAAAAAGGTGTCCAAAATCAAGATGATTTTTGGTTGCAATCATGTCAAAAATATTTCATGATGATGTTAAAGAAAATAGTTGAATTTCTCTTTTTTTGGTGGTAAGATAGGTATGTATTGAAACAAGTAGTTCACTATGCAAAATAACACGAATGCACCCAACATCTATAATATATAAAATTATTAACTTTACAATATGTTTTATGAATTTTATGTCCAACACACCTTTTGTGGATTTTATGTGCAATGCAAATTTTCATTAAATATATTTATAACTTAAAATTTAATGTGAAACCATTTCGATTTTTGAAGTGTTGGCTTAACAACCTAACCTATTTTTTTGTCAATAATATTAGAGTATTAAAAAGGTGTTGATGGCCATAAATGAGATCATCAACATTTGGGAAATCACCGATTCAAAGCCCCAAGTGGACTCTTTTCCATTTGAGGTAGTGGTTTCAATTGGATTTGAAATGGGTCCAATTACCCCTATGA
Source organism: Pinus tabuliformis (assembly GCA_031772625.1). Classification (NCBI taxonomy): domain Eukaryota; kingdom Viridiplantae; phylum Streptophyta; class Pinopsida; order Pinales; family Pinaceae; genus Pinus; species Pinus tabuliformis. The sequence continues at coordinate 1,576,028,734 of CM062817.1, forward strand.
AAGATGCTCTAAGAAATGGAGGCTTAAGGATATAAGAACTAAAAGATATAGATAAAAAGAGATAATTATTCTAAGTAAATACAATAAATTGAAATGAATAAATTCTAATTAAACTTCATCATCTAATATATAATCTAGGTAAAATTCCATATGTGAAATCAAAAGATGTCACAATAACTAGAAATATAGATCTCTTCGATAAATCATTTAATTAAAATATGTTGTATATGGTAATCGATTGAATTAAATAGTCAATTTAACTCTTATATGAACATCATTCACATATAATCTCATGTTATTATGCTTACATTTGACAGACACAATAAGACAACAGTGAATTATTAAAGCTTTAAATTATAAACATGAATAAGTTAAATGATACCAATTAAAAATTTAAGCAAGACAAAACCAATAATAATATCAATTCTGATCTACTTAGTTGTGACATAGAATCAAAAGTGGTTAAACTTATATTAGAAAAGAAATAGTACAAAAGTGCAACTGGGCCTTTTCTTGCAAAATTCAGAACCCTTTTTACCTGCTAAGAGAGTTTCTTAAATAGATTACAATTGAAAGAGCAAAGTTATTTCATGTCTGATATTTTCTCAAACAAACTAAGGAAAATAGAAAGTTGTTTCAACTATGAAACTAAAATGAGATTTCAATTGCTTGGAGCAACTATTGACGAAGACTCATTGGATAATTTCCCTTCTTGGTAAACTCGTAGAAGATTTACTAGTTCAGGAGGGCAACGGAGTTGAATATTAACTTGATATATAAACACTAGAGCTTCCAAAATCGGCAGAAACTGAGTAATATGATCATTAATGGCCTTAATGACTTGATTCTCACTATACGATTTAATTAAAAATTCCCAAATTAATTCGAAATTTATTGGAAACAATTGCTAAACCCTCACTCTAAACTCTATTCTATTGGTTTGAGAGGCTAATTTTAGTTTGCTTGCTTAAGGAACCACCTCCTCTATATACATTGTTAACAAGTTCGTGATGATTGATGCTTTCGGCTTCATGTGTAAATTTGGTGAGATCAATTACATTAGCCTCATAAAATTTTATCTATTCCATCAAATCATTCATTTAAGTGTCTGCCTGTTTGATTTCAAGTTTGAATTGAATCTTAATCTAATTGATTTCAACTTTAGTCTATTCACAATCCTTTTCTAGCTAATGAATTTTCTCATATTTTTGTTTAATCAATTGCTTGACCATTGTTGCCTTGTATATGTTAGCATTAGCATAAGCTTTTGCATATTGAGCCAATTCTTCAAATTATTCATCAGGTGTTGTAGATGATCCTTCCCAAACTACTTCTAAGGATGTTGCTGAAGCAACAATTGTTGACAAGAACTATGTTTTAGTTATCTTTCTCCTTTTTTTCCTTCTTTTCACTTCACATTTTTATTTAGGGATATATAAGAATTCAATTGGAGGCATTTCTTATATCTCAAATTGAGACATAGGAGTGAGTTCTAGAATTTGCTCAGAAGCATGCAATACACTAATATGTTTCTTAACAATCAAATTAGGATGTAAGATAGTAGTTTTTAAAGTGTTCACTAGAGATAACTCCATCTGTTATATCTTAGTATCCTTTCCAGACAACTTTGTGTCAGATTTTTCATTGTTTGTCTGTTTGACAAGTTCTGAAGTTATGCCTTCAAATACATGAGAATCCTTTATCATTTCACTACCCACAATCTTCTTAGAGATTATGTGTTTAGGAGGATCTTGCTTAGGAAGATCATCAGGAAATTATTTTCTTTTCTTTATAAGTGTTTTCTTCTATAAGTGGACTATTTTTTGTGGTTTTCTATGATGGAGTTCCGTGTGTTGGAAAGTTTTTAGGAGAATTTTATTGTATTGCTAAAGGGGATATGCCTTGAGCTAAAGCGCTCGAGGATTTTATCATAACCCGTTCTCCTTTTGTTTCTTGGTGGTAATGAAAACCTTCTATTATCTTTGAAAACTATAAAATTTGAATAGTAATTTGGAGATAGCTCCTTGGCCCTTATTAACACTTCTTGATAACTAGGTGCTCCTTTAAATATATCAACATACATGGAATCCTCATGCAAACACTTATTAATACCAACATTAGTAGTAACCATTTCAATCACTCTAGTGGATCATGAAGTTTCAGAGGAATGATGGATAAATTCAAAGCATTAAAAGGAATAAGTTCCTTTTCATCATGTTAAAAATTTGCAAGAGAATAAATGCCAATATGAATTGGGAATTGAGGCCCTACTCTTTTTGATGACCTTTTTAATTCAAGAGTAATCCCAGTGCCCACTATCTAAAAATCAACCTCCCTGCATAAAATCACGTCTGGTATATAAAGGGGTAGAGTTTGAGGTGGGATGAGACAACCAGTTACCCTTATAAAAGTGAATTTTTCCTCGGTATACCAATAAAAAATTATTTCTAGACAATCCATGGCAACTTGTGACATTCTAGGTGGGTTCTTGTTAAACTTGGACTGATAGAATGTAATGGTGACATTATGGAATATTTGGTAAAAATGCTCATAATAATTGTCCTCCCATTATTGGCTATGGTAAATGTGAATAGGAAGATACTTTGTAGGTGCCCATTTCCAAACCATTGTTGGAAAGGAAGTAGTAAGACAATTGGCATCGATTGTATATGTAGACATACATAAAGTGGGGTTGTGTGTGGTGGTTTTGTCTTTTTGAAAATTGAGGACATATTGAATAATTTTATTCGATAAAATTTCAGTCCAATTGAAAATTGTGCCTTTTGTAGTTCTTTGGATGAAAGGGACCAAATCTAGGGGAAAATGTGAGGCATTATTTAGGCCATAGAGTCTACAAAGCATGTCAACAATATAGTTAAAAGGGGAATTAGAGAGGTAATGGTATACTGGTGACGAGATTCTTCCTTGTATTTACTAGGGTCTCTTCTCCGTTCCTTTAACAAACTAGACAAAGATTTGTTAGCCTCTATGCGTTCTTTAAAAACAATCTCAATGAAAATAGGTTCATATTTAATTTGGGGATTTGATAATTTATACATACCCTAAATGTTTGATGTTTGAAAAGAATCAACTATTATGCCATGAGTGTTGAAGAATGTAATAGTATCAGTATTCATAATTGTAATTGAGTCATGATATAATATATTTGTCAAAATAAAGAAAAATAAGTTTATTTTACAAAATAAATATTATTTATTAGCATGGGTTTCATGTTTTTTTTTTTAGGTCAAATATTCCATTGTAGGCTTCTAGGGTTTATGTCACGAGTCCTAGTCCAAGTCATCATGTAATAGACCCTTCTTGGGATTTATTTGTCAAGAAAGAAAATTATTTTTGATGTAAATTGAGTCAAATATGCCTCCTCCATCAAGTTGTCCCCAAATAAGACAAGTTGGCCTCATTAAGGATAAGTTGGCGTAAACAAGAGCCTCAAACCACTATATATTGCCAGTTACTCGACCTCATTCAGACAATCAATCAAGCAATTCAATCTGCAATTGGAGGAAGGGAAATGAGTGTGAAATACCTATATGAAAGACAAAACCGTAGTGAAGGAGAAGGAGACACTTGCCAAGAAATAAGAAGCCTAAATTCTCTCTTTTCTACCACATGTGCGAATTTATTGGGTTGCTGCAGGAGGGCCGAAAAATGTAGGCCTATAGTAGGGAATGAAATTAGAAACTAGGGGTCGAAATTCTGAGTTGTAGCTGGGTTGAAGCTGGTTGACGAAAAGTGATTGCTGGAGTTTTTATAATCATCCCAGAAGGTTGACTTGGTGGAGTGAGGGAAGTATTTTGGTCTGGTCGAAGGTATTGAATTGTCTCAATTTGATTTGAGTATACTAGTGGAAGAGTTTGACTAGGTTTCCCTAGAGGTTTTGGCCCTTACTGAGTGCCTATATTTGGTTTCGTTGATATTCATGTTTCAATTTGATGATTGCTTTATGAAAATGAGATAAAATTAGAAAATAAAGAAAGTAATAAGAATATGAGAACATCACAAGTAATTATCGAATAAGAAAATATTTTTGTACTTCTAATTTTATAACATGGTATTAGAGCTAAGGAAAAAGAAGAGAAAAGGAATCTAAAGATCATTTGAAAGAAGGAAGGATCAAAGAAAGGTTTCAAGACAATATCATAAGAAGAAGTCTTATTAAAGGGAAGAATCTACATTTAGAAAATATATGGCAACTTCAATTAAGATATAAAATCAACTAGAAGTAGCCACCAACTATGGAGCATGGAAGAAGAGGATGGGTCTCATCCTTGCAAAACACAAAGTATTGGATTTTGTTCAAGGAAAGGTGAAGGAACTCGTAGATGATGCAATAAAATAAAAATATAAGGATACAAACATATTAGATATGAATCTAATTGTAGATGGAGAAAAAGGTAACCTAATCACCTATATATCCAATATAGAAATTTCAAAAGGGATGTATGAAGCTCTCTCCAAAATATTCACTATCAAGAACATTGGACAAATTTCTAGTCTCAAGAATGAGCTAAGAACAATGAAGATGAGAAAAGATGACATTGAGTCTTCATATTTTGTGAATATTTCCCGAATAAGAGATGATCTCCAAGATATTAATGAAATCATACCAAATAAAGAACTTGTGATTGTTGCTCTACTAGGTCTACCAAAATCATGGAGCTCTTTTGCATATGGTATTAGAAGTTGGAAAGAAACACCATCCTTTGAATAAATGTGGAATGCATGCAGCCAAGAAGAAGCCCACATCTCATTAACAAGTAATAAGAAGGGATAAAATGAGGAAAACACTTCAAATGCACATTTTGTGCACTATAAGAAAAAGGGAGGAAACATGAAGTTTAAAGAACTAAAGAAGAAGATTGACCTATCTAAAGTAGAATGTTATCATTGTCATAAGATGAGACATCATAAGAATCAATTACTAGAAAATCCTACGAATAAGAATAAGAAAATAGAAAGAGAAGTTTTATTGACATATTTTCTTCATACAAAAAGGTACTATCATTCTTCATTTGAAAATTGATTTATATTACTAACTTTATTATGTCTATGGTTTTGAATCATAAATATTCTTGTTAGGGTGATTAATCACTATATTGAATCTATCCTTATCATACTATCTATTACCATTTTTTTCATTTTGGTGAAGCCCTAACCTTTAGGGTTCACTGTAAACTCGAACTGTTCAATGCTTAGGGCATACGATGAAACCCTAGTCTTTCTAAGGTTTATTGATAAAGTTTATATCTCAAAGTAAATTATACTCCCTTGATGTTTAGGGTTTTTATAATGTTATGGTAGAACCCTATCCTTTTTAGGGTTTCTTGTTGATGTCTAGAAACCCTACATTTTTAGGGTTTGGTCAACTAGGGTTTATGACAAAACCCTTGTAATAATTAAAGTAAGGTCCTTGGAATGAAACCCTAGGTGTATATACCTATATATGATCAAAACCCTAGCATGGTCAAAATTATTGTATATCTAATTTTGAAATTTAATATTTGTATCTAGGGTTTACTATAAAGCCCTTAATAAGATATTGATATAAGTTTCTAGGAAATAATAATGAAACCCTAGATATGAAATGCTAGTATGCTAACATTATTGTTGATATTCATGAATTAGTCCTATTAATGAAATCTAGGGTTTGTAACAAAACCCTAGTAGAATTTGTAATAAAATTCTATGGCATAATATTGACGCCCCAGATGTAAAGTGCCATGATTGGATTGCTAACTTGATTTAGTTGCCAATGTCTAAAGCTTTAAGACTCAATGAAGGAATCCAAAGTTTGTGACAAAAACCCTAGAAAGACCATAAAATAAGAGATATAATCCTTGTTCACTACGAACCTAACTAGGTTTAGGTGTTTGATCTCTAAATCTTGATTATTTTTTATGATTCCATTGTAATGACATGATTTTGATATAGTTGACTTCATGCTTCTATATATTTGTTCTTGGCTGTACTTGTTGTTGAAGATTTATAGGTACATAATCTTCAAGATGTTGAAGATGTTCATAATTGAAGATGACTTGAAACTAATGATGATGATGATGGATAAAGGAAGCTGTAAGAATGATGATGACATAAAAGATGAATATATGACTTTGTTTCCATAATAAAGAACGTTGTTCATAAATAAATGAAGCTTTGAAAGGTTGAAGTTTCTTTGATATTATGATAAATAACCTGTAAAAATGAAGTTGTTGATCTCACTAGGTTAAGAGCTTGGATGAAAGAAAGTGTATATCTCCCTAGTTGATAAGGAGGGCATAACGTGACAATTATAATACAAATGTTGAAGAAAGAACAAAGATCATGGCTAAAGCATTACATATAGATATTCATGAGTAGAAAAGTTAACAAGACTTGGATTTTCTGAAATAAATTCTTAGAGTGAGTTTGGTATTGCTATAGAAGTTAAAGAAGAAAGCTTCCAATGAATATGTGTTTGGATAAAATGAGGATTACCTAAGAAACATCAGCATATTTGAGAACCCCAGAGGTTTGAGCTAACTATATATATATATATATATATATTGAAAATTTATTACTAATGGGGGTTGTGATTGTGCAGGATCTCTCCAAATGAAGGTTGAACATTTTGAAGCATGCTTGGACTGGTGGATATATCTGATTTGGAGTATAGGGAAAGATGAAGCATCTTGGGGTGAAAAGATGCTTGGGAAGAAATATAGCTAGCTTGTGACGATGTCTAGATCCTAAAATGTTGAAAATAGCAACAAGAAATGTTAAGAATAGCATCAAGAAAAAAAATCCTAATTTAATTTGTCCTTAAATTAAATTAGGAATTAAATTGTAATTCTAATTCTCATAGCAACTTGTAACAATTAACTAAGGTAAGTTGACTTAGTGGGCTTAGTTAATTTGATTTGGGAGTCTATCTAGAGTGATGTAGAGTGGTTCCTAAAATTTAGGGGCCTGGTTTTAGTTCTTTTGAGTTGTAATTATTTAATTTAGTTTAACTGAGTTAAAATCAGTTAAACTAGTTCTAACTGATGGAGGAACTTTTGAGAGGTCAAGTGAATTAAATTGGACTTAATTCACATGCAGTGATCAATAATATAACTGATAATTCACTCATAAATAACTCATGCATGTCAGTTTTGAGAAAGGCCCAATTGACATTAGAGTTAAGGGGAAGTGTACTATAAGTTGTAAAAAAATCTAAACTAAATCGATGGTGCATGCAATCAGGGGAAGGCATATGGATGGATTGCGCATTTATGAATGAGGAATTTCCAAATTAAATATGGGCTAATTACCTAGGAAACTACAGAAGGAAGTAGGAAATTGGCAGGCAACAAATTTGGTAAGTATTGGCTTAAGCTGGTCTATGAAGAAGTGAGAGAGATTGTACTTGTGCAAAGATTGATCAGGTTGAACAAAAATTGTATTTTCTTCTAAGATCTTATGATTAATGCAATATACAGATAGTACGGTTTTTTAGCTATGGCTTTCCCCAAAAAATTATTGTGTTATGTGTGATTGAAATTCCTTCCTTTTTCTGCTTCGTGATTTCATCGATAAATTTTTGTTTTCGTTGATGAGTAGAGTAGATTCAAGTAAATTTTTTTAGCATATTACAATCTACAGTTTGAATATACAAGAAAAATCTACATGGTATCAGAGTTGAAATCACTATAGAAGTGTTGGGCTTCCAATTTGTCTTATTTTCATTCATTTCTCTCATGTTGCTATTTGGTTAAATGGTTAACTATTGTGAATATTTGTTACCTTCCTCGTTTTAACATGATTAAATCATTATTAAATAAGGTTTGTATGTTGCAGGTATACGCATTAATTCGATCATGTCTTATACAACCTTTGAACCTGTATTTACCTACCTACACCATGCAATGGATTCCTGCACCATTTACCAACTTGAAATCTGAAGGATTCATGGACTACACTCACATTTTCTGTGCCTGTACTCGAATCCTCCATTCATGGGGATCATCAGCTATTGAATTGTATAAGGATTTTGTTCCTTGGCTTGCTATGGCGCATATGGGTTATTACTTCAGTCAGACGCAGATGTTAATTGTTTGGATGCCAATGGTGAAATGGTTGAAGTGCATCGTGGTCACGACTAAGGAATCCGATAAGTATTATCATTTCAATGACAACTATGTTCTTCCTTCTCATGTCGATGCTGATACAACAATAAGCTCAACATAAACTTTGTCATCACAATGCCCTACCATCTTGCCAATCAATTCTGCTACCACAAAGAACCCATCGAGCCTTTGATATTGGCCCAGGAATTTGCACGATAGCGGAACGATGCCATTGCCTGCTATGTGTCAGATAATGGAGGAGCTCTTCTCACATTCGAAGCCATGGCAGAAGCTGCAAGCTTTGCAGATATTTGGGTTCCTTTCTGTCGCAAGCATAACATTGAACCCCGCAATTTCAGCAGTACACGTGACCTTACCAAGAACAAATTGCGTCCAGACATTGTCAAGGACCGTAGAAAGGTTAAGAGGGAATATGATGAGTTTAATGTGTGAATCAATGAACTTCTTGATCCAATTCGGCGTAGATCAGATGCGTATAATGCTCGGGTTTCAAAAGCCACATGAATGGCCGATGGCATTCATTGGCCCAGAACTTGGACAATGCCCGGTCTAGAACATTCAAGGGGAGATCATGCTGGAATTACAAACCTGCCCTAGTGGTTGCCCATTTCTCGATGAGAGGTCCCGAAATATACACTAAAAGCATCGCCAGACAATAGTGATGAATATGGAGATCATTGTTATGGTGATCGTTCTAGATTCGGTGCTCATTATGGTTATGATAAGTCCAGGTCAATATGAATCTGATCGAAGGAGATATGCACTGAATCTCTGATGCCAACCTGTGAGCAGCTCACGCAAGGAGGAAATCGATTAAGCCAAATCGCACCTCAACAACCACTCCAGGAAAAGAGGAACGATTCACCAGAATCATTCCCTCTTTCAATATTTAGTTGCAAAACTAATTCTTATTCCGACAAATTGTTAAAACTAATAATCTTCTATATTTTAATTGGCTGAATTAAAAGGCCCAGTTTGTAATTCGATGCTATATAAGAGATTTCTGGGAGAAAGAACAATTAGTCAATTAATTAGACAAACAGGAATTAGGAAATCGATCAAGCCAGAGGCAGTGCGCACGAAGGGAGTGCGTAGAAGGGAAGAGGAGTTGTCCCAATGTAGCATCACACGTTTATCACCAGCGGATCACTCCTCTCATCTTGCTGGAGTTGAATGTTGTCTGCTTGATGTAAAAGATTGTGTTTTTAGGAATTAATTGAAGCAATTTTCATCCATGCTTTGTCTATTCATTTATTGCATCTAATGATTTTGATTACTGTGTGAACCAGGTTAATTGAGGGTGTGAGCTGGCTGGGTTGGCCGCCACACTAACCCAACAATGCTCTACAGTTCTTAAATTAATTAACATTTAGATTATTATTTACTTTGTGAGTTTATTTAAACACTTTCAGTCTCTTTTCCTTCTTCAAGTTAATGTCATTTAATTTGCTGCAATATTTTATCTTCAGTTTTAAAGTTAATTTGATTTTTTGCAAATTGTTCCTATTTCATTTGCTGCATCAAGGGTTATGCTTGGAGATTTCTTCTTATCAAATTGCGTCCAGATCAGCTTTGCCTTTATGAGCTCTAACATTCAACTCAAATTGATCCAGATCCATTTAATTAATATTCCAGAACCTCAGATCAACTTGAGTATTTATGGTTTTGAAAGCCAACATTTATAAAAAGGAAATTGCACTATGTTTGACACCAATAATGTTTAATTGCTATTGTAGTTTTCCCATAAACTTCTGGATAGTTATACATGATTCATTTTCAGGGAAAAGGAAGGCGAGAGATTCATATTAATTTAATTTCTTTCATAAGTTATTTACGCAGTAGATTTACTTGCTGATGCTTTCAAGTTAATTTCACACAGAATTAGTACAAGCAAAATTAGTATAGGCATAATTTATTTTGAATTGATTTTGAATTCCTTCCAACATCTATAGTCTCTCGATATTCTGTCGACACTGTTTGGTTTCCTGTTATGATTTCCTTTATGAATTTCCTTTCGCATTGTTAATTGCCTTTTATTTCCCGCATGATTTAATTGTTTGGATTGGTGTTTTCTTGAATTCTCTTTTAGTGTAGGATTTCATCTATTGATGAGATTAGTACGCAAGATAGACTAGGATTTGTTTTGCAGGTTTCCAGGGGCTTTCTCTGGCATCTCCAGTGTTGTGTCTCGAATTTCATGAACTATCCAGATTGACAAATTAAATGTTGGTACATTTATAGACCCTATACTGCACCCAACAAGAAGAGGATAATATGAGTTTGTTGTGCAGGAGAAATCGAATTTGCAGTATCATACTTCAGAGCCAATAGGATGTTTTTCTACAGATTGAGACTTGAGTATACCCTTGAGGGTAGCTCGAATTACATAGCTTGGAAGGATAGGATGGAGGCAGTGTTGGAAGATAATGGGCTGAAGGAATTCATGGATAATGATACCCTGAAGCCTCCAACATCTAATGCTAAAGATGTGGAAGAATGGAGAAAGTGTGTGGAAAAGGCGAGAAGGATTATCCTAGCAAGAGTTCAATATCATATTATCTTGAATATCCACGGTAAGGAGACTCTGTTTGCAATGTGGAAGGCCTTGACGGAATTGTTTCAAAACAATAGTGACCACAAGAAGCTGGCATTGAAGGACAAACTCAGAAAGATAAAGATGGAGAAGGGCGATATAATACCAAAGTACTTGACCAAGTTCACCCAATGCCGGGATGAGCTTGGAAGTATCGGTGTTACTATTGTGGAAGATGATCAGGTGAGCCTAGCACTTCTAGGACTTCCCAAGAGATGGAGAAACTACGAGGACTCAGTTAATGGGAGGCAAAAGCTACTAGAGTGGGAGCTGTTGTGGTCCGACTTGGTACAAGAAGAGATTCGATGGAACACCATAGATGGGACCTCATCCACAGAAGTGGAAGAGGAATTTGTATTGGTCAGTAAAGAAAAAAATGCCAAGGGAATGCAATTCCAAGGCAAGGAGGGTGGAAAGAAGAATGACTTGTCTAACATCAAGTGTTTTCATTATCATGAGTTCGGGCACTATGCCACGAAATTCCCATAGAAGAAAGAAAGCAAGAAGGAGTCTGTAGTAGTAGCAACAGGTGAAGCTCTAGCTTCACAATTTTAACTTGATTTCACTCTCATTTAATGCATGGAAAGCACTATAATGGGAAGCATGTGGTATCTCGACAATGGTGCCTCGTTCCATATGACGGGGAATAAAGATCTCTTCAGTGACTTGGAGGACAAAGAGCTCAAACGGAACATAGAGTTTGGAGATGATGGGAGGTATAGCGCGACTGACATTAGTACATTTACTTTTTAGAGGGAGTCTAGCACCCCTCTTAGACTCACATATGTGATGTATGTTCTAGGACTAAAGAAGAATCTTGTTTCTATCGCGATATTGGAAGACCATGGCTATGATATGATATTTAGCAAAGGAAAGATTTTCCTTAGACACATCGCCATGGGACATGTCAAATAGATCAGTGCATGAGTCAAGAACTTATATTCTCTTTAAGTACAAGATGCATGCAAAGCCTTGAGGATCAAGGAAAAGGTTAGACATTAGGTTGTTTAGAGGGAGCATGGATTACCTCTCAACATGTAGCCTCAGAATTAGCCTCAGCAACTTGTGGAGAAACCACAATTGGAGAAGCAGAGAGGAGACTGAGCATAGACATCCACTTAAGAAGAGACCTCCAGTAGGGGGGAATTTCAAGCGAAGTGGACAAAAGGAGCACCTTCAGCCATACCTCTAGGTGTGAGGTGGGGCGATATGAAACCTTAGTCCAAGAGTTTCAGAAATTTGGGTAGGGTCCATTGAGGTGTGTTTGTCTCATGGATCATTACCTTGCTACGAGGCCCCACAGTATTTAGTAGTAGGAGGATCAGTGTTAGTCAGACACTGAGGAGTGCAAATAAGTGTTGACAACAGAGCAGGAGGCTCTGTAGCAGAGTCAACAACAACACGTGTTTTCCCAGTAGATAGTTGTAGACATAGCTGATTCAATTTATTTTGTTTGGATGCCTTTTGGTTGCAGATGTTGTAGTAGCAAAAACAACAATGACAAGAGTTGCATGCAGAAGGAGTGTTGAAAATAGCAACAAGAAAAAAAATCATAATTTAATTTGTCCTTGAATTACATTAGGAATTAAATTGTAATTCTAATTCTCATAGCAACTTGTAACAATTAAATAAGTTACTTTGACTTAGTTGGCTTAGTTAATTCGAGTTGGGAGTCTATCTAGAGCCATGTAGAGTGGTTCCTAAATTTTAGGGGCCCAAGTTGAGTTCTTTTGATTTGTAATTATTTAATCCAGTTTAATTGAGTTAAAATCAGTTGGGCTAGTTCTAACTGATGAAGGAACTATTGAGAGGTCAAGTGAATTAAATTGGATTTAATTCACATGCAGTGATCAATTAGATAACTGATAATTCACTCATAAATAACTCATGCATGTCAATTATGAGAAAGACTTAGTTGAGATTAGAGTTCAGGGACAATTTACTATCAATTGTAAAATCATCTAAATTAAACTGATGGTGCATGCAATTAGAGGAAGGACAATGGATGTATTGCACAATTATTTATGAGTAATTTCCCAATTAAATATGGGCTAATTCCCTAGTAAAATACGTAAGAAAGTAGGAACTTGGCAGACAACATATTTGGCTAAGTATTGGCTTGATCTGGTCTGTAAAGCAGTGAGATAGATTGTACTTGTGCAGAGATTGTTTGGGTTGAACAAGCATTGTATTTTCTTCTCAGATCTTTCTATTAATGCCATATATAAATAGCAGGGGTTTTTAGCTGTGGATTTCCCAGAAAATTATTGTGTTATGTGTGGTTGAGATTCTTCCTTTTTCTCCTTCATGATTTCATCGATCAATTTTTGTTTTTGCTGATGAGTAGAGTAGATTCAAGTCAATTGTTTTAGCATATTACAATATGCAATTTGAATATACAAGAAAATTCTACACGAAGTAGATAGGGTAAAATTGGTATTATGGAGTTTTGAACTTGGATACGTTACCTAGATCCCAAGGTTGGTGTTAGAGCTAAAGCCTGATGGTACCTATAGTGGTTGAAGTTTAGAACACACCATAGTACCACCCGGTTAGATACTTTGGTCAAGTATCTAATCTATAGCATTATGTGTGCTTTAACTCTTCATTGAAACTTATAATTTTGAGTTCATCCATGTACCTATGTATATATGTAATTATGAATACCTCCCTAGTTAAGAGGGAGTGTTGAATAATGTAGCTAGTGTTGGTATTCATAATTGTATTTGAGACATGATGTAATCTATTTTTCAAAGGAAAGAAAAATAAATTTATTTTACAAAAGCAAGACTATTTATTAGCATGGGTTTCATCGTTTATGAATTTTTTTTTTTAGTTTAAATCCTCCATTGTAGGCTTCTAGTCTCCATGTCATCATGTAATAGACCCTTAATAGGATTTATTTGTCAAGAAATAAAATTATTTTTGATGTAAATTGAGTCAAATAGGCCTCCTCCACTAAGTTGGACCCAAAGAAGACAAGTCAACCTCATTAAGGAAAAGCATGCCTAAATAGGAGCCTCAAACCACTATATATGGGTAGCTACTTGAACTCATTTGGACAATCAATCAAGAAATTTGATCTGCACTTTAAGGAGGAAGGAAAAAGAGTGAGAAATACCTAGAAGAAAGAGAAAAACCTAGTGAAGGAGAAGAGGACACTTGTCAAGCAAGCAGAAGCATAAATTCTCTCTTTTCTACCATATGTGTGAAGTTTTTGGGTTTCTGCAGGAGGGTTGGAAATTGCAAACCTACAGCAGGGACCAAAATTCTGGAAGCTGGGGGACGAAATTATAAGTTGTAGCTAGGATAAAGTTGGTTGACTAAAACTGATTGATGGAGTTTTGCTAATCACACTGGAAGGATGACTTGGCGGAGTGAGGGAAGTATTTTGGTGTGGTCTAAGGTCTTGGATTGTCTCAATTTGATTAGAATCTACTAGTGGAAGAGTTTGACTAGGTTTTCCCCTTCATAGGGGTTTTAGCCCTGGTTGAGTGCTTATATATGGTGTTGTAGATCTTCATGTTTTGATTTGATGATTTATTGATGAAAAGAAGATAAAATAAGAACATGAATGAAGTAATAAGAATACAAGAATATCAAAAGTAATTATCAAAATAAGAAAATATTTCCGTCTTTCTGATTTTATAACAATGAGGACTGATAATCTACCGTTTGGTGGTCTCAATGTGATCCATATCCCACCATATCATATATGTATAAGGAATGATTCATTCTCTAGCACTAGATTTATGTAGTTAATACCTAGATACATCTTTTAGTGTGAGATCTTGTTTATTCCCCCCACCTTGTTCTTCATTTGGGACTATAACACCTGTTTCTTCTTCTTCTACATCTACCAGCTCTACCCCCATAAGGCTGTACATGCCTTTCTAGGTTGAAGCACTTGCTTCCTTGGATATGATAGTATCAGAAAAAAATAATGCATTAGGGTTTTTATCCTCAACATATTGCATATTCCATCCAACAGGTTGTTGTATAGAAAACTTTCTTCGACATCTTCCCACGTTAGGTGAATTAACAAGGGTTGTCGAGTTAACCTGCATTAAAGACTTGAAAGGAATCACAAAATTGGATTATTGTACACACAAATAAGGTAATAAGAATTCGTAGGAGGCATATGAATTCAATAATATCAAACAACTTTTAACACATGCAAAGTAAATTCATATTGTTGGGATGGGGTCCCCTGGGTCAGTTTTGGGGAAAAAGCCCAAGTTTTGATGTAAAAAGATGTAAATTATCCGCAAATTGTGGACATGGAGCACGTAGTTAGTTAAGAGTCAAAAAGGGTTTTGACCCTAGTTTATGTAAACTTGAGTCGGTTTTGGAAGATCTAGCCATGGCACGTGGACCATGGGATTGTATAAATAGGTGTGTCTTAGAGAGTCTAAGGCAGATCTATGTCTTTGTCTATGCGTACAACGGAAGGAGTCTAGAGAGCTAGTGCGAGGAAGTAAGTCTTAGAGGGTGAAAAGGATCTGCATTTGAGTGCGTAGAGGCCTAGAGTAGTGTTCGTAGCTGAGTGTGCAGGGAAGTTTTGAGTCTGTAAACATGTACTGAAGATCAATAAAGAAGGCTGTTGCAGAATTTCCTATGTTTTATCTTTGTACTTCTGTTATTTATGATTGTGGTATATGATGTAATGAATAATGTCTTTATGAAATAATGATGTATTAATGCGCGAATTTACTAGATCTCTCTTATTAACTGAATGCAATTAATGTTAAGTGATTACGCAAAGATCATAACACTTTCTATTAGGTTTATTGAACACTTGGGCAGATGTAAGTACATATTGATCTAAGAGTAATCTACGGTGTGCGTAAGTATCTAATTAGTATGTTCAGGGTCCACAAAAGCCAGTCGTAGACCTTCGCGAAGGTCTAAAGGTCGTTCGAAGGGAATTGCAGTACCAAGCCCTAAGGGCTTATAGATTTTCTTGGAGGCAGATCTAGGGCATAAAAAGACATCACACTGATCTCTGCATGCAGAAACTTGGTTCCAACATCCCCCCATGCTGCTTCAGGTGAGACTTCAATCCACGCTACGCGGATTGATGGCCAGTAGTGTAGGGTTTTTTTTGTTGCAACTAAATCTGAACTTGGTTTAGGACCCACTAAGCCAAAAAATGGTTCTCTTGCCAGGACCAGGATGTGCATAAAGAGATGTGTGATGTCGTATCACTAGAATTTGACCAAAAGGAAATTGAGAAGTGGTTGGATAGGAAGATCCACAAATTCATAGCGCAAGAGAATAGAAATCCACGCCTGAAAAAAGAGAAGTGGCTGGACAAATATTTATACATAGAAATACACGGAATTTTCTTCTGAACCTTCCCAATTGAACTATACGAGTGGATTGCTAAGTTGGCAGATGGCCAAGGAAGGTGGAAACTTGACAGTCCAATAGTGTGGACTTCAGAGCTAGTGCAAAGGTTGGAAACCTCTGAATATAAGATCACTCATGATGTTTGACCATTGGCTTGATCGGGTTATAGGAGAATTTGTTACAGAGTTCGCGGTTGACACCTCAGTCAGTTACAACGAAGCAAAGTGACGCTTCTTCAAGGGACTGCAAGGTAAGTATTTGAGATCTTTAAATACTTGAATTAATATGCTCTTGTGTGAAAAATAGGTTATGCCATTTCCTTGATGTTTGGATCTACGTGAAGTGGATGAAGCTTTAGAAATCAAGGAAAAGCAGGTCCTGAATATAGACCGTCGATTGGACCTCCTTCAAATGAGAACAAGGGAGCAGTACAGGCCTCATCGCGGAGTGCTATCCAGTTGATAAGGTAGGGCTTTTTGCGGATACATCATCCATCCACACCACCTCCACCTTCGCCTCCACAACATACAACCTTGCCCACACCACCACCACTGCCGTTCAACATGTCGAATACAATGAAGTTTCTAATTTTCAAGGGCCTAGGAAGTGAGGATGTAGATTAGTTTTGGTTTGTTACGAAGGCTATGTGGACAAAACAACAAATTACGGATGATAATATAAAGAAGACGCAGTTTTTTACCACTCTGCAGGATCACGTGTTGACATGGTACATTAAGTACTACACCAATAATCTGTTGGCATCATTAGTAGACACTCAGGTGGCTTTGAACAAAGAATTTGGTAAGCCTAAATCTGACTTGCAACTAGTAATTGGATTCAAGGAAATCATGATGAGGGCCGGTGAAATTCCCTAGGAGTTAGATCAAATATTGAAGTGCGTGATCTGTGAAGCTAATATGCATCTCACAAATAGTCAGCACCATGAGCGGTTTATAGCCTCGCTCCTGCCCCACCTAACGATTTCTTTATCGCAACAAAATATAGGAACTTAGGAGAAAGCTCTAGAAATTGCAATGAGATTGCATGAACACCTATTCAGGACGCGTCTTTGGGAGTGCAAAAAATTCACTCACAGTTGCAGAACCTCTGTTTGGAATTGTAGAGCTTGAAAAAGGAAAAGGAGGCCAGGCCAGAGGTGCGCGAAGAAGTCTGGTGCCTCAAGTGTAAGAGCCAGGGGAATGATAAAGATCACTGCCCTGTCTTCACGCATTATATCACAGGGAGGGGGCCAATGCCCCTAAGGCAGGAAGCTCTAGCAATACCAAGCATGGGGCTCACGCTGTGGTGCACTATTTATGAGGTGGCTAGAAAACATGTAACAGATAATTGTCATTTTTTGCAAAATTTTGTGCAGACACCACAACAATTGTTCTCCTATTTCTGCAAATCGGTGGGCCATGATGAATGTCACTGCCATAGCTACCAATTGATTATGGAAATGATGCCTACGTATCGAATGCAAGTGGAAACTTGACCTCTGGATCAAGGCATCGGGGGAGCGTGCGAAGGATATCAGGGGCGCAGACGAGGTCGAGGAGGAGGAGGACCTAGTAGAGGTTTTGGACAGGTCATTTTCTACAATTGCAGAAAGCCATGACACTACGCGCGTGAGAGTATGAATTAGACACGCCCGTCGTGTCACTACAACGCTCAGTTTTATCACACAATAGAGGAATGCCCTGTGATGATAGCAAATATGTAGGAGAAGAAGGTGAAGCCTCAGCATCCTACCCAAAACTTACAAATGATGAGGGTCGAGCCCCATGAAGAGGATCTAAATGTGAATATCATGCTAAGAAGCAAGATCACAATTGGTGATGATAAAGGAAAATGACCTGAAGAGGATGGATGGGTCTGCAAGGCCCCGGAAAAGGAGGTTGGGTTTGATATGGAGTGCATGAAGGAAACATTTATGGAGGCGAAGAAAAGCTTTGCTAAGGCCTCTGCCTCAGGAAGTCAGGACAAATTTCCAGAAACTAGTGCGCTTATAGAGGTTGACCCCTCTGTGCTTACCACCTTCTTGAAGACTTGTATGAAACTACTGCGCGATAGCAAGGCTGTGAAAGGTGATGAGCCTCATCATTGGGTAACTAACTATATGTACCTGAATACACCTCCTAGCTTATTCAAATCAACTCTTCTTATGATTTTTTACATATTTTGATTATATTTTGCTTAATGAGATGAGTTAAAGTGAGATATTATGCCTAGTGGACTAATGTGCATTGATTGTAGGTTTTTGAGAGAAAATCAAGGAAATTTTGGCTAATTAAGGGTTGAAACTCGAATGGGAGAAGGAGGAGAGATTGTAGGAGATAGATCCTCCTCATTTACTCCTCACTCATTCGAATATTCCTCCATCAAATCACACTAGTTCGGAGTCACAAGCAGCCAAGTCATGAAGATCAAAAGGTAGCCGAGCCAGTGATAGTAAAAGAGCCAGTTCATCTTGATTTTAGGAACCCAGGCTCCCTATATTTAAGAAAGTCATTGGAGACTTCAGTTTTATAAATAAGGAGGCTTAGAGCCTCATTAGGATTCAAGTTTTTGTTGTAAAAACACTAGGCATTTTCGAGTTCAAGACTTGTGGAAGACATTGTTATGTAATTTTCTATTTTGATAATGAGAATGAGAATTTCCTTGATCCAACACTGAGTTGACTCAGAGGGATGAAGCTCTTGGGTTAGGGCCCAACCCTAGTAGCAAAGGCTCCTCTTCTTGTATTTGTATGCTTAGTTGGTTTCATAGATTAATGGTTGAATTTTCTTTAGCATTATCTCATTACAAGTAGTTGTGGATTTGATTAGTTTGCTTCCATTTGTGCATTGCTTTAGCATTAGCTTAGGAATATAAAGGAATGTCAAAAATTTGTTAGTAGGTTGATTTGGCCTCATTCCTCCCTTCAGGGACCATGGTTTGAGGAAAGAACTCCTATGCAACCCCAAAAAGACAGAATTATGATTTCTCATGGAATTTAGGGTTTTCTGTTACTTAGGTCAGCATTTTACTAGTTTTCAAGAATAAGATTTAATTGTCATTTCTGCTACCTTCAGTCTTACATTATATTTCATCAAGGTTTCATATTACCTTGCAAGTTTTCCCATGCATGAAATAGGTATCTAGCTCATGAAATTATGTTTTCCTTAGTTAATTGAAATCCTTCTTGTTTACATGATTTATGGATAAATGTCAATGATTGATGCAGTGCAGGAGTTTCAACAGTATAGAGAGATTTAATGATCAACAACCCCATCCTAACCTCATCCATCCATGGTTATCACTTTCATTCACTAAATCCCTCAATAAATTCATCATTCCACAAGAATAATTCTCCAAACTTGTTGATAAAATCCAACCATCTCACAACTTTGTTTTTAGTTTTGAAGGAGTCATAAGGACTCCCTTGCCTCATTTCATCTAGCGTACACCTTCCTTAAGCCTTAAATCACCTTCCAAATCCATCCTCTTTCTCTCGGCTATATCCTATAGGAATATAGGGGATCCTGTAGGAATACAGGACATCCTGTAGGACGCATTAGGACATCCTTGGCCTATTTTGAGGCCGAATTGTGGAAAAAGCCCCTAGGAAGCTAGAAAAGGACCCCTACTTGCCTCCCAAGCCATCTGACCATCCACCATCATCCCTAATACACCTACCACATCACCAAAAGTAGTTAGATTTCAAACTTCCATAGAAAAAAGACAAAAAGAAAAAAGAGTTATTTTGTTCATTTACATGCACATCAGTAGAATGTTTGATGTTCCAAATTGCATGCCCAAGACAATAGGATTGAACATATGATAATTTAGCATTCTCTTGAAGCAAATCCTCTTAGAAGTTAGATTATATGAATGATGTGTTTAATAATTTGATTTCATTCTTTTTCCTCACTGTAGTAGACAAGATTTCTTCTAGTGTAGAGTTCCCTTTTTCCTCATTGGTAATCAAGCTTCTTTTGAATCAATAGAAGTTTGGTTTGAAAAAACTTAGTGGTCTATTTCTAGCTTAGTAGTGATAGAGCGGACCCATCAAATTTACTTGTGTATACAACACTGTCACCTCCAAGTTTGTACGAACCTCGGTTTGATAAAGTAAAGTTGGTAGCCCCAGGAGTTGAAACATTCTTGCTGCAATATTGGTGCACATCAAAAGGGCTACAACAATTGATAAAAAAGTGTGATGGCAAGGAGAATTCTCCTGAGGGACACCATGTAGTCCAAAAAATACTAAACATAAGGCAAGAACAGGGCATGAGATGAGGCTCACCATACAAATAGGAGACTGTGAGATGGACCAGATTATTTTTGATCTGGGATATGATGCGAACGTTTTGCCTAAATAGACATGGGAGAGAATGGGGAGACTAGTGCTACAATGGTATCCGATTCAGTTGAGGATGGAAAACCAGCAGAAGATTATCCGTATGGGATGTCTGCATGGAGTTACCGTAGATATAGAAGGTGTGAGGACTCTGGCTGATTTTGAAGTGATAAAAATTATTGATGACATCAATCCCTATCCCACCTCCTTGGAATTGATTGGGATATTGATATGAATTGGGTAATCAATTTGAAGAAGTGAACAATGTCGTTTGAAAGGAAATCACTCCATGTTGTAGTACCATTGGACCTTGCAGAAGGACCGTGCTATATTGAACCAACCCGTGACTATGAGGACAGTGATGACGATTTGGACCAGATCTATAAAATTACAGTGCGAGACCAAGACTGGATTAATCCGACAAATGATGGACAGATTGCATGGGACCGTGAAAGCTCCTATACCTCATATTTAGATGAAGAATTATGGCATTGGTAGAATAGTTTGCATGAAGTATCTATGCTACGCTACGCTCCAACATGATGACTAAATCACTGCGCTGTGTGTCATCGGAGGCAAGAAATTTACCTTATTATGATGGTTTAATTGATGTAGATAAGTTTTTGGATGATTTTGAAAGAAAAGTATCAAAGGATCATCGCTCTCAAGTGTTGGATTTGGCGCTGTGCACTGCGCCCGCACGGTGGTGGGGTATGCACAAAGACAACTTTAATGAATGGCGTGATTATAGGAGAATGATGAGGTTGTGATTTGGTCACCCAAAAGTTCACCTAACTAAGAAATATGATGGGAGGAATGATCCGAGCGATCATTTAGCAAAATGGACTAAAGTTTATGGAACGGAGCCACAACCCGAATGGGTGCATTTTTTTTTTTCCCCTAGGAAAAAATCGTAATTTTATTCATGTTGATAAAATTAGATTTTGTAGATGCTTGAAGCATATGCAAATGGCTATTCCTGTAAAAACAGGTAGCATAACAAAAATAAGAACACAGAATAGTATAAGACTAGAAAGGAATGCAGCAAAATTTATGATAATTGTGTCTACCGGCCTATATTTTCCTCCATTTTTTCTTCTCCACTTTTCGCCATCCTCCAGTGTTGCCAGTGGGGTCAATTATGGCTAGTTGGGTGTCCTCTATGTTCACAGGTTTTTCTTTGTCTGAATCTGATCCTTCGGTGCTATGTGCTCGCTTGGCACCACTTATTTCTAGCTGTTGTTCTTGCTGCCGCACCATGCTGTTTGGTTCAAGTTTGTGCGCTTCGGTGTTCTCTTCCTCCATTTGTTTCTGGTTTCTGTATATGTCTTTGGGTTCTGTGTTTAGTGCCTCCTCCTCCACTGGTTCAGTGTGTTGCCAGCCTTTTGGCTTTTTCTGTTGTTTCTTATTCCCCTTTGGCTCCTTACAAGTCTGTGAGAATGGGTGCATTTATTCTGTCACACTCTAGATATAATCCCAATGAATTGGTACTTGGAAACAGAGCTTTTCCATGGCACCATGGAGTGGTGTATCTTAAGGGAAGGATTTTTGATGACCTTTAGTTTTGAAGATGGGTTCGAAAGCATTGATGAAGTCCTACAGGAGGTTAAGGCAACAATCTTCAGAATACCATAGGACCCCTTGGAATTTGTTCAACTAGACTGGAGCACCCAACTACGCCATGCGCTGGAATGCTATAATGTGATTGCTGAAGGGGAGGATGAGGATCTAAGGAATATCAATATTCCAGAGGTAGAAGGCCATCGCGTAGTCGAAGATCTGTAGATAGAGAACCTAGACATCACCGCGCAATTGAAGACTAGGCAAGTGAACATTGGTACTGAAGTAGAGCCAAAATTTGCGAAGAGCGGGGATTACTGGGATGATGCCATGGTAGATAAAGTTGCCGAGTTGCTTCGTGAATATTAGGATTTGTTTCCTACAAAATTTTTGGACTTGAAAGGCATCATAGGTGACTTAGGCATGATGAAGTTTACATTAAAGCCAGACGTGAAGCCTATGAAGCAAAGGCCATATCACCTTAACCCCAAATATAAGGAAAGGTCCGCTTGGAATTGGAAAAGATGCTTGAGGTGGGCATTATTGAACTAATGGAGGAATCTGATTGGGTGAGCCCAATGGTAATCCAAGAAAAGAAACAGAAGGGAGAAATACAGATTTGCGTAGATCTTAGGAAGCTAAATGATGCCTGTGTCCATGATCCTTTTCCAACACCATTTACTAATGAGGTACTAGATAATGTTGGAGGACAAGAGGCCTACTCATTCACTCATGGGTTCTCTAGATACCATTAGATTAAGATCGTGCCAGAGGATAGGAGCAAAAAAACATTTGCAATGGAATGGGGTTGTTTCCAGTATACGGTGATGTCGTTTGGAATTAAGAATGCATCGACGATATTCTCTCGCGTAGTCATCTCGACGTTCAAGGAGTTTATTAAAAATTTCTTCGAGGTATATTTTGATTACTGGAAAGTGTTTGGGTTAGTAAAGTGCCATGTAGCTAGTCTACGCTTAATGTTGGATACGTGTCAAAGGTATCAGTTTGTGCTGAAACTGAAGAAGTGCTTATTCTGTGTCCCCTTTGGAATTTTTTCAGGTCATGTGGTGTGCAAGCAAGAAATAATGGTGGATCTTGCTAAGATCATGGTAATAGTAAATTTGGAGGCCCCAAGGAGTGTCAAACAGGTGTGCACAATGTTGGGCCATACTAGGTATTATCGAAAGCTCATCAAGGCTTATGCCCAGATTACCATGCCTATGGATAAGCTATTAAAGAAGGATGCTACATTCTATTGGGACGAAGAATGTCAGTGCGGTCTAGATGTATTGAAAGAAAAAATGGTCATCGCACCGATCTTGTTCTTCCTGGATTAGAAAAAGGAATTCCATGTACATGTTGATGCATCGTGTATTCTGTTGGGAGCAATACTGACACAGGCTAGCGAAGGAGAGATGGATCATCCTATAAAATTTGCAAGAAGAAAGTTGTCAAAGGCTAAGAAGAATTAATCAACAACGGAGTGCGAAGGACTAGCTATGGTGTATGTGCTCCAAAATTTCAGACACTATTTGCTAGGCGGACATTCCAAGATGTACACAGACCATTATGCCTTAAAGTACCTAGTCAATAAGCCTGTGTTGCGGGGGAAATATGCAGATGGCTGTTATTATTTCAAGAATATGACTTTGAGGTAATTGTGAAGCTAGGAAGGTTGAATGCAAGACCTGACCATTTGTCGCGAATTGAAACAGGGGAATAGCCTACTAATTTGGAGGAAGGGTTGCCCGACGTGCAGCTCTTCACGGTGCATGTAGCAGATAACCAGTTTTCATATATTATCCACTTTTTGACCACAGGGATGGCTCTAGAAGGATACACCAGCTAGCAGAAGAAAGAGTTGGCAGTATGCACAACAGATTTCTCAGTAATTGCAGGACATTTGTATAAGATGGGATCGAATGAGATACTCTGATAGTATGTGCCCAATTTTGAATGAAATAGCATCCTCATTGAAGCTCATGGAGGAGCTGTGGGAGGACATTATGCAGGGAAAGCGACAATGCAGAAGATTTTGCATGCAGGGTTATGGTGGCCTACTCTGCATAAATATTCTAAAGCATATTGTAGGGCATGTGATGCATGTCAGCGAATGGGTAGACCACCACAGTGGGATGAGCTGCCTCTGAAGCCTCAGGTGTCATTGCAACCATTTGAGAAATGGGAAATTGACTTTATAGGACTGATTCAGCCCCTAGGCAAGAAAACAGGTGCGCGCTATATCATCACCATGATAGAATACCTAACTAGATGGGCGGAGGCACAACCTGTGAAGGATTGTACAGGAGCCACATCAACTAAATTATTGTTTGAGTATGTGTTAACCAGGTTTGGCTTCCTAAAAGTATTGATTAGTGATAACGGTACACACTTCCTCAATGAAACGATCAATGTGTTGACAGAGGAATTCCAGGTGTATCATCAGAAGAGTACACCATATCATCCTCAAGCTAATGGAATAGTTGAGGCCTTCAATAAGATCTTGGAGAATGCGCTGAAAAAGATTTTGCAAAGTGCAGCGGAATGATTGGGATGTGTAGGGGCTTACAGGACTACTTGTAAAAATATAACTGTGATGCTTATGGAATATATCATGCCTAGTCTCCGCATAATAGATTTCACAGGAATGGCAGACCATGGAGCCATGGAAGAGCGGCTCTCGCAGTAATGGAGCTCGAAGAAGATAGATTCTTAGCTAGATTCCATCAGAAAGTCCAGAAGGAATGTGAAAAAGCTTGGCACGATCACCACATCAAGATGCACACATTCAAGGTAAATGATTTGTTATTATTATATGATAGTAAGTTTGCTAAGTTTCTAGGAAAGTTTTAGATGCACTATTTGGGGCCATATGTCATCAAAGAAATCATATATGGGGACATGGTTTAGCTTGCAAAGCTGAACAGAAAACCTTTTCCGGGAAAAGTGAATGGAAGACACTTGAAGCTGTATGCAGGAGATCTGGTTCAATGACTATATGATGGCTGGACAGTCTTAGTGCTATGGGTAGCTGCAAGGGAGCGTGGACTATAAACTACACTTCCTGGTTTTAGGGACTACGTGATAGGGGGGCTGTTTGAAAAAGGGTGATGTCACAGTACCAGAAGCCGTGCGAAGGGAGCTGCGTTATGGAGGGAGATACCACGCAACACAGCCAGAAAGTGACCGTTAGAGTCACTGTTCATGATTTGACAGCCCAAAGATGGTTAAGAGGAGCATGTGGGTGACATTTAAGGCTGAAATATTTGTAGATCTGTTGCCAAATCAACATTAATGGACAAATTTTGAGGGGAACAATCCAATTTGAATTCAAAATCTCCTATAAATTATGTGTGCCAGTCCAACAGAGAACATTTTTCACCCTTAGAGTTTTTGAGTTGTGCTGTCCGTCGGCTATGAATCGTAAGTTCTTTGAAGATTTGGTCACAAGCCCCACATTAACTCAATTGCCCAAGCTAACCTAGAAATTCATTTACGACACCATGTCCAGACCAGACCCTACTGAGATAGCAGGCAGTAGAGGAAATATCTCCTCTGAAGGAGCTGCTCTAGAGGTTGTGAGCATGGAGGCTCCGTCTCCTGTACCTACGGTGCCGAAGTCACCTAGGTCGAAGCCTACACTTGTGCGAGAGACCTAAAAGCCAAAGAAAGACAAGCAGAAGAGGCCGATGCCAATGCACGAGTCACCTAGGAAGCATTCTGCTGCCTAGACGCAGAAGAAGGATAAGTAACCTGAGAAGGTTGTATATTTGGAGGCTGTAGAGGGCGCTGAAGATATAGATGCTGAGGGCGCGGAGTCCATCACCAAGTTGCCGGAATATATCCTTTCACATAAAGGGGAGGTGAAGGTCACCAAGGACCTAGACTTAGAAAAATTCGTCATTCACATGCCCCTATTGCCAGAGAGTATAACCTTTGAAGGTCCACGCTTTGTGTGGGTCCCTCTATTAATGATGGAAGATTGGGACCTAGCTAACCATGGAGGTTCCCTCACCTCGTGACAGAGAATTATATGAGACAAGTGTATTACAAAGACTCAGGTGTCACTGAGTTGGAGTTAGTTGAATGGATCCACGGAGTAGAGCAATCTGGGTTGTTGAACCTGCTGTGGGTGCCCCACTACCACTACTCTAACATTAATACCACCTATATATGACAACTGATTATTCTGGTGCATGATGGGTTCTTATGGCTTGGCGTGCCTATCCCCATCATGGATATGCTCATCCACAGGATCGCCCACCTGCTGCATGAGGGTTTGAATCTGACCAAAGAGTTTGGTGGAAAGACAAGCAAGAGGGACTTGGCAGAGAGGATGAAAAAGAAATTTGACCTTATCAAGAAACTGCGTGGCTACTCCATAATGTCCATCAATGATCCCGCTGTGAATATTTCCACCTAGATATGAGCCGACAACATTATGAGGAAGGAACTTCTCTAGAGGTTGTGAGCATGGAGGCTCCATCTCCTGTGCCTATGTCGTAGAGGGCATGCAGTTTAACTGGTCGCGCTATTTATGTAGTGAGTTCCTTGCAAATTGTCACGAAGCCCAAGATGAGAGCGAGACCTTCCACTATGCGTGGTTTCTCTCCATTGTGCTAGTTTCTTGGGAGCTGTAAGAGGACATCCAGTTTCCTCCATTGGAGGCAGGATTTCCGGAGGCTGCACAGTTTGCCTCCCTCTGGGCCACGAAGGACCTCGCGTGGGTCACAGAAACGAAGCTTTTCTGGGTATTGATGGAGTCAAGCTTTCGCATGGCCATCAACTGACACCCAAGGTTGTCCCTAACTTTGTATGAACAACTGTTTGAATATGCTGAGTTCAAGGCATACTTCCACCGTGTTTACATCCAGATACGGAAGGACCCGCAACAGAAGTTGTTCGATCTGCCTATCTCATCATTGATGATGCCATACAATAAGTGATCAAGCACTGGCCAACATATTGTCATACTCCATCTGACTTGGCTGCAGGTACCATCAAAGGCACGGGGAGGTCAGTAGAGAAAAAGTGGAAGGATGCAGCGAAGCAGGTGGTGTAGAAATTGGTTGCACAGCGAAGCAGGTGGCGTAGAAATTGGTCGCGCAACAAAAGAAGGAGGCCAAAGAGAAGGCACGAATGGAGAAGGAGCACACTGCAAAGGAGCAGGCTGAAAAGGAACAACGTGACTCTGAACAAAGTAGTAAATCCCCTTCACCTGAAACTGAGGAGGAAGAGAAGTTGGCGCAGGGCGGTGGAGGCGATGAGCAGCAGAGCACCCCATTTTGGGTAAGGAAGCACAAAGAACAGTAGCAGGAGGGGTATGGGAAGAAGACAAAGGTGACTAAACCATAGGTGGATCCCATTATGCTAACAAAGGACAATCTCAATGATATTGGGGACAAAGTGCGTGACACTACATCGGAACTGTTGCAGCAATTCAAGCAATAATACATGTAGTCATTAGGTAATGTTAAAAAGGATCTGTGCGAAATGCAGATCCACACCAGCAGAATACAGGTGGGCGCAGGTTAGGTGAGCATCGCACAAACGAGCTTGGCACTACGGATAAGTCAGGCTGCTAAGCTGGTCAGGACAGTGGACCTTAGGAGAGTTGCGCTACCAGAAGGGTCCCTGAGCATGGAATTGGTAAATGGCAAGATCATCGTTAGCACCCTGAAGAACATCGGCCTCAATATTGCAATGTTCTCTAATGAATTTCTTCATGCGCTGCAGATAGGAGTGACAGTGGAATTGAGAGCGCGGGAGCAACGCGCCCTCAGTTTAATAAGCGAGTACCAAGTGAACAATGAGAAAATGTTCACTGAGAAGACATAGGCCCTAAAAGAAAGGGATACAATCTAGGTGCAGAATGCCCAGTTGGCGGCCGCGGTCGCAGAGGCGTGCAAAATAGTGCCAGAGTTGCACATACCTGAGGACGCACAACAAGAGGCCAAGATCTGGAAAGTTGTTGTGGGCATCTGTGATGCAATGGAAGAGGTGGCAAGAGTTCAATTTGAACTCAATATGAAAATCATGGAGCTGGAACTAAAGTCACAACCTTTGACTCCACCTGAGGTTAGGGAACAACCCGAAGCTTCCATCAAGGAAGGGATAGTACTGTGGATGCCGCGGTTGTTAACTGCACAACTTTGTTTGAACAAGCCATGGAATTGGCAATGACCCTATAGGAAGATCCCAACAAGCAGTATGACGAAGTTAGGGCGACGACGTGTTCCTTTGCTATAGTGCATCACCTCGCCAAGTTGAAGGAGGGGAAGAAGCTCCTTGCACAAGTTGAAGCACCGCAGAAAAAAGAGGCAGTGCTTAAGGCCAGGTTGGATCCTTGGTTAGAAGAAGCCTACTGAGTCTCAACCAACATTTAGGAAAAGCTGATGAACTTGTAGCTCATAGAGCAAACGATCAAGCTAGACGACGAAGGACCAACTACAGATCAGTTGGTCAAACAAGTGAAGCAGGCGGCCACGCAGAGCACAACTAAAGTAGCAGTTGTGTAGGTGGAGTTGGGGGATCTTCGCAGTGAGATCACCATGCCAGCTGAGTGACTTGAGGGAAAGTCACGAACTTTGTGTTGGGGTCCCTTGGGTCAGTTTTGGGGAAAAATCCCAAGTTTTGATGTAAAACTATGTAAAGTCTTCATGAACTGTGGATGCGGAGCACGTAGTTAGTTAAGAATCAAAAAGGGTTTTTACCCTTGTTTGTGTAAAATTGAATTGGTTTTGGAATATCTACCCATGGTCTGCAGACCATGGGCTTGTATAAATAAGTGTGTCTTAGAGAGTCTAAGGAAGATCTATGTATTTGTCTATGGGTATAACAAAAGGAGTCTAGAGAGCTAGCACAGGGAAGTAAGTCTTAGATGGGGAAAAGGCTCTGCAGCTGAGTGCACAGAGGCCTAGAGTAGTGTCCATAGCTGAGTGCGTGGACCCCTACATCTGAGTGCACAGGGAAGTTTTGAGTCTGTAAACTTGTATTGAAGATCAATAAAGAAGGCTGTTGCAGAAATTCCTATGTTTTATCTTCGTACTTCTGTTATTTATGATTGTGATATATGCTGTAATGATTAATGTCTTTATGAAATAATTATGTATTGATGTGTGAATTTACTAGATCCGTCTTATTAACTGAACACAATTAATGTTAAGTGATTATGTGAATATCATAACACTTTATGTTAGGTTTATTGAACACTTGGGTAGATCTGAGTACATATTGATCTAAGAGTAAGCTACGGTGTGCATAAGTAGCTCATTCGTCTATTCAGGGTCCGCAAAAGCTAGTTGTAGACCTTCACGAAGGTCTAAAATCTATTCGAAGGGAATTACAGTACCAAGCCCTAGAGGCTTATAAATCCGCATAGAGGCAACTCTAGGGCATAAAAAGACATCACATTGATCTTTGAATGTAGAAACTTGGTTCTAGCATCCCCCCATACTACTTTGGGTGAGACTTTAGTCTGCGCTACAGGGATTGATGCCGAAAGGGCTAATAGTGTAGGGTTTAGTTTGGTGCAACTAACTCTGAACTTGGGTCAAGATCCACTAAGCCAACACATATTAAAGTGATAAGACATGAATTTCAAATAAAATGACCTGCCTATCTAGTTGGCAATAAGTAGTAGAGAGCATGTAGAGTGGATATATGTCATGTGTAGATTGGGAGATCAATTGACATGCCAATTGCTGTGGTTTCTGACATCATTTAAGAAGAAACCAATCTTAGAAGAAACTAAAGGAGTAACTTGAGTAATTTGTGAGATTATATATATGAGATGATGTTGAAGGTGGGGGCCAAAGAGTGTTTCATGGACAAGTGGAAAGTAAGGCAATGAGACATATGGAGAATCAGATATATTAGAAATAAAATCTCAGAATAAATAGAGGTGACATCTCACAAAAAATTCCAAGAGGGAACTTTCCGAGATGGGAATCGTAATGAAAGAGAAATATGTCAAGTGTAGTGAGCAAAATTTGTGTTGGAAGGAATAGATTTTGGGAATTTCAAGTGAAAAACCTTTAAGGAATTTATGAGAGTAAATTTTCTGAGATGATGTAGGCTATCGGACTGGTAAAGATGCGTGGAGGAAACAAAGGCTTATTATTATTATTATATCTATAGTTGATTTCTAATATAAATATATGCATTGGTTTTTTGAATGTGCTCGACTGCAGTGATTCTGGTTATTAGGTCTTATTTTTTTATAACATTCTTTTATATCTAAAGTCTTAGCCACGATGATTATTTAGCCATAAATCCAATTTTGAATATTAATAAAAATTTTGAAAGTCTTTTGGGTTTTTCAAAAGCATTAAAATTTTAATAAAAGAAAAAAAAAGTATAAAATAAAAATTTGAAGGGTCCCCATTTTTTATTATGATTAAATACAAAATGGGGGGTTTTTGTTTTTCTACAACACAAGGTTAACCATAACAAGGTTTCTTTGTTTATAACCACGACTATTAAATTTGAAGATAAAACTATATTCAACTTAATTATTATAGTAAGTGAGAGTTGTGGTGTTCTAATTTCTATTGATATTAGGATTTTGTCTAGTAGACTTAAGTAATTTTCTAAATTCTAGTAAACGCTTTTTTTGTCAATTTCATATTTAAAATCATATTAATATTTATTTTAAATACATGGACCTTAAATTAAGGTTAAGATACTCTATGTAAATAAGACATTTTTAGTGGTGGATTAGGGTTTAGGTAGACTAGTAACTAGGGGCTTTGATTTGAAACACTTTCAACTTCCCTTTTTCCTAAACTTTTCTATCATATGCAAATTCAATTTGGTGTGATGAACCATTTTCTTTCAATAGCTTCAACATGACTTTCAAGTCTTTTCTCTATAATAATTTTTTTATGATTTGTGTTGGATTCAAACATGTCTATCTTAATAAATATTTTGTATCATAATTGTTTTGTCTATCATTTAGATGGAGTCATTCTTGAACTTGGGGACTAAATGCATAGGCAATGTATCATAAGAATAATGAAAATTACAATTTATTGTCTAAGTTAAATGAGTGAACAAAATTGTTAAAAATATGACCTTAGTGCTTCTAAAAAGTACATCTTTCTTCCAAAGTATTAGCTAGGCCAACATAATTATGTAGTCCCACATTTAACAAATTCTCTTGATTATAATTGCATTATACTCTAAATGCAAGATTGAACTTCATGTATACATTTTTTCTCTTATATTTATGTTATGTAAACTTTATGTAATGATTGAAACTATGCCTTTCATGGATTTGTATTTTCATTAGTCTTAGAGAGAAATTTCCTTTCACATGAAATTTTTTAGCTCGAATAATTCATTATTTCTTGTTCAGATTATATACTATGGATCATGAGTGATTTTTCATTATCTATTTTTTTTAAAGTATCTGGATATTTTTGTCAATATATCTAAATGAAATAGAAATATTTTTTTTAGTTTTTTTTTTTCATTTTATATAAAAATAAACTGAAACACACAACAACAACAAAATAAACAATGTGACACTTCAATTGATTCTTTAATACCAAGTTGTAATGTCATTTTAATTAATTTTAACAAACTAATTTATAAGAAATAATAATGTAAACACTCAGTTCAATCTATTTTCAATAACGCCAAACAATTGTTTTTTTCTTTGTAAATAAGATAGTATATTTCTTGGTAAAATGACATATTACAAAAGGGTTGTGTGGGAAAGAACCCAACACAAGACCTGACCGAAAATCTAGTGTTGGTTATAGCATAGGCTGTATTTACAATACTACCCAGACAAAAGAGGGAACATAGTACAAGAGTGGAGCAAAGAGGTACTCTCATTACAACAATTTCAAAAATTGAGAAAATAGAAGCCGAGAAAGGAGAAGAACTCCTTATGGAGGCCGACCATCCATATATTATTGTTCTCAGTGACAGACAGACTTTCATAGAGGTCAAATAACATGCACATGGGGAGAAAAAACAATAAAGTAATTCGACTGCATCACTCTTAGTTGGTGGTGGCCCATTCATCATCCAGACAAATGGGAATCTCCTGAGAGCTTCCCTCATGCTGCGTGGTGATGGCCCAATGAATCGTGGAGGCTCCAGGGTCCTCTTTCTTGATGCGCGGGACTCCTTCAGCGGTTGAATGGGCCTTCATTGTCGACTTATTTTTGATGACAGTATAATTCAGAGCGTCTTGAGTGATAAATCTGCAATGGTGGATGGCTTCTACATACATAAAAAACTTTTAAGTGAGCCAGCCAATCTTAGTTTCCAAAGTCTTGGAACACTCCTCTTGTTCCTGCATAGCAAGCCACATGATGGTATTCTTTTGCCACCATGTTTCAATTGTACACGCGTAGAGGTTTTCACGTGCTCGGGTGAGAGAAGGGTCCATAATCCAAGCGAATTCCGCGTCGACCTCCTCCATGGTGACCTCTATTCGTAGAATATTGGCATGGGCCTCTAAGTTAGAAATATGCTGCTAAGTTTTCGGATTGACCGCTGCCAAAGCAGGGAAGCAGTGTAGCAGCCAATTTGGGTTGATGCTATGGTGGAGGAGTATGATTCCATAGTTCGTAACAGTGTTTGAGACATGGTTCCTAGACCGAAGAACAAGTCAGTTGTGAGTTCACGTTGTCTTTACAAGGTAAAGAAAGTTGATGATGGTAGTGTGGAGAAGCATAAGGCAGGATTTGTTTCCCGTGGCTTTTCACAGGTCGAGACGAGGATCATGTTGCTGCAGTATATTTCGACAGAGGAGAAAGATGCTGACATTTTGACAAAAGCATTGTCAAAGTGTAAATTTGAGTTCCATAGAGACAAGATCGGGGTGGCAATTAATCCCTTTTTTTTTGAGAAGGAGTTTTGAAATATGGCAACAATTATATTCCAATTTAATTTGTCCTTGAATTAAATTGTGAATTAAAATCGAATTTAGTATTAACAACTACTTGGAAATAATTAATTAATTTATTTTCAAATTAATTAGTTGGAGAAATTCAAGTTAGAAGTATTTCTAAAGTCATGAAAGAGTTATCCCTTAAATTAAGGAGATAGGGCTGAGTTATATTTGAGTTGTAATTAGTTAACTCAGTTTACTTAGTTGAGTCTAGTTAAATTAGTTCCCAACTGCTTGAGGAACTAATAGTGAGTTAACAGTTAGTTGATGCATTAATGCACTCAACTAGTACTACTCCAGTTAACTAAAGATTCCCTCATCAGAAACTCATGCATTCTATTCTAAGAAAGACCCAGTTGAGATTAATGTTCAAGGACAATGTACTATTAGTTGCATGTGTTTTCTCATGGAGAAAACTCATGCATGCAACCAAGGATTTATCCTTGAGGATTCCGCAGTTTTGGAGGCTAGTTTTTCCACTTGGTAATAGGCTAATCATCCACAAGGAACATCGAAAGGAAATAGGAGCTTGGAGGGTAGAGAGGAAGGCTGGAGAGAAGCCAAGATTTCCTGTGAGCATTTTTGAGGATTGTATTGAGAGCTGGCTAGCTGTGAGAGCTAAGGCTTTGTATAATTCCTATGTATTTCCACCATGTATGATAATACAATAGTGTGGGGTTTTTAGCTGAGGCTTTCCCCAAAGTATTTTCATGTGTATTGTGCCATTGATTCTTCTTCTTCTCGTTATATTGTTCAGCTCAATCTTTAAGCTTCCACAAATTGATAGTAGAAGTAGGTTACAATATTTTTCTTTGATTTCTATTGCATTATCGGGTTAACCTATCACATATTTTCTCCATGGTATCAGAGCCGTGAACAATATACTGAGAAGAGAATTCGAAGTTTGAAGTTCAGGGTTGTAGGTGCAAATCGAATTCATATCATACTTCAAGGTTGGCCAATGGAATTCTATGGCTTGAGACTCGAGTATGCCTTGGAAGGTAGCTCGAATTACATAGCATGGAAAGAAAGAATGGAGGCTGTATTAGAAGACAATGGCTTGAAGGAATTCATTGATCAAGAAATCCCAAAGCTAGCTTCAACTAATGCACAAGAGTTGGTTGAGTGGAAGAAGTGTGTGGCGAAGGCAAGATGGATCATCCTTGAGGGAGTTCGAGACCATATTGTCTCGAGTCTCCATGGAAAGAATACTCCATTTTTAATGTGGAAGACATTGAAGGACCTCTACCAGAACAGTAGCGATGAGAGGAAATTGGCGGTCAAGGATAAGCTTCGAAGAATCAAGATGGCGAAGAGTGATACTATTTCCACATATCTAAACAAGCTCACCACCTGCAAAGATGAGCTTGGCAGTGTGGGAATAACTACTGTCGATGATGATATGGTGAGCCTCGCTCTCCTTTGCCTTCCAAAGAGTTGGAATAGCTATGAGGACATTGTGAATGGAAGGGATAAACTGCCGGATTTGGAACGACTATGGTCGAATCTTATATCGGAGGAGATCAGGGGGAGCACACAAGATGGTTCATCATCCAAGAATGATGATGAATAAAATCTGGCCTTAGCAAGTAAGGCAAGGAAAGGGAAGGAGAAGGCTTTCCATTTCAAATCAAATTCTTCTCATGGAGGGAAGAAGCGTGACATGTCTAAAATAATATGTTTTAATTGTCACAAGATGGGACATTATGCGACTAATTTCCCATCGAAGAAGTCTAAGAAGGGATCCTCGGAAGGATCAGAAGGTGAGGCATTAGCCTCTCAGTTCGAAATGGGCTTTACCCTCATCGCATGCATGGTGTCATCGATGATGGATTGTGTCTGGTATCTTGACAGTGAAGCCTCATTCCACATGACTGGTGATAAAAATTTATTCAGTTCCTTGTAGGAGAAAGACCTCAAGATGTGCATAGAGATTGGTGACGATGGAAGGTATAGTGTTTTAGGAGTGGGCACGGTTGCTTTTTAGAGGGAGCATGGAGCTCCTCTCACCTTGAAAAATGTGATGTATGTGCCTGGACTGAAGAAGAACTTAGTATCGGTCACGATGTTGGAGGACAAAGGCTACGATGTTACATTCAGTAAAGGAAAGGCATTCCTAAGACAGATAGCCACGGGTCAAATCAGAAGGATAGGGATTCCGGTGAAGAATCTCTATAAACTAGAGGTAGATGATTGTGCAGCATTGAGTACGAAAGTAGAATTGGTGCAAAGCCAAGACATTGGCGAGTTGTGGCACAGGCGGTGGGGCCATTTGCATCATGGGGCTTGGAAGATAATGCAATTGATATCTATAGGACTTCCCAAAGGTAAACTTGAGCAAGTTAACACATGCAAAGGTTGTACCTTGGGAAAGTACACCAAGTCTTCCTTTCATGATCAAGATAGTCGAGTAGAGGCTATCTTAGAGCGAGTTCATATTGATTTGTGTGGACCATTCTCGATGGAATACATTGCGAAGCAAAGGTATTATGTGATTTTCATTCATGACTATTCTCGCAAATAATGGATTTATTTCATGTAGATGAAGGACCAAACTTTCACAAAGTTTTGTGAGTTCAAAGCCTTGGTCGAGAAAGCGTCAAGGAAGAAGATCAAGGCCTTGAGAAGCGACAACGATAGAGAATATGTCTCTCAAGATTTTAAGGACTTCTGTGCAGTGGAAGGAATTAAATGAGAGTTGATGACACCTCATAACCCACAATGGAATGGGGTCGCCGAGAGGAAGAACAAAACTATTGTAGGGGTAGCACGGGCAATGCTGCATGACCAAGGCCTACCACTTCACTTGTGGGTTGAGGCATGCAACACAGTGGTCTATTTTCATAATAGAAGCTCGCATCGCATACTTGGGATGAAGACACCAGAGGAAGATTTCTCCTGTAAGAGACCAGATGTGGGTCACTTCAGGATCTTTGGCTCATCGGTATATTTCCATGTGACAAAGGATGCACAGAAGAAGCTTGAGTCGACAACAGAGTTGGGGATATTTGTGGGGTACACTGATACACCTCACAACTATTTGGTGTACTTGCCTACCAGTCAGAGGATAGTGGTTCACAGAGATCTCAAGTTTGATGGGCAGAAGGCCATGCAAGTTTCCCTTGAGAGGGAGCTCCAACTACAGGCTGTGGAGGAATTGTTGGTTCTTAAGGAGGAGGAGCCTTAGATTGATGTGGAGCAGCCGCATGCAGAGGTTCTAGGAGTGGAGACATCCACTCAAGCAGAGTCTTCTAGAGATGGACGGAACCACACAAGATAATCTAACAGATTGTTGGAGGATGTAAGAGAGAATGTGGGAGCACCATCTTCTTAGTGCAGACAGAGGAGGTCACCTGAGAGGTACACTAGATACATGGCCCTTGTTGGGGAATATGTTGAGATCGAGCCATCTTCCTTTGAGGAATCAGTGTAGAAGCCAATTTGGGATGATGTTATGGTGGAGGAGTATGACTCCATAGTTCGTGACAGTGTTTGGGACGTGGTTCCAAGACTGGAGAACAAGTCAGTTGTGAGTTCAGGTTGGCTTTACAAGGTAAAGCAAGCTACTGATGGTAGTGTGGAGAAGCATAAGGAGGGATTTGTTGCCTGTGGCTTTTCATAGGTCGAGAGGAGGATCATGTTGCTGCAGTATATTTCGATAGAGGAGAAAGATGTTGAGATTTTGACAAAGGCATTGTCAAAGTGTAAATTCAACTTCCATAGAGACAAGATCGGGGTGGCAGATAATCCCTAACGTTTTGAGACGGAGTGTTGAAATATGGCAACAAGAATATTCCAATTTAATTTGTCCTTGAATTAAATCGTGAATCAAAATCAAATTTAGTCTTAACAAGTACTTGGAAGTAATTAATTAATTAATTTTTAAATTAATTAGTTGGAGAAATTCAAGTTAGAAGCCTTTCTGAAGTCATGCAAGAGTTATCCCTTAAATTAAGGAGATAAGATTGAGTTATATTTGAGTTGTAATTAGTTAACTTAGTTTACTGAGTTAAGTCTAGTTAAATTAGTTCCAAACTGTTTGAGGAACTAATAGTGAGTTAACAATCAGTCAATGCATTAATGCACTCAACTAGTGCTACTCAAGTTAACTGAAGATTCCCTCATCAGAAACTCATTCATGTCTATTCTGAGAAAGACCCAATTGAGATTAATGTTCAAGGATAGTGTACTATCAGTTTCATGTGTTTTCTCATGGAGAAAACTCATGCATACAGTCAAGGATTCATCCTTGAGGATTGCGCAGTTTTGGAGGCTGGTTTTTCCACTTGGTAATAGGCTAATCATCCACAAGGAACATCATAAGGAAATGGGAGCTTGGAGGGTAGAGAGGAAGGCTGGAGAGAAGCCAAGATTGCCTCTGAGAATCTGTGAGGATTGTACTGAGTGTTGGCTAGCTGTGAGAGCTAAGGCTTTGTATAATTCCTATGTATTTCCACCATGTATGATAATAAAATAGTGTGGGGTTTTTAGCTGAGTCTTTCCCCAAAGTATTTTCATGTGTATTGTGCCATTTATTCTTCTTCTTCTCGTTATATCGTTCAGCTCGGTCTTTAAGCTTCCACAAATTGATAGTAGAAGTAGGTTATAGTATTCTCCTTTGATTTATATTGCATTATCGGGTTAACCTATCACATATTTTCTACACTGAAGACCAGAGAGCGTATTATCATGTAGGGCAATAGTGATAGAACAACTTAGCCCTTCTGCCATTATAATAAAGAGGAAGGGAGAGATTGGATCCCCTTGTCTGATACCCCTTGTAGGATTGAAGGGTTGCGAAGGTGATCCATTTATGAGGATGGAGAAGAAATATCCTAACGCCATAGCCATGATCCACTTGATGCTTTCTTTGTGGAAGCCGAACACATCCAAGATTTGTCTCATATAGTTCCAACTTATTTTTTCAAAGGATTTCGACATATCTAGCTGTATCACCATACCAGGAGTTTTTTTGGATTTGAGATAATGAATAAGCTCATGAGAGAGGATGATGTTATCCATGATTTGTCTTCCTTCCATATAGCCAGACTGATGGAGGGAGATGAGGAGAGGGAGGATGAATTTGATTTGACTGGCTAGAACTTTGGAGATTATTTTGTATATGACATTGCAGAGGGCTATGAGCCTAAATTTTCCTAGGGAATCCACAGAGATTCTTTTGGGTCTCAGAGTCAGAAAGGTGGAGTTGAGGGCTTTAAGGACATAGTTTTGAAATCTATATTCCTCAACTAGGGTGTGGACCTCTAGCTTTATGATAGGCCAACAAGATTTTTAGAAATCAATAGTGAACCCATTAGGCCTTGGAGCTTTTCCATTGGGCATTCCCATGACCACATCTTCCACTTCCTGGAGGGAGACTTTCTTGAGGAGCATTTTGTTATGGTCCTTAGTGAGGATTTTGAGAATATTCTTGGTGATCTTTTTGATATCTTGATCTTCATCATTCCTTGGCTCTTTGAAAAGAGAGATGAAATAACTGGTGAGCTCTGATTCCAACTCCTCTTGAGAGTGTATGACATGACCCTCTTGATCCTTCAGAGCCAGAATTTTTTTATTTCTTCTATGTTGTATCATTGTTTTGTGGAAAAAGGACATATTCCTTTCCCCACATTTCAACCAATTTATTCTGGATTTTTGTTGCCATAGCTTTTCTTGCTGGATGGCTCTTTCCTCCCAACTTTGTTGTAGTAGTTGTTCCTCTTTCTTACTAGTCTCTATTAGCCCTTCTTCAATTATGGTTTGTTGAAGAAGTTCCAATTGATGTTCCAAGTTTTTTTTGTCCATAATGATATTGCCAAATGATTCTCTGTTCCATTTTTTGATTTCCTCTTTGATATGTTTTAACTTTTGTTGGAAGGTATACATTTTGTTTCCAGTTCTGATAGGAGAGTGAGTCCACCATTGTTTCATTTTTTCCATGAAATCTGGGTGGTTCAACCAGAAGGCCTCAAATCTAAAAGGCTTATTCTTCGAAGTCATGGAAATTTGAATCTTGAGAGAGATAGGCTAGTGATTAGAGCCTTCTTGCGAAAGGATTCTTGCCTCATTTTCCCAGAAGGTAAGATAGATTGCCTCATATAGGAGGAAATGATCTAAACAGGAGGCTATTTGATGATCTCCTCCTCTTCTATTATTCCAGGTGAATAAGCCATTCCTAGTGGGAATGTCAATGAGGTTGAGGTTTTCAATGGTGGAAAGGAAAGCCTCAGAGTCCTTATCTAAATTATGGATTCCTCCTTTATTTTTAGATAGGTTATTTATCATGTTGAAATCACCTGCAATGATTTTGAAGGGGTGGTGCAGAGGGTCGAGTAGTTTGGATAATATTTGGAGCATTTTGATATGATCTATCACCTTGTGCGGAGCATAAACATTGGTTATACTAATGGTCTCATTGGTGCCTATGATTATGAGGTTCACTGTTAAGGAATGGTGAGTGGGTAGAGAAGATATTAGGTCGACTTTAGAATTTTTTTCAAAAAGTCATGATGCTTCATGCCGAACTGGTAGCTGAATTAGACAAGGAGCTATAAGGCTTGAAGCACAAGTTGAGAAGTAGGGGAAGGTGAGTCGAGTCTAGTTTTGTTTCTTGAATGAGGAGGATGTCGGGATGATCCGACAATACTCTGCTTTTTAAGATGCATTTTTCCTAGGGCTATTAAGTCCTCTTATATTCCAAGAGATGCAATTCATTGACATGGAGATGGGTATAGAGCTAGAGACTTTACCTTTCCTTCATTGATTAGCTTGGCTCCCAATTCTTGAAGGATCTGATTAGTGGTCTTTCGTCCTTGTTTTCTACTTGATCTTTGAGGTTGATTCCTTCCACTGGTATGTTGGCTAATATGCCTTTTGAAGCTGTATTTTCTTATGTTGGTTGGTGGGATTTGAGTTTTAGTTCCTGGAGAAGATAAGATCCTTCAATTTTTTGAAATTGTTGTTCTGATATGGCATTTATTCCTTTTTGTTTCCATTCCTCTTCTATTGATGCAAGGTCTACCCCCTGTATAGATTCCTCTATTCTGTTTTCTTCTAGTGTATCCTTTGTTTCTACTTGTTGCATTTTTGTATCCTCTAGTGCCTGATGTTTACCTCTATTTGTATTTCCTGTATCCCTTTCATCTTGGTTGTTGTCTACAGGGTGCATTTCTTCCTCTCCTACTTCAGCTATTATCATTTCATTAGGGTTCCTTTTCTCTTGGTTACTGTTCAGTACTTTGAATTGATTCTGGCTTGATTATTTGTATAGGTTCTACTTGGTGATAGATTTCTTCTTGTTATTCTTATTCCTGGAGATTACTTTGATGAACCCTTCGATGTATTTTTGTTTATTTACTTACTCTTGCATCTGAGGGGTTTTATTCATGGGGCAATCTCTGAAAATATGCCCATGCTCATGACACTTTCTACATTGGAAGGGAATTTGTTCATAGTATATACTTTGTAGCTAGACTTCATCCCAGAAGATTAATTTGATTGCTTCTGACAGGACACTAGATACGTCTATATATACACTAATTCAGGCGTAGGAAACATATTGATCCATTTTGTAGCCTTCAAACATTTTGATGTATTCCTCTAGCTAGTCTCGTATACCATTTAAGACTGAAGGAGCCTAATAATCAATAGGTAAGGAGTAGAGGCATACCCAGACTAGAACCCTAGTGAAATCCTCTTTTCTTGGTGTGAAGTTCTCCCTCCAGAATCTCATGTATAAACCAACTGAGTTGTAGAAATAGGGTCCTCCTTCAAAAATTCTATCTCTGTTTTCTAGGAGGCCAAAGATGACTGTGAAAAATCATTTGGAGCCCAACTGAAGTTTGATCTCCCCTTTGGGTGTCCATTCGCTCTGAATCCACTAGTTCAGGGCTCTTTCAGTTGGCCATATTCCCGTGAAATTTCATATAACTGCATGTTCCTACATGTATTCTATATATTCAGCTACCCCGGGGTCTTGGATTTCTAGTTCTGGAATTTTCTTGGCTTTGGGATTACATTTGTTCTTTTTCTTTTTCCCTTGATCTTGCGGCTGCTCCTGAAATTGAGAAGGATTGACATTGGCATGGAAGGGTGTATCTTCGGTCTTGCCCTTGTCTACTCGAGAATCCTTGGTTGATATTTTCACTGTGTCTTTGTTTCCTTTTGGCAGCTCATTTTGCTGTGGATTTATAGTTTCTTCTTTATCAGAGATTCCTCCTAGTGGCGTACAGAAGGAAGAGCTGGAGGAAAACTTTGTGAATATTGAATCTTGTTCTAGCAACCTTCCATAGACCATATCCTTGAAGGAGTGGGTGCTAGGTTACAAAAGTCGTTCCGCCATGGTGGGAAGGGCCCCAAAGGCCAACACTAGAGGCACCTGGGGGAGAACGTGGGGCTCATATAAACCCTAGCATGCAGATACAAACCCTATAACGCATATAAAAACCCTAGCACATAGATAAAAAAAGGTGGGCACTCTGCATCACCAGAATATTGCAAATCCTGTTGAATCGTCTATTCAAACAAAAAGTTAATGTTCAACGCCGAACAATTGTTGAATGCATGAAAAGTAAATTCATATTAAATTGACATGACATGAGTTTTTAATAAAAATATATGCATATTGAGTTCCAAACAATGAATAAAGAGCATCTAGAGTGGATAGATGTCATGCGTAGACTGGGAGCTTGATTGACATATTAGTTGTTTTGATTTTTGATATCATTTCGGAAAAAAAAAAAAAAAAAAAACAATCTCGAAAGAAACTAAAATAGTTCTGGGAGAAATTTGTGAGGTTATATATCCAAGATGAGGTGGAAGGTGGGAGCCAAAGAGTGCTACATGGACAAGTCGAAAGTAAGGCCATGAGATGTATAGAGAGTGGTCTATATCATGAATAAAATCTCAGAAGAAATAGAAGTAGGATCTTGCTAAAATTTCCAAGAGGGAACGCTCATAGACAAGGATTTTGATGAAAGGAAAATATGTCAAGAGTCGTGAGTGAATTATATCTCAGAAGAAATGGATTTCAGAAGTTTTGAGTGGAGAAGCTTTAACGAATTTTTAATAGTCAATCTTCTGAGACGACGTACAATGTGGGACTACTGACGACTTGTGGAGGAAACTGTTAGGTCCCTATAATACTAGTGATCACCCCATTAATATTGTAGTTGCATCCCTTATTAATGTTGTTGTGCCCCTATTATCCCCATATTGTTATTACTGTGCCCCATAGAATCCCTCTATTGTTATTTTTGTGGCTTTATATTATTATTGTTAAGTCGGCTGGGTTATATTGTGACTCCTTAGATTCCTATATATAAAAAG
This sequence comes from Pinus tabuliformis, assembly GCA_031772625.1. Lineage (NCBI taxonomy): Eukaryota > Viridiplantae > Streptophyta > Pinopsida > Pinales > Pinaceae > Pinus > Pinus tabuliformis. The sequence continues at coordinate 1,576,070,943 of CM062817.1, forward strand.
GAGGTTTTGTCATTTGAATCATCCAAGAATTTTTCATTTATGTAATGTAAAGGAGGTTTCCCCCTTGAAAAGGCTGAATTATAAGGCGTTGATCTATCTTTTCTATCTTTTCTTGAGCTGGTTTCATAACATTTGGTATCAGAGCTTTGGATTCTAGGGTTTCGCTGCTCCAAATAGGTCATTGTGGCATTTTCTCTATAACTTTTTTCTGCGATGTTTCAAAACCTAGAAAAAACCCATTTGAGAAGAAATCACCCTGAACCTTGGGTCCGAATTTCAGAGCTTTTCGCGCTATATTTGCGGAGATATGATCTGAGGAAGTTGGTCTTTTTGTAGACTCTTGAATTACATTCCAAATAGGTGACCTAGGGAAAATCATCATAACTTTCTCTCTGAGCATCAGATTGAAATTTTGTAAGAAGGTACAGAAAGAGGACAGACTGTAGTTTCTTGTATATATTTTTTAGAGCCAAAGGTTGAAACAGTGACTTGTGGCACATCGTACAAGTTCACTCTACTGAACTAGTCTATAATCAGGTCACCATGGGAGATTTCACATAACTCTTCCTTGGAGAATCCAATTTGGATCAGACTGGTGGCATTGGAAAGAGAACACAGAGGGCTACTGCAGGTCACAATTTTAGAACTGGATGATCTGAAAGTACAGATATACATCAGAGGCAATATCGAGCTCCTACAAAGTGAAAAAAGGTGTGTAGATTCTTTTAAATTTTTGCTTAATATTGGTTTGAAAATTTATTTTGAAGGAATTCAAAGGGCATAGTAGAGCATTATCATTGATAACTGATGCCCCAAGGAAAGAAAATGCAAACACCTAGTAAGAAACCTGAAAGCTCTAGCATGACTCATGAAGAAGAGGAAGAAATGCTACATGATATATCAAAATTACAAGAACAAGTGTAACAAATGTCACTCTCACAAAAGCTAACAGAAGCTAAGATAAATGGCATGGAAGCTAAGATGGACGATTTGAAGATAGATTTGAAGACAGATTTGAAGAGAGACATGGCAGATTTGAAGACAGATTTGACAAATTTTCTACAAGAAATACTTACTAATGGTGAAAAGGTAGTAAAGGAAACTCATGATGTAAACAAAAGAAATGCTAATCATGATTTCATAGACTCTAATGTGGGATCGAAGACCCACCATATTCCAAAAATCGATATGAGGAATTTTGATGGCAAGGATCCCACAACATGGATATTATAGATGGAGCAATTTTTTGATCTCAATAATGTGCAAAACACACAAAAGGTACATATTGCAACTTTATATTTGGAACCAAATTAGTTTGTATGGTATCAATGGCTTTGCTCTCGTAAACAAATTATCACTTAGGCAATTTTTATGGAAGAATTGACAGCACATTATGAGGATACAAAAAGAAACACTTTTTTTAGCCAATTGATAAGTCTCAAACAAAAGGGTTCAATAATGGAGCACATTGAGGAGTTCCAAAAATTGAACATAAGGGTAAAAAATATTCTAGAGGAGCATAGGATTGATGTTTTCATAGGGACTTTAAAGGATAATATCCAACATGATGTTCGCCTTTGGGAACCTAATTCATTAGAGAAGGCATTCAGGTTAGCAAGAAAAATGGAAAGCAAAATTATGGCAACCAGGAAGCATACCACTCACAACTATAAAGATGGAAGTGTTTTTGCCCCTAGTCTTCCACAACCTATAAGGTTGACACCACAACAATTGGAAGAAAAAAGAGAAAAAGGGCTTTGTTACAGTTGTGATAGCAAATACACTAAAGGTCATAAGTGTGCTAAGAAGAAATTATTCTACATAGATTGTGAAGAGGAAGAAGAAAAGTAGCAATAAAGGTCAAAAGAAGAGGATATAATCCAAGAACAAAGCCTAGATAAAGAAGAAATGAATCCGACCATATCTTGTAATGCATTAGCGGGAATTGCCACTCCTTAAACCATCAAGATAGAAGGACAAATCAAGAAGAAAAAGGTAATAGTGTTGATTGATTCAATAAGTACCCACAATTTTATTCATTGTAAGGTAGCAAAAGAATTGAATTTCTTCTTATATCCAACACCAGAGTGTCAAGTGATGGTTGCAAATGGAGGAACAATAAATTGCTTTGGAAAGTGCCATAATATCAAGCTATCAATGGCAGAATATGTATTGACTAGCCCAATGCTTTCCATTCCAATGGGAGGTGCTGATGTTGTACTAGGAGTCCAATGGCTACAATCCTTGGGTACAATAGCTTTTAATTTTCAAGAAATTTTCATGAAATTTTCTGTGGAAGGAAAGGAAGTTGAATTAAGGGGTATTGCAGGGAAATTTGGAAAGATAATCAGCTCTAACAGTATGAAAAAGCTTCTAAAAAAGGAAGAAAGGGGTGTAATTGCACAATTGTGTTCGCTAGATGTTTCCACATTGGAATCATCTATTTCTCCAGATCTCCAAAAAGTCTTGGACAATCATTCCAAGGTATTTGAGACTCCTAAAGGTCTCCCACCTATTTGTGATTATGATCATGCTATTCATTTGATTCCAGGAAGTGTTCCTCCAAACATCAGGCCGTACATATATCCCTATGCCCAAAAGACTGAAATTGAAAGTATGGTTACAGAAATGCTAGAGGCTGGTATATTTCAACCGAGTCAAAGTTATTTCTCTACTCCAGTAGTATTAGTGCACGAGAAGGATGGATCATGGCGCATGTGTCCGGATTATAGGGAGCTCAACAAGCTCACTATTAAAGATACGTTTCCCATTCCTGTCATTGATGAACTACTGGATGAATTGCATGGATCAATTTACTTCACCAAGTTGGATCTTCGTTCAGGATATCTTCAAATCAGAATGAAGACTGAAGGCATTTCGAAAAAACATTTAGAACTCATGAGGGTCATCATGAATTTTTCGTCATGCCTTTTGGCCTTACCAATGCACCTTCAACATTTGAAGGTTTGATGAATTCCATTTTCAAACCATTCCTTAGAAAATTTGTGTTAGTATTTTTTTATGATATACTAATCTACAACAAGTCTTGGAAGGATCATGTTGAACATGTTGACAGGGTGCTACAATTATTGGAGGAGAAGCAATTATATGCAAAAAGATCCAAATGTTTCTTTGGAGTGCAAGAGGTGGAATATCTGGGTCATATTGTATCTCATGAAGGAGTTAAGGTAGACCCTAGAAAAATTAAAGCCATTAAGGAATGGAAAATCCCCACATCCATAAAGCATCTGCGAGGATTTCTCGGGTTGACAAGGTATTATCACAAGTTTGTTAAGAATTATGGGAGAATAGCAGCACCTATAACAACATTATTGAAGAAAGATGCATTTTCATGGACTCCAGAAGCAACAAAGGCCTTTGAACATCTTAAAGAGGAAATGTGCCAAGCACTGGTCTTAGCTACACCGGACTTCACAAAAACCTTTATTGTGGAATGTGATGCTTCAGGAAATGGAATTGGTGCCGTTTTAATGCAAGATGAAAAACCCATTGCTTTTGAAAGTCGTCCAATCAAGGTAAAGTTTTTACACAAAGCTATTTATGAGAAGGAAATGTTGGCAATACTCCATGCACTTAAGAAATGGCGACCCTACCTAATGGGAAGACACTTCAAGGTAAAAACGGATCATGATAGCCTTAAATACTCTTTAGAACAAAGATTATCCTTTGAAGAGAAACAAAAGTGGGTCACAAAGATGTTGGGTTATGACTTCGAAATCATCTATAAAAAAGGGAAGAAAAATGTGGTGGCAGATGCACTCTCAAGAAAGGATGAGGATGTGGAAGCATTGTTGTGTGTCATTTCTATTATCCAACTAGTTTGGATAAATGAAGCAAGGGAGGAATGGAAGAATGACGAAGAAGTGTGGGCACTTATTCAAAAGTTACAACAAGATTCCAGTACATCTGATACATTTAGCTAGAAAAATGATTCTTTATGGTACAAAGATCACTTATACCTCTGTAAGAATTCCCAACTAAAACAAAAGATTCTTATGGAACTGCACACTTCTCCCTTAGGAGGGCACTCAGGATTTTTAAAAACTTACCACAGGGTTAAGAAGGAATTTTTTTGGGATGGCCTTAAATTGGATATTTAAAAATTTGTGGTGGAATTTTTGGTTTGCCAACAAAATAAAGTTGAAACAATTAAGACATCAGGTCTATTACAACCTTTATCCATTCCAAGCCAACGTTGGGAGGAGGTTTCAATGGATTTTATCACAGGTTTACCCAAGTCTGAGGGAAAGAGTGTCATCATGGTGGTAGTTGACAGACTTACCAAGTATGCACACTTTTGTGCATTATCACATCCATTTAAAACCAGTACAGTTTCTATTGCATTTATGGAAACAATTCAAAAGCTACATGGAAACCCAAAGATTATTGTAAGTGACAGAGATCCCATTTTCACTTGAAATTTTTGGATAGAATTATTTTCTTGTCTTGGTACTCGGTTAGCTCATAACTCAGCTTATCATCCTCAATTTGATGGGAAAACTGAGATAGTAAACAAATGCTTGGAAGGATATCTTCGTTTCTTTGTATCTGATAAACAGACACAATGGGTCAAATGGTTGCCTCTGGCTGAATGGTGGTTTAACACTTCCTTCCATACAGAAACAAAAATGACCCCATTCATGGCACTTTATGGATATCAGCCACCATCCATCAAATCATATTTAAGAGAAAATTCTAAGGTTCAAGCAGTGGAACATCACATCGAACATCAACAACAAGTCCTCCAACTCTTAAAGGATAACCTTGTGTTGGCACATAATAGAATGAAACAACAGGCAGATCAACATCGCAGCGAAAGAAGTTTTGATGTAGGTGATTGGGTATTCTTACGGCTACAACCATATAATCAAATGTCCCTCAAACAAGCTAAGAATGATAATAAATTATCACCAAAGTATTATGGTCCATACAAGGTGTTACAAAAGATTGGTACTATGGCATACAAATTGGAGCTTCCTGCAGCTTCTCGATTGCACCCAGTTTTCCATGTTTCATGTTTAAAGAAGGTTATAGGCGACAAGCTCCCAATTCAAACAATATTGACAGAACTTGATGAGGAAGGAAAAATTATATTGGAACTGGAAGCAGTCACAGAAACAAGAACTCGACAGCTACGAAATCGGTCAATTTCGGAGTATCTTATCAAGTGGAAGAACTTATCCACTGAAGATTCCACATGGGAGGATGAGAATTTTATACACAAGCACCCAGAACTACTCAAGCGTTGAGGACAACAATTTTTTGAAGGAGAGGGGCATGTTGGGTCCCTATAATACTAGTGATTACCCCATTACTATTGTAGTTGCATCCCTTATTAATATTGTTGTGCCCCTATTATCCCCATATTGTTATTACTGTGCCCCATAGAATCCCTCTATTGTTATTTTTGTGGCTTTATATTATTATTGTTAGGTCGGCTGGGTTATATTGTGACTCCTTAGACTCCTATATATAGAAAGGAGGTTTTTTCATTTGAATCATCCAAGAATTGTTCATTTATGTAATGTAAAGGAGGTTGCCCCCTCGAAGAGGCTGAATTCTAAGGCGTTGATCTATCTTTTCTTGAGCTATTTTCATAACAGAAACATAGGCTTATATATATATACACACACACAATTGGATTCTAATATATAAAATATGCATTGGTTTTTTGAATTTGCTCGACTGAAGTGATTCTGGACATTAGACATTATTTGTTTATAAGGTTCATTTATATCTAAAGTTCGAGTCACAATCATTATTTAGCCATAAAGCCAACTTTAAAGATTAATACAAATTTTGGAAATCTTTTGGGTTTTTTAAAGGGGTTAAAATTTTAACAAAAGATAGAAAAGTATAAAATAAAATTTTGAAGGATCCCCATTTTTTATTATTATGATTAAATACAAAATGAGGGGTTTTTGTTTTTCTACAAAACAAGGTCAACCATAATAAGGTTCCTTTGTTTATAACCACAACTATTAAATTTGAAGATATAAGTATATTCAAATTAATTATTATAGTAAGTGAGACTAGTAGTGTTGTAATTTCTATTGATATTAGGATATTGTCTGGTAGACTTAAGTAATTATCTAAATTTTTAGTAAAAACATTTTTGACAATTTCATATTTAAATTCATATCAATATTTATTTTAAATACATGGTCCTTAAATGAAGGTTAAGATCATATATGTTAGTAACACATTTGTACCGGTGGATTAGGGTTTTAGGTAGACTAGTAACTAGAGCTTTTGATTTAAATCACTTTCAACTTGCCTTCTTTCTAAAATTTGCTATCATATGCATAACCAATTTCGATATAATGAACTCTATATAATGTACCATTTTCTTTTAATAGCTTCACTGTGACTTTTAAGTCTTTTGTTTATAGCAATTTTTTATTATCATTTGTGTTAGATTTAAACATGTCTAGCTTAATAAATATTTTGTGTCATAAATGTTTTGTGTGTCATCTAGATGAAGTCATCCTTCAACTTGAGGACTAAATGCATAAACAATGTGTAATAGGAATAATTCCAATTCCAATTTAATGTTTAAGTTAAATGAAGAAGCAAAATTGTTAAAATTGTGACCTTAGTACTTCTAAAATGCACTTCTTTCTTCCAAAGTATGATATAGGCCAACATGATGGTGTATTCCCATATTTAACATATTCTCTGGGTCATAAGTGTGTTGTACCCTAAATTCAAGATTGAACTTCATGTATACATTTTTGCTCTTCTCCTAAATTTATGTTATGTAAACTTTATGTAATGATTAAAACTATGTCATTCGTGGTCTCGTATTTTCAATAGTCTTAGAGAGATTTATTTTCACATGAAAATTTTCAACTCAAATTCTTCATTATTATCCCTTTAGATTATAGACTAGGGATCACTAGTAATTTTTCATTGTCTTTTTTTTTAATATCTAGATTTTTTTTCAATATATCCAAATAAAATAAAATATTTTTTAAAGATTTTTTTCCCCATTTTATATAAAAGTAGAGTAAAACACACAACAACAACAACAACATCGTGAGATATCTATTAATTCTTTAACACCAAGTTGCAATGTCATTTTAATCAATTTTAACAAACCGATTCAGAAGAAATAACAAAGTATTGCACCAATTATTATAAAATAGAGAAAAATTTTCTAATAAAAATAAAATGTTAAATACTAACAAAACAATATGAAATAGTAATAAAATATTAAAAAGCTATAAAAAAAAATTAGATTGTTAAATAATTAATGTATTTTAATATACAAAATAGCTCTTCTACATAGATGCCTTTCATTTATTAAGGGAGTTGATTCCGTATTTGTTAATTTTTTGTAATTTTCTATATGGTAAATACTAGTAAAAATAGTGGCAAATTGCTATTTTATGGCCAACAATGGTAAATGTAGCGAAAACTAAGGTGCAGGGTCCAGCGTTGTTAGTTGATGAAAATGGAAGACACTCCAATAGTTGACAGACGAGAATATCTGTCCCACAGCTTTTTTGCATGAATTTTGAAAGCATGCACAATAGAAAAAGGCGGGGGTCCGATGTTCCAAGGTTGTTATTGTGCTTGTAAAAGGATTTTTCCTGTGGATTCTCTATCGTAATTCCTCGTAAAGGTTTGAATTTGGTGGTTTTGAAAAGGGCTCGTTTGTCTCTTTTGGCCATGTGGTGATTATATAACACAAACTTGAGGTTTTTTTTAACGAACAAATGCTCCCACTTGGATTAAGGAAGGAAGGAAGCGCCTTCCTATCACATCATTAAATAGTAAATTTTTCGGGCATTCGAAGACCCATTTTTCGGGCATTCGAAGACCCTTTTGGAGTTGCACATCTCAATCAATCCCATTCACCCATATTATTTGTTATCTCATATTATCTAATCTACCGAAACCTACACTTGTCATTGAATATGAAGCTTCTACCTAGCTGCAAAGTTCTTTCTATTAGATTATGCATTTAAATCGTCCAATATACTTGTGCCTTTGTAATCCACTATTTGAAGACTTGTATGTATACTCACACTTCAATTTTCCAGAGTAATGTTTTCCATATAAAAAAAATATCACTTAATTTATGCAAGGAGTAATTTAAACAAGAAAAAATCACCAATTTATGCCAGGAGTAATTTAAACAAGAAAAAATCACCAATTACAGGTTTCATGGTTTTTTTTTTTTTTTTTTTTTTATATATTGTTTTTACTTCTTTCCATTGGATGAAAAACACAACTTTAATCAATGATGATTTTCCTGTGACTAAAGCCTACAGTTATAAGCAAATGAGACATACAAAGAGCTATAACTATGTTTCAACATAGATGGAAGAAAAACGGATTTTAATTGAAAGAAACTTTGGATTACTAGTTCGCCAAACCAAGATTAATTGTTAAATTATTTTCACTCTGTAGGCATTTTATGTTTTTTTCATCTTATACAATTTTTTAATGAAAGTAAATATTGATTTTTTAGAGTGAATTAAATGTGTGATGTTATCGACGTCCAAAATATTAATATTCAACATTACTTGGTATTCATTACAACACAATGGTATTCTCATACACCATAATAGCTAAGCATTTTTAGGGAAACATGTTTACCATAACAACGAAATTAAAGTACATCAGTGACAAGAATTTTGCCTAAAATAATAATGCATTCTTATGCCAAATCAAAAAAGAGTTGTCTAATGAAATATCATACACCTCATCCCTTGCGGAGCATTTGTAAAAAACTAAGCATTATATTTCCCTACAAAACACTAAAATCATTGCTAGAGAAGACCACTCTGAAAAGAGGAAAATCAAAAAATCCTTGAAAATAATGAAGCATCCACATAATCTGTACATAGATGATGTATCAAGATGAGTAGAAATTGGTTTCCTCTAATTCTAAGGATTGGTGATTCTTCTTCCTCTTAGGTATGACTCTCTTTTAGCTTGAAATCATATAATACTAATTTACTAATTTTAATATACATTAATCCTAATAATAATAGGAACATTATTTATTATAATTAATTTACCAAAATCATAAACATAAGTTATTTTAATAATAATTATTTTTATATCAATAAGTAACATTGTTTATAATTAATATACCTTAATATAATAATTAACCTTATGTATTATAATTAAGGTTCCTTAATCATAACTATAATATATTATATTATTCTTATTAATTATTTAATATATTAATATATTACTTATTAATTTATTTAATATTAATAGATAACATTATTAATATTATATTATATTATATTATTCTAGTTAATTATTCTTACTCATATTATTAATCATTAATATATCCTTTATAATTTATATTATATCATGATATTATATATTATAAACTATACTTTTATTAATATATATTCATTATCCTAATATTAAAATATATATTTAATCTTAATCTTTAGATTATTAATCCTTTTTGTATTGGTTTGATTTTAAGGTTTTATATATTTTATTTTTCTTTCTTAGCCAATGTTTTAAGTTTGATTGATTTCTTTTGTTTGTTTAATTATTCCTCTGCTTGCCTTATCTTTTTTCAATATTTGTATAGAATATGGATTCACTTATGAATTCGAAACATCGACAACTCTTGAATATCACTGTGGTAAATCTAGAATCTCTATCTACAAAAACAAACAACAAGAGTCTAAAATCTACAATTGTCTAATTAGTTATCAAATGAAAATTCAACAACAGCATAATGGAACAATTTAGAGTAGGTTGGTCAAGGTAATACATAATGAGCTTTGATTCAAGAGAACACAAAGGAAAAAGAGTAGTTGAGCAATTGCAATTACTAATGACACTACTGTGTAATCGAGTACATATAAGCTGAAAACATGTTTTGACTTTGTTGACCATGCTGGATCCCGCCAACATACAGTGGGTCTCCCCAATATGAAGTCCCACTTATACCTCACACCGTTCGGTATAGAAGCCCCATCAGGAAATATGGACTGACTTCGATATACTTCAATATTTTTCTTGGTTGTAGTTGTTAGCGTGAGAGATAAACACATGTACTTTTGAATTAGCAAGTAAGTATGCGTTGTGAAATTTCAATTGTAATATGCATCTAGGTTCTTTCACTGGAAGGGAAAAGAAAGTGAGCCTTTAGAAGAAAAGTATTAGTACTATTCCAATAAATACGCACACACATACATATGAAATAATCGTTAACTGTCTAGCGAAGTAGTTCACATGGACAAAATGATCATTAAAACAGTTACAAGACACATTCAAAAAGGTGAACACCAAAGTAAATGAAATAGTTCAATTGCCTTAGTACATATGAACAACACACTTACCACAAACATATAAAGAAAAACCTTATTACATTCACGATATATGCATGAAAGTGTGTTGGCTTAATGAGCTTCAAATATTAAGAAAAATTTCCAAGATACATTGATACAATGAGACACAACTAGCTCCAATAGTGGAGCATTAATCCACTATTTTCTCTCCAAAAGAACAATCTTTGTCTTTAATGCCTAGGTGGAGGAGAAAAGGTGAAAAGTCCTTTGCTTGAGTAATGAGGCTTCTTTTATAATAACAAGAATGAACTTTCATATTTCTCATGAATCTTAGGCTTCTAATATGACCTTTCTAATTTCATGAGGCTTTTGGACATTTCCTAATGACTTTTTTGTCCATATATGACACTTGGACTTCCACATATTTATATTTACAATATTTTCCAAAATTTCATCATCATTTTCCACATCATCATGTGACGAAAACATGACAAGTCATAGACATTGATGACTTGGACTCATAGTGACTTGTAACATGGAGTTCTTTGAGAAGTGACGACACTGCAACTATGTCTTCAATAATTGTAACAAATCTTACACTGGCGTTGCCTTCTACCCTCCCAAGGGTCTTGAGAAATCATGGAGTCTTCCTGAGTCACTTTGATCATCTGAATCCATCATTACTTTAACTATCACAACAAGGTTCCTTTATGGCTTTTTACTTTAATATGATTCCATGGGAAACCTTTCTTGACAAATCTCCTCACAGGTCTTTTCCATGCTTTCTTGGACACCTACAAGTATAGATCACTCATGGCAAGCAAAAATTAGCTGAAAAATATCCTACTCTATCATGTTTCATGCAATTTTTTTGACCGTGGCTCAAAATGCATAAAGGAGAGAGGGAGAGGCCTTCTGAGCATGAAACATACTTTTAGGAGATAGAGGTGGGATTCACTACTCACTGAGGCTATGCCATGCATAACTCTGGAGGAGGAGGAGGAGGCAAGATGGGCACAAGTCATAGTTGTAAGAGGCAAGGGAGTAGGAATGTCCACTAAAATTGTGCCATGAACTAGGGAGGATGGACAAGGCCACAAGGAGAGTCCAGGTCATAATCACAAGGCATAGGGGGAGGCACCACTTCCCACTAGAAGTGTGCAATGCACTACACTAGGAGACAAAGGCTTAACTGAAACAGTGAGGGAGAGGCATGCAGTAAAAAAGGAGGGTTCGCTAACTAAAATTATGCAGTGCACAAAAGAGAGGAGAAGGCTTAGGCTGGTGCAGGTCGCAATTCTAGTTGACAAGGAGGGTCTCCACTAGGCCTTATAAGTGTGTAGTGCACTCTTCTTAGCTTAGAGGGAAAGTTTGCAAAGTTAAAAAAATGGCTAAGTACAAAATGGTGAAACACATAAAAACACACTAAGTTAGGGACATTTTCGAGAATAACACGTATCAAATCATAAAAAAAACTTAGACAAGACCCATGACTAAGAAGTATACATCAAAATTATGCTAGTTCACAAACAATCTCCAAGTGCAATAAATAAAGCATGTGAAGTTGCAACCAATAAGTATCGTTTTGTGACTAGGAGGTGTACTATGACTCAAAAATTTGCAATTGCTTCTCTTAGTGATACAACGACACTTAGGAAGGAACAAAACCACTTGAAACATGTGTAAAAACATAAAATGACACTTGATGACCAAAAGTGACACTTAACATGACAGAAGGTAGGCTCCAAAATTTGAGTATAACAAAATTATAGAGCTTGTTGTAGCAACAAAAATAAACTCTTGTGCACATCAAAATATGGAATAAGAGAAAATCACACAAATATATTAGTGAATCAATATTATTGTCCAAAACATAAATGCCATTTTTTTTTCTTTCTAAATTTTTTTAATGAAGCAAATATTATGTACTATTGTTATAATAGATATTTCTTTTTAGTAATCGACATATTTAAACTAGAGTATTTACATCTAATATTTTACCACATATCAACATGAATTACAATGGTTCAATATCACCGACAATGTTGTCAACTATCAAATTAAAAATTCGTTCGACACAAAGTCTGCTTAAATGGAAGATTGTTGATGAAATGTTGTCTTTGTACTATTCAAAGTTGGCTATAGAAACAAGTGGATAATATTCTACCAATTGTGGCATCTTCAACTTGCATCCTATTTTTCCATCATCAACGTCCAATATCCAATCAACATTATGTTTTTGACTGCATGTTGTATTTTCTTTACAAAATGCACATTCAGAGGAAAGTGAAAGCACAGTTTGTTTGCAATTGCTGCAGATTTTTCGAAATGGTGGAAAAATAAAATTTTGGTCTTAATGTACCTTGTACCTTTTCAAGGTAAATGGAAACTATCAAACTAAAATATATTTAAAAATATATATATAAGTTTTCACGGAAACATGAAACAAATTCCAAACCAAAGAGGAAAAATTTGAGAAGATACTTTTTTTTTTGATTCAATTAAAGTGAGCAAGTGTGTCTTGGAAAACTCATCATTGTGAGTGTCAATGAAGCTTGCTACGTAAGGACATAGTATTTGAACTCCTCTTTCACCAACTCTTACGATGTTCATGGAAAGGTATAATGGTGTGATTTTTTTACTGTAGCTCATACTGTATTTTCAGAAACTGTCTTTTGTATATTTCAGAGAGTTGTAACTAAAATAGGATTGCAGAGAGTGCATGCATTTTAATAAATGTGTAGACATACAAAATTAAAAAATACAATGGGATATCTATTTTTTTAATCTATGCAAATAAATAAACAAATGTTTCATTGTAATATCAAACTTACGATTGCAATATTATTTGTTGTTTCATCGTCTTTGATAGTAAGTTCAAGTACCTTATTATTTTTCTAATAGTCTATGACTATTGTTTCCATAGAACCAACTACATATGTGTCAGGTTACATAATTATCTCTTGTATCATGCTATTTGGTGCTAATCTACAAATTTTGCAAACTTTTGGTATCTTCTTGACTATGATACTCTTCAATAGAAGAGTTTAGTATTGCACATGGCCTCTCCAATATACTACTTTGGTTCTAATTGTAAATTCCTTGATACAAACACTATTTCCTAGTTAAAAAAAACTATTTAAAAGTCTTATCAAATTATTGTTATTGTCATTTTCCCATCTTTGTCAGTCAGGTCAACATGAAGCAATTGGGTATTTGAAGGTGACTTTGGATTTTTTTATGGCCTGACCCATATATTTCAAGCACATCACCTTCAAAAACATCTGTGTAGCATCTAGATGCGATTTGAATACTTGATCATGGTTGCAATTTCTTTTTCTTATAGTTGCATAGTTGGAAAAACAATTTCTTTTTTAAAGAGGAATGCATTTGTCTAGAAACATAGCCAATGTTCAAACAAAGGAAAATGGAATCCAAGTGCAATATGACTGTTTTGTATCTTTTTATGTTGATTTGAAATCTCAGAGCTAACAATTTTATGTGTTTCAAGTGTTCATATTGCTACTTTGAAGTACTTTTCAATCTATTGTCTTGGAAAAAGACAATTGAATTAATGATCTAACTTAACCAAATGTAAACAAGGTTAATGCAAAAAATATTTCAAGTCAATATGGGCTTATAAAAGGAGAAAGAGACTACAATAAACATAATACTAGAATAAAAACTATGGTTAGGAAATAGATAAAAACTGGTTACCTTGACACACTATTCAAAGTAATGTATCTCAAGTTGGTTCGAAACGCGTCGACAAAGGTCTTTCTTCATGTGATTTACGCCGAAGTTCTTCTTACAACTATTATGGATCACAGAAGCCTCAATTCAATAATGTATCTCAAGATCTGATGTTCTTTGATGCACATCTCTCAACCATATGGGTAAAAAGACCTAAATGCAATATCTTTTTATTGGGAAACATCTTTGATTCTACATTAGCCACTATCCAATATATAATTTGTCTCAATTAATGATGAGTTCATAGGTAACAATAATCTAACTATTAATGACCCTGTTACATATCTAAAAGTTTAGGGATTTAAAAATGTAGTTTGAAATCATAACAAGGAATAGGTTTGCAATCTGATTAATTATTTAGCTGATGTCATTGGCACTATAAGACAAACAACATGATGGTATATATAATAATCATCAAAGACATAAAATCCAATTCTAGTAATTAGGAAATTTGTCCAAAAGTGATCTAGCATAAATCCAAAGTTAGTTGTTTGTTTCCTTTTATGAAGACTAAAACCATTTGCTTGATTGAATGACACAAGTTGTTTTTGTTGGTTGCCATTTTTTCAACATGTCTATGTTGAAGTCACCAACAATTAAGATTGGATATTTGTCATTTTAATTTGTCAATATGCTATTGACAAATCACTAATTTCTTGAATTCATGCTTTTGATGCAATGTAAATATTTGCATTTGTCAAGACAATTCCTTGGCAGCAGAAACTGGCAATCATTGACTCAATGTGGACTATTTTAAAATTGTATGTTTTTTCAACTAGCAAGTTTTTTTTTTTGTAATATGTGTGTTATGTAACCAAATCACAAAAGTAGAAGAAAAGATAGATCAATGACTTGAAAATAAGATTTTTCGAGGGGGCAACTTCCTTTTACATCACATAAATGAATAATTCTTGGATGATTTGAATGGTAAGACCTCCTTGGTATATATATGAGTCTAAAGGGTCAAAATATAATTAGGGCATACATAATTATAATAATGTAATGGTTCAACAATAAAATTAGTGGGATTTTATGAGGAACAACAATAACAATATGAGGGTTATACTAATATTATAGGGACCTCACATGGGCACAAAAGTAGCAATACGGGGGATACACTAGTATTATAGGGACCTATCATGCCCCTCTCCTTAAAAAATGTGTTCTCTTGAAAGCTTGAGAAGTTTTGGATACTTCTGTATGAAATGCTCATCCTCCCATGTGGAATCTTCAACAGGTAAGTTCTTCCGCTTTATGAGATACTATGAAATTAATCGATTTCGTAGCTATCAAATTCTTATTTCTGTGATTGCTTTAGGCTTCAATATGATTTTTACTCATCAAGTTCTGGAAATATAGTTTGACACGGGAGCTTGTCACCTATAACCTTGTTTAAGCATGAAACATTGAAAACTAGGTGTACTCATGAAGATGCAAGAAAATCCAATTTGTATGCAATAGTACCAATATTTTGCAACACCTTATAAGGGACATAGTACATGGGTGATAATTTATTATCCTTCTTAGCTTGCTTGAGGGAAATTTGTTTGTATGGTTATAGATGTAAAAATACCTAACTTCCTACATCAAAACTCCTTTCACTATGATGCTGATATGCCTGTTGTTTCATTCGATTATGTGCTAGAGTCAGGTTACCATTTAAGAGTTGGAGAACTTTTTTTTGATGCTTAATGTGATCCTCCATTACTTGAACCTTAGAATTGTCTCTTAAAGATGAAGTGATGGATGGTGGATGATATCCACAAAGTGTCATAAATGGGGTAATTTTTGTTGTGGTATGGAAGGGAGTGTTATACCACCATTCTTGTAGAGGTAACCACTTGAACCATTGTGCTTGTTTATCAGATTCAAAGCAACAAAGATATCCTTCCAAAAATTCATTCATTATCTTAGTTTTCCCATCAAATTTAGGATGATAAGATGAGTTATGAGCTAGTTGAGAACCAAGAAAAGAAAATAATTATTTCAAAAAATTTCTAGTGAAAATGGGATCTTTGTCACTTACAATAATCTTTGGGTTTCCATGTAGTTTTTAAACTATTTCCATAAATTCAGTAGCATTTGTGCTGGATTTGAAACGATAAGATAATGCACAAAAGTGTGCATACTTGGTAAGTATATCAACAACCACCACGATGAAACTCTTTAATTTTCACTTGGGTAAACCTATGAAAAAATCCATTAAGACCTCCTCCCAATGCTTAGATGGAATGAATAATGGTTGTAAAAAAACTCGTGGTCTTAATTATCTCCACTTTATTTTGTTGGAAAACCAAACATTCTGCCACAAAATTCTGAATATCAAATTTAAGGCCATCCCAAAAAAATTCTTTCTTAACCCTGTGGTAAGTTTCTAAAAATCTAGAGTTCCCTCATATAGGAGAGGTGTGCAATTCCAAAAGAACCTTTTGTTTTAGTTGGGAGTTCTTACATATATATAAGAGATCTTTTTACCATGGCGAATCAATTTTCCATATAAAAGTATTAGATGCACTGGGACCTTGCTACAAATTTTGAATGAGTGTCCATACCTCTTTGTAATTCTTCAATTAATCCCTTGCTTCAATAATCCAATTAGGTTAGATAATAGAAATGGCACAGAGAAATGATTCCACATCCTCATCCCTTCTTGAGAGTGCATCTGCAACAAAATTTTGCTTCCATTTTTGTAGATGATTTCAAAGTCATAACTTAACATCTTTGTGACCCATTTTTGCTTCTCTTATGAAGATAATATTTATTCTAAGAAGTATTTAAGACTATCATGATCTATTTTACCTTGAAGTATCTTCCCATTAGGGAAGGACGACATTTCTTTAGAGAATGTAGTATTGCCAACATTTCCTTCTCATAAATAGGTTTGTGTAAATACTTTCCCTTCATTAGATGACTTTCAAAAGTAACGGGTCTTCCTTCTTGGATTGAAAAAACGCCAATGCCATTTCTTGAGGCATCACATTCCACAATAAGGGTTTTTTTGAAGTATAGTGTAGCTAAGACTGGAAATTGGCACATTACCTATTTAAGATGTTCAAAGGCCTTAGTTTCTTCTGGAGTGAAAATAAATGTAGCTTTCTTTAGTAATTTTATTAGTGGTGTTGCTATTTTCCCATAATTCTTAATAAAGTTTCAATAAAACCCTGTCAACCCATGAAATCCTCGAAGATTCTTTAAGGTTGTGGGGATTTTCCATTTCTTTATGGATTTAATTTTGTTAGGTTCCACCTGAACACCCTCATGAGATACAATATGACAAAAATATTTCACTTCCTGTACCCCAAAGAGACATTTGGAAGGTTTTGCACATAATTAGTTTTCCTCCAATAGTTTTAGCACCCTATTAAGATGTTGAACATGATCTTTCCATGACTTGGTGTACATAAGTATATAATAAAAAATTACTAACACAGTTTTTCTAAGGGTGGGTTTCAAAATTGAATTCATCATACCTTGAAATGTTGATGGTGCATTAGTAAGGCCAAAAGGCATGACCAAAAATTAATAATGACCTTCATGAGTTTTGAATGTTTCTTTTGGAATGTCTTTTGTCTTCATTCTAATTTGATGATATCCTGAGCAAATATCCATCTTAGTGAAGTAAATTGCTCCATGTAGCTCATACAAAAATTCATCAATGACATGAATGGGAAATTTATCCTTAATAATGAGCTTATTTAGATCTTTATAATATGGACACACATGCCATGATCCATCATTCTTATGCACCAATACTATTGGAGAAGAGAAATAACTTTGACTATTTTGAATTATACCCGCCTCTAACATTTCTGTAACCATACGTTTAATTTCACTCTTTTGGGCATAGGGATATCTATAAGGTCTAATGTTTGGAGAAACACTTCATTGAATCAAGTGTAACATGATCATGATCAGAATAGATGGGCTACCTTTAGGAGTCTTAAGTACCTTGAATAATTGTCAAGGACTCTTTGGAGATATGGAAAAATGGATGACTTAGTTGTTTTAACATCTAGTGAACATAATTGTGAAATTACCGCTCATTGTTCCTTCTTAAAAATATTTGTCATTCCATTAGAGATAATTATCTTCTTAGGTTTCCCTGTGGTACCCATTAATTCAATTTCCTTTCCTTTCAAATTTTTTTTGAAGAAATGTTTTTGAAAACAAAAGTTATTGTCCACAAATATTATACCATTAGACTTGTAATAAAACACCCACGCCAGCCATTTGAATGGAAAGCATTAGAATGTTCACTGCATATTCCCCCATGGTTAGATTTATATTATGACACTTCCATAAGAAATTTATAGCTCCTCCATTTGCAACTGTCACTTGACACTTTAGTGATGGATATAGAAAGCAATTCAAATTCTTGGCTATCTTGCAATGAATAAAATTATGAGTACTACCTTAATCAATCAACACTATTACTTTTTTCTTCTTGATATATCCTTCTATATTGAGAGTTTGAGGACTGGTAATTCCTGCCTATGCATTACAAGATATGGTTGGATCCATTTCTCCTTTTTGAGCCTCTAGGATTGGTTCCTAGTGTATATCTTCTTATTTTGGCGTTTCTTGTTCCTGTTCTTCCTCCTCTTCACAATATTTCTATAGTAATTTCTTCTTACCACACTTATGAACTTTAGTGTATTTTCTATCACAACTGTTACAATGCATGTTTTTTCTTTTTTCCTCCAGTTGTTGTGGTGTCAACCTTGTAGGTTGTGGGAAACTAGGAGCTGGAATGCTTCCATCTTTATAGTTGCAAGTGATACACCTCCTTGTTTCCATAATTTTTCTTTCAACTTTTCTTTCTACGCTGATGCATTCTCTAATTCCTTATGTTCCCAAAGGTAAAATTCATGTTGAATATTGTCCTTTAAAGTCCCTATGAAGACATCAAATATATGCTCCCCTAGAATATCAATTACCTTGATATTCAATCTTTGTAAGTCCCAAATGTGCTCCCCCACTGAACCCTTTTGTTTGAGATTTATCATTTGGATAAAAAAGGTATTTCTCTTCATATCCTCATAATGTGCTATCAATTCCTCTGTAAAATTAATCCAAGTCACAAGTGCTTTACGAGAAAAAATCCATCAATACCATACAAATTGATTGGGTTCTAAATATAAATATGCAATGCATACCTTTTTTGTGTGTTCCACATTGTGTAGATCAAACAAATTCTCCATTTGTAGTATCCATGTTACCGGATCATTGCCATCAAAATTCCTCATATCGGTATTTGGAATACAGTTGGTCTTCATCCCAGAGTTAGGATCTATAAATTGTACATTCCTTTTGTTCTCATCAGAGGTTTCATGGAACAACTTTTCACTACTAGGAAACCTTTATTCTAACAAATTTGTCAAACCTTCCATGTTTTTTTTTTTTTCTTTCTTCTAAACCATCAATATTAGCTTCCAAGTCATTGTTTGTTGCTCTTTGTGATAGTGAAAATTGTTGCATTTGGTTCCTAATTTGATATATCGTGTTACATATCTTCTTCTTCATGCATCATAATAGAGCTTTCTGGGGACTTAATGGGAGGAATTTTGGAATTAATTAATGATATGTATGCTTCACTATGCCCTTTGAATTACTTCAAATAAAAGTTATGCAAATTAAAAAATATACACCTTTTAAAATATTGATTTTGAGCTTGGTGATAAGGCCAACCTTGAAAGTATAGTATATTTAACATTTTAGCCTCCCAAGGTCTAAAATTGAGTGACTTGGTAGCCCTTTATTTCTTCTTTCCAACCTCATTAGTTAGATTGAGATTGAATTATTCAAGATGAATTTATGCCAAATATCCCATTATGACTTGATTATGGATTGGTTTAGTAGAGTGAACTTGTACAATATTCCACACGTCACTGTTTTAACCTTTAGCTCTAAAATTGATACATGGAAAACTACATTCTGTTCTATTTTAGTAAATTTTTACGAAATTCAAATCCGATGCATGAAGAGAAAGTTAAGATGATTTTCCCTAAAATGTCTGTTTGAGACTGAAATATGGAGCATGAAAAAACCCTAAATTACTTGGACCATATCTCCTAAACTTTAGTGAAGTGAGGCCTGGAATTTTTACATGATATTCACCAAGATTTATACTATAGGTGGTAAAATTTTTGGTTTTTCAGTCCTCATAGGAAAAAATGTATAGTGAAAATACCAAGATGACCTGTTTGAAGCAGCAAAACATTAAGATCCAAATCTCAAATACTAAATGTTGTGTAATCAGATCAAAAAAGCACAATAAAAGATAGATCAATGGTTTGAAAATAAACCTGTTTGAGGGGAAAACCTATTTTTACATCACATAAATGAATAATTCATGGATGATTCTAATGACAATACTTCCTTGGTATATATAGGAGTCTAAAGGGTCAAAATATAATTAGGGCCAAGATTTAAATAATTATGTAAGGGCTCAACAATAACATTAGTATTATAGAGACCTAATATGGCCACATCAATAACAATATGGGGGCTACACTAGTATTATAGGGGCCTAACATGGGAACAAAAATAATAATATGGGGGCTACATTGGTATTATAGGGACCTAAAAATGTGATAACAACATGTAATTAGAACTGAAGAAATATAATTATATTCATTTGTAAATGTGTTATTTGTTGGATCTACAATTGTTTCTATTTGTTGGAAACATAGTATATCAACACTCATTAAATCAAAATCATTATTGATATCTTCCAAATGCAATGTCAAACTGCGTGTGTTTAATGAGCATATAACGAAGCACTCATTTATTTTCACTCTATGTAAACTGTGTTCAAGTTGATACAAAACATGTTCTAAAATTATTTTTATTTCATTAACAAATTTTTGAGAAAGAGAGAAGATTGTTTGTTGCAATTTGTTGATTAGTGGTTGAGGGGAAAGTACCCCTAGGGTCCTTTGGGTTGAGACTCTACCAGACTGAAAATTTCTTATTCAAAGAAACACACACACAACCATTATATTTACTGTAAGAAAATTCTAATGTTTAGGGTACGTACCTAAGGTCCTACGTTCGAGAAGGCCTTTAGGGTCCAAACCCTTCTTGGAGTTCCCTTCTTCTCCTTTGACCTGTAAAACAAACAAATCAAAGAACACAACAGTACATGGACAAATACTTATACACAAACCATATTCATGCTATAAAGTTAGTTATAATTTTTTTAAGTAACTACTTGCATAAGAATTCAAGACAAGAATCTCATAAGCACAAAGAAAGATTGTTTCGGGAACCAAGACGTGTTTCTTTATATAAAGGCAAGTAAAGTACATATAACGGAAAGATTTCACCTGAAACACCTTCAGCAGGCTCCAAGAAAAGCTTCCTCCCAGATTCGTTCCAGCCTCAAGCCTCCAACAAGAGCTCCTTCCAAGTCTTACTCAATGGTGATATAAAAGATGAATGATCACCAATACACATGGAAACAAGGGTTTCCTATGAAAAATGGGGGAAGTGCAGAAAGCACCAAGGACTTCAGACCTGGTCTAAGGGGAAAATCTCAGCATAATAATCTTGCTCTCCTTTTCTCTCTCCCTTAGGCCTTCCCTTTGATGTCTTTTTATACCATCTCCAAAGTAGTTTTTTAGTTAGGAGTTGGCTGGGAACAGTTGGGCCACGGGCACTAACAGGTGATCAGCAGGTAAAACCCGCGATCTCCGCCCGAAAATAAGGAATTATTTATTTTTTTAAGTGTTTTAATACATACACGCGGGTTGGGTATACACAGACCCGAGTTTACACGCGTTTAACTCAGGGCAATGTAGCGTATAAGGGATAAAACACTGTTTTTTAAATTTTAGGACCAGGTCTGGAAGGAGGGGTTGCCCTAGGCCATGAGTGCAGCATCACAAACCATAAGAGTGAGATTTGGAGCTATAACAGATGCCCCCTAATATATGAGGTCAGAAGGGGAACATGATGGCCGAAATATATTATGTAAGTACATGGAAAGGAAGTCTGTCGAGAAACTGAGGAGGACTTCACCAGAATTCAGCCTGCCAAGCCACCAAAAGGAGATCAGAAAGAAACACTGTCTGAGGCGGGCATACCCATGCTCAGAAAAAGTAAAGCATGTCCGAATATCAAGTACAAGCGGATCCACTAAGTATACAAGTATAAATGACTGGAAGATACATAATGGATCATCTAATCATAATGAGCAAGTACATGTCTGAATATCACATATAAGACTGTCAATGATGCTGAAAGATGCAATGGATCACTGATATCAAAGACTGATCCCAAAAGGTACCAACTGAACATGATGGAATAGGATGGTACTACACTGCAAACTCAGGTGCCAGCATATAGAATGTCGCCATGACTGACTGCAACATATAAGGTGGAGTGGTATCAACTAGCAGCAACAGGAGCAACTGTCAAGTGAACCAATGAATGCTGATACAACCTGAGGTCTTCACCGACCGCCGTGGTACATTTCTACACCATGGGAATAAATGATCTGAAGTCGACCATGTGAGAAATCATTTGATTACCGGTCATTGATGTATACCGTTAACAAACGCGAGACTACTCACCGATAATGATAATGAGTGTCAAGGTACCCAGTACAATCTAACAAGTGTGAATAGATTAGCTGAAGTCGAACACCTGTAAGAATCTATCGATCAGGAGACAATAATGGTTTCCCACTGTCGATAGCGAAGGATCTGCCACTAATGACTGCAAACCCCAAGGTACTGCCAAATGGACTCTAGATCTTTGCCCCAAAGAAATGAGTTGG
This sequence comes from Pinus tabuliformis, assembly GCA_031772625.1. NCBI lineage: Eukaryota > Viridiplantae > Streptophyta > Pinopsida > Pinales > Pinaceae > Pinus > Pinus tabuliformis. The sequence goes on from CM062817.1 coordinate 1,576,093,773, forward strand.
AGTCGATAGGGAAAGATCCGCTAGAAGGAAGGCATTAAGGCATCCTCCATCAATCTAGCGCGAGTGTAACCCGTAGGCCAATAATGTGGAAGGAATCAGAGAAAAAAGATGTAGTAACCCAACCGAAGTACGTTTCCGGCATACACAAGATGTGTCTAGCGCACGGCAGAAACCCTCTGAACCAACCAATAATGAAAGCTGACACAGAGGCGAGGTATCCACCAATAGGGTCAAATGGAAACCAAGGTACTGCACGAATCCCAATGTGTGATAATGTATGCTGATGTCGAACACAAGGGCAACCACTCAGTCAAATACCCATGATACTGATCGATGTTGAGCACAAGGTGACCTATCAATAATGAAAATAGGGCCAAGGTGCGGCTCTAGGCCTGTCCCCAGAGCAAGGTGTCGTCGTCGATAAGGACAAGACCCGCCAGCAAGAAGTCAATGGGGACCTTCTCAAACCGGCACGAGTAAAGGACCAATATAACTGATGTGATGATAGACATGATACTGACAACCAAGGATGGCCGACTGAAAAATGAGTCAAGAGACACCGCAGAGAGGCTGACTCGGGCTAACTTCCCTTGAACAAAAGCACGACTCAACGTGACTATGTGGCAGCATATGATGACTCTGTATAAGTTTGCCATGCAGGAGGCACGAACGAACCCTCCATATGATTGGAAGAGATAACCAATCGGGGGAGAACTGACTCAATAACAAGGTTATGGCATACCTAAGTCAAACTAAATCCCACCCATGCAGAGGAGACTTTGTTTTGAGTGCTTTGTTCAAGGGCAACACAACTGACTCTAGCTGCCAACAATAAATGGAAATAATGTCCCTGTTCCCGCTCTTTTTGGAATATTTATTTTTTTGTCTTTTTCTGTTAAGTCGGAAAAAGAATAAAAGAATGCTATGGTACAGTGGAAAGAACGGGTGTCAGTGAAACAAATGATATAGTTCCTGGGAAAGGAACGTTCCTATGCTTAATGCAGGGAGGTGAACACTGGTCAGTGACACTCGGAGGTATGTTCCTTCCACGGATCAGGGTATGTCAAGCTGCAGAAATCAAAGGTATGCAAGGTTGATTTTGTAGATGTCATGGTCAAAAGTTGGCTTAAACACGAGTCCAAGTGAAGCTGGCTCTAGGCCAAAAGGTGCAAATGGTCAACATGCAATGCAGAAGTACAACTCGACACACATAGGAGCCTGTAGGGTATATGGCCAGAACGAAGCGAAGAAGCAAAGAGGAATGAGTCTTCAATGCATAAGTCATGGCAGGACTACAGAGGACTCCCGAGCCTAGGGATGAAAAATCAACATGAGTGCCAAGTAACAAAAAGGTACTAACTAGGGCACCCATGATAAGGTAGGCTCTACCACACAAGTCATGATACTTCTAAGTAATGAGAAGGTTCCACACCATAACTTGGTGGGGTCAATCCTAAGGCAAAATGGAAAAGGAAACTGATAAGTGCACAATGCAGGCAGAAAAACATAACCTATATGCCAGTTTCGAGAACCAATACCTGTCAGAACGGACCAACCATAAACTTCCAAAGGAGAAATCTTCCAAGTTCTGTAAATATAACTAGGAACACTAGACACGAAGTTAATACATCCCACATACAAACTTCATATAAGATCTTGTGTTATAGAATAGAAAACTTGAAAATGCGTACCTCATATATACAATATGGTACAGGGAACCACGCAGCCTTGCAGCTTACGCATAATAGTTCTTTTGGACAAACCCCTTGTAGGGATCAGACCAAGGACTCCTTTGGTAGTCATAACTCATGGCTTCAAAGAGTTCCTCCTGTGAAGGCAAAACAAGTTCTAAGAAATCATGAGAACTACAAGGATCAAAAGAGGGAATTAAAGGGTCCCATGTCCCTATAGGATGAATCTCTCGGTCAACTGCCGGGACCAAGTCCCAAGAAGGAGAATAATAAGTCAAAGGATCCTTCTCAGAAGCAATTGAACATTGAGGACTCAATGCCACATAATTCACCCGTGGCGGGGTAGAGTCTACTTGAACACTTGGAAAAAACCAAGGGGCATTCTGCAGTAAAGTTGAATTAGGGTGGTGATTATCAGATGCAAGCTGATTGATCGTGACAATATTCCCATTATGAGGAAAGCACATTACTCGAAAGAGTGAAGACACCACAACATTCATAGCATAGACATAATCATGCCCAAGTATCATATTAAAGTCTAAAGGGCTATCAACCACCATCATATCGATTAAGACAGTCTTCCCACCTAAAGTGATAGGCACTTGAGGAAGAACACCCATAGATTCACCAGGTCTTCTATCATAGGCTAACAACTGACTCTGAGCTGTCAACAACTTTGGGGAACCCAAAGCTTTCCAAGTCAAAGAGGATATAATACTTGCAGAGGATCCTTCATCCACCATACATTGATAGACATTTGTGGAATTCACTCTGACCTTTATTTGGAAAGGTGCAGTGGAAGGAAGACGAGTCTCAACAAGACTACCCCAATCAAAGGAAACACTCTTAGAACTTGGAGGGGGAACATTCGAAGAAACCAGAATGCCCCCTATACTAGAAGACTCTGTACTAGAGATCAAACAAACTCTTTTGTTAGGCACTTCACCCCCCAAAAGAGGAGTGTAATCGGCTAGCGATTGCACTGGCTTTACCACATTATCAACCAATGGTTGATGGGATTGATGAGAAACCATATCAGATCTAGGAGTAGAAGTACTTTCAGACTCGGACCATATCTTTTGAACCTCTGGAATACCAGGGCATAAATGAGTAAGATGGTCTCCCTTGCATATCTTACAAGGGAACTTAGGTTTAAAAATTCTACGTCCAGGTTTCTTATCAACCTCCATTTCGCCAGCATGACTAGTAGTGGTTGGCGGAGAGTCCTGAACATGACTTGCAGAGGTCGGTGACTCTTTGCTAGTATGACTCGTAGTGACTAGACCTGTGCCCCCAGCATGACTTGCAGCGGCTGAAGACTCATCTTCAACATGACTCGCAGAGGTTGATGATGAAGTGTTAGTGTGACTTGCAGTGACTAGACTTGTGCCCCCAGCATGACTAGCAGTGGCTGAAGGCTCATCTTCAACATGACTCGCAAAGGTTGATGATGAAGTGCTAGTGTGACTCGCAGTGACTAGACTTGTGCCCCCAGCATGACTAGCAGTGGCTGAAGGCTCATCTTCAACATGACTCGCAGAGGTTGATGATGAAGTGCTAGTGTGACTCGCAGTGATTAGACTTGTGCCCCCAGCATGACTAGCAGTGGCTGGAGGCTCATCTCCAACATGACTTGCAGAGGTTGAAGATGAAAGGATAGACTTATTCTTCTTCTTTGACTTCCTTTTTCTCCTTTTTTTAGATTTCTTGTTGCAAAAAGAAGGAGAAGAAGGAATCCCAGATTTCTCTTTGAAAGAAGATGAACAATGAGCACCCATGTGATGCCCTTGAAATAAAGCATTCAACTGAGAAGCTTCAAGAGCATTTGGAATATTCGGAGTGGACCACAGCCAAACGGGTAGTCCAACATTCAACCCAGGAATATTCAAAGTGGCCATCAAGGGAGTACCAACGTTTCCAAAGAAAGGAAAAGCACAAGGATCCCCTTTCGGGAGGGCACCTTGGTTGGTTTCCACGGGAATATTGGCCATATCAAACTGTTCCAAAGACCCCTTCCCTTGCGGGAATATAGAAATAACTCTTCAAAGAATATGGATAAGCAATCAAAACCTTTTCCCTTGAGGAGGCAACTCCACAACTTCCGAAAAACGACCAAAATCCTTTCAAGAGCGGTAGAGTGGTAAGCCAGTCACTCAGACCACAAAGTCCAAATGTGACTAGACAAAAATACCTAAAGCCAACTATATACAAGGAGCAAAGAGAACTCACTATAAAGTCCCTAAAGATACAGCCAGTCAAACAACTTCCAAGTATTTCCGCTCTGGGTGATGAGGACCGGACACCAAAATACAAGAAAGTGGAATTAGGGGCCTTTCGAAGATAGTCTGGGATAATGACGGCCCAGTCCTATCAGCGAAGGTAACAGAGGAAGTTACACTGACCTCCTAACAATAGCCTGCACCGGTGCAAGCCCCCAAGCTTTGCAAGGGTGCCCTCCAGTAGTACTGTCGAGAGTGATGCAACGTCAACCTCAGGTGCCACGAGATTCCCCTCCGTAGCCACCTGTGTAGATCCCTAGGAGAGGCAACTATGGGCACCAACTCGTCGTAGAAGCCAGGCGGAACAGTCGTGAGGTAAGTTCGGACAAGTAGGAGAGGGGTTATCTCTCTTCCCTGTCTTCACAGACCCTCGTGCTTAACTCCCAGATCCAGAGCTTTCCTGGTCTTCCTAACGCTATTGGATTTTATCTCGTTATTCAGACTCCTACGTTTGACATTTATATGGCCTTGGAGAGTTAACTCTCCACTCGCCTAATCCAAGGCCCTAAAATCCTAATCTTTTTGGTGTAACTGACTAAAACAAAAAGTTCTAGTGAATTTTAGTTAGCGCTTGATTTTATTAGGCTGTTCTTTAAGTCACAAGGTAATGGAGATGAAACTAGTGGTGTTTTTTGACGCAAAAGAAATTAACAAAACTTAGCTACATGCATATGCACTTTTTGTTTTCGATGAAGAGCAATTTCTATGAGGTTCAGAGGTACTTCTAATGTAAACCTATTTTTTTTGCTTTCTTTTCAAACTCCACACTCACAAAAGCTAACAAAGCTATGTATGCATAAAAAGGGATGCAAATCTATCCTAATGCAACAAATATATGTGAATGCAAGATTTTAAGACTACTCTGCAAACAAAGAAGGAAAGTTGCTCACTTATCAAATTTGTCTTGCCACTAAAATGCTTAGATAGAATATGATGTGCTACCAATCATTTCGTCCAAACAATAAAAACTAGTTCTAAGATAAACATAAAGCACTTTCACTTCGCAAAAAAGGAAATCAAATGAAAAGCAAGTTTAAGAAAGCCAAACTTAAAAATTTCAAAAGATTTTCTTTCAATGAAGCCAAGAAGTCCTTTTCAAAGAATGCTCTCAAAAATACTGACACCAATGATTGATGAATAGGCAACCAAACACTTTTGTGAATTGACACCTTTCAAATGATGAAAACCCAACAAAAATAAATGCGTTTGAAATCGCTCATGACAATCAAAAGCAACAATGAAAGTCCAAAAGATCAAAAGACAAGTTTCAAGAAAATGGTAACAAACAATTTTCCCGAAACTAAGGAGCAAATGGTCACAAAAATGGTTTCGTTAAGTAAACAAAAGGGTCACCGAAACAAAATTAACACAAAGATTGAATCCAATCTTCTTACTTTGCCAAAACAGAGCAGTCAAGATTCTTAACCAGAAATCTTGTATGTCAAAAAAAAATGACACTTGCAATCAATGAAAACAAGACTAATACTCCTTATAACTAGAGAGAGTTCAGAACAAGATGCCCCTGTTAAACAGAGGACTGTTACTGGAAAATGACTGCTTCAAACTGACCCAAACCACCAGACAAACATTCAGCAAAAAGAAAATTTATAAATCCTGAAAATTATGTAATATACGTGCCTGCAGTGATGTGCAGAATGCGTGTACACGCGACTGTAACTGAGGAAAATTGCGTATACGTGGGTTCACTTAGTTCAACTTGCGTATATACGCTTCTGTAATCCAGAAAAACAACGTATCTGAAGATTTTCAAGAAAAATAAAAAATACAGACTGAAAAACTAGAAAATCTTAGAGTTTAAGAATAGATCAGACAGTCAGAGCCAGCAAACAGAGAGGCTGAGCCTTGATTGGCTTGAAGACTACCCAAACTAGGAACAACAAGAGTGTTGTTCCCCAGCGGAGTCGCCAATTCTGGTTGAGGGGAAAGTACCCCTAGGGTCCTTTGGGTTGAGACTCTACCAGACTGAAAATTGCTTATTCAAAGAAACACACACACAACCATTATATTTACTGTAAGAAAATTCTAATGTTTAGGGTACATACCTAAGGTCCTACGTTCGAGAAGGCCTTTAGGGTCCAAACCCTTCTTGGAGTTCCCTTCTTCTCCTTTGACCTGTAAAATAAACAAATCAAAGAACACAGCAGTACATGGACAAATACTTATACACAAACCATCTTCATGCTATAAAGTTAGTTATAAAAATCTTTAAGTAACTACTTGCATAAGAATTCAAGACAAGAACCTCATAAGCACAAAGAAAGATTGTTTCGGGAAACAAGACGTGTTTCTTTATATAAAGGCAAGTAAAGTACATATAACGGAAAGATTTCACCTGAAACACCTTCAGCAGGCTCCAAGCAAAGCTTCCTCCCAGATTCGTTCCAGCCTCAAGCCTCCAACAAGAGCTCCTTCCAAGTCTTACTCAATGGCGATATAAAAGATGAATGATCACCAATACACATGGAAACAAGGGTTTCCTATGCAAAATGGGGGAAGTGCAGAAAGCACCAAGGACTTCAGACCTGGTCTAAGGGGAAAATCTCAGCATAATAATCTTGCTCTCCTTTTCTCTCTCCCTTAGGCCTTCCCTTTGATGTCTTTTTATACCATCTCCAAAGTAGTTTTTTAGTTAGGAGTTGGTTGGGAACAGTTGGGCCACAGGAACTAACAGGTGATCAGCAGGTAAAACCCGCGATCTCTGCCCGAAAATAAGGAATTATTTATTTTTTTAAGTGTTTTAATACATACACGCGGGTTGGGTATACACAGACCCGCGTGTACACACGTTTAACTCAGGGCAATGTCACGTATAAGGGATAAAACACTGTTTTTTAAATTTTAGGACCAGGTCTAGAAGGAGGGGTTGCCCTAGGCCATGAGTGCAGCATCACAAACCATAAGAGTGAGATTTGGAGCTATAACAATTAGCTAAAGATATTTAATGTCTTTGACACGAGAAATTGATACATAGACAAGTCCATGTTGTTTGACTCCTTTTGGATCAAATGCCAATTTGTCCATTGTTAGTCCTTGTGATCGGTGGATTATTTGGGCACATGCCAAATGAATAGGGAATTGATCTCAACGAGAATAGATTCTATTGTTTAATTCAATGTATCTATATACTCTGGTATCAGTGTCCAAGTAGGAGGCATGTTGTTTTTGAAACAATGATACATTTTGTTTCGTTGTATTTTTCTGATTGCTGGATCTGCAAATTCAATCCAAACAATGTCATTGTCATAGTTTGTGTTTGTTTTAAGGATGCCTTCAACACCATTGACAAATCTGTCTCCTATGTCACAATTGCCACCTATTAGTTTGATCAAGATTCCCTTTTTAAGGACAATAATAGAAGGCAAATCCATTTTCATGTTTTCGTAGTTATTTGTTATTGTTGAATCTATTTTCTTATCAATGACATTCAAAGTGATTATTTATGAGTCAATGAGAGATAATATTTTTGCATTGTGTTCTTAGAAGTCTTTTCTTAAGTAGAAGAGATATGGGAATGTTGAGTCATTTGGTTCTTGTATATAACAATATTTATTTAAATAAGCAATGTATTCATTGGTATGCGAACATGTTCTAATTCTATTTAGAATTGATATGGAGTGTTTGTTTTCTTATCAAAACATTTGACATTGTCTCTCCAAAAATTATAACTCAGTGTCCTAGCCTTACAACCAGTTTGTTTAAATATCCATTTATCACATACAAGTTGCACTTGGAAAAGATTACCACAAAACATAATATCAAGATTTCCAAATAGTGTTGTTCGCATATGCAATATTTCACAAAGCCTTTTGTCAATGTTATATATCGTTGAGATCCTATTAACTATGTTTCATTTATAAGAAAATGCCTAAGTTGTCCATATTATTTGGTTAATAGATCCAATGTATTATAAGTTAATGACACCATGCTCCAAGGTGAAAATGGAAAATGAAATGCTAAATGAACTGTAACACCATTTTCAATATATACAACCTTTCCAGGAAATGCAACAATGCATCCTTTTTTCTAGAGGATCACTTTGCAATGCTCTATTGTAATGGTGCAACAATGCATGATAGATTTCTTGTGCAATAAATGTTTTTCATGTTCCTGCACCACCAGTTAAAAATACATAAATTGGTATTAATCTTTATTTTTGCATGGGATAATATCTTTTGTTATTTCCATTTGTTTTTTGTTAAGATTTCTTCTAATGTCATAATAGGCTATTGTGTCCAAAACAAAAGGTGTTTAGCTAGTTCAATTGTTGTTGCAACAAAGTTACAACACATCTTATGTTTTATGTCATACTGGATATCATATTTTTCATTTTCTTCGAAGTCACTATGATCATTAGTAGGAATGCCAAATGAAAATAGTTTGTAATTTTGGATGTCAATTTCACTTGCTATAACATTGATATCACCCCATGATGTGATTCCAAGGAATATGTTTTTTCAATGGAATAAATAACATGTTTCCGAGCGAAATATGCATAAGTCCATGTTGCATGGTTTGGTTTTAGGTTGTTTTCATTTTCTCTATACGGAATGTATAACATGAATTTTTCTTTGTAATAGTTTTCAAGATCTTTGTTGCTAATTATCGTGTACGAATCATATGATAAATGCATGCTTTTTTCTACTCGAATATCATTTTCTACTTAAATGTTTTGAAGTATATTCTACTAAGAAAATACATTCAAATTCAAAGGGACGTTCAATGTATTTTTCAGTGTTTGATGAGCACATGATATATTCATAGTCATCAGGCTCTTGTTCCAAGAGAAGGAGTCTCTTGAGAATGCATGTTCACTTTTCAGTTGGATATGTGTTAATAAAGGTCACTTTTCAAGAAGATGAAAACAAAGGTAATGAAAGAATAATATGGACAACTTATCTACTTAACATTTGTTGCATATTCAAGAATGCATTTATGAGTTTTCAAATAGTTTGAATTTTTCTATTTTCATTGCAAGAACACTCTTCCTTATTTTTTCTTTTCTAATGTAGATGTCATTGTCCGATTCATTTTTTTCATATAGGAACTATAATATGAAGTTGCAACATATGCATCTAAGATGAACTACACATCTGTATTTTCCTCGCACAATGATGAGATTTTATTTGCAAAGACATTTATCCAAAAGTCAGATGGTTTCCTATGTAGTAATATGAAAGGGCATGAAACACAAGAGTAAAGGAGGGAAATGTATTCAGGCTCTTCTATTCCAAGGCTTTTTAATAAAACATCAAATGTTATGTTCGTAACATAGGTTTTGTTTTCCATAGTAAAATAATTTTTTTTTCAATTGTTCATTTTTATTAGAACTTTGTTCAAGTGGTTCTAAGATAATTGTTATACTCATTGGAGGAAATGGGAAATTAAACCTACAAACAAAGTGACGATATTGTTTGCAAGTTGCAGTGTGATGATGTGTTTGTATTTTAATCATTTCTTCAGACGACAAATCTGAATCAGAAGACAAATATTGGTCAATAAATGAAATAACATCATGATCAAAATAATGTTGAAACACTAGTACAATTTTTATCCAAAGCAAGCCATTTTCATGTTCGGTTCCTTTGCTTTGGACTGTAATGAAAAAAATGTCTTCTACTTTTCCAAAAAATTATCATCCTTAGAAATCAAAGTGCGTAGCACTAAGATTTTATGCCTATAGTACCGACTACAAATGACTGGATGATATTTGATAAATGTGTTGATTTATGTTTGAATAATTACATTGTCAGTTGGACACATGATATTGGATGCATGTTTTCTCAATGCATCCCTCAATGGACTCCAAAGATGGCCAACAGTTGCAAAAGTCGCAAAAAATCTAGGCTGACAAAGTTGACATATCATTGCGAAAATGTCTTCTCTAAGGCTTTCAAAATAATCAGGTGATGTATGCTAGTCTCTGTAACATTGGATGTGTTCTAGCCTCGAAATTTAGTGGAGAGTCTAGAATACATGAGATCTCCATAACCTTGAAATCATCTATGGAAATTCTACCTAGAGATGGCTTAATTACATTATTAACCAATTTTTTTAATGTTTCCTATGTCTGAAATTAGGAAAACTAGTTAATTAATCAGAATTAATTAAGTCAACATGAAAATTATCTAGAAAACCACATGGATTGATCCATAAATGATCCGAGCCATCGCTTAAGATTTAATCTTGGCCTTTGGAGTCCCAACATGAAGATATAAGAAGGGATCAATGTGGTGATTGAGAATATACTAGAATCATTTGGAGAATTCAATTTTCCAAAGTCGCAGCAGTTAGTTACCGGAGAGTTCGATCTTTAGTGAGGAACCAAAGATAGTGAGGGTCAGGGACAATGAGGCTAGAGAATTTTTTCTAGATCCAGCGAGTGCATTTGTGGAGAAGAAAATTTTTCTCTAGGAGGCTATGGAGTCGTGGTGCATAGGCCTCAGAAGGAAGTTCGATTAGCTGAGAGAGGAAGACATCTTTAGTTTCAGAGGCTGGGAAGGAGTCCCAGAGTACAGAAGAAAATTTTTCCTAGCCAGTAGCAGGTAGGCCAACTTGAATAATAGTTAGTTGAAGAGGCACATAGAGTAGGAAGCTTCACAGTAACGTAGAGCCTACGTAGGACCAGTTGGATGGCTTTCTCTTTAGTGACAGTCGAGAGCCGAAATTTCCTGGGGTGAGGGTAAATTTCCTTCTAGTATTTTTCCCAGTATTTTCTCTATAGGATAGCCTCTAGTATTTTCCTAGTTGCTACTGGCAATCAATGATTTCATTGGCATCCTCATGATCTGATGAATCAAACTGGGGGGTAGATGAGAAGCGAAAAAATTCACCCTCTGCGTCTTACCTCAATCAAAGGGCATTTTTGTATGTTATCCCACATCACTCTGCACTTGTGGAGCTATTTGATGAGAGGACGGCGGATAATCACTCGTTACAATGATCACGCACCTTTATGATTGCGCAACTTCATCACCAAAGTATGCTAAGTGAGGTTTGAATTTCAACTTCTTCATAGGATTGATAGATTTTGTAAGGAAATATTCAAATATGTCCATGAGATACTGGAATTTCATCTGACTTCTCGGCACTTCAAACTGCAACACACGAAAGTGGTCCCAAAAATCCATAGGCGATTCTTGCAGAGTCTTCTGTTGTTTTAACATTTTTTTGTCAAGGTTCTGGATCAAAATGATGGAAAGTAGATTCAATGAGATAACATAACTTCTCAAGTGAGTGCAAACTACTGGGTGGCAGACCGCAACACCATTTTTGTAAGCATTTGGGAAGTGTGTGCAAGCATCAGGCTGGCCTCTTCATCAGAGAAGTCAGCTACATCATCGAGAAATGCATATAAGTCTTTTAAGTACGTAGGCCAAGCCACTTCACCTTCACCATCATACGTGGATTCTGACAAGAGATCAAAAAACTCCCTCGTGATGTCCAGAGGTTTGACATGCGAAAAACATCGTGGAGGGATGAGTCTGACAGTATCCATTACAGATATGTGAAGATTCAAAATAGGATGAGAGGACACAGCTTGTCATCTGGCCCTCATTATAGCATGAAAAATGTTGACAGTACTCAACCCACTAACATTTCAGGGGATATTCCCAGTAAGAAATCGCAACTAGACCTCACATCATTTGGTGTAGGAGTCCTAGCAGTGGCTCGTACGGTATCGCCTTGAACGCGGTTGTGCACAGACATAAGTAAGATGTCCTTGTTGGTAGCAAGGGTGTGACATGCACAACAAGCCAAGGAAGGTGCATGAACGGTTCTAACACACAGAAAGTGGGGTGAGTGCGCCACTTGGAAACCTGCGGAAACACGTGTCTTGGAAGGGAACAAACGAGAAAAGATGTATCAAAAACTGAAAGGCAGGTGAACCCACAATCCAAATTGATGGTTAAACTAACAAGAAAATTAAGTAATATTCATACATACATATGCAACAAGAGTCCATACATACATGCGTAAGCAAACATATACATATATCATTAGAGTAACCAAGATAAATGAAATACAATAACAACATATGCATGAAGCATGCTAGCTTTGTTATATTAAGAAGTGAAAGTTCTAAACCTACAGTAAAACCATGACCAACCACTAGTCCCGATAATGGAACGTTACAGTCATTGCCACCTCCTCCTCCAAAGAGATGTACTAGCTCTGCATTGTGGAGAAGTCAAGGCTTGTTACAATACTCTCCAAGCTTTCTCTAAGATAGTCCTATAGAAAACTTGGCCGCCCAAAGGCCAGTACAATGAGTTATGAGGTTTTATAAATATCGATAGGTGGGATGACCCTTGACATTCCCCTTTGTGACTGTTCACCTACCCTCATGACTCTTCAACTACTTTATGACTATTACATTCAACTATCGACACTTGGACTTTCACTTTAAAAGATGTTACATACAATCTTCACATGTACTCATGTGAGACAAAATATGCTTGAGCATGCCATGTAAGACATCACTAAAACTAGGACAACCATGGGAAGATCAACTCTTCAACATCCTCGCCATGGTCGACTGTGGCGAACTGATGCCAAGCTTGGTAGTCCATGATGGTGGTTGTGTACTCTGTGGTAACATCTTTCTGGAAATGAACTCTTGCCTTTGTTGCATCCGGGTACACTGATTTGGCTCCTCTATCGAACTCATCTGATAACATGCGAATCTTCGTATTGAGTGCGGGTGGACCAATGAAATACTGATGCATAGTGTCTGCGTTGATTGCCAAGTCCGCTCTGGTGTCTATATGCATCAAATCGTCAAAATACATGTCCAACTCTAGTCATAATTGATTCGTTTTCTTTTCCTCGATGAGTGTCCCAATGGATGCGATCGCATGCACGCACACAAAAACATGTATGCTTCTGAACACTCATGCATGTGAAGCCTGCAAACTGGTGATGAGCTGTGGGAGTTCTTCATAGTTCTGGATCTGACTCCAGATGCTTGGCTTCAACTCCACCACCTTGGGCTTCATAAATTTACGCAAGTGTAATGGGGATGCCTTGTATCTCATTTTCCATGTTTGCAGGCGGTTGACAACAGCATGTAGATTTGACAAGAGACATGCTCTCGTAGCACAACACTACTGCCAACCGTTGAGATGGACAACTACCTTATTCACGGTACTGAATCTAGAATACAACATCCGCATCACTGTCTCAAGGGATGATACTTCATCCAGTATCTCTTTCTTTAACTCTTGTTTGGAGGATGTCGTAACCTATTCTCCTCCCTGCTGGCTGTCTATAACTCCTTAGCCATTCGCTCATTCTCTGCTATCAAGAAATGAACACTTGAGCTAGTCGTTTAAGAATATGATCTAGTAGCATCGACCAATGTTGCTGGATTCTTGTGCACGGCAAATATGATCACTCATTCTTCAAAATGCGTAGGAGATGGATGGACATCCAGAGTATCCACTCTACACGATTACACAAATCTATGTTGTGACTTGTCGAATGATATGTTGTGCATCTCTACTTCTGGATTGTCTTCAAGGATATCAGTATATCCTTGATCGTTTAGGACTTACTTTGCTTCTGGATTTGGTGAAACTGGTGGGTCGAACTCTTGGCTATAAGGCATGAGGTCAATATCCTGTTTGGACTCTGGCTGCTCCATCTCTGTATCCATCTTCTCAAGTATCTATTCAATATCTTGAGCAAAGTCCTGCTCGTGCGACTTCTCACCATGTCTAATTCGTTCCATCTCCTCGGATGATTCTACAACCTGTATGGTCGCAATTTCATCAATATGTGCATGTTGTACCTCCTTCTGTGTCTTTCCCTGAAGCGCTTCCTTCTCCCATATGTGCAACTCTTGTTCTTCTCAGAGTTGTTGCTTCAACTCATGCAACTCCTTCACTGTTTCCTCCATCCTCTGTTTATCTCTTTGCCTTTGCGCATTCCTCCTACCATGTTGTCGCCTCTTCGCCTCTATCTCCAATGCTTCTTTCTTCACAAGTGGGTTTGCTTTGAACTTGCAACTTTGTTCTACCTTTGCGATGTCAACAATCTTTCTCTTACCTTTGTCACATGCAAGTACGTCACCCCCTATTGCTGCTAATGATGGTGCTGTCCTCGATGATGCTTTGCACTGCTTTGCTAACCATTCCTTAGCTATGCCGACTGGCTCATTGAGCTTGGAGAAGCTGTGACAATATCTCCATGGGTCTTCCTCAGCCCGATGACACGCCCTGTGGATCCAATGAAATTTAACTCTGTCATAGTGGTCCTCTACATAGTAATGCGGGTCATATGGATTAAAGCTTCTGGTTCCAAAAGTAAATATTTTGAACTCTTCTATCTCAACATTAGCATGCTTAAGATTATGTATCTCGTACAACTCGATCCGCAAAGGAAGAGTGGGCTAGGGTGCCTTCTTCTTCCGATGCAGTCTAGATGACAGCCCTGTCGAGATGTGGTACGACACTTTTTGCATGATGAATTTGTCCATGGAAAAATTCGGTAAAACATGTGAAGGTTTTTCCACGGTGTACATCCATATGAAGGTGCCAAGAGGCGAGGCATACCAATCTGCTTTGTCGATCAATGCCTCCATTTCTGCTTGTGACACGAAGGGTGGATCCTGCTCAAATATCATCTTGTACATCGGAGTGACAAAATGGTTTGACAACTGTGTGATGACTCCGCGGAAGCTACAATTAGAGAACAGTCTGCAGTAAGTGTGTATAAAGGTTTTTGCTGATGTCCATGCCCAACCCAAGCCTAGGAACTTCTCACGGGCAGAGACTGCATCCAGAATGTATGCAGACATGTATATCTCTACTTGCTAACCTTTGGGAGGCTTCCGAGCTCCTATCACCTGTTCCATCAGCCTATGAGCCAACATGTTGGACCAATTTCATGGATTTCCTTCACTGGCCAGTTGGTCCAACGTGATCACCCAACTTTGCGGTAAGGTCTCCATGCTCTCTTGGCCATACAAGAAGCATGCAAAGATGACCAAGTATTTATATGCCTTCCGCAGTATATTCATCTTGTAAAGCTGGTTGGCTGTCATCTTGAACTTGGCTGGATCTTTCGTCCAGCTCTTCAAGATATCCCTGGAGTTTGCACTGCTACTGGGTCTGCTGAAGGGTGTCTCCATTATGATCACTGGCTGTGGCAAGTGGTACATCTGCTGATAGTCCTGTGCCCTGAAGGTAGCAATCTCTGTCCTATTGACATAGCTTAACACCATCGTCTTTGGATAAGTGCCCGACACAATCTAATGTATGATGTCCTTGCATGGAAATACAAGATACCTGCATGCAATTAGGTACATTCTAGAATTGTGAATATTCACATAGACCCTTTGGTTTGCTAGATCTTCCCCAAATGTGCTTGAGAATGTAGCATTGATATCATGCCATTTTAAATTGATGTCTTTGTCTACGAGCATCTTGGTGTCTTCATAAATTGGTAAACTCATAGACACTTGATCAACTGCATCTCCAAATGTGCTTTCGTTGGTGTCCTTTGAACCTACTCTCTTGGAGGCAATTCAACCTAAACTACTAAGAGACAGATCAAAACTTGCTATACCTAGAGACATGGCAACATTCATGGCAAGAAATCTGTCAGTTGAAAACCAAAGAAAAATTGAGGACTATCCTGCAACATACCCGAGAGACTGATGTCAAGGATTGTGCAATTTTCACTGGGAGGCTGGGAGACTGACTGTCAGAACTATGTAAAACATAGTCTACACTATCAGGAGGCTGGTTGACTTTTGGAATTGCGTAATCCAGGCTGACCTACTGGGGCTGAGATTATGCAATGCAAAATTTAAGTCAGCAAGGCATGCAAGCCTTGGGACCGCATTGCGTAATTTTCTGGGCTAGTAGAGCACTTCCTCTTAGAATTGCACAGAGCAAGCCTAGAGCACAATGTCTAGCCAGTTTTGCACATTTTTTTGGAGGAAGGTAAAGCCTGCCATATCATAAATGCACAATGATGTCCGAGCAAGGCAAGGCCTGGGCTAAGGTTGCCTAAACCCACCGACGGGAGGCTGAAAACATATGGAGCTTCGAATGCATGGCGAAACTAAGTGTAAGAAAGAGTGAATGGTCATGCATGCAAATAGAGAATACCAGATTTAGAAAATGGGAAAAGATGCATGCGTGTGAAACGGGTTGCCACATCGGTGACTATTGATGCAAAATAGTTTCATGCATGTGATAGTAGTGAGTTTCAAACAAAAATCAAAATGGTGCTTTTACATGCTAACATGCATGCAAACAACAACAAGTGTTCATAGAAATCAAGCAGACAACACTCACACAAGCCAAAACACAAAAAGGGACATAAATGCTACAAAATACATGTAAAGCGAACTTAGCCAGAAAAATCTGAGTTGAACATGCCAACGACTCCTAGATGTGACGTGGGATGTCAGAGCTCTAATATTGATGTGAATAATGAGCTATGCAACATCGAATAAATAATTTTGCGGCTCATGACGCGCATGTCACAAATCTAGGAAAAAGCAACACTTGGAGGGTAGTTTTTATTGCATGTAACCTCTAATTGATAAAAATAGATCCCTAAAATCTAGGGATCCTTTTGCATGCTTCTTTTTTCTATTTTGGGAAAGCAGCGCATCCATGCAAATCAGGTTTGTTGGGTCTCAGAGGGAACTAGTTAACCTGAAGGCACATGCAACAACCTACAAGCCTGGAAGGAAAATTTGCACAGTTTTTGCGCTAAGCTAGGCTAGCTGTCCCCAAGGGATTGTACAATTTTGGAGCCTAGCAGGCTTCCTAGTAGATTTGCGCAATTTCTAGAGGGAAGGCTGGTTCCCCTCCAAAATTGCACAATTTTCTGGGGGAGTTGCTCAACCATCAAATAGCCTATGTTTGAAAATGAAGCATTTGATGGAAGTGAAGCAAACCGACATGCAAAGGCTAGAAAGCCACTTAAAATCAGTTGAAGCCTATGTACTTGACATTACAATACATGGTGCTAAGGATGGTTGGTAGGGAGGCTCCAAAACGAAGCTAAGGTAAAATTTAGGAGGGTGGTTGTAGTCGCTACAACACTTGGAAACACACTGGTAGAAATCCATCTCTTTGAATGGACCTTGTTTGTGAAAATAAATTCTAACAACTCTGGAAGTATTATTTAGTTCTCTATTTGTCTTGGTTTCCACACTTGCTTGATTGTAAGATGTAGCATCTGCCAAGCTCTTGGTTGGTCAGCACACATTCCAAGCCAATCCAACATAGTTGTTTCAATTAGGGATGAGGGGTATATTGGTGCACAAGCCTTATCGTCATCAAAGTTTAAGTTTCATCTCTGGTATTGATCCGTTGCTAGCAGGCCTGGACAGTACCCCAGTGGAGTCACGCAGGAACACAAGCATCACTCTGCTGCGAGCCTGGTCATTACCCTGATGGAGTTACTTGCATCACCTCTATGCACAGGAAGCCTTTCTCTACTTTCGCCTTATTCATTTTCATTTTTTCAAATTTTTTTCATATTTTCATTTTTTTTTTTCATGTTTCATAACTGTGCATAACACTTATTCATTTCAGAGGCAGAAGAGGGATCCAAACTTATGTGAGTAAAAGAGGTTTCTCCTTCAGAGAAGTAGTTTGTATATACCTCTAACATGCTTGTTAAGGTTTCCCCCCTTCACCTTACTCTACTTGACTGAGCTGACAAGGATTAACCCAAAAACAACCAACTAGAGTAGGTGATACTAGTTAGTGTGCAAGCGTTGTCCTTTCACCAAGCTTCACTGTGAACAACACGTATTTTCTGTTGATGTATCATACACTGAAGACAAAAAGTTCTTCATACAGAGGTAGGACAAAATATAACCAAGTATTGATAACTGCACAAGTCCTCTTGTACTTTACCCAACTTGTTTCAAGAGTCACACATGTCTCACGCGAAACTAATCTACGAACGTAAACAAGCAAGCAAACAATAACACAAAGAAAAAGAAGAAGTAAATTTGTAAGAAAAGAGAGTAATCAAACAAAATGTAAGAAAGAAAACATAAAAGGTAAGAAGAAAATATGCATGCAAGCAAACAAACCAAAAGCAAACACTACTCCTACTCTTAAGCTAACGATGCATGGGTATGCTCACGTAAAGTGATACTTCCAATGCAGCCACCGATGCATTGGTTGACCCATGTTGGTGAAGGCATGGTTTGCGAAAAAAATAGTTGTGCAAATGAGCAAACATGAAATATATAACAATGAAGCCAAACACACATCGAGTTTAAATGCATCCACAGAACATAAGTGAGTGCAAGTGCATGACATGCAATCCATGGACTTACCATTGTGTTGTGTGACATTGCGTGAATATGTTAAGCATAAGCATATTGTTGAATGCGGCATGCAAGAAAACAAAAGAAACAAAGACAACTTGCATCGCGCACGTGTGCTTGCTGTGTAAGATTCCTCCAATGCATGAGTGATGGGATCGTGTATTTCGAGTGGAGGAAGCATAATCTGTGTGTGATATTGATCTTCAATGCATACAGATGAGTGGTGAGGAGCCTTGGGTGTTTAAAAAATTTCTTGATCGGAAGTGAAACCAACCTCAGGACAGCGAGGGCCTGACATAACCGTTAGCTCGGGTTGAAGTGCCTCAACAGTTTGCGGGTTTCCGACTTCGTCGACAGATAGATCATCATAAACAAGTGGCTTTGAAAAATCAACAGCAATAGAATCATCATCGCGATTTAATATGAGGGTACATAGATCACGACAACTATGATCAGTAAAATCAATGATTTCATCGTCATCCTCATGATTTAATGAACCAAACAGAGGGGTAGATGAGGATTGAAAGAATTCACCCTCTGCATTTCCAGAAGATGTAGATGACAAATCAAGTGGATTTTCAAAGAATGATTTATCCTCTCCGTTGTCGGATGATGGACTCACATCCAGTGTGTTCTGTGAATGATCAACAATGGGTGCATCCATAGACAAAGACACACACACGAAATCAGGGATGGTAGAATCACCAAAGATGTTAGGGAAAAATGAAGGAGGTGCGGACAAAAGGGAATCATCCTTCACCACGGGATGATGTTCAGACTCCCAGTCATACTCTTCATGAATGACAATGCAAGCTGGTTGTGCAACACCAACTCCATAGTTGTCTTGCTCCTCGTTCACAACATATGTAGAGTTCGGAATGGAAGAACGCAAGACAGTGCAATCTGGAGCATGAGAAAAACATGAAGACGAAGGTTGAGGTAAGACATGCATGTGACAACCCATGGGATTCGCAACCAAATCTACATGAAAATTGAGAGAAGTGATGGTGGGAGGATGTGACATTTGAACAGATGCGTGTGCATGTTCTCCCACATCACTCGGTGGTGGTGGAGTTGTTTGATGAGAGGACGGTGGATAGTCACTCGTGACAGTGACCATGTCTGTCTATGATTGCGCAACTCCATCACCGAAGTATGCTGAGCAGGGTTTGAAATTGAACTTCTTCTTGGGTTTGACAGATTTGGTAAGGCAATATTCAAATCTGTCCATGAGGTACTAGAATTTCATTTGACTTCTCGAAGCTTCAAACTATAACACACAGAAGTGGTCCCAAAAATCTGTAGGCAATTCTTGCAGAGTTTTCGTTTGTTTTAACAATTGTTTGTCAAGAGATTGTGTATCAAAATGATGGAAAGTAGATTCAATGAGAAAACAAAACTGCTCAAGTGAGTGCACGCTGCCGAGTGGCAGACTACAACACCATTGTTGTAGGGATTCGCAAAGTGTGTGTGCAAGCAATAGGTCGGCCTCTTCATGAGAGAAGTCATTTGTATCATCGTGAAATAAATATAAGTCTAGTAAGTACGAAGCCAGACCACTTCGCGTTCACCATCATACATAAATTCTGACAAGAGATAAAAAATCCCTCTTGATGTTGAGAGGTTCGGCATGCGAAAAACATTGCGGAGATATGAGTCTAACAGTATCCATGACAGATATGCGAAGATTCAAAATAGGATGAGAGGACACAGCTTGTCATCTAGCCCTCCTTCTAGTGCTAGAAATGTTAACGATGCCAGACCCACCAACATGTCAAGGGATCTCCCCGGTAATAAGTCCCAACTAGACCTCAGACCATTTGGTGTAGGAGTCCTAGTAGTGGGTCGTACGATATCGCCTTGATAGTAGTTGTGCACAGAGGTAAGTAATATTTCCTTGTTGGTAGCAAGGGTGTGACATGTGCAACAAGCCAAGGAAGGTGCATGAATGGTTCTAACACATGGAAAGTGGGGTGAGTGTGCCCCTTGGAAACCTGCATAAACATGTGGCTTGGAAGGGAACACACAAGCAAAGATGCAACAAAAACTAAAAGGTAGGTGAACCAGCAATCCAAAGTGATGGTTGAACCAACAACACATCTTAGTAAGATTCATACATACATATACAGAAAGAGTCTATACATACATTCGTAAGAAAACATATGCATATATCGTTAGAGTAACCCAGATAACTAAAATACAATAAAAAATTATGCATGAAACGTGCTGGCTCTATTATATTAAGAAGTGAAAGTTCCAAACATATAGTACAACAATGACCAACCACTAGTCCCAATAATGAAACGTTATATTCACTTCCGCCTGCTCCTCCAAAGAGATGTACTAGCTCTGCACTATGGAGAAGTCAAGGCTCGTTACAATACTCTCCAAGCTTTCTCTAAGATACTCCTATTGAAACCTTGGTTGTGCAAAAGCCTGTACAATGAGTTATGAGGTTCTATAAATAGAAAACGGCGTGGTGACCCTTGAAATTCCCGTTTGTGACCATTCACCTACCCGCATGACTCTTCAACTACTCTATGACTGTTACATTCAACTATCGACAATTGCACTTTTACTTTACACAATGTTAGATACAATCTGCACATGTACCCCTGTGAGAAAAAATTGGCTTGAGCAAGCCTTGTAAGAGATGACTAAGATTCAGACAACCATGGGAAGATCAAATCTTTGACATCCTCACCATGGTCGATGGTGGTGAACTAATTTCAAGCTTGGTAGTTTGTGATGGTGTCTATGTACACTATGGTGACATGTTTATGGAAATGAACTCTTGCCTCTATTGCATCCAGGTGCACTGGTTTGGTTCCTCTGTCCAACTCGTCTAATAACATGAACACCATTGTCTTGAGTGTGGCTGAACCAATGACATACTAATGCATAGTGTTTGCGCTAATTGCCAAGTTTACGATGGTGGCTTTCCGCATCAACTCATCAAAGTATGTGTCTAGCTCTAGTCGAACTTGATTCTTTGTCTTTTCCTTTGTGAGTGTCCCAATGGATGGGATCACATGCATGCCAACAACAACATCCATGCTTATGAAAAACTTTTCATGTGAACCCTGCAAACTGGTGATGAGCTGCAGGAGTTCCTCATAGTTCTGGATCTGACTCCGGATGTATGCGTTCAACTCCACCGCCTTGGGCTTCATCAACATAGGCAAGTGTAACAGGGCTCCCTTGTATGTCATTGTCCATGTTTTCATGTGCCTGACAGTAGTATGCAGATTTGATAAGATATGTGCTCTCCTAGCACAGCGTTGTTGCCAACCATTGAGATGGAAAAATCCCTTATGCACGATACTGAATCTGGAACACAACATTCGCATGAATGTCTCAAGGGATGATACTTCATCCAATATCACTTTCTTCAACTCTACTTTGGCAGATGCGGTAACCTGTTCTCCGCCCTACTTGGCCATATGTAACTCCTTAGCCATCCACTTGTTCTCTGCCATTAAGAAGCGAACACTCGAGCTGGTGGATTTGGCATATGCTCTGGTAGCATCGGCCAATGTTGCTAGATTCTTGCGTACATCAGATATGCTCACTCATTATTCAAATTTCACAGGAGATGCATGGAAATTTGAAGTATCCACTCTGCACGATTTCACAACTCTATGGTGCGACTCATCGAATGATATGTTGTGCATCTTTGCTTTTGGATTTTCTTCAAGGATCTCAGTATCTCCTTGATCGATTAGGACTTTCTTTGCATCCAAATTTGGTGAAGCCAGTGGGTCAACCTCTTGGTTGTAAGGCATGAGGTCAATGTCTTGTTTAGACTCTAGCTTCTCCATCTCTGTATCCATATGCTCAAGTATCTATTCAATCTATTGAGGAAAGTCTAGCTCCTTCGACTGATCACCTTGTCTGCTATGTGCCAGCTACTTGGATAAGTCTACAACTTGTGTGGGCACAATTTCATCAATCTGTGCATGTTGCACCTCCTGTTGTGTCTGTCCCTGCTGCACTTCCTTCTCCTATCTCTGCAACTCTTGTTCTTCCCAGATTTTCTGCTTCAACTCTTGCAACTCCTTCATTGTTTCCTCCATCCTTTGTTTATCTCTTTGCCTTTGCGCATTCCTCCTATCGCGTTGTCGCCTCTTTGCCTCTATCTCCAAAGCTATTTTCTCCACATATGGGTCTACTTTTAACTTGTAGCTTTGTACTGCCTCTGCGATGTCAACAATATTTCTCTTACCTTTGTCACAAGTAGGTATGTTACCCCTTGTTGCTGCTAATGATGGTGCTCTCCTAGGTGTTGCTTCACACTGTTATTCTAACCATTCCAAAGCTATGCTGACCAGTTCGTTGATCCTGGAGAAGTTGTGACAATATCACCATGGGTCTTCCTCAACCTAATGACACTCCCCGTGGATCCAAATAAATTTCACTCTCACACAGTGGTCCTTTACAAAGTAATGCGGGTTGAACAAATTAAAGCTTCTGGTGTCGAAAGTAAAAGTTTTGAACTCTTCTATCTTGGAATCAACATGCTTAAGTTTTTGTATATTGTACAACCCGATCTGCAAAGGAAGAGCGGTCTAGGGTGCCTTCTTCTTCCGATGCAATCTCAATGACAGTCCTATCCATATGTGGTATGAAACTTCCTGCATGACGAGATTGTCCATGGAAAACTTTGGTAAAACATGCATATTTTTTTCCATGCTATACATCCATATGAAGGTGCCAAGAGGTGAGGCATACCAATCCGCTATGTAAATTAATGCCTCCATTGCTGCCTACAACATGTAAGGTGGATCCTACTCAAATATAATCTTGTACACCAGGGTGACAAAATGGTCTGACAACTGTGTGATGACTGCATGAAAGATGCATTCAGAAAACAGTCTGCAGTAAGTGTGTACAAAGGTTTCTGCCGATGTCCATGCCCAATCCAAGCCTAGTAACTGTTGATAGGCACAAATTGCATCTAGAATGTATGTGAACATGTATATCTCTACTTGCTGACCTTGGAGTGGCTGCCATGCTCTTATCACCCGTTCCTTCAGCCTGTGAGCCAATATGTTGGACTAGTTGCATGGATTTCCTTCACTAGCTAGTTGGTCCAACACGATCACCCAACTCTATGGGAAGGTCTTCGTGCTCTCTTGGTCATACAGTGTTATATACCTAGGGGGGATAATATGGGGTACCAAGGGAGGTACCCAAGGTAATAATGTAATAATGGGATGGGCCATAGTAATAAATAAGGTGGTTAACCCATATCATGTAAGGGACCACAAATAGTTAATAATAATGTAATGGGCCCATGGTATTAGTTGATGGTATGAGGGAACCATGGTAATGACCTGTTACACTAAAACTTGTCACCATGACTATTTGCAGTTATTATGGCTCCATCAACTGTCATACTATCCTCCTTGGCAAGCCTCATACCTCTGCACTCCATGTCAAACTCCAAGAAAGAGAGAAAGTCATTAAAAATCTATATATCTCTGGGTACGCAGTTTCTCTTAGCCTTACCTGCGTGTACGCACTCCAAGTTCACAATACCTGCGTACTTGTACACTCTGTATGTAAAGCAATGGTTGCGTACTCTTGTAAAGGTCAAAAGGTGCAAGTTTCACTCCAAAAAAGTTACTTATGGTCATTTCTAGAGCATTCTAGAAGCTTGTTTGACGTGTATGAAGCGCCTCCAGATGGTTCATGTATCCCTACCAAAGAGGAACTTATCCCATCAAGAGGGGAGCTATCCCATCCAAAGAGGGGCTTATCCCATTGATGGTGGACCTGAATAACTTCCTCTAGAGCACTATAAATATAGGCATTGGGCCAGAGGGAGGGGAGGTTGAAAGCTGAACATTCCTAAGGGTAGATGCTTTTGGAATTAGGACTCCCTTGTAAAGCTTGAGAGGAGAGATTCCCATCCTTTCCTAGCCTTATTTGAGAGTGGGTGAGCTGATCAAAGTAAAGGAAAACTCTTGCTGGACCCTAGGAGGGACTTGCACAACACCAAGGCTCAGGTTGTAATGGTTCCTTTTGTTACCTTTTAATGCAAATTAACTTATTTTTCTCAACAGATTGTTATTCATGGTTTTTTTCATATACTCCTTGGTCTATATGATAGATATGTATTGTTTTATGAGTCTATCAGGTGCTATTTAATCTTTTGGCTTGTTAGTGAATGCAGGTTTCGAAGAGAAGGAGGAGCTCATCTGGATCGGCGAGGCTGGACTACTACAAAGCCTTAGACTAAAGGTATGTTAAAGATCCCCTGATTACTTGTATTTGCAATGCATGTTTAGAGAAAGGTAGCTTTATTTGTCTTGTTTGTCACTTGAAAGCTTTTGCTTCTAGGGAGTTCGGTTGTGTCTGCACTAACGACTCTTTCCGCATGACAAAATGGCGACTCCACTGGGAATCCATTAATGTGAATGTTTTTTCCTTTGTATGAAATTTTGATCTGAGAAGAGTCGTTTGTTTTCTGGTTTTTGGATGTCTGACTGTGTTTTTGGGTGGGATAGCTTAGGGTTAAATTAGATTTTAGTTTTTCTTGGTTTTGCTAGAAGTACGCAGCCTCTGCGTTGAGCACAGTGCGTACCTGTACGCACTGCAGCTTTGTGCACAGAGCGTACATGCACCTGTGCAAACAGGCTGCCTGCGTACCCCTATCAAAAGCCTAGAAAATTTCATTTTCTTCTTTTTTATCTTTTAGATTTTGTTTATAGCTTGTTTTTGCTGCCCAGATCCACTGTTCACCTGTCATAAGCTTTCATCTTGGCTAATTTCATTGGCATTCCTGCTTTAAGCTTTCATCAATTGGGTGTTTTGAGTCTCTTTTTTGAGAAATTCTTAATTTGATTTCCATTGGTCATTACTTGGAGGTTTGTCTTAATCGCCTTTGAGTGTTTTATTTTTTGATCTTTGGAACTCTCACCCAATTTTATCGACTTGCACTTGATTGGTTCTTAGATTACATTAGAATCATCTTGTGTTTGAGAATTCTCTTGCATAGATCACATTTGCATAATTAGAATTCTCAGGTTCAGTATATGAATGAAAAATGTGCATAGATTACATTTGCATACTTTTCAAGTGAATTGTGCATAGATTACAATTGCATAGTTTACATTCTGAAAAATCAATCGTAGATTTAGATCATCTTTCTTTGATTTGAACTTACACAAAAATAAAAAAATGGTTTGGAATTGATTTGCATTAGTTTTTCTTGATAAAATTAGTGCATTAGAGAATTTGTTATATTTTCTCTTAGTGATCAATTTTTGCATTGTCGGAAGTGAATGGAAACTCTCTCCTTACTTTAGATAGGATTCATCGAATTATTCGATTGCATTCAGTTGAGTCGGGTCATAACACCATTGGTTTCGTATCAATTTACCCATTTGAGTAAAAACATCCTTAATAACACAACGCTTAATTAAAATTCATCTAGTAATTTTTACATTTCTAGGGCTTTGATACACCAACATAGATTAGGCTAGTGTCTTGGAGTAGGAGAGTAATCAACTCTCCAAGACAGTAAAACCAAACAAGTAGCTCATCTTGTGGTAGGATAAATCCAATAGTTACATTTATGCTCTGGGAAAGCTCCTCTTCAAGGAGAAGCACGAGACCGTGTGCGAACCAGTGAGGGGATCAATCCTCCTTCATTGGGAAAGACACCAGATACGCACGTACTACAAACGGTAAACCTCAGATTATTGTCCAGGAGCCTGGGGTCACTTGTCGGTAAACCTTGGATTATTGTCAAGGAGCCGGCAAGGGGATTGAGCTTGTTACTCTGCCCTTGCATGCTATCGGGTCGTAAACTGTTCCCCCAGGTTTATTTGTTGTTGTTGCTGACCTTAGTGACCATTATCTTTAGGGTTCTACCCAAGGTGACGGTGGAGGGAAGATCCCACTGTACCTGGAGCAGATGTCGGCTAGACTCACTTGGATTTTCTGGGGGGTTCACTTCACTCGAGACGGTTAAAGTGGAGGAACTTGGTCCAGTCTATTCATTAAGTAGGTTGTCGGGGTAATTGTTCTACCTGCCACTTCTGTACTGAATTCTGCGATGTTGGATTTCATCCTCAACTAGTGTTTTCGGTCCGGAAGGTTACTGTTTGTGTATGGTTTGACTCCTAGATTTGATAGCGCGTGTTAATTTGTTTGTTTTTACTTTTAGATAGCACAGGTGTGAATTGTGAATTTTAATTGTTAGGTGTGAATTGTGAATTGTTAATTTTAGTTTTAAATTGTTAATAAAATTCACTGAAGTTGAATATAATGGAAAATGTTCCGGAATTTACCAACCTAGGAACCCCTCCTAACGAGAATCCTAGTACTTTTCCTTACTTTGGAAATGTTGGTCCTCCTTATATGGCTACTTTGTCATTACCTGGATTTACAATAGGTTTACCGATATGGTTATTTTCAACTTCGTTGGCCCAAAATAGTCCAATTGTTCCATCTCAACCAGATGCTTCACCTCAACAGAGTTCACCATCTCAACATCACCAACCTTCTGTTGACCCTTTACCTTCTTCACCTAATTTTTCTTCCTCCATTTCTTCCTCTTCGCTTGGTAAAAGCCTTGATGCTAGTAACCAGGAGGCTAAGAAGAAGAAGAAAGGGAAGAAGAAGAAGAAGAAGAAGAAGCAAGATAAGAAAGAAGTCAACCAACCAACCACGACTGTAAGTGTTAGTTGTGTTGAGGAAAACTCCGACATGCATCGTAAACCCAAATACCCTTGCAGGCTATGTAAGGGTGACCACTTCCTTGTTAATTGTCCTGGTATTCCAAGGGTCTTGGAAGTATGGTCAGAAAAATCTCATCAACTTTCAATTGATCCATCAACCAGTGATAGTCAGGTTCCTGGGAAAAAGGGTAAAGTTAGGTTTCCTTGTAAGTTATGCAAAGGGAGTCATCAAACTCACATTTTCCCTCACATGGATGAAGCCTCGAAACTGTTGGAAAACCTTACTGTTCCACAACAAGAATTTCCAACTGGTTACCGTAAACTTTCTCCCAACCTACCGTCAACTGACGGAGTGATTGATCTAATTTCAAGTACAGTCGATCACACTCTTCCATTGGAGAGTGAAACTCATGTCACTCAGGTTGATGATCCATTAGTTGATCAAGTGGTCGATTCAATTTCACATTCGGTCGATCCCACTTTCCCTTTAGAGAGTGAACTTCATATTGCTCAGGTTCTTCTTGTTACATCAAATTATTCTATGCCGGGGGGGCATTTCACCTGTTTCTACAGAACCCCCTCCAAGTGCTGAGGTCTTTTCCTTTGATTGGAATAGACTGACAGAACCTCGTCTTCCTTCCTCCATCCCTTTCCGAATCATTGTCAAGGCTGGTGGTAGGGACATTCATCGTACACAGGTATATGAAGGTGCTTCTGTTAGTATTTTATCCTCAACTGTTTGGAAAGCTTTGGGTTCCCCTCAGCTTGCACCTATTACGCAGAATTTGACAGCTTTTAACAGAACCATTAGTGAACCTTTAGGGATCCTTCCTAGGTTTTCTATTACCTTGGAAGGTAAAACTGTCTGTATTGATCTTATGGTAGTTCGAGGTCTCTTGGATTTCAATTTACTCCTTGGGCGAGACTATGTTTATGCAATGAAAGCTGTTGTATCGACACTCTTTCGCGTGATGTCTTTCCCTCACAATGGAAATATTGTGACTGTAGACCAGCTTTCGTTCCCTAGTCTTGTCTCAACAACCAATAATATGACACCCCTAAATGTTCCTGATTCTAAAGTGGTATCTACCCTGCCACGGGTTAATTATGTGGAAACTGGTCCCATGTTTTCAGTTACCGATGTAAGTGAGCCTCTCACTGTTTGCTCATCTTCCTTTGATTTAGATCTGGTAATTGACATGGAAAACTCTATGGGATTACTTGAACACGATTTTTTTATCCCTTTGGAGTCCCTTGACATGTGTTCCTTCCAGAGAAGTATTCTTCCTTCTGTTGAAGACCTTTTGGAAGCCATGATCAAGGTGTGTCCATTGACATGTCTTTCTTCCAGTTGGAAGCCATGATCAATGTTGCGAGGATAGTTCCTTTCCTATGCCAACCTCGTTAAAAAATGAAACAGGCTGGTGAGGAAAGTTCCTTTCACTGTGTCAACCTCGTTAAAAAATGAATCAGTGTGTACGAGGATAGTTTTTTCCTGTATCAACCTCGTTAAAAAATGAAACAGGCTAGCACGAGGATAGTTTTTTCCTGTATCAACCTTGTTAAAAAATGAAACAGGCAGTTATGAGGAGAGTTTTTTCCTTTATCAACCTCGTTAAAAAATGAAATAGGCTATTACGAGGAAAGTTCTTCTTATTCTGTCGACCTCGTTAAAAAATGAATCAGTGAGTATGAGGACAGTTCTTTTCCTGTGTCAACCTCGTTAAAAAATGAATCAGTAAGTACGAGGATAGTTTTGTTCCTGTCTCAACCTCATTAAAAAATGAAACAAGATGTTAGAGGATAGTTCATGTTACTGAGTCAACCTCGTTAAAAAATGAATCAGGTAGATTTTAGGATATGTAGGTAGATTGTAGAGTAGTTATGAGCATAGTTCCTTGTCTTGTGTCAAGCTCGTTAAAAAATGAAACAAGGGTAGGTTAAGTAGGTAGATTGTAGAGTAGTTATGAGCATAGTTCCTTGTCTTGTGTCAAGCTCGTTAAAAAATGAATCAAGGATTTTAGAGCATAGTTCCTTGTCTTGTGTCAAGCTCGTTAAAAAATGAATCAAGGTTTTTAGAGTAGAGTTTTTTGTTAGGTAGATTGTAGAGAGTAGTTACGAGCATAGTTCCTTATATTGTGTCAAGCTCGTTTAAAAAATGAAACAAGGGTTTTGAGGATAGTTCTTTTCATGTGTCAACCTCACTAAAAAATGAAACAACTCCCACAAGTCTTTCCAAGATCTTGAAAGTAAAGCTTCATTCCATCCACCTTATTGAATGCAATGAAGCTTGGGGGGCATGTACCTTGTTTTGCATCATTATGTTGGTGGCATGTGAACTTATAACAAGCATAGTTTTTCGTTTCAAGCTTGCGTAAACATGAAATCGAATCCGAGCATAGTTCTTTTCCTGTGTCAAGCTCGTTAAAAAATGAAACAAATCCTCCTCTAATTGAGTCGAGAGTTTGACTAGATCTCACAAAGGTTAAGTTGTATATTTAGGTTAGTTTTTTCAGTTTTTTGCATAATTTTCTTACAGTTTTAGGTCGAGTCTTTCCAATGATCTCGTAACTGAACCTTCATTTGATCCATCTGGTTGAATGAAATGAAGCTGGGGGGGCATGCACTCTAGCAGTTACTCTTAGGGGGCATCAAGCACAGTTTTCTCTCTGTTTCAAGCTTGGGTAAAAATGAAACTACTTTGAAGCATAGTTTTTCTCTGTTTCAAGCTTTTGTAAAAATGAAACCTATCTCGAGTCAATTTCAGTTATTTTCAAGACTCGTTAAACTCATGAAAATCCTGAGATTATTTTGCTATTTTTCATTCTCATAAAACAAATGAAAATGCCGAGTTCTTTCCGTCTTTTCCTGCTCGTAAATTAAATTGAAAGTGGGCCATATGAGTACATTTTTATCATTTTTTCAAACTCATTAAAACTTACGAAAAAGTGAAACCTCAGAGTCATCTTTTAAGCTCTTTTCTGACTCCTAAAACATGAAAAGATTGTCGAGCGTTTCTTTTACACTCGTTAAAATAGAATTAAAAGGCGGTCCCCTTATAGCTCTTTTCTGACCGTAAAAACAGGAAAAGGTTGCCGAGTTTTTGTCGTTTCAAACTCGATACTGGAAATAAAACGACGTGTCCTTGATCGCTTTTTACTTTTCAGGTCAGAGGCACTAATCATAAAAGTACTCCTTGGTCGCAAGACTAAGCGGTTCTCTCAAGTATTATTTTATACTTTTTCGGGCTTGGGAGACACAACTTTACGAAAAAGTTCAACCTAGAGTCTTATTAAGTTTTTTCAGACTCTCTAAAAATGAAAAACGCCGAGTTTCTCCTATACTGGACTCGTTAAAATTTCACAGTAAAGGACCAGTTCGATTACAAACAGGAACGGACCACTCCTTCTTAGAGTTCGAATCAAAACTAAGTTGGACTCATCCGAAGGATGAGCTTATAATCAAGCATATGTTATCCTCCTCAAGCTTGTAAAAAATAAAGAGGTACTTGCCATAAATTGTGGGGGTAAAGAGAGAAAAATGAGCCCATTTGTTATCCTTTGTCTCAGAAGAAGCCTTATTACCACTCTTGAACACGACACTTTGCATTCACCTGGGTGGGGAAATCCTTTGCCTCACAGTTGATCAAACCACATTGAAAGTCTTTAGCCGGGTATTAACTTTGGGTCAAATGCCACCAAGCCATCTGTCGTGTCGTTATGTGTTCAAGAGGTCTCTGCAATAAACATTCATCTGCAAAATACCCGTCATCCATCTCGACCATCCCTGAGTCAGTCCTTACAGCTACATTTCTTCAACTTGATCTATGATTTCGTGTTGTGGGCTTGCCTGCATCAGGTCGCTTTCTATCGACATCAGCACATTATCTAGAAAGATGACCTAGGAATCGTCAGTACCTTGAAGTCTGCATGCATCAATGGCAAGTTTCTTGCCTTTGACGACAGTTTACATCATTGAATTTCGATCGAAGGATTCCGTGAAATGTTCGACATAAACTCATTCATTCACATCTCATGGATTGTACTGGGTACTTTGAGAACCATTGACATCACTGGTGGTCTCTCTCACACTTGTTAACAGTTTACATCATTGACTGGTAATCAAGTGGTTTCTACCATGTTCGACATCAACTCATTTATTCACATGGATAGAATCCTACCTGTTCGGGAAGTAGAAATGAAGACCCTGGATCTAGTTTCCACCATCCAGGCTGCGAGGATTTTTGTATTCATTATACAGTAGGCTAACTATAAACAGATCGCTGCGTCCATACTGTGTCTACAAAAGTCTATGATTATGATGTACTACAGAATCATTCCTGTATCAGAGCAGTAGATAGTCAATTAGTTAAAGTTTTCAATCTGAGTATGGGAATGCCTACCTCAGCAATGATATGATCATATATATGTATTTTGTGTTGAATACTTGCAGGTTCCGACTGGGCTCTCCACAAGATAATCCTTGAAATGATAAAGTACTTCACCCTTCCTAGATGATATGAAATCCTTATCTACTACAGGCTTCGCACTTTAGGGGGCAATCTGTTACACTAAAATTTGTCACCATGACTATTTGCAGTTAGTATGGCTCCATCAACTGTCATACTATCCTCCTTGGCAAGCCTCATACCTCTGCTCTCCATGTCAAACTCCAAGAAAGAGAGAAAGTCATTAAAAATCTATATATCTCTGGGTACGCAGTTTATCTTAGCCTTACCTGCGTGTACGCACTCCAAGTTCATAATACCTGCGTACTTGTACGCTCTGTATGTAAAGCAATGAGTGCGTACTCTTGTAAAGGTCAAAAGGCGCAAGTTTCACTCCAAAAAAGTTACTTGTGGTCATTTCTAGAGCATTCTAGAAGCTTGTTTGACGTGTATGAAGCGCCTCCAGATGGTTCATGTATCCCTACCAAAGAGGAACTTATCCCATCAAGAGGGGAGCTATCCCATCCAAAGAGGGGCTTATCCCATTGATGGTGGACCTGAATAACTTCCTCTAGAGCACTATAAATACATGCATTGGGCTAGAGGGAGGGGAGGTTGAAAGCTGAACATTCCTAAGGGTAGATGCTGCTGGAATTAGGACTCCCTTGTAAAGCTTGAGAGGAGAGATTCCCATCCTTTCCTAGCCTTATTTGAGAGTGGGTGAGCTGATCAAAGTAAAGGAAAACTCTTGCTGGACCCTAGTGTTACACTAAAAAATGTCACCATGACTACTTACAGTTAGTATGGCTCAAATCAACAGTCATGCTACCCTCTTAGGCAAGTCTTATGCCTCTGCTATCCATCTCAAACTCAAAGAAGAGAGAAAGTCTTGTAAAAAATGTGTTTATCTCTGGGGTCGCAGGTTCTCTCAAGCCTTACCTGCGGGGACGCTCACAATGTTCACAAAGTCTGCGTCTTTGGACGCTCTGTATGTCAAGGGACAGGTGCGTCCTTCTGTAAAAGGCAAAATGCGCAAGTTTCATCTTAAAAAAGTTACTTGTGGTTACTTCTAGAACTTTCTAGAGGTCGGTTTGATGAAATGGATGCGCCTCCAGTTGGTTCATGTATCCCTATTAAGGAGGAACTTATCCCATCAATAAGGGAGCTATCCCATCCAAAGAGGGGGATTATCCCATTGATGGTGGACCTGAATAACCTCTTTACAGCACTATAAATAAAGACCTTGGGCCAGAAGTAGGAGAGGTTGAAAGCTATAGATTTCTAAGG
Source organism: Pinus tabuliformis (assembly GCA_031772625.1). Classification (NCBI taxonomy): domain Eukaryota; kingdom Viridiplantae; phylum Streptophyta; class Pinopsida; order Pinales; family Pinaceae; genus Pinus; species Pinus tabuliformis. The sequence continues at coordinate 1,576,126,496 of CM062817.1, forward strand.
GTAAATGCTGCAGGAATTAGGACTCCCATTTAGAAGTTTGTGAGGAGAGATTGTCACCCTTACTTGTTCTATTTGGAAGTGGGTGAGCTTTGTCAAAGTAGAGGAAGACTCTTGTGGACCCTGGAAGGAGCTTGCACAACACCAAGGCTCAGGTTGTAATGGTTCCTTTTGATTACCTTTAATGCAAATTGGTCCATTCTTCTCAATAGCCTGTTGTTAATGGGTTATTTCATGTACTCCTTGGTCTATATGTTGAATATGCTTTGTTTTATGTTATAATCAGGTGCTATTTAATTGTTTGACTGTTGGTGATTGCAGGTTTTGGAGAACGGGAGGAGCTCATCCGGATCAACAAAGCTTGAACTTCTACAACAGCGTTTGGACAGAGGTAAGAACGAAACACTTGATTTCTCATATCATAATGTATGTTTAGAGAAGGATAGTTCCAGTTTGTTTTGTTTGTCATTAGAATGTCTTAGACTTCTAGGAAGGTCAGCTGTGTCCGCACCCTTGACCGATTCCGTGTGACACCTAGGAGGGACTTGCACAACACCAAGGCTCGGGTTGTAAGGGTTCCTTTTGTTACCTTTTAATGCAAATGGACTTATTTTTCTCAACAGATTGTTATTCATGGTTTGTTTCATATACTCCTTGGTCTATATGATAGATATGTATTGTTTTATGAGTTTATCATGTGCTATTTAATCTTTTTGCTTGTTAGTGAATGCAGGTTTCGAAGAGAAGGAGGAGCTCATCCGGATCGGCGAGGCTGGACTACTACAAAGCGTTGGACTAAAGGTATGTTAAAGATCCCCTGATTACTTGTATTTGCAATGCATGTTTAGAGAAAGGTAGCTTTATTTGTCTTATTTGTCACTAGAAATCTTTTGCTTCTAGGGAGGTCGGTTGTGTCCGCACTAACAACTCTTTCCGCATGACATGACCCATGGTATTCTATGTATGAGGCCTATATAGAGGCTAGAGACTCGACATGGAGATATAGTGAAGGAGTATTGTATGAACATGCATATGGGTTGTGGAGTGTTCTCCTTCCTTAAGGAGTGAATGTATGGTGCTGCCCTACCATAAGGGTTTGATATCAATAAAGATAATCATTTTTATCTATTTCTATCTTATTTCTGGGTATATTGTGTTCTCTTATATTTTTAGATCAGATCTACAACAAGTGGTATCAGAGCTATAACAAGTGGTATCGGAGCTACAACAACTGGTATCAGAGCTATAACAAGTGGTATCAGATCGATAATATTTCTGGGTTAGATTTACAACAAGTGGTATTAGAGCTATAACAAGTTCCTGCAAAACACATTGAAAACACACAGGTGGATGATGAGGATGTTCAAGTGTATAAGGATTTGAAGATTTCTATGAATAAGTATGTGTTGCATGGTGATTTTTATACTTCAGAGATGGATAACATGGATGTTGTTTTGGGATATCCTTGGATGGAATCTGTGGGTACGATGAATATTAATGTGCAAAAGAAATTCCTGAAGCTCTGGTATAAAAAGAAGAAAATTACATTACAGGATATTTCCATCAATAAACAGGTAGATTCCATGGAGGTTGACGCAGAAGATGTTCCAGGGACTGACATATCAGATGATGAGCATATGATGGTCGACAATCAAACACAAACAGAGGCTGAAGCTGAAAAGGTAATAGGTGCTGACACATCTGATGAGGATTTAGTGGTTGAAGTCATATTGGAAACGAAGACACCACAACAGGCACCACAGTAGGGTGAATTAAAGAAAAAGGCACCGTGGGTTAAAACTTCAACATATCATCACCCCGCAAGAAAACAACCAACAAGATGGCAACCAATTAGTCATAAGGACAACAACCCCCATATGACGGATAGCGAGGAGCGACGATCCACCTACTACTCATCAACACAGAAGAGCTACCACGATCAACTTCCATCTCAAGCGAGCGAGGCACCAGCGAGATCGAGGGTTCACCTTTCTCTTGGATGGCTAGATGCACGTGCATGGTACCAGTGGACTACTCTTTTGAGTAGATCTTATTATTTGTGTTCTTCCCATGTTTTGGGGACGAAACATGCTTAGGGGGGTGGAATGTTATATACCTAGGGGGGATAATATGGGGTACCAAGGGAGGTACCCAAGGTAATAATGTAATAATGGGATGGGCCATAGTAATAAATAAGGTGGTTAACCCATATCATGTAAGGGACCACAAGTAGTTAATAATAATGTAATGGGCCCATGGTATTAGTTGATGGTATGAGGGAACCATGGTAATGACCCATGGTATTGTATGTATGAGGCCTATATAGAGGCTAGAGACTCCACATGGAGATATAGTGAAGGATTATTGTATGAACAGGCATATGGCTTGTGGAGTGTTCTCCTTCCTTAAGGAGTGAATTTATGGTGTTGCCCTACCATAAGGGTTTGATATCAATAAAGAGAATAATTTCTATCTATTTCTATCTTATTTCTGGGTATATTGTGTTCTCTTATATTTTTAGATCAGATCTATAACAAGTGGTATCAGAGCTATAACAAGTGGTATCAGAGCTACAACATACAGGTGGCATGCAAATATGACCAAGTATTGATATTCCTTCTGTAGTATCTTCATCATGTAAACCTAGTTGGGTGTCATCCCGTTGACACCGCCTAACACCATCATCTTGGGATCAGTGTGTGAGACAATCCAATGTATCATGTCTGCGCATGGAAACGTAAGATATTTGCATGAAATCCAATAAAGGCCAGACTTGTGAATATACACATAGACCTGCAATCTTCTAGATATTCCCCAAATGTGCCCGAGAATGTATCATTGATATCCTACCATTTCAGTTTGATGTCTTTGTCTACGAGTAGCTTGGTGTCTTTGTAAATCGAAAAACTCATAGACACTTTCTCAACTGCATCTCCAGTTGCTCTTCCATCGATTTCCTTTGACCCTTCTCTCTTGGAGGCCATTGAACCTAAACTACTTAGAGATAGATGAACACCTACTATACCTGGAGACATGGTGACATTCATGGAAAGAAATTTGTCAATTGAAAACCAAAGAAAAAATGAGGACTGAACTGCAACATACTCGGGAGACTGATGGCAACGATTGCACAATTTTCACCGGGAGGTCGGGAGACTAACTACCGGAATTGTGCAAAACACAGTCCAGACTGTTAGGAGGTTGGTTGACTACTCAAATTGGGCAATGCGTAATCCAGGATGATCTACTAGGGGATGAGATTGCACAATGTCAAACTTTAGTCAACAAGGCATGCAAGCCCAGGGACTGCATTGCACAATTTTCTGGGCTAGCAGAGCACTACCTCTCAGAATTGCACAAAGCAATCTTGGAGGATAGTTTCTGGCTAGTTTTTTTCATTTTCTGGGAGGAAGGCAAAGCCTTCCCTCTAAAAAATGCGCAATGCTATCCAGGCAAGGCAAGGCCGGGGCCAAGGTTGCCCGGACCTGCTGAAGGGAAACTGAAAACATGTGAACTTAGAATGCATGGCGAAACTGAGTGTAAGCAAGAGTGAATGATCATTCATGCAAACAACTAATGCAAGATTTAGAAAATGGGAAAACATGCATGTGTGTGAAATGGGTCGCCGAATCGGCGACTGTTGGTGCAAAAACAATGTCATGCATGTGCAACAATGTGATGCAAACAAAAACTGAAATGGTGGTTTTATAGGCTAACAAGCAAACAAACAACAACAAGCATTCATAGAAATCAAGCAAACAACACTCACACAAGCCAAAACACAAAAAGCGACAGAAATGCTGCAAAAGACATGTAAAGCGGACTTACCCGAAAATAGGTTAGCTGAATGTGCTGAAGACTCCTAGATTTGCTAAGGGATGTTAGAGCTCCAAGATCAATGTGAAGATTGAGCTCTATAGCATCGAATAAATAAGTTTGAGGCTCATGATGGGCATGCCACAAATCTATGAAAAAACGACACTTGGAGGGTAGTTTCTAAAACAATCTTTTCATGTAACCTCTAGTTGATAAAAATAGATCCCTAAAATCTAGGGATTCCTTTTGCATGTTGCTTTTTGCTATTTGGGGAAAAGCAGCCCATGCATGCAAATCAGTGTTGCTCGGTCTTGGAGGGAACCAGTTAACCTAAAGGCACATGCATTAGTCTACGAGCCTAGGATGAAAATTTGCGAAGTTTCTGGGCTAGTTGTCCCTGAGGGATTGGGTAATTTTTGTGGTTAGTAGGTGACTGTTTCCAAGAATTGTGCAATTTCTGGGCTGAGGCCTAGTGTTGGGCTAGATTGCATAGTCTTCTGTGGGAGGCTTGTCTGATTTTTCTATACAATTTTGGAGCCCAACATGCTGCCTAATAGATTTACGCAATTCCTAAAGGGAAGGTTGGTTCCCCTCTAGAATTACGTAATTTTTTGAGGGAGCTGTTCAGCCAGAAAATAACCTAAGTCTAAGATGGCAACCTGTGAAGGGAGTGAAGCAAACTAACAAGCACTGGCTAGCGAGTCACTAAACATCAGATGAAGCCTATGTACTTAATAGTGCAAGACATGCTGCTAAGGAAGGATGGTAGGGAGGCTCCAAAATGAAGCTAAGGAAATGTTTTTGAGGGTGGTTGTAACTGCTACAACACTTGGTGACACACTGGTAGAACTCTAACTCTATGAATGGACTTTAGTCGTGGAAAGAAATTTTAACACCTCTGGTAGTATTGTTTAGTTATCTATTCATCTTGGTTTACACACTTGCTTGATTGTAAGATGTAGCATCTGCCATTCTCTTGACCGGTTGACACCCATTCCAAGCCAATCCAATACAATTGTTTCAATTGGGGATGAGGGGTATATTGGTGCACAAGCCTTATGGTCATCAGAGTTTAAGTTTCATCTTTGGTGTTGCTCTGTTGCCAGCAGGCCTAGACAGTACCCCAATGGAGTCATGCAGGAACACAAGCATCGCTCCACTACCAGTGAGCCTGGTCAATACCCCAGTGGAGTTACTTGCATTACCTCTCTGTGTAGGATGCCTTTCTCTTCTTTTGCCTTATTCATTTTCTTTTTATTTTAATTTTTCGTAACTATGAATAACATTTATTCATTTCAGAGGTGGAAGAGGGATATTGACTTATTGAGAGTAGAAGAGGTAGTTCCTTCAGAGAAGTATTTTTTATATACCTCTGACATGCTTGTTTATGTTTCCCCTTCACCTTACTTTGCATGACTGAGCTGAAAAGGATTAAACCAAAACAACCGACTTGAGTAGGTGACATTAGTTAGCACGCAAGCGTTGTGTTTTCACCAAGCTTCAGTGTGAAAAACATGTATTTTCCCTTGTTGTGTCATGGAATGAAGACAGCAAGTTATTCATACAGAGGTAGGATGACAAATAACAAAGTAATGATAACTGCACAAGTCCTTTTGTACTTTACCCATCTTGTTTCAAGTGTCACACATGGTTTCATGTGAAATTAACCTACAGATATAAATAAGAAAACAAATAAAAAAGAAAAGAAAAAGTAGAAGTAAATGCATATGCAGAGTGAGTAATAAAACAAACAACAAGAAAGAAAACATATAAAGTAAGAAGCAAACATGCATGCAAGCAAACAAACGAAAATAAAACAATACCCCTACTCCTAAGCTAATAGTGCATGGGTCTGCTCACGTAAAGTGATATTTCCAATGCAGCCACTGGTGCATTGGTCAACCCATGTTGGTAAGGGCATGGTTCGCGAAGAACATAGCTATGTGAACTAGCAAACATGAAAGATATACCAATGAAGACAAACAAACTAAGAGTTTAAATGTGCCCATAAGACATAAGTGAGTGTAAGTGCTTGACATGCAATCTGTGGACTTAACATGGTGTTGTGTGACACTACGTGTAGATGTTAATAATACACATACTTTTGACTGTGAAATGCAAGAAAATGAAAGAAACCAAGACAACTTGTGTGGCACACGTATACTTGCTATGTAAGATTCCTCCAATGCATGAGCGATGGCATCATGTAGTTCGATTGAAGGAAGCATAATCTGTGTGTGAGATTGACCTTCAATGCATACAGATGAGTGATTAGGAGCCTTGGGTATTTCAACAATTTCTTGATCAGAAGTGAAACCAACCTCAGGACTGTGAGGATCTAACATAACCATTAGCTTAGGCTAAAGTACCTCGATATTCTCTTGGGTTTCGACTTTATCAACAGATAGATCATCATAAACAACTGACTTTGAAAAATCAACAGCAACAAAATAATCATCGTGATCGAATATGAGGGTAAATAGATCACGACAGTTACGATCAACAAAATCAATGATTTCATCAACATCCTCATGATCTAATGAATCAAACAGAGGGGTAGATGAGATGTGGAAAAATTCACCCTCTACGTTCCCAGAAAAGGTAGATGAAAAATCAAGTGGATTTTCAAAGAATGATTTATCCTCTCCATTGTTGGATGATGGATTGACATCTTGTGTTTTATGTGAATGATCAACAATATGTGCATCCATAGACAGCGATAGACGCAAAATTAGGGATGGCAGAATCACCAAAGATGACAAGGAAAATTGGAGGAGGTGCAGACAAAAGGGAATTATCCTTCACCACGGGTTGATGTTCAGGATCCCAATCATACTCTTCATGAATGGCAACACAGATTGGTTGTGTGACACCAACTCCATCAATAGCTTGATCCTTGTTCAAAATAGGTGTAGAGTCCCGAATGGAAGAACACAAGATAGTGCAATATGGAGGATCAACATAACACAAAGACGAAGGTTGAGGTAAGACATGCATGTGACGACCCATAGGCTTTGCAACCAAATCTTCAAGAAAAATGAGAGAAGTGATGTTGGGAGGATTTGACAATTCAATAGACGTGTGTCCATGTTCTCCCACACCACTCTACAGTGGTGGAGCTATTTGATGAGAGGATGACAGACAGTCACTTGTGACAATGACCGTGTCCGTCTTTGATTGCACAGCTCCATCACTGAAGTATGCTGAGCATGGTTTGAACTTCAACTTCTTCTTGGGATTGACAAATTTTGTAAGACAATATTAAAACCTTGCCATGAGATATTGGAATTTCATCTGACTTTTCAGAGCTTCAAACTGCAACACATGGAAGTGGTCCTAAAAATCCATAGGCGGTTCTTATGGAGTCTTCCATTGTTTTAACAATTTTTTGTCAAGAGGTTTTGGCTCAAAATGATGGAAAGTAGATTCAATGAGATAATAGAAATACTCAAGTGAGAGCATGCACAACTCCATCACCAAAGTATGATTGCACAAATCCATCACCGAAGTATGCTGAGCGGGGTTTTAAATTGAACTTCTTCTTGGGATTGACAGATTTGGTAAGCAAATATTCAAATCTGTCCATGAGATACTGGAATTTCATCTGTCTTATTGGAGATTCAAACTGTAACACATGGAAGCGGTCCAAAAAATCCGTAGGTAATTCTTGCAGAGTCTATTGTTGTTTTAATCATTTTTTTTCAAGAGGTTCTGGATCAAAATGATAGAAAGTAGATTCAATGAGATAACAAAACTTCTCAAGTAAGTGCACATTGTTGGGTGGCAAACTGCAACACCATCGTTGTGGGGATTCGTGAAGTGTGTGTGCAAGCAACAACTAGCCTCTTCACGAGAGAAGTCATCTGTATCATCATGAAATGCATAGAAGTCTTATAAGTAAACATCTAGGCCACTTCGCCTTCACCATCATACGTGAATTCTGATAAGACATTAAAACACTCCCTCATGACATCGAGAGGTTTGGCATGTGAAAAACATCGCGGAGGGACGAACCTGATAGTATCTGTGATGGATGTGCAAAGATTCAAAACAGGATGAGAGGACACAACTTGTCATCTGGCCCTCCTTATAGTGCCAAAAATGTTGACAGTGCTAGACTTGCCAAGATGTTAGGGGATCTGCCGAGTAAGAAGTCCCAACTAGACCTATGACCGTTTGGTGTAGGAGTCCCGGTAGTGGGTCATACGCTATCACCTTGACTGCACTTGTGTGCAGAGGTAAGTAATATGTCCTTGTTGGTAGCAAGGGTTTGACATGCGTAATAAGACAAGGGAGATGTATGAATGGTTCTAACACATAGAAAGTGGGGTGAGTGTGCCCCTTGGAAACCTATGGAAAGACGTGGCTTGGAAGGGAACACACAAGCAAAGATGCATCACAAACTGAAGGGTAGGTGAATCACCAATCCAAAGTGATGGTTAAACAATCAACACATCTTAGTAAGATTCATACATGCATATACAGAAAGAGTCTATACATACATGTGTAAGGAAAAATACACATATATCATTAGATTAACTGAGAAAAATGAAATACAATAAAAAAATATGCATGAAATGTGCTGGCTCTGTTATATTAAGAAGTGAAAGGTCCAAACATACAGTACAACCATGACCAACCACTAGTCTCGATAACGAAACATTACAGTCACTGCCACCTACTCCTCTAAAGAGATGTACTAGCTCTGCACTATGGAGAAGTCAAGGCTTGTTACAATACTCTCCAAGCTTTCTCTAAGATACTCCTATCAGAATCTTGGCTGCCCAAAATCCCTTACAATGAGTTATGAGGTTCTATAAATAGCAGAGGGTCGGGTGACCCTTCACATTCCCCTTTGTGACTGTTCACCTATGCTCATGACTCTTCAACTACTATATGACTGTTACATTCAACTATCGACACTTGGAATTTCACTTTACAAGATGTTACATACAATCTTCACATGTACCCATGTGAGACAAAATAGGGTTGAACAAGCCATGCAAGACATCACTAAGACTCAGAAAACTGTGGGAAGATCAACACTTCAACATCCTCCCCATGGTCGACGGTGGCGAAGTGATGCCAAGATTGGTAGTCCATGATGGTGTACGTGTACTTTGTGGTGACATCTTTCTAGATGAAAACTCTTGCCTCTGTTGCATCCGAGTACACTGATTTGGCTCCTGTGTCCAACTCGTCAGATAACATGTGCATCATTTTATTGAGTGCGGCCGAACCAATGACATATTGATGCATATTGTCTACGCTGATCGCCAAGTTTGTGCTAGTGGCTATGTGCATCAACTCGTCAAAGTACATGTCTAGCTCCATTCGGACTTGATTCTTTGTCCATACTTCTAAACACCTGTGCATGTGAAGCCTGCAAACTGGTGATGAGCTATAGGAGTTCCTCATAGTTCTGGATCTGAATCTAGATGCATGCCTTCAACTCTACTGCCTTGGGCTTCATAAACTTGGGAAAGTGTAATGGGGCTCCCTTGTATCTCATTTTCCATGTCTACATGCGGTTGATGACACTATGAAAATATTACAAGATACGTGCTCTCCTAGCATAGTGCGGCTACCAACCGTTGAGATGGAAAACTAACTTATGCACAGTGCCAAATTTGGAATTAAACATTCGCATGATTGTCTCAAGAGGTAATACCTCATTTAGTATTTCTCTCTTCAACTATGCTCTTGCAGATGTTGTAACTTGTTCTCTTCCTTGCTTGGCCATTTGTAACTCCTTATCCATTCACTCATTCTCTACTACCAAGAAGCGAACACTCAAGTTGGTATCTTCGGCATATGTTCTCATAGCATCGACCAATGTTGCTGGATGTTTGCACATGTTGGAGATGATCACTCGTTCTTCAAACTACATGGGAGATGCTAGACAACCAGAGTATTTAGTCTGCATGATTGTACAATTCTATGCTGCGACTTGTCGAATGATATGTTGTGCATCTGTGCTTCCATATTGTCTTCAAGGATCTCATTATCTCCTTGATCACTCATGACTTTATATTCTTACGAATCTGGTGAAGTTGGTGGTTCGACCTCTTGGGTGTAAGGCATGAGGTCAATTTCGTGTTCTGACTCTGGCTGCTCCATCCTCATATCCATCTGCTCAAGTATCTAGTCAATCTTTTGATTGAAGTCTTTCTCCTGTGACTGCTCAACTTGTTTGCTTGGTGCCAGTTGCTCGGATGATTCTACAACCTATATATTCAGCTTGTAAACCTGGTTGGGTGTCATCATGATCTTGGATGGCTCCTTCACCCAGCTCTTAAAGATCTCCCTGGAGTTTTCAATGCTTTTGGATCTGTTGAAGGGTGTCTCCATTATGCTCACTGACTGCAGCAAGTGTTACATCTGCTAATAGTCTTGTGCCCTGAAGGTATAAATCTCAGTGCCGCTAACACTGCTGAATACCATCGTCTTAGGATCAGTGTGTAACATGTTCCAATCTATCATGTCCATCCATGGAAACGCGAGACACCTACATGCAATCTGGTACAGGTCAGAATTGAGAATATTCACATAGACCCTGCGGTCTTCCAGATCTTCCTCAAATGTGCCTGAGAATGTATCATTGATATCTTTTCATTTTAACTTGATGTCTTTGTCTACGAGCGGTTTGGTGTCTTGGTAAATTGGCAAACTCATAGACATTTTCTCAACTGCTTCTCTAGTTGTGCTTTTGTCGGTGTCCTTTGACCCTGTTCTCTTGGAGGCCATTGAACCTGAACTACTGAGAGATGGAAGAACACATGCTATACCTCGAGACATGGCGACACTCATGGAAAATAATTTGTTAGTTGAAAACTAAAACAAACTTAAGGACTGACATGCAACATACTCAGGAGACTGATGGAAAGGATTGCACAATTTTAACCGCGAGGCCGAGAGACTGACTATCGAAACAATGCAAAATATAGTTCTGACTGTTAGGATGTTGGTTGGTTGCTAGAATTGTACAATTCACAATCCAGGTTGACCTGCTGGGGGCTTAGATTGTGCAATGTGCAATTTCAGTCAGCAATACATGCAAGCCTAGGGAATGCATTGTCAATTTTCTGGGCCAGTAGAGCAATTCCTCTCAGAATTGTGCAGATCAAGCCTAGAGGATAGTGTCTAGCTAGTTTTCTGCATTTTGTAGGAGGAAGGAAAAGCCTTACCTCTCAGAAATGTGTAATGCTGTCAGGGCAAGGCAAGGCCTGAGCCAAGGTTTCCTGGGCCCATAGAAAGGTTACTGAAAGCAAGTGAAGCTTCGAATGCATGGAAAAATTGAGTGTAAGTAAGAGTGAATGATCATGCATGCAAACAACAAATGCAATATTCAGAAAACGGGAAAACATGCATGCTTGTGAAATGGGTCGCCAAATCGGTGACCATCAATGAAAAAATAGTGTCATGCATGTGACAACAGTGAGATGCAAATGAAAATTGAAATGGTGCTTGTACATGCTAACATGCATGAAAATGACAGTGAGCATTCATAGGAATCAAGCAGACAACACTCACACAAGTTAAAACACAAAATGCAATAGAAATGCTACAAAAGACATGTCAAGCAGACTTACCTGGAAATTGTTGAGCTGAATGTGCCGAAGACTCCTAGATGTGTTGTGGGATGTTAGAGCTCCAAGATCGATGTGAAGAATTAGCTCTGCAGGATCGAATAAATAAGTTTGAGGCTCATGATGCACATGACACAAATCTAGGAAAAAGCGACACTTGAAGGGAGTTTCTAAAATGATCTTTGCATGTAACCTCCAGCTGCTAAAAACAAATCCATAAAATTTAGGGATTATTTTTATGTGTTGCGTTTTGCTATTTCAGGAAAAACAACCCATGCATGCAAATCAATTTTGGTCGATCTAGGAGGGAACTGGTAAACCTGAAGGCACATGCATCGGTCTGCGAGCCTGGGATGAAAATTTGTGCAGTTTCTGGGCTAAGATGGGGGAGCTATCCTTGCGGGATTATGCAATTTCTTGGGTCAACATGTGACTGTCTCCTAGAATTGCGCAATTTCTAGGCTGAGGCCCAGTGTTGGTCCAAATTGTGTAGTTTTCTGTGGGAAGCCTGTCTGATTGCTCTATGCAATTTTGGAGCCCAGTAGGTTGCCCAATAGATTTTCGCAATTTCTACAAGGAAGGATAGTTCCCCTCCAGAATTGCACAATTTTCTGGGGGAGCTTCTTAGCCAACAAATAACCTAATTCTAGGATGGTAGCCTATTAAGGAGTGAAGTAAACTAACATGCACAGGTTGGCGAGTCATTGAAAATCAACTAAAGCTTATGTACTTAACAGTGCAAGACATGCTACTAAGGATGGATGGTAAGGAGGCTCCAAAACAAAGCTAAGGAAAAAATTTGGAGGGTGGTTGTAGCCGCTACAACACTTAGAAATGTTGATGGTGTTGGACTCGCTAACATGTCAGGGGATTTCCCCACTAAGAAGTCCCAACTAGACCTTAGACTGTTTGGTGTAGGAGTCTAAGTAGTGGGTCATACCATATCGCCTTGACTGTGGTTGCACACAGAGGTAAGTAATATGTCCTTGTTGGTAGCAAGGGTGTCACATGTACAAAAAGCCAAGGAAGGTGTATGAATGGTTCTAACACATGGAAAGTGGGGTGAGTGCACCCCTTGGAAACCTATGGAAACACTATCTTGGAAGGGAACACACAAGCAAAGATGCATCACAAATTAAAAGGAAGGTGAACCAGCAATCCAAAGTGATGGTTAAACCAACAACATATTTCAGTAAGATTCATACATACATATACAAAAAGAGTTTATACATACATGCATAAACAAACATATACATATATCATTAGAGTAACCAAGATGACTGAAATAAAATAAGAAAATATGCATGAAACGTGTTGGCTCTGTTATATTAAGAAGTGAAATTTCCAAACATAGAGTACAACCATGACCAACCACTAGTCTCGATAACGGAACATTACAGTCACTGCCGCCTCCTCCTCCAAAGAGATGTACTAGCTCTGCACTATGGAGAAGTCAAGGCTCATTACAATACTCTCCAAGATTTGTCTAAGATACTCCTATCAGAAGCTTGGATGCCCAAAATCCCCTACACTAAGTTATGAGGTTCTAAAAATAGCAAAGGGTGGGGTGACCCTTGACATTCCCCTTTGTAAGTGTTCACCTACCCTCATGACTCTTCAACTACTCTATGACTATTAGATTCAATTATCGACACTTGGAATTTCACTTTGAAAGATTTTACATATAATTTGCACATGTACCCATGTGAGATAAAATAGGCTTGAAGAAGCCATGCAAGACATCACTAAGACTCAGAAAACTTTGGGAAGATCAACTTTTCAACATCCTTGCCATGGTCGACAATGGCAAACTGATGCCAAGCTTGGTAGTCCATGACGGTCTCTGTGTACTCTGTGGTGACATCTTTCTAGAAATGAACTCTTGCCTCATTTTCATCTAGGTACAATGATTTGGCTCCTTTTTCCAACTCATCTGATAACATGTGCATCATTGTGTTGAGTGTGATCGGACCAACGACATACTGATGCATAGTGTTTGTGCTGATCACCAAGTTTGCATTGGTGGCTATGCACACCAACTCGTCAAAGTACATGCCTAGCTCAATTCAGACTTGATTCTTTGTATTTGCCTTAGTGACTATCCCAATGGATGGGATCACATGCGCACGCACAACAACATCCATGCTTTTTAATACCTGTGCATGTGAATCCTACAAACTGGTGATGAGCTATGGGAGTTCCTCATAGTTCTAAATCTAACTCCAGATGCATGCCTTCAACTCTACCACCTTGGGCTTCATCAACTTAGGAAAGTGTAATGGGGTTCCCTTGTATCTCATTGTCCATGTCTGCATGTGGCTAACAACAGTGTGAAAATATGACAAGATGCGTGCTCTCCTAGCACATCGCTGCTACCAACCATTGAGATGGACAACTGACTTATGCACGGTACCAAATCTGGAATACAACATTCACATGACTATCTCGAGAGACAATACCTAATTCTATATTGCTCTATTCAATCTACTCTGGAAGATGTTGTAACGTGTTCTCCTTCCTGCTTGGTCGTATGTAACTCCTTAGCCATTCGCTTGTTCTCTGCTATCAAGAAGTGAACACTTGAGTTGGTGGCTTCAACATATGCTCTGGTAGCATCAACCAATGCTACTGGATGTTTGTGCATGTTGGATACGATCACTCATTCTTCAAATTGCATGGGAGATGTGCGGACATCGAAAGTAGTCATTTTGCGTGATTTCACAACTATATGCTGTGACTCGTCGAATGATATGTTCTGCATCTCTACTTCCGGATTGTCTTGAAGGATCTCAGTATCTCCTTGATCACTTAAGACTTGATCTACTTCCGGATATGGTGAAACCGATGGGTTGACCTCATGGTTGTAAGGCATGAGGTCAATATCCTGTTCGGACTCTGGCTGCTCCATCTCTGTATCCATTTGCTCAAATATCTATTCAATCTCTTGAGTGAAGTCCTTCTCTTGTGACTATTCACCTTGTCTGTTTTGTGCCAACTTCTCGAATGAGTCTAAAATTTGTATGGGTGCAGTTTCATTAATCTATGCATGATGTGCCTACTATCGTGTCTGTCCCTACTACGCTTCATTCTCCTGTTTGTGCAGCTCTTGTTCTTCCAGGAGTTACTACTTCAACTCTTGCAACTCATTCACTGTTTCCTCCATCCTCTATTTATCTCTCTGCCTTTGCGAGTTCCTCTTATCACGCTGTTGCCTCTTCACCTCTATCTCCAAAGATGATTTCTCCACAAGTGGTTTTGCCTTGAACTTGTAGCTTTGCACTGCCTCTGCTCTGTCAACAATCTTTCTCTTTACTTTGTCACACATAGGTATGTTACCTCCTGATGTTACTGATGATGGTTCTCTCCTATATGCTGCATTGTGCTACTTTGCTAACCATTCCATAGCTATGCCGACCGGTTCATTGAGTCTGAAGAAGCTATGACAATATCTCCATGGGTGTTCCTCAGCCCAATGACAAGCCTCATGGATCCAAGGAAATTTTACTCTCGCATAGTGGTCCTTTACAAAGCAACACAGGTCGTACAAATTAAAGCTTCTGGTGCCAAAAGTAAATATTTTGAACTCTTCTGTCTTGGCATCAGCATGCTTAAGATTCCTTATCTCATACAACTCGATCTATAAAGGAAGAGCGGTCTAGGGTGCCTTCTTCTTTCGATGCAGTCTAGCTGGTTGTCCTGTCGACATGTGGTGTGACACTTCTTGCATGACGAGCTTGTCCACGACAAACTTAGGTAAAAAATGTGGAGGTTTTTCCCCGTTGTACATCCATATGAAGGTGCTAAGAGGTGAGGGATACAAATCCACTATGTCGATCAATGCCTCCATTTCTACCTGTGACATGCAAGGTGGATCCTAATCAAATATCATGTTGTACACTAGGGTGAAAAAATGGTCTGGAAACTGTGTGATGACTCTGTGGAAGCTGCATTTGGAAAACAGTCTGCAGTAAGTGTGTACAAAGGTTTCTGTCAATGTCCATGCCCAAACCAAGCCTAGTAACTGTTGATGGGTGCAAATTGCATTCAGAATGTATGCAAACAAGTGTATCTCTACTTGCTAAACTTTGGGTAGCTGCCGAGCTCTTGTCACCTATTCCTTTAGCATGTGAGCCAACATGTCAGACTAATTGCATGGTTTTCCTTCTTGGCAAGTTGGTCCAACGTGATCACCCAACTCTATGGGAAGGTCTCTGTGCTCTCTTGGTCATACAAGTGACATGCAATGGTAACCAAGTACTGATATGCATTCCGTAGTATCTTCGTCTTGCAAACTTAGTTGGGTGTCATCCTAAACTTAGCTGGCTCTTTCACCCAACTCTTCAAGATATCCCTGGAGTTTGAACTACTGCTGGGTCTGCTGAAGGGTGTCTCCATTATGATAATTGGCTGTGAAAAGTGGTACATCTGCTAATATTCCTTCACCCTGAAGGTAGCAATATTTGTCCCACTAACACTTCTTAACACCATCATCGCAGGATCAATGTGAGAGGTGATCCAATGTATCATGTCCGTGAATGGAAATACGAGATACCTGCATGCAATTTGGTACATGCCAGACTTGTGAATATTCACATAGACACTTTGGTCTTCCAGATATTCCCTAAATGTGTCTGAGAACATATCATTGATATCTTGCCATTTTAACTTGATGTCCTTTTCTACGAGCATCTTGTTGTCTTCGTAAATCGGCAAACTCATAGACACTTGATCAACTGCATCTCCAGTTGTGCTTCCATCGGTGTCCTTTGACCTTGATCTCTTGGAGGTCATTGAACCTGAAAAACTGAGAGAAATATGCACACCTGCTATACCTGGTGATGGAAGAACACCTACTATACATTCATGTAAATAAATCTGTCAGTTGAAAACCAAAGAAAACTTGAGGATTGACCTGCAACATACCCGGGAGACTGATGGAAAGGATTGCACAATTTTCACTAGGAGGCCAGGAGACTGATTGCCAGAACTCTACAAAACACAGTTCGAAATTTCGGGAGGCTAGTTGACCACTGGAATTATACAATGTGCAATCTAGGCTGACCTACTGGGGCTGAGATTACAAAATGTGCAATTTCAGTCAAAAAGGCATGCAAGCCTAGGGAGTGCATTACGCAATTTTCTGGGCTAGCAAAGCACTTCCTCTCAGAATTATGTAGATCAAGCCTAGAGGACAATGTCTAGCCAATTTTTCACATTTTTTGAGAGGAAGATAAATCCTTCCCTCTTAGAAATGTGCAATGTTGTCTCGGCAAAGCAAGGCCCGGGCTAAGGTTGCCCACACCCGCCGACGGGTGACTAAAATTATATGAAGCTTAGAATGCATGGTGAAAATGAGTGTAAGCAAGAGTGGATGATCATGCATGCAAACAGATAATGCAAGATTCAGAAAATGGGAGAACATGCATGCATGTGAAACGGGTCACTGCATCGGCGACCGTCAGTGCAAAACAATGCCATGCATGCGACAACAGTGAGATGCAAATGAAAACTGAAACGGTGCTTGTACAGGCCAACATGCATGAAAATGACAACAATAGTTTATAGAAATCGAGAAGACAACACTCATACAATCCAAAACAAAAAAAGTGATATAAATGCTGAAGAAGACATGTAAAGCGGACTTACTCGGAAATCGCTAAGTTGAATGTGCCGACGAATCCTAGATGTGATGTGGGATGTTAGAGCTCCAAGGTTGATGTGAATAATGAGATCTGTAGCACCAAATAAATAAGTTTGAGGCTCATGATGCGCATGCCACAAATATAGGAAAAAACAACACTTGGAGGGCAGTTTCTAAAACGATATTTGCATGTAACCTCAAGTTGGCAAAATAGATCCCTAAAATCTAGGGATGCTTTTGCATGCTACTTTTTGCTATTTCAGGAAAACAACCCATGCATAGAAATCAAGTTTGTTGGGTCTCAGAGGGAACTAGTCAACCTGAAGGCACATGCAACAACCTACAAGCCTGGAAAGAAAATTTGTGCAGTTTCTGGGCTGAGATGGGCTGGATGTCCTTGAGGGATTGTGCAATTTCTAGGGTCAACAGGTGAATGTCTCCCAAAATTGCACAATTTTTGGGCTAAGGCCTAGTGCTGGGTCAAATTGCACAGTTTTTTGTGGGAAGCTTGTTTGACTGTTCTACGCAATTCTCAAGCCCAACAGGATTCCTAGCAAATTTTCACAATTTCTGGAGGGAAGGCTAGTTCCCCTCCAGACTTGCACATTTTCTGGGGGAGCTACTCAACTAATAAATAATCTGTGAAGTCTGGAAAGGCTGCCTGTGAAGGGAGTGAAGCAAACTGACATGCACATGTTGGAAATCCAATGTAAATTAGCGTAAGCCTATGTACTTGACAATGCAAGACATGCTACTAACAATGGTTGGTAGGGAGGTCCCAAAACGAAGCTAAGGAAAAATTTTGGAGGGTGGTTGTAGCTGCTACAACACTTGGCGACACACTAGTAGAACTCTAGCTCTCTGAATGGACTTTGTTTGTGAAAAGAAAGTCCAACACCTCTGGAAGTGATGTTCAGTTCTCAATTCGTCTTAGTTTCCATACATGCTTGATTGTAAGTTGTAGCATCTGCCATGCTCTTGAAAAATCGACACACATTCCAATCCAAGCCAACATAGTTGTTTTGATTGGGGATGAGGGGTATATTGGTGCACAAGCCTTATTGTCATTAGAGTTTAAATTTCATCTCTAGTGTTGCTCTGTTGTCACTAGGCGTGGATAGTACCCCGGCAGAGTCACATAGGAACAAAAGCATCACTCTGCTGCCAGCAAGCCTGGTCAGTACCCCAACAAATTTACTTGCATCACCTCTCTACGAAGGAAGCCTTTCTCTTCTTTCACCTTATTTATTTTCATTTTTCAAAAAATTTCACATTTTCAGTTTTTTTTTCATGGTTGTGCATAACACTATTCGTTTCAAAGGCAGAAGAGGGATCCCAACTTATTGAGAGAAGAAGAGGTTGTTCCTTCATAGAAGTAGTTTGTATGTACCTCTGACATGTTTGTTAAGGTTTTCCCCCTTCACCTTACTCTACTTGACTGAGCTGACAAGGATTAACCCAAAAAAACCGACTAGAGTAGGTGATACTAGTTAGTGCGCAAACATTGTGTTTTCACCAAGATTCACTACGAATAACATGTATTTTCCACTGGTGTATCATGGACTGAAGTCAACAAGTTCTTCATACAGAGGCAGGATGATAGATAACCAAGTATTGATAACTACAGAAGTCCTCTTGTACTTTACCCAACTTGTTTTAAGAGTTGCAGATGGTGACATGCGAAACAAACATACGGACGTAAACAAGCAAACAAACAACAAAACAAAGCAAAAGAAGAAGTAAATGCGTAAGAAAAGCGAGTCAGAAAACAAACATGCAAGAAAGCAAATGTACAAGGTAAGAAGCAAATATGCATGCAATCAAACAAACCAAAAGAAAACAATACTCCTACTCCTAAGCTAATGGTGCATGGTTCTACTCACATGAAGTGATACTTCAAATGCAGCCACCAGTGCATTGGTCGACCCATGTTGGTGAAGACATGGTTCGCAAAAAACACAACTATGCGAACCAACAAACAAGAAATATATAACAATGAAGACAAACACACTTCTAGTTTAAATGTGTCTAGAGAACATAAGTGAGTGCAAGTGAATGACATGCAATCCATGGACTTACCATGGTGTTGTGCGAAACTACATGCATATGTTAAGAATATGCATAATCTTGACTGTGGCATGCAAGCGAATGAAATAAAAAAAGACAACTTGCATCACATGCATGTACTTGTTGTGTAAGATTCCTCCAATGCATGAGCAATGGGATTGTGTAGTTTGAGTGGAGGAAGCATAATCTGTGTGTGAGATTGATCTTAAATGCATACAAATGAGTGATGAGGAGCCTCAGGTGTTTCAACAATTTCCTGATCGGAAGTGAAACCAACCTCAGGATAGTGAGGGCCTGGCATAACCATCAACTTGCACTTAAGTGCCTCAACAGTCTGCAGGGTTTCGACTTCGTCGACAAATAGATCATCATAAATAGGTGGCTTTGAAAAATCAATTGCGATATAATCATCATCATGATCAAATATGGGGTTAAATAGATCATGATAGCTATGATCAACAAATCAATGATTTCATCGACATCCTCATGATCTGATGAATTAGACAGAGGGGTAGATGAGAAGCAGAAAAATTCTCCCTCTACGTTTTTAGAAAAGGAAGATGAAAAATCAAGTGGATTTTCAAAGAATGATTTGTCCTCCTTGTTGTTGGATGATGGACAGACATTCGGTGTTTTCTGCAGATGATCAACAATGGGTGCATCCATAGACAGAGATACACACGCAAAATCAGGGATGGCAGAATCACCAAAGATGTCAGGGAAAAACGAAGGAGGTGCGGACAAAAGGGAATCATCCTTCGCTACAAGTTGATGTTTAGGCTTCTAGTCATATTCTTCATGAATGATCATGCAGGTTGGTTGTGCAACACCAACTGTGCCGATAACTTGATCCCCGTTCACAACAGATGTAGAGTTTGGAATGGAAGAACACAAGACAGTGCAATCCGGAGGATCAACAGAACACGAAGACGAAGGTTGAGGTAAGACACACATGTGACAACCCATGGGCTTGGCAACCAAATCTACGCGAAAATTGAGAGAAGTGATGTTGGGAGGATGTGATAGTTGAATGAACATGTTTGCATTTTCATTCAACTATCACATCCTCCCAACATCACTTCTCTCAATTTTCGACATCACTCTGCGGTGGTGGAGATGCTTGATGAGAGGATGATGAATAATCACTCGTGACATCGACTGTGTCCATCTGTGATAGCACAACTCCATCATCGAAGTATGCTGAGCGGGGTTTGAACTTCAACTTCTTCTTGGGATTGACAAATTTGGTTAGAAAATATTCAAATTTTTCTAGGAGATACTGGAATTTCATTTGACTTTTCAGAGCTTCAAACTACAACACACGAAAGTAGTCCCAAAAATCCGCAGGCGATTCTTGCGGATCCTTCTATTTTTTCAACAGGTTTTTGTCAAGAGGTTATAGATGAAAATGATAGAAAGTAGACTCAATGAGATAACAAAACTGCTCAAGTGAGTTCTAGCTTCCGGGTGGCAGAATGCAGCACCATTGTTGTGGGGATTCATGGAGAGTGTGTGCAAGCAACATACTGGCCTCTTCATAAGAGAAGCCATCTGCATCATCGCGAAATGTATAGAAGTCTTGTAAGTATGTAGACCAGGAAAATTTTCCTTCACCATCATACATGAATTTAGATAAGAGATCACGGAGGGATGAGTTTGACAAAAAAAATCATGGTGGGAGGAGTTTGACAGTATCCATGATGGATATGCAAAGATTCAAAATAGGATGAGAAGACACAACCTTTCATCTTGCGCTAATTCTAGTGCCATAAATGTTGACGGTTATGGACCTGCAAACATGTCAAGGGATTTGCCCAGTAAAATGTCCCAACTAGACCTCAAACAGTTTGGTGTAGGAGTCCCAACAGTGGGTCGCACGGTATTGCCTTGACCGCACGGAAAGTCAAGGAAGGTGCATGAATGGTTCTCTCACAAGGAAGGTGGGGTGAGTGTACCCCTTGGAGACATGTGGAAACATGTGACTTGGAAGGGAACACACAAGCAAAGATGCATCATGAAATGGAAGGTAGGTAAACCAACAACTCAGAGTGATGGTTAAGCCAACAACACATCTCAGTAAGATTCATACATACATACACAGATACAGTCTATACATACATGCGTATGAAAATAACTACATATACTATTAGAGTAACCAAGATAACTGAAATACAATAACAACATATGCATGAAATGTGCTGGCTCTGTTATATTAAGAAGCAAAAGTTCCAATCATATGGTACAACCATGACCAACCGCTAGTCCTGGTAACAGAACTCTATAGTCACTGCTACCTACTCCTCCAAAGAGATATACTAGCTCTACTCTATAGAGAAGTCAAGGCTCCTTACAATACACACCAAGCTTTCTCTAAGATACTCCTATCGGAAGCTTGGGAGCTCGAAATCCTGTATAATGTGTTATGAGGTTCTATAAATAGCAAAGGAGAGGGCGACCCTTGACATCACATTTGTGATTGTTCACCTACCCTCATGACTCTTCAAATACTCTATGACTGTTGCATTCAACTATCGACACTTGGACTTTCACTTTACAATATGTTACATACAATCTGTACATGTACCCATGTGAGACAAAATAGGCTTGAGCAAGCCATGCAAGACATCAGTAATACTCAAACGACTGTGGGAAAACCATATCTTCGACATGCTTGTGATGGTCAATGGTGGAAAACTGATGCTAAGCACGATAATCCGTGATGGTGTCTGTGTACTTTGTGGTGACATCTTTCTGAAATGAACTATTCCCTCTGTTGCATCGAGGTACACTAATTTGGCTTCTCTGTCCAACTCATCTGATAACATGTGCATATTTGTCTTGAGTGCGGCTAGACCAATGACATACTGATGCATAGTGTCTACGCTAATCACCAAGTCTATGTTTGTGGCTATGTGCATTAAATTGTCAAAGCACATGTCCATTGCTAGTTGGACTTGATTCTTTGTCTTTTTCTTGTTGAGTGTCGCAAGGGATGGGATCGCATGTGCACACACAAAAACATCCATGCTTCTGAACACCCATGCATGTGAAGCTTGAAAAATGGTGATGAGATGCGGGAGTTCCTCATAGTTCTAGATCTGACTCTGGATGTGTGCGTTCAACTCCACCGCCTTGGGCTTCATTAACTTAGGCAAGTGTAATGAGGCTCCCTTGTATCTCGTTTTCCATGTTTGTATGCAGTCGAAAACCATATGCATATTTGAAAAGATGTGTGTTATCCTAATACAACGTTGCTACCAACCATTGAGATGGATGACTACCTTATGCACGTACCAAATCTGGAATACAACATCCGCATGACTGTCTCAAGGGAAGATACTTCATCCTGTATCACTTTCTTCAACTCTGCTCTAGCGGATGCTGTAACCTTTTCTCCTTCCTACTTATCCATTTGTAACTACCTAGCCAGTCGCTCGTTCTCTGCTATCAAGAAGTTAACACTTGACTTGGTGGATTTGACATATGCTCTAGTAGCATCGACCAATGCTGCTGGATGCTTGTGCATGTCAGATATGATCACTCATTCCTCAAACTTCATGGGATATGCGTGTACATCTGTAGTAGTCACTCTTCACAATTGCACAACTCTATGCTGTGACTGTTATGAGACCATCTCAAGAAAATATAGAAAAGATAGATCAACGCCTTAGAATTCAGCCTCTTTGAGGGGGCAACCTCCTTTACATTACATAAATGAACAATTCCTGGATGATTCAAATGACAAAACCTCCTTTCTATATATAGGAATCTAAGGAGTCACAATATAACCCAGCCGACCTAACAATAATAATATAAAGCCACAAAAATAACAATAGAGGGATTCTATGGGGCACAGTAATAATAATATGGGGAAAATAGGGGCACAACAATATTAATACGGGGTACAACTACAATAGTAATGGGGTAATAACTAGTATTATAGCGACCCAACATGCCCCTCTCCTTCAAAAAAGTGTTGTCCTCAACACTTGAGTAGTTTTGTATGCTTCTATATAAAATTCTCATCCTCCCATGTGGAATCTTCAGCAGATAAGTTCTTCCACTTGATAAGATGCTCTGAAATTGATCGATTTCGTAGATGTCAAGTTCTTGTTTTTGTGACTGCTTCTGGTTCCAATATAATTTTTCCTTCCTTGTCAAGTTCTGGCAATATTGTTTGAACTGGGAGCTTATCGCCTATAACCTTCTTTAAACATGAAACATGGAAAACTAGGTGCAATCGAGAAGCTGCAGGAAGCTCCAATTTGTATGCCATAGTACCAATCTTTTGCAACACCTTGTACAAACCATAATACTTTGGTGATAATTTATTATCCTTCTTAGCTTGCTTGAGGGACATTTGCTTATATGGTTGTAGCCGTAGGAATACCCAATCACCTAAATCAAAACTTCTTTCATTGCGATGTTGATCTACTTGTTGTTTCATTCTATTCTGTGCCAAGACGAGGTTATCCTTTAAGAGTTGGAGGAATTGTTGTTGATGTTCGATGTGATGTTCCATTGCTTGAACCTTAGAATTTTATTTTAAATATGATGTGATGGATGGTGGATGATACCCATAAAGTGCCATAAATGGGGTCATTTTTGTTGTTGTATGGAAGGAAGTGTTATACCACCATTCAGCCAGAGGCAACCATTTGACCCATTGTGTCTGTTTATCAGATACAAAGCAATGAAGATATCCTTCCAAAAATTTGTTTACTATCTCAGTTTGCCCATCAGATTGAGGATGATAAGATGAGCTATGAGCTAACTGAGTACCAAGACAAGAAAATAATTCTGTCCAAAAATTTCCAGTGAAAATGGGATCTCTGTCACTTACAATAATCTTTGGGTTTCCATGTAGCTTTTGAATTGTTTCCATAAATGCAGTAGAAACTGTATTGGCTTTAAATGGATGTGATAATGAACAAAAGTGTGCATACTTGGTAAGTTTGTCAACTACCACCATGATGACACTCTTTTGCTCAGACTTGGGTAAACCTGTGTTAAAATCCATTGAAACCTCCTCCCAACGTTGGCTTGGAATGGATAAAGGTTGTAATAGACCCGGTGTCTTAATTATTTCAACTTTATTTTGTTGGCAAACTAAACATTCTGCCACAAACTTTTGAATATCTGATTTAAGGCCATCCCAAAAAATTTCCTTCTTAACCCTGTGGTAAGTTTTTAAAAATCCTGAGTGCCCTCCTAAGGGAGAAGTGTGCAATTCCATAAGAATCTTTTGTTTTAGCTGGGAATTCTTACAAAGGTATAAGTGATATTTGTACCATAATGAATGATTTTGCCAGCTAATGTATCCGACATACTAGAATCTTGTTGTAACTTTTGAATAATTGCCCATACTTCTTCTTCATTCTTCCATTCCTCCCTTGCTTCGTTTATCCAATCTGGTTGGATAATAGAAATGGCGCACAACAATGCTTCCACATCCTCATCCTTTCTTGAGAGTGCATCTGCCACCACATTTTGCTTCCCTTTTTTGTAGATGATTTCAAAGTCATAACCCAACATCTTTCTGACCCACTTTTGTTGCTCTTCAGAGGATAATCTTTGTTCTAAAAGTATTTAAGGCTATCATGATCCGTTTTTACCTTGAAGTGTCTTCCCATTAGGTAGGGTCGCCATTTCTTAAGTGCATGGAGTATTGCCAACATTTCCTTCTCATAAATTGCTTTGTAAAAAACTTTCCCTTGATTGGACGACTTTCGAAAGCAATGGGTCTTTCATCTTGCATTAAAACAACACCAATTCCATTTCCTGAAGCATCGCATTCCACAATAAAGGCTTTTGTGAAGCCCGGTGTAGCTAAGACAGGTGCTTGGCACATTGCATCTTTAAGATGTTCGAAGGCCTCTGTTACTTTTTGGAGATCTGGAGAAATCAATGATTCCAATGTGGAAACATCTAGCGAACATAATTGTGCAATTACACCTTTCGTTCCTTTTTTAGAAGCTTTGTCATATCGTTAGAGTTGATTAGCTTTCCTGGTTTCCCTACAATACCCCTTAATTCAACTTCCTTTCCTTCCACAGAAAATTTCATGAACAGTTCTTGAAAATTAAAAGGTATTGTACCCAAGGATTGTAGCCATTGGACTCTTAATACAACATCAGCACCTCCCATTGGAATGGAAATCATTAGGCTAGTAAATACATATTCTCCCATGGATAACTTGATATTATGGCCCTTTCCAGAGCAATTTGTTGTTGCTCCATTTTCAACCATCACTTGACACTCTAGTGTTGGATATAAGAAGCAATTCAATTCTTTTGCTACCTTACAACGAATAAAATTGTGGGTACTTCCTAAATCAATCAAAACTATTACCTTTTTCTTCTTGATTTGTACTTCTATCTTGATGGTTTGAGGAGTGGTAATTTTTGCCAATGCATTAGAAGATATGGTTGGGTTCATTTGTTCTTCATCTAGGCTTTGTTCCTGGAGTATATCCTCTTCTTTTGACCTTTCTTGCTCCTTTTCTTCTTCCTCTTCACAATCTATGTAGAATAATTTCTTCTCAGCACGCTTATGACCTTTAGTGTATTTGCTATCACAACTGTAACAAAGCCCTTTTTCTCTTTTTTCTTCCAATTGTTGTGGTGTCAACTTTATAGGTTGTCAAAGACTAGCGGCCACAACACTTCTGTCCTTATAGTTGTGAGTGGTATGCTTCCTGGTTGCCAAAATTTTGCTTTCCATTTTTCTTGCTAACCTGAATGCCTTCTCTAATGAATCAGGTTCCCAAAGGCGAACATCATGTTCGATATTATCCTTTAAAGACCCTATGAACACATCAATCCTATGCTCCTCTGGAATATTTTTTACGCTTATGTTCAATTTTTAGAACTCCTCAATGTGCTCCATTATTGAACCCATTTGTTTGAGACTTATAAATTGGCTAAAAAAAGTGTTGCTTTTTGTATCCTCATAATGTGCTATCAATTCTTCTGTAAAAATTGCCCAAGTGATAAATTGTTTACGAGAGCAAAGCCATTGATACCATACAAACTGATTTGGTTCCAAATATAAAGTTGCAATACGTACCTTTTGTGTGTTTTACACATTATTGAGATCGAAAAATTGCTCCATCTGTAATATCCATGTTGCATATCGATTTTTGGAATATGGTGTGTCTTTGATCCAACATTAGAGTCTATGAAATCATGATTAACATTTCCTTTGTTTGCATCATGAGTTTCCTTTACTCCCCTTTCACCATTAGTAAGTATTTCTTGTAGAAAATTTGTCAAATCTACCTTCAAATCTATCTTCAAGTTGTCAATCATGGCTTCCATGCCCTTTATCTTAGATTCCACGCCATTTATCTTGGCTTCTGTTAGCTTTTGTGAGAGTGAAATTTGTTGCACTTGGTCTTGTAATTTTGATATATCATGTAGCATTTATTCCTCTTCTTCATGAGTCATGCTAGAGCTTTCAGATTGCTTGCTAGGTGTTTGAATTTTCTTTCCTCAGGGCATTAGTTACTGATACTAATGCTCTACTATGCCCTTTGAATTCCTTCAAAATAATTTTTCAAACCAAGCTTAAGCAAAAATTTAAAAAATCTACACAACTTTTTTCACTTTTTAGGAGCTCGATATTCCCTTTGATGTATCTCTGTAATTTCAGATCATCCAGTTCTGAAATTATGACCTACGGTAGCCCTCTGTGTCCTCTTTCCAATGCCACCAGTCTGACCCCAATTGGATTCTCCAATGAAGATTTATTCCAAATCTCTCACAGTGACCTGATTATAGACTAATTCAGTAGAGCGAACTTTTATGACATTCCACGAGTCACTGTTTTGACCTTTGGCTCTGAAAAATATATACAAGAAGATATAGTCCATCCTATTTCTGTACCTTCTTACAAAATTTCAATCTGATGCTCAGAGAGAAATTTATGATGATTTTCCCCAGGTCACCTGCTTGGAATGTAATTCAGGAGTCTGCAAAAAGACTAACTTCCTCAGATCATATCTCCGCAAATATAGCGCAAAAAGCTCTAAAATTCGGACCCAAGGTTTAGCTTGATTTATTCTCAAATGGTTTTTTTTTAGCTTCTGAAACATCGCAAAAAAAAAGTTATATCGAAAATGCCACGATGACCTGTTTGGAGCAGCGAAACCCTAGAATCCAAAGCTCTGATACCAAATGTTATGAAACTAGCTCAAGAAAAGATAGAAAAGATAGATCAAAGCCTTAGAATTCAGCCTCTTCGAGGGGGAAACCTCCTTTACATTACATAAATGAACAATTCTTGGATGATTCAAATGACAAAACCTCCTTTCTATATATAGGAATCTAAGGAGTCACAATATAACCCAACGGACCTAACAATAATAATATAAAGCCACAAAAATAACAATAGAGGGATTCTATGGGGCACAGTAATAACAATATGGGGAAAATAGGGGCACAAAAATATTAATACGGGGTACAACTACAATAGTAATGGGGTAATAACTAGTATTATAAGGACCCAAGAGTGACTCTTTGAATGATATGTTGTGCATATTTGCTTCTAAATTGTCTTCAAGGATCTCAGTATCTCCTTGACCGCTCAGGACTTGCTCTGCTTCAAGATTTGGTGAAGTTGGTGGGTCGACCTCTTGGTTGTAAGGCATGAGGTCAATATCCTATTCTGACCCTAGCTGCTCCATTTCTATATCCACCTGCTTGGATGAGTCTACAACCTGTATGGGTGTAGTTTCCTCAATCTCTGCATGTTGTGCCTCCTGCTATGTCTATACTTGCTACACTTCCTTCTCCTGTCTGCACAACTCTTGTTCTTACCGAAGTTGCTGCTTCAACTCTTGCAACTCCTCCACTGTTTCCTCCATCTTCTATTTATCTCTCTACCCTTGTGCGTTCCTCGTGTCGCGCTGTCACCTCTTCGCCTCTATCTCCAAAGCTGCCTTCTCCACAATTGGGTCTGCTTTGAACTTGTAGCTTCTTTTTGCCTCTACGCTGTCAGCAATCTTTCTTTTGCCTTAGTTACAAGCGGGTATGTTACCCCTTGTTGTTGCTGATGATGATGCTCTCCTAGATGCTCTTCGTGCTGCTTTGCTAACCATTCCACAAGCTATGCTGACCGGTTCATTGAGCCTGGAGAAGCTATGACAATATCTCCATGGGTCTTCCTCAGCCCAATGACATGCCCCATGGATCCAAGGAAATTTCACTCTCACACAGTGGTCCTTTACAAAGCAATGTGGGTTGTAAGGATTGAAGCTTATGGTGCCTAAAGTAAATCTTTTGAACTCTTCTGTCTTAGAATCAGCATGCTTGAGATTCCGTATTTGATACAACTCGATTCGAAATGGAAGAGTGAGCCAGGGTGCCTTCTTTTTCTGATGCAGTCTAACTGAAAGTCCTATCAAGATGTGGTATGACACTTCTTGCATGATGAGCTTGTCCATAGAAAACTTCAGTAAAACATGCAGAGGTTTTTCCGCATTGTTCATTCGTATGAAGGTGCCAAGAGGTGAGGCATACCAATCTGCTATGACGATTAATGCCTCCATTTATCCCTACGACATGCAAGGTGGATCCTGCTCAAATATCATCTTGTAAACTAGCGTGAAAAAATGCTCTGACAACTGTGTGATGAATCCATGGAAGCTGCATTCAAAAAATAGTCTATAGTAAGTGTGTACAAAGCTTTTCGCTGATGTCTATTCCCAACCCAATCTTGGGAACTGCTGACGGGTATAGATTGCATCCAAAATGTATGAAAACATGTGTATATCTGCTTGCTGAGCTTTGGGTGGCTGCCGGGCTCCTGTCACCTGTTCCTTGAACCTGTGAGCCAACATGTCAGACCAGTCGCATGGTTTGCCTTCAACGGAATGTTGGTCTAACGTGATCAGCCGACTCTGTGGGAAGGTCTCTATGCTCTCTTGTCTGTACAAGTGGTATAAAATTATGACCAAGTATTTATATGCCTTTCACAGTATATTCATTATGTAAAGATGGTTGGGTGTCATCCTAAACTTGTTGGCTCCTTCACCCATCTCTTCAAGATTTTCCTGGAGTTTGAACTGTTGCTAGGTCTACTGAAGGGCATTTCCATTATGATCATTGGCTGCAACACGTGGTACATCTGTTGGTAGTCCTTTTCACTGAAGCTAGCAATCTCTGTCCCATTAACACTACTTAATAGCATCGTCTCAGGATCAATGTGCAAGACGATCCAATGTATCATGTCTGCGCATGGAAACACGAGATAGCTGCATGCAATCCGGTACAGGGTAGACTTGTGAATATTCACATAGACCTTGTGGTCTTCCAAATCTTCCCCAAATGTGCCTAAGAATGTATCATTGATATCCTACCATTTTAAATTGATGTCTTTGTCTACGAGAAACTTGGTCTCTTCTTAAATCGGCAAACTCATAGACACTTTCTCAACTGCATCTCTAGTTGTGCTTCCATTGGTGTCCTTTGACCCTGCTCTCTTGGAGGCCATTGAACCTAAACTGATGAGAGATGAATGAACTCTTGATATACCTAGAGACATGGCGACATTCATGGCAAACAATCTGTCAATTGAAAACCAAAGAAAACTTGAGGATTGATATGCAACATACCCTGGAGAATGATGGCAAGGGTTGCACATTTTTCACCAGAAGGCTGGGAGATTGACTATCGCAATTGTGCAAAACAAATTTCGGACTATCATGAGGCTGGTTGACTTCTCAAGTTGCATAATGCGCAATCCAGGCTGACTTGCTGGGGTTGAGATTGCATAATGCTCAATTTCAGTCAGCAAGGCATGCAAGCCTAGGGACCGTATTGCGCAATTTTCTGGGCTAGCATAGTAGTGCCTCTCAGAATTGCACAAAGAAAGCTTGGAGGATAGTGCCTAGCTAGTTTTTCACATTTTCTGGGAGGAAGGCAAAGCCTTCCCTCTTAGAAATGTACAACGTTGTCTAGGTAAGGCAAGAACTGGTCTAAGGTTTCCTAGAGCCGCTGACGGACAAATGAAAACATATGAAGCTACGAATGCATGGTGAATCGGAGTGTAAGCAAGAGTGAATGATAATGCATGCAAACAATGAATACAAGATTCAAAAAACGAGAAAAAATGCATGTGTGTGAAATGGGTTGCCACATCGGTGATCGTCGATGAAAAATAGTGTCATGCATGCAACAACAATGAGATGAAAATGAAAACTGAAACGATGATTGTATAGGATGACATGCATGCAAACAACAACAAGCATTCATATAAATCAACCAGAAAACACTCGCATAAGCCAAAACACAAAAAGCGATAGAAATGTTGAAAAATACATGTAAATCGGACTTACCCTGAAATAGCTGAGCTAAATGTGTCGACGACTCCTAGATTGTGATGTGGGAAGTCAGAGTTCCAAGATCAATGTGAAGAATAAGCTCTATATCATCAAATAAATAAGTTTGAGACTCATGAAACGCATGCCACAGATCCTATGAAAAAGCGACACTTGGAGGGCAGTTTCTACGATGGTCTTTGCATGTAATCTCCAACTGCTAAAAACAGATCCCTAAAATCTAGGTATTTTTTTGCATGCTTATTTTTTCTATTTGAGGAAAAGCATCCCATGCATGCAAACCAGATTTGCTGGGTCCCGAAGGGAACCTATCAACTTGAAGGCACATGCAACAACCTACAAGCATGGAAGGAAAATTTGTGCAGTTTCTGAGCTAGTTATCCCTGAGGGATTGCACAATTTCTAGGGTCAGCAGGTGACTATCTCCTAGAATTGCACAATTTCTGGGCTAAGGCCCACTGCTCGGTCAGATTGTGTAGTTTTTTGTGGGAAGCTTGTTTGACTGTTTTGCACAATTCTGGAGCCCAACAGGCTGCCCAACAATTTTGCGTAATTTCTGGAGGGAAGACTAGTTCCCCTGCAAAATTGCACAATTTTCTAGGGGAGCTTCTCATCCAGTAAATAGTCTAAGTTTGGAAAGGAAGCCTATGAATGGAGTGAAGTAAACTGACATGCACAGGTTGGCAAGCCACTCAAAATTAACTTAAATCTATGTACTTGATAGTGCAAGACATGCTGCTAAGGATGGTTGGTAGGGAGGCTCCAAAACAAAGCTAAGGAAAAATTTCGGAGGGTGGTTATAGCCACTACAACAGAGTGTGAGTAGAAGAGAAAAAACCAAGCAGAGGAAAAGATGGAGTTTTTGACTTGATCAGAGATTGCCACAACAAGGCTTAGAGATCAGGATAGGTTGGATGGAGCTTCCAACTATGTCATCTGGAAGGTTAGGATGTCCTTCCTTCTAGATGAATATGGCCTGAAAGCCTACATAGATAATGTTATGGAAGTTCTCCAAGATGCATAACAACTTAAGAATACATGAAGGAAACGATGAAGGTGAAGAGGTTGATCCTAGATGGATTTCGGGATCATATAGTATCACATATAGTGGCCAAGGGAATGAATAGAGAGATGTGGGATGCTCCCTCCATGCTAGACCAAGGTCCTTTTGAGCAATGAAAGATGTTCCTGGAAGAAAATTTGAGATGCATTAGGATGTAGAAGGGGGAAGGCATAGATCCCTTCCTCACAAGGATTTGGGAGGTCTAAGATCAGCTTGCAGCTGTTGGGGAAGCACCTCAACCTTTAGAGCTAGTGTGGTTGTTACTAAATAATGTAGAGGATTGATAAGTCTTCTCCCAAAGTATATTAGGCAGAGACACACTACCAGGATGGGACAAAATGTGGGATGACTTGTAGCAGGAGGAGTTGAGGCAAGGTCTTCTAAAGAGTTCCATTAGTGGAAGCAATAGCAACATATCAAAGGATTTGAAGGAGGAGGAGAATGTGGCCCTCACATCAAAGGTTCCCAATTAGGGGCAGAGGGAGCAATAGAAGAAGAAGAATGACCTAAGGTTAAGTGATTTAGGTGTGGCAATTTTGGCCACTAAAGTACACAATGTCCTCTCAGAAATAATGACAAGCAGTGGAAGTAGGACCAGGTAGAAGCACATTTGAATATAGATAGGTTTTCCTCTAGGTTGGAGGAATACTTTACAATGATGGAAACCATACCTCTAGGAGTGAGATGGGGTGAATTGGAGTTGTAGCCCCAGAGAGCTGCAAAGATTGGGCAGTTCCCTTGAAGACCCCACCTCATGGATCAATACCTCACTGGGGGGGCCCACAATATTTAGTAGTAGGTTGGGTCAGTGGTAGTTGATGCAGTCACTACAAGAGTGATAGTTGTAGACTAGTAGTAGTCAGATGTTGAGGAGCACAATGCGGTGTTAAAAACAGAGCAGGTGGCTCAATGTAGAGTTATCAACAATGTAGATTCTTCAGTGATAGTGCAAAGGCTATTGGAAGTTAGAGACTTTGGAGACATATGCATCATGCTAAACACATATGATTCAATATTTTGGATGCTTCTCAGTTGTAGTAGTTGCAATTATAGAAATAAAAAATGAGAGGGAATTGCAGTGCAAATGCAGTGTTGGAAATAGTATGGCAATGTTAGTAGCAACATAGATGCAACATCAGAGTTTCGTAGTAGTTGTTGGGTAGTAGAAACCAAACATCAACCTCATGATAAAAGGTGATACATAGGCAAGGTGTTGTGGCAAGATACAAGACACTAAAAAGAACAAAATCCTCGATAAGAGGAAGTGTTATTTTATGTATCATCGAATGTATTATAGACATGAAATTTTGTGGAGAGGCTAGAATACATGAGATCTCCAAAACCTAGAAATTGTTTCTAGAAATTCAACCTACAGATGATTTTATTATATTATTAACCATTTTTTTAATGCTTCTTAAGTCTAAACGTAGGAAAATTGGTTAATTAATTAGAATTAATTATGTCAAGTTGAGAATTCTCTATAAACTCACATGGATCAATCCATAAATGATATGAGTCATCGATTAAGATTTAATCTTGGAAGTTGGAGTCCAAACAAGAAGACATAAGAAGGGATCAATGTGGTGATGGAGAATACACTTGAATCGCTTGGAGAGTTTGATTTTCCAGAGTAGCAGTAGTTAGTTGCTGAAGAGTTTGAGCTTTAGTAAGGATTAAAAGATAGTGAGGGGTAGGGACAGTGGGGCTGGAGGAAGTTTTCTAGATCTAGCGAGTGCATTTGCAGAGAGGTTGAAGTTTCTCCAAGAGGTTGTGCAGTCCTAATGTACAAGCCTCAAAAGAAAATTCGATTTGCTGAGAGGGGAAGACATCTTCAGTTTCAAAGGTCGGGAAGGGGTCCGAGAGTGTCGAAGAAGAATTTTCCTAGCCAGCAATAGGTAGGAAAACTTGAATAACTGTCACTTTGGGTAGCACATAGAGTAGGTAGATTCAGAGTGACACAAAGCCACACAGAGCCTGCATAGGCCCAGTTGGATGAATTGCTTTTTAGCGGCAGTTGAGAGCTGGAATTGCCCAGAGTGAGGGTAAATTTACCTCGCATATTTTTGCTAGTATTTTCTCTGTAGGATGGCTAGTTTTCGACATCTAGATTATTGTACTCAAAATTTCTCACTATTGCATAATAATATAAACCCTCAATGCTGCACTAGTTTTCCCAAGTTAGGTTTTTCCGAGGACATTTGTCCAAAAAGAATGATGTAATTTTTATGTGTGTGTGTGTGTTATAATTTTCTTAGTTTCCAGCATTACTATTTCTGCAATGTTTTATTTGCAAGGGTTGTTGTGTGATTTATTTAGTATTTGATGTAGCAAATAAATTGTTAAAATTAATTAAAAATTAGAAGAATATTTTCTAGTTGCTGCAATAGGATTTTAGTTTTGGAATTTTCACAATGTACACACTAAATTTAGATAGCGATATGCAATTTATGATTGGAAGATATTTTTAAGATTATGTCTATTCTTCACGTCTCTAGAAAGTGGTTTCTCCCCTTTAGTTCACCTTTGCAAATAGAAATCCACACAGAATTCAAAACTTGGTTTATTAGTACATGTATTGCTTTGAAAAAAAATGTTCGTAATATGTGTAAAGAAGTATTTATAACTATGAAAAAGTTCACATTGTGCTATATTTTGATAAGAAAAGTTTTTGATAATGTCATTTGGTTTAGAAAATGCATAAAACAATGTGGGGAAGTTTAGTTCTTCAAAAACAATTTCCTGGAAAATGCCAAGCGGATGAAATACTTCAGCAGGTGCAATTTACAATACTTTAGTTTGAAGGTCATTGATCAATTGTGGTTCTGAGTATCCATGCATAAGAGTCTCAAGTATTGGTTCAACATCATTGCCATCATCAATTGAATTAATTGACTATATATTTGTTAGTTGGTTTCCATGCACTCTTTTTCTTGTTGGTTGAAATGATCTTCCTATTTTTTATCAATGACTACGCCTTCACTTTGGTAGAGTGATATATTGCACAAGTCACTTAAAGAAAACATGACATGATTTGGTTTTATGTTACCTGAAAGCTAAGTATTATTTTATACCATTTTCCTTTTTGTCATGATTGCAATAGTCAGTGTATCATTTATATCTCTAGGTAATGCTTCTTGAATTTTTTCTAAGTTAATAGGCACATTTATAATTGTTCCAATTGGTCCTATTTGGATATTTTATAACCAAGCTATCGTATTTGTGCAAAATCCATTCTTGGTGTAACTAGCCTTTCTTCTAGAGGTGTGAGTAATGCCACATATTCAATTCTTTGGTTTTGACGAATTTGCAAAGGTGACGCAAAAACATGTATTTTTTCATGAGTAATAACATTGTTATATGATAGAAAAATTGGATCATTAATGTTGACTTCCTTTGAGCTTGCGTAAGGTACATGGGATTGAAAAGTGGGAAATGCGCTATTGCATATGACTCATATATCTTTTTCAAAGAGAAATATCTCACAAATAGAACATGAAAATATAGGAGTGTCATGAATTGATTGCAAATATGATTTAGTTGCTTTGATCAAGTTTACATGTCTTGTTTTCTATTGATACAACAAAGAGCCATGCATGTGTATTTTTTTTAATCACCGCAAGTGAATGTAAGATTTGATATCATTGTTGCAAGAAGTAGTTGATAATGGTTTTTCTTTCAATTTTGTCAAGGAATAAGTTTCTACATTTTGGTTCAACAATGGATATATTTTCTATATTTCAAATATTCTTTTTTCACTTTTTTTGCTTTTTCATAGCTAGATACACGGAACAAAGTAATTTGTAACAAGATCAGGATCATTCTCAATTATCTTGTGATTGTAAGAAACATGACCTTTATTGAAGTTTTTTGTGTCTTGTATACATGAAACAATTGCAAGAATAGAATGGAAACATCTGTTGTTGTTCATATTGCCAATTTGTGAAAGCAATTGGTAATTCCCATGTGATGAAGATATGGGAAAACACATCAGGTATAACACATTGTTTATAGAACTTAATGGATGGAATATTATAGATACGTTCTTTGTTTCAATAGGCCAAATGAATATATTGATTTTGAGCATTTCAGACAAACATTGGATTGAAAAATCTTTTCCTTGTATGTGCCCAATTTTGTAAGGCATTGCTAAATTAATAATGTAAAATTTCCAATTGACAATGCCATTTATTATTGAATGAATTCAATATTTATATACATTTTCAAATATATTTTTTCTCTATTGTGATTGGCAACATGGAAATTGTAAAAAGTCTATGAAATTGTCTTTCTCATAAAACACATGTCAAACCATGTTTCAAATTTGCAAATGGATTCAAACAATGAATGATGGAAATCATTGATAATCGTGCTATTAACTAAAAGTCCTTGTTCAAACAATGACCGTTGAATATAAAACATGTCAAAGTCCCTAGTAAACAATGATATGGACAATGGTAGATATCAATTGACCTAGGAATCATTGGTGCAATCCTTAATGATTGATATGATAAAAATTATTCAAAGTGACCACATGCGGGATTTTTGTAGAAAATAATATTATATACATGACCAGGAATGCCATCATTAAAACAAAGGTTTTATTTTATAGTTGTGTATAACCAAACATTCAAAGGGACTGACAACAACCGGAGAGCCATTTTAAGGAAACCACATCTTCCCATAAGCTAATTATAGATGAATGTTGTGCAATGGAAGGAGTAGGCAATCCTTGCAAATATGCTTCAAAATTATCAACATTGTGAAGGCTTGGCAAATAGTTGGGAACTACTTCACTTTGGATTGAAGAATAGTCGAATCATCTTCATAGCTCAAGCAATATAGTCAGTGATTGACTATGCCTTCTTGTATTTTTGCCAGGCTATATAAAAAATGTAAAATAACAACAAATGAATCAAATAGACAATCTCCTGGATAGTAGTGGAAATGTTTCAACCGAAATAGATTGAAAGTAGAAAGAACCAAATCAACTTGTTGCATATTTGGCTCTCTTAATATGTAAATGTATTTTTTGTTTCCATATCCTAGATTCTATTATATTACAACAGTAAGTTATTTTCTTGCAAATTTTGTTCTATTAAAATAAGGTTATGAATTATGTCTTTTGAAAAGAGGCGAACACAATAGAAACAGGATTTAAACACCAATACAATTGACTATTTGGAATGTGATAATGCTCCTCCCCTTCCTCAGAGAGAAGGAAAAAGTAGTTGTATCTGTGTTGGGAGAAAAACAATAAGATGCCACTAGAAATTTTGCACATGATTTTTTTTTTGCTTGTTAAGACTAACCTACGTACCCATGGGGATTTGAACCGGTGACCTATCACAAGGAGTGCCTTAACATCGCACCCATTCACCCGTGGGCATTTTGCACATGATTATTATTTGTATAAAACACAAAACATAAAAAAAAAAAATCAAGTGGAAGAAAAAAACAGTGACTCAAATTGTATATACAACATTTAAACCATCTATAAAATTGCAATTGTGTTAAAGGGATATTTGTTGAAAACAAATGTTTTTCCCATCCATGCATAACCTCGATTTCTTAAGCCAACTATCTAATCAATATTAATGAAACATTAGGCTATAAACAAAAACCTCTAACACATGAAAAATAAATAATAACAATGTCAAAAATCCTAATTCTAAATCTATTTTGTACTAGGAAAAATGTTTCTTCTACTTTTTTAATAACCTTTCGTAATATTATCAAAGGAAATTACTTAATTAACAATGCAATTAAATTATAAGCAATAATATATGAGCATAATGTATTAATTCTGATGCATTAATCATAAACAATCTAATTCAGTGAAACATGAATTTTAATTATAAATACTATTCCTAACGTGTTTGAAAAAATAACTAGAATTATAGTTAAAATTAATACTTAAATCCAATTAATTGATGTTATAATAAAGTAACAAAAAAATGATTTTATAAGTACATTCACTTAATTGATTCCACAATAAAATTTAGAAACAATTGTTTGATTTTATAACTATATATAACCAAATGTCTTTACAATAAAATTAAAAAATAATTAATTAGTTATATAGGCACACATAAATAACCAAAATTTTAAGCAAAGATTACCAACAAACTTTCCTTGTCTTGGCTTCTATCATAATAATAATTATTTTACACAAAAAAGTGTTGAATAATGATTCCCCACACACACATTAACTTTCTCGATACAAATTGTGGAGGCAAAGGCTTTGCATAATGATGCAACCAACACATAGTTGTTTGAAAGAAAGGAATAGAATTAGAAGAAAAGAAATGTTACCTATGCATGTTTAATTATTCTTATCCTCACATCTCGATGTTAAATATTGAAGTTAATTTAGAATAGAGGCCAATGAATGTGTGTCATAATTGGTTAATAATTCTATTTTTTTAGTGGAGCCATGCCAACCTTTTTGTCAAAATAACATGTTTTTAAAAATCCTATAAAATTAGGTTTTTAAAAAACATGCATAACATTTAAGCGATAGAAAATACAAACCATCTAATGATAGTATATATAAATCAACCATTATTTGAATAATTAATGCATTATTTTATTAGGCAAACATAAGGTGTTTTATGCTCCATAAAAAAATTAAAACTCAGTGCATGAACATCTTTACAATTCTGGAATTTTATTAAAAAATATAATTGTCTTTGCAGAACTTCAAGAGTCTCATATACAAGTATGACATTTTCTCATTATAATATGATTAAATATTAAACCTCCCATTGCATGTATCACATTTCATTAATTCCACACATGACCTTGTAAGTTTTCCATATCTAAAAACCCATTTCTGTCTGTTACATGATCTGACATTCTAGAGCATTCAATTCTCAGGCATTTGATACAACCCCTAGTTCACAACAATTTACTGGATAAGATATTGAATGACTATGATATAGGAACCCCATTTTTATCTATTCACATGATATATGGTTTTAGAACATTCATTCTCACACATTTGTCACAATCCCAAGTTCTCGAGATTTTATTGGGTAAAATAATGAATGGCTCTGATATCTAAACATGTTAATACGACCTAACTGTTATTTAGAAAATGATCACACTCTTCATTTAGATATTAGCATAAACTTGTAGCAGTCTTCCCTCCGTGCTTGAGTTGGGAAACTTATAAGTCATATTTTCTATCAATCTACAATTCCCTAGATTTTCTTAGCATATGGGATTGTTTAAAATGGGGTTATAAAACTCATAGGAGGAAGCTCTTACAACACAAATAAATTCAAAGGTACGAAATTCAAGGTATCACTGAAATTCGACACCTAATTAATGACATTTGTTCTAAATTTGACTTTCACTCATTTGGTTTCTATATGTACATATACAGAAAAGAAGGTGATAAAGATCCTTCACATTTCCCTTGGCTCTATCAAGCTAATTCAGTGGCACAAGATCCAAATCTTCACAAGAAGAAAAAAAACATAGGAATGTCACTGCTACTCCATCAATCCATGTCAGGCACCAAATCAAACCCTAGTGATACTTCTACTGGACTCGTAGGGTGACAATGATTGCACTAAAAGTAAGCACAAAACAACCA
This sequence comes from Pinus tabuliformis, assembly GCA_031772625.1. Lineage (NCBI taxonomy): Eukaryota > Viridiplantae > Streptophyta > Pinopsida > Pinales > Pinaceae > Pinus > Pinus tabuliformis. Next base: position 1,576,165,610 of record CM062817.1, read on the forward strand.
CCAAAGAAATGAAATTGTCGAATGACACACTAAATTTGAACCTTGTGTAAAGGTTTCCAAAAGGCTACATAAATAATATACATGGACTACATATAACCATTACAAAGTTGTAAGTATGTGGTTTATTTATTTGTATTTATTATTATTATTATAATATTTATTTAGCCCAAAAGACCTCATTAAACAGATATCCAAACAACATTACTATGGTCACCACTACCAACAATCAAAATTGGTATTGATTTTATTTTATTTTATATTTTATAATATTAGATTTATAGAGGACCATAGTCTTGATTAAGAGCAAATCGAAATTTTCTTTCTTTTTTTTATTCGATACTCTATTTTTACCCATGTGCACTCTGTTTCCAAGAAGTAATTATCTAGTTATTTCGCCCTTCAATTATGAGCTCTAGCACAATGGATATTTAGTTTTCTCTAAATGCCACGATCAGGGAACCCTTCCTAAAAAATAGTTCAACCTTTAAAGATAGAGTTGCATTCATGGCTATTGAACCAAGTTGAATGCATTAGTTAGCTACATCATCGTACTAATGTTTTGGATGAAAATCGTTACATTCTCAATTGTTGTAACATACACTTGTAGAGATTCATGTCTATCAATCTAAGTTGAATACAATTGGTACCTACATAGCCATAGTTACACCCTGAATAGAAAATAAATGCATATTGTGTCATTCTCAATGCCATAACATACAACCTGCACATATATGCATAGATTTTCTTGGAGGATGAACATGAAAACATTAATATTCATCACCCTAATTAGAATTTGAATGCATAGGAAGGGGGATAGGGGTACTTTCACTGCTCGGTGTCCTGCAAATATTTATTGTCAATACCACTAACAACTCCAGACGACATACTCATGTCACCTCGCCGCCCCATCCCGAGCACAAAATTCCAACCTCACGACATAACTCAAACATCTAATACATGCCTATATGCAACCTATGGATTCAAAAATTGGGTAACACTATAAGTCTTCATGCTGATAACAAGATTTCCCATCAAAATGTGTATATGATTGTACGTTTATGTTTCATGCATTTAAAATTATTCCTTCTATTGCAACATAGTTTGATAGTAGCCCACAAGCCCGAGTACGATCTACACATCAACCGTAAGAATTATTGATCTCTGTGTTACAGGAAATTTTTTCACATATGCTCAAAAGGCATGAAAAATGGATCAATCAACATCCTTTAAAACTTTGTCATTATCCCTTTGAAAATCCCTAAGCATCCTCTTGAAAACGTTTGAGTTTCTGGTTCAATCAACTCAAAAACCATGTTTTTAGCCCCAACGCACTCTACATGCTTGTTGCAATGAATTTACATGCAAGGAGATATCTCCATGATCTTGTGCCCGAATAATATCACCAGACAACAAAAGGAAAAATTACTAATGGATAGATAAACAAATCCCAACCCAATGTTCACACATGCAACATACAAATAATTCTAGATGCTATAAATAAGAAGCATGCACCTGACCTCCTCGCAGGTCGATGAGGGGTTTTGAGTTCATTGCAGAATTCCAACACTCCACTCGAATGATTTTTTTCATCCACACTCGATCTCAACACATGCATGCAACCACAAACACTCAAGGATGACAAGTGATCTTTGTCTAAAGATCGTCAACTCAAAACATCATAGAATCAATATATGTAACTGCTGCAAACATGTAAATTCATGGAAGGAACATGCACTTATATATATCATGAATCAAATGGTACAATTATACCTTCAACAAATGAGATCCTCTCCTCAAGCTTGTAGTCTCCTCTCCCAATACAGCAAAGCTCTCGCACTATAGTGTGGATACTTCATCTAACCCCTTTTCCTCTTGGTGAGATTATAAAGGCTCATTCTATCCTTTGGGAGAATGTATCTAGACACCTAAGAGCTTGAGAAGTGAGGAAAGTTCTACAATAATGGTCCCTTAGCCAACTCATACACAAGTGGGTCAAGTTGATCTACTTGGGAATGGAAAATTCTAGAAACCTTTACCACAATTATGAGTTTTTTTCTCAATTATCTAAATTATGAAATAATTATTATCTCATAATTATAGTATTTTGGAAAATTAATTATGAGAAATAACTCAATCATGTAATTCCACCCTTTTATCATGGGATAAATCTCACATAAGTAAAATAAAAGGTGAAAAGGGATGAATTTTAGCCAAACAACTTAGGTAAGTTGATAATGGATTTCTCTTGCTATGATGGAGTGGAAAATAGGGTTATAACAAATTCCCCCTAATGCATGAGTTCGAAAGAGAAAATGATGGCCTAAATGCATTACAATAATATCCAAAGATCAGAATGGGAGGAAGGAGCCAATACTGCAAAGCTTGATTAGAGGAGCTCAAATGTTTAAGTGTCAACTTTTTTGATAACATCCCTGAGGTGGGCATACCCATGCTCGGTCATAAGAAGATAATGAACATGGCCACCATAAAATACACTATGGATCCATGGCATGAAATGCTATAACATGGCCATGAAGACATACACAATGGATCCATGTGACTCAATAGATAGAGCATATCAACCATAAAATATAATGCGGATCTATGTCACAATATACATCAATAGGAGTATGGACACATGAAAGACATAGAAGTGTCTTTGATATCCCTCAAGGTACATAAATGATACATAACTCCAACGTAGCCTCAGAAGGATTCCATGTAAGAGTGAGATGTCCCTAACCCAAGGTCTTCGACATAACCTCGATGGTACAAATATACACCATGTGAATAGATGAGATGACGTCGCACATGGTAGAAACTACCAGATTACCAACCAATGAGGTAAACCAATAACAAATGCGAGGGAATCCACCAATGAGGAAAATGGACCCCAAGGTACCTAGTACATTCAACCAAGTGTGAATAAATGAGCTAACATCAAACTCCAGTGAACTTGACCAATCGAGAGCCAATGATGCAAACCCATTGTTGATCATGAGGAAGTCTGCCACTGAGGACTGCAAGCTCCAAGTACTACTGGTTCCTAGATCAAGCTCTTGGATAATGAGTTGGAGTTGATAGGAGAAGATCCGTCGAAGGAGGGCCTTGATGTATCCCCCGTCAATTGACACAGAACAAACCAAGATGATGTGATGTATGGATGAAGTCATAAAGAGATGAAATGCAACTGACGCAGAGATGGCCGACTCAAAAAGGTTAATAGGCTACTGCAAATGGCTGACACAGGCTGATACTTCCATTGAAAACATAGCAGCACAACACAAAAGTGACTTGCCAACATGACTATTGAGCACCAACTGATATCACATGAGGATTCAAGAGTCACTGAAACATGCTCCATATGACTGGAAGAGTAACCAGCCTGAGGAGTACACAAAATCATATGTATGATATGACTCCTAGGCAAGCTAAAACCCAACTGTAAGATAAATATGAAGACAAGTGTCATGTTCAAGGGTGACACAACTAATGCTTCCATTTGGATGAATAATGAAGATGAATGTTCCCTTCCCTTTATCTTTTTTAAAAGTTCATTTTTTGTAAGTTTAGTCCCCTAAGCCTGAAACAAAGATAAAAGCATATAATGGAGAACCTTATAGCCATAGTAGACTAGAGTATTCCTTTTTCATAACTAGTCCATTCGAGTCTAGAAAAGGGTTAAAATGATACTAGGTAGATTCCCCTTCAAGTACTTTTATAAGCGTGAAGGAGACAAGCTCACTCGATAATATTTTCCAAATTAAGGAGTCTGAAAAGAGAATAAAGGAAAATCCTCCTAGAGGAATGAGTGGTATAGAGAATATCAATTGGTTTTGGTAATGATGGAATTTCTCATGACATAAAGAGGACAAGAGGTTGGCTAATAGGACCTCTCATTGCAATTTTTCCTCCAAGAAAGGGAAAAAACAACACATGAAAGTGGATAATAGGCCAAGCGAATGATGACGATGGAATGAAGAAACCAAGGCTCCTCATGCAAAAGTAGACTAATAAAAAGTAGCAATCAAAAGGGATAAAATGGTGGAATCCTCCTACGGTATATCCATAAATATGATGAAGAAGAGGACAAGAGCCTTAGATTCTAGGTCATGGTGGGTCAGAAGGAGGGATTATGGAAAGTAATAATCAAACATGATTACATGGACACCAGGATGAGAAAGAGGTTCTATACTAGGGAATCTATGTATAGGTAAGATATACTTCTAATCTTTGACATGCATAGAAAAGAGTGGCTAATGCCATAATTTGACAGGGTCTAACCTAAGGCACAATGATGACACTGATGGTAAATAATGCATAAGTGAAGGTGATATATGACCTACCCCTATATGTCAGTAAGAGGAAGCATACCTGAGGCCCAATGGATGTCGCAATAAAAGTGACACCCTATGATGTAAAACCATCCAAAAAGACTAAATCCATGTTTAAATCACATAATGTTAAAGAAATAAAACATGGATGAGGTAAACACAACACTATATATTTTTGGTTTTTTGAGTTTTATATTTTTTTGGGATTTTTGCATAAATAATCCATGACCAATACTTGCATCACACATCAAGCCAAAAAAGAGATAAAAATCACACTACTATGTAAAATAGGTACAAGAGAAACACAGTCTGGTAGGTCACGCTAAGGTGAACCCACACTGAGGAACATATGAAGGGTTTCTCTACACTAACTCATGGAGGGTAAGGGAACCATATGGATCACCAATGTGGGGCCATGCTAAAGGAAATCAAACTACCTAATGTGGAAAGGTTGACCATGCCAGGTACAATATAACATTATCACACCCTCGAAATTAAATTGAGGACATATGAGAGGATCAAGACATAATGGGGGTACAAGGCACTTTTCAACAGGTGGTAAGGAGTTGAACAATTCATTGGCAAGTTCAATAGTAGAATGTCAAGACTTGAATCAGTCCAGGGGTTACACTTCCAAGGAGGGTTGAGGAGGTGCCCCATAAATCGTTCCAAGATTTGTTTCAAGGAGACCAGAGGTAGAAAGAGGAATAATTGAGGCATAGCCTCCCTAGGATTATAAGTGGGTAGATCCATGACCTCCAAGTTGAATAGCTAGGGAGGTTTCTCATTGAGGGAGTCATGTGGAACAGGCAGAGTGACGACTCATGTGGGAAAATTTACCTGATCATTTTCCATATTGGGATGGAGTTTCTGACTAGCACTGGGAGGTACTGACAGGAATAATAGAGAGGCAATCTCTTCCATAATAGGTGGTAGAGGGTGCTCACTAGCTTGATCAACTTCCATAGAATCAAGAGACACCACCCAAGGATCAAAAGGGCTATGGGGCCCACTTGTGTTAGAAGAGATCATATGCAGAGGAGTTTTAGAAAATGCTGAAGGAATGTCGAGTGATGGTAATTGAGAAAAAACACCCATAAGGGATGAAATTTTGAACAAGCCAATGCCAAAACTCTGATACTAACCAGGGTGATCTCCCAAAAGTGTTGAGAAATGGAAACAAGAAGTTCTAGTTTAATTTTTCCTTGAATTAAACTGAGAATTAAAATTGAATTCTATTCTCATAGCAACTTGTAAATAATTAATTAAGTTTAATTAACTTAACTAGCTTAGGAATTTTGAGTTGAAAGTCTTTCGGTAGTTATGTATATGTTCTCCCTAAGTTTTAGGGGTATAGTATGAGTTTAAATTGAGTTGGAAATTAGATCACTCAGTTTTTTGAGTCAAGTTCAGTTAAATTAGTTCCAAATTGTTTGAGGAACTAATAGAGAGTTAACAGTTGGTTGGTGCACTAGTGCATCCACAAGTGTCACTCTAGTTAATAGAAGATCCCCTCATCAGAAAATTGTGCATGTCGATTATGAGAATGACCTAGTTGAGACTAGAGTGCAGGGACAATGTTGGCCAAATGCTAGCTTGTGAGATGAGAGAGTTGAGCATACTTGTGTGAAACTTTTCTAGTGAGAACAAGCTTTGTATCTTCACTCATATTTCTGTTATATGCAATAGATATAGCAGGGTTTTGAGAAGTGAGTTTCCCCAGCTACATGTGTTATGTGCCATTGATTTATCTTCTTCTTGTTCGTATTGTTTTCATCGATATTTTGGCTTCTGCTGGTTGAAAGTAGAAATAGATTCTTGTCATGTGCTTAAGTAAATTGCATGAGCTTGTGAATCTATAGGAAATTTTACATGGTATTAGAGCTGAGAATAGTATACTAGAGGAGATTTCAAAGTTTTGATTTTTGGGTTACAAGTGAAATTTGAATTTCCAATACATACTTCAGGATTGGCAGATGGTGTTATACAATTTGCAGCTTGAGTATGCCTTGGAAGGAAGCTTGAATTTTATATCCTGGAGGGAGAAAATGGAGGTTGTGTTAGAGGATAATGGCTTGAAGGAATTTGTTGATCAAGAAATGCCTAAGACAACAACATCAGATGCACAAAATTTGTCCGAATGAAAGAAGTGTGTGGCAAAGGCAAGGCAAATAATCCTTGAGGGAGTTTGAGATCACATTGTCTTGAGTCTCCATGGAAAGGAAACTTAGTATGCTATGTGGAATACATCGACGAAATTATATCAAAACAATAGTGACTAAAGGAAATTGGCACTGAAGGACGAACTTCGAAAAATTAAAATGGAGAAAGGCGAGACGATTCCAAAATACTTGACCAAGTTCACTCAGTGTCGTGATGAACTTGGAAGTGTTGGAATCACGGTTGCTGAGGATGATATGGTGCCTTTCTCTTCTAGGACTCCCAAAGAGTTGGCATAGTTATCAGGACTTTGTCAATGGCTGGGAGAAGCTATTGGATTGGGAACGACTATGGATGGATTTGATGCAAGAGGAGATAAGGAGGAACACTAGGGATGACTCTTCATCAAAGGCTGATGATAAGGATAATTGTGCCTTAGCGATTAAGGTGAAGAAGGGGAAATATAAAGCTTCACATTCCAAATCAGAATCTTATCATGGAGGTAAGAAGAAGCATGACGAAAGTTAAGTGCTTTCATTTTCATGAGTTGGGCCATTTTTCTACACATTTTTCACTCAAAAAGTCAAAGAAGAAGTCCTTAGGAGGAGCGGCGGGTGACGCTTTGGCCTGTAAATTCAAATTGGACTTTTCCCTCATTGCATGCATGGTATCATCAATGATGGGAAGTGTATGGTACTTAGACAATGGAGATTCATTCCACATGAATGGTGACAAAGAGTTATTTAGTGACCTAGAGGAGAAATATCTCGAGATGCATATCGACATGGGTGACGATGGGAAGTATAGTGTTACTGGATTGGGTATGATTACTTTTCAGAGGGAGAATGGGGATCCACTCACCTTGAAGAATTTTATGTATGTGCATGGGTTGAAGAAGAACTTGGCATCCATTTCCATGCTTGAGGATAGAGGCTATGTTGTGATATTCTCAGAAGGAAAGGCGTTCCTTCGACACATAACAATAGGTCAAGTAAAGAAGATATGGATTCATGTGAATAATATATATAAGATGGAAGTAGAGGAGTGTGTAGCTTTGAGCACTAAAGAAAAAAGGGCACAGAGCTGAGATGTTGGCAAGTTGTGGCACATGCAATTGGGTGACTTGCATCATGGGGATTTGAAGATATTGTAGCAGATCTCTACCGATCTTGCCAAAGGTACGCTTGAGCAAGTTGATAGATGCAAGGGGTATACTTTGGGAAAATACACCATGTCTTCCTTTCATGACAGATGCAGTCGAGCAGAGGCTATTCTAGAGTGATCCCATTCAAATGCGTGTGGACCATTCTCGACAGCATCCAGAACCAAACATAGGTATTATGTTATATTTGTTGATGATTATTCTCGTAAATGATGGATATTTTTCATGTAGAAAAGGATCAAACTTTCACAAAGTTTTGTGAGTTTAAAGCATTGGTGGAGAAAGAGTTGGGAAGGAAGGTTAATGCTCTATGGAGTGATAATAGTGGTGAGTATGTATCAAATGAATTTAAGAACTTCTATGTAGAGGAAGGGATTAAACGAGAGTTGACGACACCCCATAACCCTCAGTAGAATGGGGTTGACGAGAGGAAGAACAGAAGCATAGTAGGGGCAGCGAGGTGATGTTGCATGATTAGGACCTACCACTACACTTGTGGGCTGAGGCATGCAACACATCGTTTTATGTTCAGAATCATAGCCCACATCGGATACTTGATATGAAGAGACCAGAGGAGGCTTATTTCGGTAAGAGGCCAGATGTTGCTCACTTCAGGATTTTTGGGTCATTGGTATATTTCCATGTGACCAAAGATGCACGAAAGTAGATTGAGTTGACATCAGAGTTGGGAATATTTGTGGGGTACACTGATACACCTCACAACTATTGGGTGTACTTGCTGACTAGTAGGATGACAGTGGTTCACAGGGGTGTCAGATTCGATGAGGAGAAGGCCATGCAAGTTTCCCTTGAGAGGGAGATTGAGATACATGATGATGGGGAGATTTTAGCTCCTAAGGTTGAGGAGCCTAAGATTGATGTGGAGTAGCCACATGTAGAGGATCCAGGAGTGGAGACATCCACTCAAACAGAGTCTTCCAGAGAGGGAAGAAAGTGAACCAAAGAGGCTGATAGCTTGTTGGATGATGCAAACGAGAATGTGGGATCACCCACTTCTCATTTCAAGTAGAGGAGGTCACCTGAGAGGTACACTAGATACATTTCTCTTATGGGTGAATGTGTTGTAAAAGATCCATCTTCCTTTAAGAAAGCAACACATAAATTAGTTTGGGTTGATGCCATGGTGGAGGAATATGAATCCATAGTTCGTAATAGTGTTTGGGATGTGGTCTCAAGACCAGAGGACAAGTCAGTGGTGAGCTCCCGTTGGATTTACAAGGTAAAGAAAGTTGTAGATGGTAGTGTGGAGAAGCATAAGGCTAGATTTGTGGCCCATGGATTTTCATAGGTAGAGGGGATTAACTATGATGAAACCTTTGCTACTGTTACAAGGTACTTGTTAATCAGATCTATATTGGCACTATCAGCACATATGGGTTGGAAGACACATCAGGTGGATGTGAATACAACCTTCCTTAATGGCATGATTGAGGTAGAGGTGTAAATAGAGCATCCTGAAGGTTTTGAGACATTTGACCGTGAGTCGCATTTGTGTCAGCTCAAGAGAGCATTATATGGGCAAGCAAGCACCTTGTGCTTGGTACACTAGTATAGATAGCTACTTCACATGGTTGGGATTCACGAAGAGTGAAGCGGATGTGAACCTATACCACGTAGTGGTGGAAGGTAAATTATTGATAATTGTAATTTATGTTGAAGATCTCATACTGACAGGTGATGATCAACTAATCAAGTCTTGCAAGGAGGACCTTGCAAGAGAGTTTGAGATGAAGGACATGGGGTGTAGGTTTTAACTCCGTACAGAAATTACCTGCGTACAAATTCTAAAACACAGAAAATAAATAATGCGAGAGCAGAACACATAAAACACATATACACAAATATTTTCCCCTAGATCCCAAAACCGAGACTACCAGCTTGATTTTTCATTATGTTCCTTTCATTGTTATATTACATATTTATACATGCCAAAGCATCCAACACCATGGACCGAAAACCATCAATACCATAGACTGAAAACCATCGCATCCAAAAAACATGTGCGAAAATCATGCACAAAACCATAGGTGGGTCCACCCAACCTAACATAGGGTCCAAAACCAAAAGTTTCGGGGGCGCTACCTCGAACCCGATAAAGTGGGGTTACGGGTGCCCCTTAAACCCCATGTTAACTACATGGAAAGAATGTAACAAAACCCAACATTCTCCCACTTGTTGTTTTCTTTCCACAGGGGGCCACATGAGAGCTTAGTCATTTTTCCAACCCTATAATTCCCATTATCTCTCTACACCAAGAGAACTTATCAGACCTCACAGAATTTGTCAATGCATCTGCATTATTCTTCAAAGTGTCCACCTTTACCAACAACAACTTTTTGTCTTCTATCATATCCGTCACAAAGTGATACTGTACATCAAAGTGCTTTGTCTTTGAATGATATGCGGGGTTCTTTGCCAAGAAAATTGCACTTTGGTTGTCACAGTCTATCCTTATAGCCTCATGTACTAACCCCATACTTGAACACAATCTCTATAACCAAATTTCTTCCTTGCTTGCATGAGCGGTTGCCATGTATTCTGCCTCTGTAGTTGATAGTGCCACTACAGATTGTTTCTTACTCATCCAATTGACTACACCTCCAAATAGGTTAAACACATACCCACTTGTAGATCTTCTTTGATCCAAATCTCCAGCCTAGTCTGCATCAATAAAGCCATGCATATCCAACACTCTGTCCATTCCTGGTCTTCCTTGGTAGCACAAACCATAATCACTAGTGCCACGCAAATACCTGAAAACCCACTTCACTACTGCCCAGTGCTCCTTCCCTGGTTTTGACATAAACCTGCTCAATACTCCCACTGCATGTGCAATGTCTAGTCTAGCATAGACCATTGCATACATTAGGCTACCAACTGCACTTGCATATGGAACACGGGACATGTCCTCTTCCTATTCTTATCTCTTGGGACACTGTTCAACAGATAACCTCACACTTATAGGAATAGGAACCTTCACCGGTTTACTATCCTGCATATTAAACCTCTGCAATTGTCTCGACATACTTCCTCTCGTTTAACTAGAGCTTCCTCTTTTCCTGATCTCTTTTAATTTCCATGCCCAAAATATAGTTTGCAGCACCAAGATCTTTCATGTCAAATTTGGAGGACAATTGGGTCTTCAAATCCTGGATAACTTCTTTGTCATTTCCAACCAACAACATATCATCGACATACAAGACTAGATAAATATCACGATCACCAATTAGTTTAAAATACACACAGTGATCTGCTTTTCTTCTGGTGAAGCCAAGTCCTCGTATAAATGTATCAAATTTCTAATACCACATCCTTGGTGACTGTTTTAACCCATATAGAGGCTTCTTTAACTTACATACCAGTTCTTTCTTACCCTTCACCGCAAAGCCTTCAGGTTGCTTCATGTAGAATTCCTCTTCTAGATCCCTGTGAAGAAATGTTGTCTTCACATCCATCTGTTCTACCTCAAAATCAAAAATAGCAGCAACAGATAAAAGTAATCTAATAGAAGTTACCTTCGCAATAGGAGAAAAAATATCACCAAAATCAATTCCCGGCACTTGGGAATAACCTTTTTCTACCAACCGAGCTTTGTATTTCTCCACTTTTCCTTCTGCATTTGTCTTCTTTTTGAACACCCATTTGCTACCAATGGGTTTCCTTCCAGCCGGGAACTCCACCAGATCCCAAGCCTCATTTTTGTGAAAAGATGCCACTTCATCAACCATGGCCTCTTTCTAGAGTTTTCCATCCTCTGAATCCATTGCTTCCTTCACAGTTATGGGATCATCATCAGTAATAGACAAAGAAAAATTTGAACAGAAAGTAGATGGACTATACCTTTCTAGCTGCCTTCTTTCTCGAATTGATCTTCTCACAGCTGGAGTTTGTGGCTCTTCATCTTCTTATTCCTCCTCTGCTGTAGAGTCTAATTCTTCCTCCTTTAGCTCAAACTCTATCTTCTCAAGTTCCTTTAGTTGGAATTCATGTTTAATAACATCTTTCACCTCTCTGAACACCACATCTCGGTTGTACATAACCTTCCTTGTTACTGGGTTCCAAAGCTTATAACCCTTTAAACCATCCTTATACCCAATAAAGATGCACTTTTTAGATTTACTATCCAACTTTGTTCTTTTCTCCTTTGGAACGTGTACATATGCATCACATCCAAATACCCTCAGATGTGAAAGAGAGGGTTTCTTACTAGTCCATACCTCTTGTGGAGTCTTATCCTCCAACACTGATGAAGGTGACCTATTGACCAGGTAACATGCAGTATCCACCACCTCTGCCCAGAATTCGTGTCCTAACCTGACACCACTGAGCATGCTTCTTGCCCTTTCCATCAGCGTCTTGTTCATTCTTTCTTCAACTCCATTTTTCTGAGGTGTATATGGAGTAGTCTTCTGCCGTGCTATACCACACTTCTTGCAGAATTCTTCAAATTCCTTACTGCAAAACTCTCCACCATTATCTGTCCTCAGCACCTGTATCTTCTTCTCTGTTTGGTTTTCATCTAGAGCCTTAAATTCTTTAAACCTATCAAAGACTTTAGATTTCTTCTTAAGGAAATATATCCATGTATTCCTTGAGAAGTCATCTATAAATGATACATAGTACACATACTTACCCAGTGATGGAACCTTCACAGGTCCAAACACATCACTCTGCACAAGATCTAATATATGTTTCACCCTCTTACCACTAGAGGGGAAACTCACCTGATTCTTCTTCCCGTATACACAATTTTCATAGAATTCAAAATGCAGAGAGCTATTACTCATACCTTATACCATACCTTTACCATGAAGTATTCAAAGGCCTTTCTCTCCAATATTTCCAAGGATTTGATGCCACAGCATGGTCTTTTCTCCAGAGACCACTATATTTTCTGCTCCACTTTCAAGAACCATGGAACTATTACACTGATCAACAACAATGCTACCTTGCAGCTTGTACAAAGTTCCAATCCGAACTCCCCGCATCAATAGCAGTGCTCCCTGAACCATCTTGCAGGTATCCTTCTCGAACATTGTTTTTACACCTGCATCATCCATCTTACTAACAGAAATCAGATTTTGGCTAATGCAGGAATATGTAGAACACCCGAAAGTGTTCTAACCCTTCCACCTTGCAGCTTCAACTTTACTTTTCCACGACCAATGATTCTAGCCTTCCTGTCATCCCCCAAGAAGACATCACCACCATCATATCTCTCATACTCACAAAACCACTCTCTATGGGAGTGAAGTGAAAGGATGCACTTGAGTCAATCAACCATGCCTCATGATCTACATGTGTACTTGAAGAATCCAAGTACACATCCCCACCTTCATCTGAGGTGGTTTTGCCTCTGTAGAAGGAGCCTCATCAGATCCATTTCCTTTGTCAGGAGCTTTAGATTTACAATCCCTTTTGAAGTGGCCTTCCTTTCCGCATTTCCAGCACACCACCTTTACAGGTTTTCCTAGATATTTAGATCTCCCTCTAGATTTAGATCTCCCACTCGATAATTTTTTTTTTTTTCTGTTCTGGGACCGTCCTCATACAGACAAGGCATCAACATTTTGGCTCTCCATATTTTTCTTTCTCGTCTCCTTTGTCAGCAAGGCTGAGACTATTTCATCAAACTGCAAGGCAGTTGCATTGCTACCTATTGCAATAACCAAGCTATCCCACGAATTTGGTAGAGAACACAACAAACTGATGCACTTATCTTCATCTGAAATTTTAATATCAACAGATTCTAACTGACTTACCACAGTATTAAATGCGTTCAGATGCTCTGTCACCGAGTCTCCATCTTTCATGCTCAGGTTATACAACTTTTTCTGTAGGAACAGTTTATTCACCAGAGACTTAGATTGGTACAAAGTCCCTAACTTGTCCCACAGAGCCTTTGTTGTGGCTTCCCCTGATACATTCAGTAATGCTAAATCTGAGACACATAATCGTATTGTGCTCTTTTCCTTCTGATCCAACTTCTTCCATTCTTCATCGAACACTCCCATTGGTTTAGTACCCAGATCTACAGCGATCCACTGATCTTTATCCACTAACAAATCCTCCATCTTGAGTTTCCACAACTCAAAACTTTGACCATTAAATTTCTCGATCTCTATCTTTCCACTGCTCATCATCTTCTTTCACCACCAGAATCGATCTCGTAGATCTCCCACTGAACAGGGTCTACCACAGGCTCGAGCGAAACCCCTCATCAACAAAGGTGTCCCCTTGAAGCCAAAACTACTCTGATACAAAATGTAGGTTTTAACCCCGTACATAAATTACCTGCATATGAATTCAAAAAAGCAGAAAATAAATAATGCGAGAGCAAAACACATAAAACACATATACACAGAGATTTTCCCCTAGATCCCAAAATCGGGACTACTATCTTGATTTTTCATTATGTTCCTTTCAATGTTATAATACATATTTATACATGCTGAAGCATCCAATACCATGGACTGAAAACCATCGCATCCAAAAAACATGTGCGAAAATCATGGGAAAAGCCATAGATCGGTCCGCTTAACCTAACATAGGGTCTAAAACCAAAATTTTCCAGGGCGTTGCCCCAGACCCCATAAAGTGGGGTTACGGGTGCCCCTCAAACCCCTTGTTAACTACGTCGAAAGAATATAACACAACCCAACATGGGGCTCATGCATTACTTTCTTGGCATGGAGGTATGGCAGGGAGATGGGGAGTTGTTTGTATCTCAAGGAAAATATGCCAACAACATACTTAAGAGATTCTGCATGGAGAGAAACAAACTCATAAAGACTCCTCTAGCAGGTAACTAGAGGAAGGAGGATGCTACTTCAGGGGAAGTAGTGGAAGCTACTATAGACAATAAGCTTGTGGGTTCACTCAAGTACTTGGTGAACACATGACTGGACATGTGCTATTTAATTAACCAGCTTAGTGAAGCGATGGTTAGGCCTACCAAGCTGTATTGGAAGGTGGAAAAGCATGTGTTGAGATACCTCAAGGACACTTCCAAGTATGGATTATGGTACAAACAGACAGAGGGAGTGAATATTCAAGGCTTCACTGATGCAGATTAGGCAGGGAGTCCATCTGACAGGAAGATCACATCAGGAGGGATCTTCAGTATTGGGTCAACAATAGTTTCTTGGTACAACAAGAAACAAATATCGGTTGCAGTTAGTTCGACAGAGGAAGAGTACATGGCTGCGCATTAGGCAACATGTGAGGCCATCTAGATGAGGAAGGTCCTAGTTGGTTTGTTTGGTCAATAGATGGATCTAACTATGATTTACTGTGATAATCAGAGTTGTATCAAACTCTCTGAAAATGCAGTTTTTCATGGTCGGTCCAAGCATATTAATATTTGATATCATCATCTCAAATATTGTGTATTGAGGTGGATTATGTTGTTAGAGTACCCAAGATGCTGACATTTTGACAAAGGAATTGTCAGGATGTAAATTCAAGTTTCATAGAGACAGGATCGGGGTAGTTGATAATCCCTTTCTTGTTGAGAGGGAGTGTTGAGAAATGGAAACAAGAAATTCCAATTTAATTTGTCCTTGAATTAAACTGAGAATTAAAATCAAATTCTATTCTCATAGAAACTTGTAAATAGTTAATTAAGTTTAATTAACTTAATTAGCTTAGGAATTTTGAGTTGGAAGTCTTTCTGTAGTCATGTATATGCTCTCCATAAGTTTTAGGGGTCTAGTATGAGTTTAAATTGAGTTGGAAATTAGATCACTCAGTTTACTGAGTTAAGTTAAGTTAAATTAGCTTCAAATTGTTTTAGGAACTAATAGAGATTTAATAGTCAGTTGATGCAGTAGTGCGTCCACAAGTTCCACTCTAGTTAATTGAAGATTCCCTCATCAGAAACTCATGCATGTCGATTCTAAGAAAGACCCAGTTGAGACTAGAGTGCATGGACAATGTATTATCAGTTGTATTATTTATTGGAGTGTAAATATCATGCATGCATCAAAGATTGATCATATGTTTGGATTGCGATGTTTTCGAAGCTTGAATTCCCTTTAAATAGAAGCTATTCATCCTAAGAATTATGCAAGAGATTAGGGTCTTGGAGAGTTGCAAAATTGGCTAAGTGTTGGCCAAGAGACAACTTGTGAGCTGAGAGACTTGAGCATACTTGTGTGGAATTATTCTAGTGGGAACAAGCTTTGTATTTTCACTCATATTTCTGATATATGCAATACATATAGCAGGTTTTTGAGCATAGGATTTTCCCAGATACATCTTGTGTTATGTGCCATTGATTTATCTTCTTTTTGTTCCTATTTTTCTCTTTGATCTATTGGCTTCCGCTGGTTAAAAGTAGAAGTAGATTCTTGTCTTGTGCTTTAGTAAATTGCATGATATTGTAAATCTATAGGAAATTCTACAACAAGTGGGATTGAATTCCCCATAATGGAAATTTGGGTTGATGGCACACAATAGTCAAAATGGTTGATAGCAACAATTTTTCCTTCGTGAGGAAATCAAAGAACTTAAAATACAACAGACATATTCATAACATAAAACTAACTATGGCCAAGGAGTAGGTTTTAATCCAAAGTGGTATCGACAACATCAACATCGACATGTAAAATCCCCCCCCCCCACCCCAACTCAATGAAAAACTTAGGAAGAACCCCCTTAGGGACAAAGTTGTGTCCATCAAATGCTTGAAGAGTAGTATTGGAAATGGTGAGCAATGGAAATCTAAGATCCTTCTAGCAGGACGCTGACATGAAATAAGTGGAAGATCCTTCATCTACCGAAGTGCGATGAATATTCTTATGGAAAATACACATCATAATCTGAAAAGGATATGATGGGAAAGTCGAAAGACATCCTTTTCAATTTTGAAGGTGATGAGGTTTGAGTCATAAGGATCAACTCCACTAATTACAGACAATAAGGCCTTGTGCCGTTGAGGACAACTCTGCAAAATCTTAAGAGCAGACATCGCACAAGGAGCCTAGGTAAGATATTCAACAATACTATAGTTTTGAACGGCCCAAGAAGAAGGACTGTGTGTTGTTTTATGAACGATACCCTTGGGAGGGCGATAAACATGGTTCACATGCTTAGAAAAATATGATAAATCAATAGAAGATAGAAATGTATTATGAAGTTGGCTAAACATGTCATAGGTAGGAGAACTACCTGACCAAACTTGAGGTACCACCATATAAGGATTCAGATGTCGAGGTTGTTGGCCTTGGTAAGGATTCATCCCAACATATAAAGAATGTGGGCCAACATAATTGGTAAAAGGATCCCCCCCCCCAAGGTATGTTCCACCGGAGAGAGATGGTCTCCTAAGAGTATGGATGCTAATAAGGTTGTAGCCAAGAGGAAAGGATGGACTGGCCTGAGTGGTAGCATTGTCATAAGGAGTATGACTCATAGATGTGATGGTACTAGCAGTAAGGTTGCCCCCTGGTAAAATAGCCACTCCAGAAAAAGTGTTGGAAGGTGACACCCTCCAAATAAAAAATGTACTAGGATTTTGACCTACTAGAAGAGATGTTGCCCCTATGATGACGAGGAAAATGATGACCCCCCAAACATTTCTAGAAGTAACCACACCTAAATGATGAACAAGAATCATTGGATGAGAAAAGCTAGGTGAAAAGACTCCTAAATCTACCAGCTAACTAGGATGAATAACCATGGTAGGCATTCAGGACGGAGTAGGCACGGAAAAATTCAGGAAATTTTTGGGATCTATAGATGAAATTGGTGGGATGCCCCAAGAAGATGTGAGAGGTGTAGATAGAGGAGTAGGTATGGCCCCACTAAGAGCTGATAATGATGACATGGCAGCTAACACTGCTGATGGAGAAGGTAAAGAGGTCTCAAACTCTTCCATACGATAGACAATGGACAAATGAATGTGAGTATAGGTAGGTGTAGAACCATCAAGGTTCAGTAGCAAAACTTCAGGTCATAAAGGATCAATCAAAGGTGGATTATCAAGACTAACATAATTGTCTGCCAATGTTTGAATGGAAATCAGATCACTACCAGAAGGACCAGTTATAGATTCCACAACTATGAGTTAGTTAGGGTGTTGAGTATTGATAGGCACTCTCCATGCAGGAGTAGAAAGTCCACCTCGTTCTAGAGGAAAACCATGTATACAACGTGACTGATGACAAATAAATTCAGCTCGGGTGAAAAATTATAAATTGACACAATTATGTTAGTGCAAACACCCTAAGGCCAAGACTATTGACTTAGACAAAAAAAACACACTAGAAATGTCCTAAAAAATAGTCATACACAAACCAAAATAAAAATAAGCTGGAAGTAGGATAGTTATACTAGCGACTTGCTTCCTAGCCCTTTTAGCCATGAACTCGGTCCAAGTACCCTTATTAGCTGTGGGGCACCCCCTGAGAGGACCGCGAGAGTATAAATAATATCTGTCCTAGGTACAAAGAGTACAATCCCAACCCTGTACCTATCATATGAGCCCTAAAATATAGGCCACTATTGTTACCACTGACAATAACATGTCCTCAGGGGACAGTCGCAGGCCAAATTCACATGCAAGGGAAAGACACTTAACCCAGAGAGATAAGACTGAAACCCCCTTGAGATTTTCCTCCCAAGTACCCCCCAAGTTCCCCCGAAGTGCTACAACAAAATGCTAATAACATCATTTGTAATACATGAAAATTCTGCAATATCACGCCACCCGAAACTTAGCAAAATGGGGTATGTCACCTCGCCCAACCTAAGTGTGACCTCGTGCTTGATCCTCTTATTAGAAGGGATTCATAGAGTGCACCTCTACAAGTGCATTTTTCTCCCTGTCACAAGCTCCTAAGTTGGTTTTGTAGTTTTAGAGTAGTTGACTCTCACACCTACCTCCAAGACCCTAACCTAAGCTAGTGTTGGTGTACTACCAGTAAAATGAAAAGGATGAGTCTAGTTGATTTTATTATCACATTGATTTTAAATGGTTGTTGATTACATAGTTGGGATACAAAATGAAACTTATATGGTTTGAATGACCCTTGTTAGTAACCTTGATGAAGCTATATGCTAATTCTACTTTTCACTTCGATGAATGCTAACCACAGGAGGGTAAGAGTTTTTTACACAACACAAAAATGCCTATTATGACGCACCTCTCACTAAATTATTAAAATGCATTTAATCTAAAATTTATTTATTTATTGACCCAAAAACAAAACCAAAGAGCAAAATAACTGAAAAGAGGCCAAAGAAAAGTCCCCAAGCTAGAACGCAAAGCACTTCAAAAGCATCACAACTAGGAAAACAAAGCCAAAGAAGCAAACACACTCAAGTGATAAAAAAGAAAGCCAAAAGTGAAAAAGGAAGGAAATGTCAACATGCTAGGGATGTAGCACAATGACTCAACAAAGACCAATGTTCTACAAAGGTCAAAACCAAACCCTAGAGGTAGGAAGACCTAAACAAGTTCAAATGAGAGAGATAAAAAAACAATGGAAACACACTCAAATAAACTTTTCTAGATGGAAACTACACAACATAAGGAGAAAACACCACAACTTGTGATACAAACAAATTAAACAAAAAAGAAATCACTCAAGTAAAAGTGGTGAAATACAAACAAAGGAAAAATTCAAATACAAATTAGATCTAAGATGTTACTTGATCAACTAAACATATCTTAAAAAATTGGATTCAACACAAATCAATAGGAGTACGCTTAGATCTGATATGTTTTATAGTTGAAAAAAATAATATCAAACAAATCCAAAAAATATTTGCAAGCTCTAAAGAAAAACACCTGAAAAATCAAGAAAAAATAAAAGAAAAGAAAGAAAAACACCAAAATTGAAAATAAAAATCACAGATAATAGACTGATTTTTCAATCAACCATATCTTCCTCATAAATACTCCATTTTAGGTGTTTTTTTTTGTTTGTTTTGGCGTAAAATTTCAAGTGTATTACATATTTATGGTTATTTATACCAAATTCTATACAGAAAAGAACAAAAATGAATCGAAAAATCAGCCATGCGTGAGGGTGGAAGAAAAACAAACTAGCTGATCTTCAATTTGCCATAACTTCCTCATATGAAGTCCATTTTTAGTGAATTTCTTTTTTTTTGGGGTATAAGTTTGAGAGGAATCCATATATATGGTTATGTTTATCAAATAATGTACAAAAAAGAGAAAAAAATGATATAGAAATGGTGACATGTTATTCTTTCTCTATCACTCACAAAATAAAATAAAATAAAGCATAGGAAGAATCTCCAGATTTAAGATCAACTCAGATTTGAAGCAAGTAAAACCAATGGAGATCAAAATGAATCCAAAAAACCATAGATAACTCTATGGAAGACCAAGAAAAACCAGATCCAAATCGAAAGAGAAGAGATCTAAAGCCAAACATGGCAATCTGTCATTGAAAGCACCAATTCTGTTGCAATGAATTTTACATGCAAGGAGCTATTTCTCCATGATGTTGTGCTTGAATAAGATCACCATAAAACGAAAGGAAAAATTACTATTGGATAGATAGATCAATCCCAACCCAATGCTTACACATGCATCATACAAACAGTTCTATATGCTATAAAGAATAAGCATGCACTTGACCTCCTCCCAAGTCAGTGAAGGGTTTTGAGTTTGTTGCAGAATCCCAACGCTCCACCTGAATGATCTAATTTTTCCACACTCAATCTCAACACATGTACACAACTACATACACTCAAGGATGACAAGTGATCTTCCTCGGAAGATAATCAACTCAAATCATCATAGAATCAATATATATAACTACTACAAATATGTAAATACAAGGAAGGAACATGTATTTTTATTAATCATGAATCAAATGGTACAATTATACCTTCAACAAATGAGACCCTCTCCTCAATCTTGTAGCATGGTCTCCTCTCCCAATAAAACAGATCTTTCGCACTATAGTGTGGAGACTTCATCTAGCCCCCTTTCCTCTTGGTGAGATTATTAAGGATCTTTCTATCCTTTGGGAGAATGTATCTAGACACCCAGGGGCCTGAGAAGTTATCAAAATTCTACAATAATGGTCCCCTAGCTAGCTCATACAGAAGTGGGTCAAGTTGATCTCCTTGGGAATGGAAAAATCTATAAAACTTTACCACAATTATAAGGTTTTTCTCAATTATCTGAATTATGAAATAATTATTGTCTCATAATTATAATATTTTGGAGAATTAATTATGAGAAATAACTCAATCATGTAATTCCACCCTTTTATCATGGGATAAATCTCACATAAGTAAAATAAAAGGAGAAAAGGTTTTCATTTTAGCCAAACAACCAAGGTAAGTTGATAATGGGTTTCTCTCACTATAATGGAGTCGAAAATAGGGTTATAACAATGCCTTTCCACCTGCATTGGTTGCAAGTTGCATAACTAAGCATATGCGTTGATTAACGCAGGTTTATCTACTTTGCAGGTGTGATGATTCTAGAATTTTGAGAATTTTTTTGTTCTTTGAATCTTCTCCTTCTAGAAGCTTCTAAGGTGGTTTTAACCATTTATCATTTATAGATATCTCAAAATCCTATCCGATCCTACTCTAATGGTCTTATCTCTTGTCCCTAGAGCTTATCCTCCTTCATATGTGGATCTCAAGCCTAGATTGGTATATCCTAAACTACCCTATTTGCCCTACAAATTCATTGCCTCCCATAGAGTCTTGGTTGCATTTTCGAGATTACTAGTGCCCTTATGTTGCTGCTTTGAGTTTAAGGAGCTATCATCCATTTATACATTAGGGTTTAGTATGAAGGTTTTCTTTGTGGGAAGGAAGGGCAAGACAATTGGGGAGACATCTACAAAGTGAACTTCTATATATAGTTTTAACTCTCTCGTTTATTTATTAAGACAAAAATTACTTTGTTTTCCTATACGTGTGTCATGTTGATGCTTATGTATTTCAATGCCATGTTGACTCATTGATTAGAGATATTGGATTATTCTATGTGGATATTGTAGTTCCCTTTCCTGTTTTAGTCGTTGTTGCAGGTTCCATTTATAGCATGAGGAGCTAGAGTTGAAGCTTACAAGTAGAAGAGGTGGACTTACTACATATTCAATGTAGTCTCTTTTTCGTATTATAATTTCTCTAAGAAAAAAATAACTATTTTTTCCCTCTGTTGTTTGAGATCAGACCACTTGATCTAGGGAGTTCATTTTTGTTTTTAGAAGTGATTTTTTCATATAAAAAATTGGCGACGATACCGGGGATCGAGATTTCCCTTAGTCTTTCCTTGGACTTAGCATTTTTTCACCTTTCAAAGTGACCTTAATCGACTTATTTATACAATGATTGACCTTAAGAAAACACATTTTTCAGCTTGGTAGGGTTTCTTATGTTGTATTTTGACCAAATCTATCCCAACACGCTCTTTGTTCTGAGACAGAGTGGCCCAACATAGTCTCTCCTCTCTAGAAGTGCGATGATGCGCATTGGCTCCCACTCTGAACCTACGATGGTCTTGTAGAATGCAAAAATATGTATTCTTTGCCTTTCTCTTTGTTCTGCTTTGGTTTAGAAGGTTTTCTTGAGTCTCTGAATTTGTCTGTGTCTTTATAAAGTCATCGTAATGTTTGCATTTGATTTTTTTATTCTTTTATGCGAGTTTCTTTGATTTTTTCTTTCTTCTTATCAATTAGGTTTTTTGTAAATATTTGGCTTGATTGGGGATTACTTGAAGAAATTTTTATTACAGTTTCATTCTCGATGATTTTTTCATCAATGATTTAGTTGCATTTTAGTTTTCATTGCAGTTGAAAATTAAAAGAAAAGAAAAGAATTCATTATTTTCATTACATGTAGGGTTTTGAATTTGAATTGGAGCAATCACATTGAAAAATCTATTTAGTAATCTTTTTTTGTTGCATCATTCATTGTTGCATTATTGTCTGTCTCTTCCCTCTCACAGATAGATCCTCATTGAAAATAAAAAGAGTTATTGTTATCATACTAGTTGCATCATAGGGAATTCAGGTGAACTCATGCCAAGAGCCTTGAAATTGAAACTGAATTGAAGATCAACTCATAAAATTTTCTCAAGGTCCATAAGGCTGTTTTTTTTTCTCTACAATGATGTTAAACAACACATCATTTTCCAAGCACAAAAAAATAACATCGAGGGTTCTTGCATCGATGTCCTCCTAGCCTTCTCCATCCATGGGTTTCTTTGCGCTGCCCAACAATGCCTTTGTCACTCATTGTTGCACAAGCATATCCCACATCTTAAGCTTCCATAGCTCAAAGCTATTACTCTCATTAAACTTTTTGATTTCAAACTTCGCACTTTGCATCTTCATCATTAAAAAAAACGTTTCCCAAAATCTCTCATACCACTTGTTGAGTTGAGTATGAAAGCATAACCTGCAAATAGATTTAATTACATAAAATAATGAAAAATAAATAAGATAATAGAATAATTAAACATAGAAATTGACACAATGTTTTACGTGGTAAAATCCTTCCTATGAGGGAAACATCCATGAGGAATTGATAATCAATATTCTTCCTTGATTTTAGACTTTTGTGATCCACACTGATTTTGATAAATTCTTTCAGATTAATCACATCATGGGTTTTTGGTCAACATTTTGAACTATCTAATGTGGTTCATCATCAGGACAAAGGTGAAAAAATTTGTCATATTTTTTCACCTTTGTCCTGATGATGAACCACATTAGATGGTTCGAAAACCAAAAACTCATGATGTGATTAATCCGAAAGAATTTATCAAAATCAATATTCTTATTATTCAAGGGAGATTTACAACAACCAACTCACATCCATACATTATCTAACCATTCAACACACTCTCCATTCGTTTATGTGTTAAATAACAACCTGTCATATTTTTTCTAAATCTATCCACAAGCTTTAAAGTAGTGACATAAGAAAATTTTTACATAAAACAAAATTATTCCTTTTATAATTTTTTTATAAACTCAGATTAGAAATAAAAACACAAACCATAAGAACAAATTTTAGCTATTGTCCCTTGTCCCAAGAATATAAGGAAATATTTGAAAACTTAAATCAAACTTTTTCATTTCTACTCAAATAACCTTTGGTGGATGACAGTAAGTCTTTGTTTATTTTTTGCAACTCCCTGTTGATCATTTTGTCTCGTGCCATTTTCGTAAATGGAATCCTTTTACTAAAATACTACACTCTACTGTGATCCAAATATCCATTATTTCTCTCATATATATATGGACCTAGTCTACCTATTTTTATATGTTTTGGATTTTTTTGGCATATTATTTCGTGGGAATTTGTTGGTATCACAAGTTTGACTTGTAAGTTCTCACAATTAACTTTGATAATTAGAATATATTTTTTTATATATAATTGATAATAAATGTGAGATGTGTTAAACTGGATCTCCACAATTAACTTTTAAAATTAGAATAATTTTGTATTCTTGATAATTGATAATAAATATGAAACCTGTTAAATTAGATACGATAATATATACTGTTTTTGTTTTGGTTATAATGAGTTTTGATGATAGTGAGTTATGGTTTGTTCCGCATGTGGTATTGTAAAAAGACTATTTACAGATTCATAATCTCCATAATAAAATGAGGTTAAGTCTCTATGGTTAAGAATCTTGTTCTATGTTGCTTTAATCAATCTATAATACTCATAAAAACACAAACTTCATGATACATCTCATATTGCTAAAGTTTAGAAAATCATAAAAACTAAATAAATTATGACTTTATTTTAAATTGTTATTATTAGTAATAATTATAAAAGAAATAACATATAAGTTAAACATATATACATTTAAAAAAACATGGAATAAGATTCTTAACTATAGAGATTTAACCTCACTTTATCCTGGAGATTCTAAATATGTAAATGCGCTTTCCTACAATATTATGGATTATCAATATCACAAGTCTAAAAAACTATCATTCACCTCAAATGACACTTGTTCATATGACATGTTTTTAATTAATCAATTTGATTAAAAGGGAAAAAATGCATAACTACTTTGTATATAAATCTTAACCTTTAATTTGTGTATACTATTATGAATATTTTGGAATATTATTTAGAAGTGAAATGCCTAATAATTATTAAAACTTAAGTTATGATTGTATGAATTTTATTCTAAAATAAATACACCTATTTTTATAATTAATAATAACTTAAATAAAATTAAAATTTAGTTAATTTTTATGATTTTTTATTTTAACAATTCAAAATCTATCTTAAAACAAGTGTTTTGATGCTTATTATAAATTGATGAATATTAAATCATGCAATTTATGTAACTATCCTAATTTTATGATATAATTATTAATAAAAAATTATTAATTCGATTTAATTACGATTAATACAGAATGATCTATATAAACATTTTCATACAAATGTGCTAACTTAATGAATTTTTCATTCGTTATAATTGGCTTTCATCTTATATGAAATCATGTCTTTTATTATTGGCATTAATGTGTCTATATCTACTATACACAACATTACTATATCATGTCTTTTTTATGGGGTTGGTTAACTCTTCTATATATTTTTTTCACAAAATCCTATAATATAAAATAATAGATGATTGTGATATTTTACTATTTAAAATATGTGAAAGTATAGTTAATCTTTCTTAGCTAATAATTTAATTATTAATATAAATAATTTTAAAATTAAATTGTTAATTAAAATAATTTAATTATTAATATAAATAATTTAAACATTAAATTGTTAATAAGAATAATTTAATTGATAAATAACACATATCTATTCATTGGGGTTTTAGCTAATAATTTAATTATTAATACAAATTATTGGCTTTTCATCTTATATGAAATGATGTCTTTTATTATTGGCATTAATGTGTTCATATCTACTATAGACAACATTACTATATCGTGTCTTTTTTCTTTTCTTTTTTAGACAACTCTTCTAAATATGTTTTTTCACGAAATCCTAGATGATTGTGATACTTTATTATTATTTAAAATATAATTGTGAAATTATAGTTAATCTCTCTTAGATAATAATTTAATAATTTAATTATTAATACAAATTATTTAAGAATTAAATTGTTAATAAAAATGATTTAATTGGTAAATAACAAATATCTATTCGGGTTTTAGTTAATAATTTAATAATTTAATTATTAATACAAATTATTTAAGAATTAAATGGTTAATAAAAATGATTTAATTGATTAATAACAAATATCTATTCATTTTGTGGTTGATGGAACGTTCATAAGGATATGTTAATTATTACTCTTACTAATAAATTTATTGTAAATAGATTTTTATAATTTATGAAAATATGTGTCAACTTATTGCGGGTAGGAGTAGGAGAAAAAAAATTGTGGTAGACAACTTTTGTTTCATTAGAAGTGTTCAAGTTGAGGTTAGAAAGGAGAAGAGGAAAATGGAGGTTCTTAAAGAGAAGTCAAGATGGTAACTATAGGAATACCAAAAGGCTATGCTATAAAGAAGGATTAGTAAGGTATTGGGGTGAACGGTTAATGGAGAAGACTTGTTACTAAGGCTTGATTGCATCTCATAGTGAACCACATGAAGCTCAAAAATGAGGAAGGAAGATGAAATGATAGTCATTATGAAGGTTCACGTACAAGCTACAACAGAGGAAAATAAGATGCCAAAGAAAATGAAATAAAGGGAATGACTAGTCAAGAAGAATTTGACAGAGAGTTTGTTGAGTTAAAGGAAAGGCTCAACACAACGATGTAGCTGCTACAAGAAATTTAAGGATACCATAAGCATTTTTGGGTATTAAGGAGGGAAGAGGTGAAATGACCTATGTTGCTAGAGTGGCTAAAGTGTAGTTTGAGAGCCTAGTTAGAGAAGAAGGAACTCAAGGAAATCGAGTAAGAGAGAGGATGTTTACCTTTGTAAACCAAAACAAGGATCACTCCCTGGTGAAGATGAGGAGAGGAAATTGATGGAAAGTCTCATGGACCATCCAAAAAGTCCAAAATAGTAGAAGAAGTTGCTAATAGATAGTGAGTCTAGAGAGACTTGCGATTTTAAATTTGACAAAGTTTGTGTGAATGCAAGTTTTGTAGGTAAGGAAGATGAATAGCCATTGACAACTGCCATGACGGAGGAAGAGAAAGAAGATTTTTCTATAAGGAATAGAGACATGGATACTATAGAAAATGAAATAAATAACTATAGAGTTGAGACAATAAAAAAGAATGTGATTCCTGGTAGACTTACGGGGAAAAAATATGGAGATGCTAAGTTAATGGATTTGCCCTTAGAAAATGAAAAGTTTCCAAATTAATGTAAATAATCTATGAAAACTAAAGAGAAAAATGTTGTCCTTGAAGACAACAATTGAGATCAATAGAGAAACAAATACTAGTGCAATGAAGGAGAATAAAAAACTCATGAAAGAAATAAAGGGAAGCCCTATAAATAATTGGCAAAGGCTTGTGAGTATAACCATGTGTATGGTGAAGAGAAACTATTGAAAGTTATTGTAGAAGGAAGTACGTATACCATGCTATCACAATATAAAATGGATTTACATTTTCTAGAGGACTTCTTGGACAATCCCATGATTGAGGAAGATTGCATGGAGAATGCAACCAAGAAACATGAAGGAACATGATCTCCTCACATAGGGGATCAAGGAGGGACCTATAGACAGTTGAAGGATGAATCCTGCCAAGACAATGAAAGGAAGGAACAAGGAGATAAAGTGCAACAATCAGATGTAATGCTCAAATTGTTGGGGGAAATTAAGTCTACACTAGATAAATTATTTGTTCTTCAAACTAATGATGTGTTTTCAAGTGTTAAGGAAATTGAGATAAGCATAAAAATGTCTCATAAGAATGAAATTCCATTTCATTCAAATCAAGGACATGAGAACAAGAGTAAGGAGTATGTATCATACAACATGGTGGATGACAATAGATATGTAAATTTTGATGAATAATTAAATTTATGGCTAAGTCATCTAAGGAATAAAGAAGTCTACATACGGGTTGTAAATATGACATATGACATAAAGGAGATGTAGGATGAAGAGGACTGCATTGGGGCTATAGACAGTGAAGCAAAGGATCTAGTCAATAGTAGTGTAGGGTTGACTACAAGAAGAAGCATCAATAGAAAACTAGAAGGTGTCTTGATAGAAATCAAGTACCTTTAAAAAAATCAAACTGATGAAAGGTATGCAAAAGAAGAAATCTGGAAGAAGCCATGCAATTCTATCTTTGATGAGGAAATATATAGGTAGCTTGGATACATCCAAGAAGAAGCGAAAATAAGTTCCCCCCCCCCCCAAAAAAAAAAAAAAGAAGGTAACAACATTAGATGAGACAAAAAACTCATATAAGAGCAACAAAGAGGATAAAGAGGAAAGAAACAACAAGACTTTAGAAATGGAACAATAATTTGAAGGCATTCTAAACTAGTTTAAAGGTGCTAGCAAAGCAGGTAGGGTCCTAAAAGAGGATGTGTGGCCCTACATTGAAGCAATCATAAAAGAGAGGATAATTAAGGGAAATGGTAGTGAAGGAGCACCCAATCAATGTTTCATGGTTACAATGAAGTTTTTGCAAAAACAATGCATGGAAAATATGGTTTTCAAAATTCTCCTAAGTTGTAAAATTAAAATCATAATTAATCTAAGTTTTGGACAACATATGGAAGAGTAGAGATCAATAGAAAATTGGGTGAATTATGCTTTGGTAGAAAATCAACCATTGCATAATAAAGATAGAATGGAAACAATAATGATCAAGGAGAAGGTCATGATATTTTGTCATACCTATGGGTATGGCTCTAAAAAAAGAAGAGAAGAAGTAATAAATTATGGTTTATTGTGGAAGGTTGTATCAAAATAGCAAGAAGGCAATCCATCTTTTGCCTATACCTAAAAAAGGTCATGAAATTTCCAAAGCTAAAGAAATTTCCCTCAAATGTAATTTGTATAAATTAGAAATAGTGGGTTTTTGAAGTAGTTACATGTGTTCCGATTCTATAAAGAATCTAGGTTGTTAGGTTATTAGGTTATTTTGGTGAGCTGGTATTTTTCCAAAGTATGCCTTTATAAAAAATGACAAATGTAGCCCTAAAGTGTTGGGTAGTTTTAGGTGCTGAGACAAATGTTCGAACAAGCTAAGTTCTATTAGGATATTTTTATCTCTTGTAATTATACACGAATGTAAAGTTAGGGCTTGATTAAGATATAGGGAGTTTTCTAGGAATATATTTCACGAAGATTAGTAGAGGCAGCGCAAGGAAGAGCAACGAGAGCTCAGTCAGTGAGCCAATGTAAATTCTCTATAGATACTTTATTATGAGAAATTAATGGAATATGTCTTTGTATTGTGCATGTTTATGTGCCCCCAACTTCATGTGTAATTAGATTATGAATTAGAAACACAAGCCCAGTGTTGGTATATCAAGTATGTTAAAGTAGCAGTTAAAGTATTGAGGCCTCAGAACCCCATCAGTTCATGTTGGATCAAGTTATAGAGAGATTTTGAAGTGACCTCTTAAGAGAATTAGAGTAAATACCCAAGGCTACAAGGTAGAGGAGGAAAGAGAAGGGTTCAAAGTGGCCTAACTTCCCAAATGGCATCTAGAATTTGTTTGAAATCATGATCAAGATGTGATGCTTGTAATTAAATCTCAACATTAAGATGGAGAAATGTTGGTATTGGACAAGAGAGTGATCATGGATGTTAGCGCTAGGTTCTAATAACAAAGTTCTGAGAAATCAAGATATATAGATATCAATTTCAGGTGGAGGACAATTGAGGAATCCCCCACCTATTCGGTTTACGACCCAATGAGAACCCCAGAAAATTCATAAGATTCGTGGGATTTTTCTAGGTAATCCATGCTATGCGATTGGAAGAGTGGAACCTCCACCCAAACCGCAATTGTGAACGCCCCCATTTCTTACTGATGTTATGGGGGAAGACCTCACACAATTCACCATGGTCATTGATATGTCGGCTAAATCAAGATCATTGATTAGAGGGCTCATTTCAAATGGAAGCTCAAGTTATTAACCACAATGGCTAGGGTGGTCTCATAAACCATAAGCACTAGAGATTAAGTCTACAAACTAGAGTTTAAGATGGGGGTAGTATGTTATATTGCACATAAAACCATGATTTTGAGTATTTACCTATCTAGAGTGAAGACACAAAATAACGCAAGAACATCCTAGTGATCCAAAGCAACTGAATGGGTTGCATCAAGTGATTTAATAAGTGTAGGTGTATTGCAAGCAACAAGGGTTTGGAGATTTCCTCTTGTGCGGTTTAGAAATAAAGGTCAAGGGGATGAACACTGTGACTACAGAGAGGCTCAGGTATAAGTGGGAATTTGATATTGTTTCATAAGTCATTATCATATTAATTTATTTAGACAATGATTATTAATACTTAACAAAAAAAAAAAAAAACTTTTATCCAATTCTAAAACCCCTTCATTTTCTATAAGTGTTATTTTTTCCCTATTCTTGTCATACCCTAATAGACTTATTTTTCCCTACCCTTCGTTGAATTTACACTTTTATTGGCATTTACATCCCTTAAGATGAAGTTTGAGCAATATTTTTAGAAGTTACTCGATCCATTGACACATGCGACGAAAGATGCTTGACCTAACAACACAGGGTTGGGATGATGGCTAGTCTAGTGATATAATGATGGGAACTTGGTCATGCTAGCACTACAATACCCCAACAATTGATTTTTCCCAGTGAGATAAAATTCAGTGGAATGATTTAAAATCATTTTTTATCTTGCAAACTTGCTTTATTTATCTCTGTGTCATTACAATGATCACTAAGATAATGATATAGTGCCCTAGTCCTCATCATCCTAATGACATAACACTCAAGAGGTGACTTAATTCATCATTTTCTCTCTAAAAATTTCCTCTTCAATGCTATATCACACCAATGATGACTTAGTTAGCGACACAAAATAACATATTCCTTTGACCAGTGATACAACTCTTCAAAGTGATTCAACTTGACTCGATGGATTCTTAAACTTACTTCTTCCAACAATATATCTCCTAGATGATGACCATATTAGTGATATATCACTCTAATGATGTTTATCTTAGTGCTACATCACTTTGAGGAGGCTTATCTCAGCCTTGTTTCACTCTAATTTTGATTAGCCCAACATCACAACAAATAAAAGTGACTTCATTAGCAATATTTCCTTGCAAACATCGTTGAAGTAGTGCTATACCACTCTGTAAGTAGTTTTCACAGTGTTGTATCACCCTGATGATGATTTTCCCAATGATATACGTCACGCTTTTTGCCTCTTTGATCCATATCGTAATAGGACTCAACTTCAGGCCAATGCACTTAGCTTAAGTGATAGCGAAGTTAGACATTAATTTTCATTTATTACTTGGATTTTTACACCCAAGTCCATGAAAAACTTAATAAAGGGCCCCACTTCACCCTTGTTCTTCATGGTGCTTATTTCTCTCTTTCTCTTATGAGAATTAAGAGCATCTATTGGGAAAAAAACTTCCTCACTCCTCATCAACACTAAGGGTTAACGAACCCAACTTAGGTATGGGTCAAATTATGCCCACTAAAATTAATATTTTGTCTCATTTGTTTATCTTATGAATGATTTTTCCTTTCTTTTTATATTTCTTGCACTCAAACACTCCCTCACTCCTTTTTCTACATTAACTTGGAAAATATAACACTCTTTCCCAAGCATATGGAAACACCATCTCATTTCCCATTGATCCCTTATCCTCTCAAGAACTACACATGCTAATATCATCAAATTCCTCTTCTAATGGGTCCCGATGTTTTTACCTAGAAACTATGAGATTTCTCTTAGTCCCTTGTCAATTTCCTTGGGAAATTAAAACCTCAAAACTTCATAAACTTATGATTTTTCCCACTTTTCCCTTGATTTCCTCATGTTAATTTTAGGTATGTTCTATGATTAAGAGAAATTTACTTCAATTTCTTATTAGCCCAATATCAATTTCCATTTTAGAAATCACATTAGCATGATAGTAAAATGCAGATAGAACATAAACATAAACAACAGAAGATAAGCCAAGATAAGAGGACACAAGATGTGGCACCATTTAGTGATAAACCCGAATGTGGGGAAACCATTGATAAATTCTTCTTATAATATTCAATAGTTTAGTAGAGAGAGAGATAGTACAAATATACAAATCTGATATTAAATGACAGCAACAACAAACCCTAACGAACAAAGTCAATTCTGGTCAAACAAGTCAGATTTGACCTCCAAATAATCTCAGTCAAAGCTCAGTCAAATTTTCCCTCAACAAAAGATGTATCATTCCAAAACAATAAAAAAATCCCAGTCAAATAATGGTCAACAATAGTCAGAACTGCGTCAACCCTAGGATAGTCAACATTGGTCAACGCAAGGTTAAAGTGAACTTGAAAATTGTGTCCAGAATTGCAGCTTGCCAAGAGGAGGCAGCCTTACCCAGTCCACAAACAAGGAGAGGTCAAAGTTGTCCAAAAAAACACTTCTGCACCTCAGTCAAACTTGGTCAACGCTGCCCTAACTAGAATGTCTTCCTTCTTCCTTTACACATGTGAGAGATGTTGCCCTATATTAGTGTACCCAAACAAGTAAGGAGAGATAGATGTGAGAGGATGATACGGTGAAATAATGACATGAGGTCCCCTCCTTTTATATTCCACGTTAAGGATGAAGTGGAGGTAAAAATGCTTATTTTTCTTGCTGGCCGACCTTGACAAATTTTCAATAATATAAATAAATTCATAACTCCATATATATATATTTCAGAATCATATGATATTTAGATTAATCCTACACCTCTTGAAGAGAGGAATCCAAGAAAAATATCAGCTGTCATAAATAAGGTGACCCATATGGAGTTTGGCCCTAGTTGCGAATTTTAACACTCACTCTCAACTATGGAGAACTCCATCTGCTAATCCATTTGTCAGTCGGTACTATCTCTGCCATCAATGCACTGCTCTGCACTACTCTACTCTGCTCTATTGAACTATGAAGAAGAAGAAGTGATCGAGAATGCATCATACCATTCTCTATTGACCCAAAGTGAGTCCTAGATAAAAGAGAGTGTCTCATATCACTGTTATTAACCCGAAGTTAGTTCCAATAAAGAGAGTGTGTCACACCACTCTTACTGACCTGAAGTTAGTTCCAATTGATCTCAGAGGTACTTCCCATGAGTCCCAAACTGCATGGATAGGATGTCTCAGTAGGAGAAGGATGAACCACTCATCCTGCCTACATGTTGCAATGGGGTGTCACTGGGGACGGCTAAACCACTCACCCTGTACACAACAAACCACCAAGGGGAAGACTGAACCACTCACCCTATGGTTTCTCATCGCTCCAAGAAGTACCCCAAGCCCCTTGGAGCTCCCAGAGCTCAATGTACATATCATACAGGACCCTCATAAGAGGGTCTCTCCACAACTCCTAGTCATTCTTGGAAAGTCTGGAATTTGGCCTTTCCCAGGGGTTTCGTCAGAATGTTGGCGTCCTACTCATTAGTCCCAATATGATGGAGCCTTAATGCTCCTTATTGTACCATATCTCGGATAAAGTGGTACTTGATATCGATGTGCTTGGAGCAATCATGAAATACAAGATTCTCTAATAAGTGAATCCCACTTTGATTGTCACATAGGATCATGGTAGTATCCAACGTATGTCCAAACAACTCACTAGAGAGCTTCCGTAGCCAGACAAATTCATAGGAGGCCATACTCGTAGCAATGTATTTGGCCTCAACTGTTCTCAATGCCACCGATTTCTGCTTCCTGCTCATCTAGAATATCGAAGCAGAACCCAAAGAGAAAAAACACCTGGAAGTGCTCATTCGGTCCACCACATAGCCTTCCCAATCAACATCAGAATAACCATGCAACCTCACATCTCTAGCAGTGTATCTCAGTCCATGACTGATTGTGCATCGAAGATATCTCAGAAGATTCTTGACACCAATCCAATGTGAGTGATGAGGCTCAACCATATATTGGCTCAACATGTTGACTGCAAAACATATATGCAGACAGAGTTCACCAAGAACATCAGTGCTCATATGAGTTGACGATACTCAGAAGCATTTCCCAATACAGGTCCGACAACACTACCACATAACTTATTGAAGTTAAGCTCCATTAGGGTAGTCACAGACTTGTAGTCCACCATTCCAAATCTCTCCAATATCTTCACCACGTATTTCCCTTGAGATAGGAAAATTTCTCCTGGTTTTTGCCAGACCTTCAGCCCTAGGAAGTAGTGCATCATTCCTATGTCCTTCATCTCAATTTTAGAAGCCAAATCCCTCTTGCGTTTGTGAATGAGAGGGTTTGCACCTGTCAGAAGGAGGTTGTCCACATAAAGTACTAGTATGAGAGGTTTATCATCTTCAACATTAAAGTAAAGGTTCAGATCGACTTCACTTCTAGTGAATCCCAACTTCATCATATAAGTGTCAATCCTCTCATACCAAGCTTGGGGTGCTTGCTTTAGCCCAAAGAGAGCTTTCTTCAACCTGCATACATGAGATTCTCGATTATGAATCTCAAACCCCTTGGGTTGTTCCACATAGATTTCCTCTTTAATCAAACTATGCAAGAACGCAGCCTTGAAATCCATTTGATGTAGGTTCCATCCTTGCGAGGAAGCAAGGGCTATGTTCGAGTGGATGATGGTGTATCGGGCAATTGGTGAAAATATCTCATCATAATCCACACCTTCCTTTTGAGATAATCCTCGAGCCACAAAGTGAGCCTTTTACTTTTTAACACTCCCATCAACTCCATGTTTGATTTCGTAAAGCCATTTCAAGGTGACAACTGATTTGTCCTGGGGTCTGGGGACCACATCCCAAACATCATTCTTCATGATGGACTTATATTATTCATTCATGACATCCTTCCATACTTGATGCTTCACGGCTTCTTCGAACGATGAAGGTTCATTTTGAGTGATAGTGCTCATAATGGTCAAGTATCCCTGATACCTAGTCAACTTCTTGATTTCACGGAAAGTCCCACTTGGTGCAATATGTCTCTTGACATCTTTGATAGTCTCCCTAAGCCATGAGGGCGTCCTCTTGGAGGAGTAGGGCTCTTGAGGAGGAGGATCAATAAGATCCATAGTTTCATCAACATCAAGCATTATTTCATCTTCTTTTTCACGCTGCTTTTCAGTGTCAACTTCTTTATCCTTACTTGGTATAGGAAGGTTGTCAACCTTGCTAAAGCTATATCTTCGTCACAGGTGACATCATGAATTATCTCAAATTCCCTTTAACCAGCCACATAAATTTTATAGCCCTTATAATTTTCGCTATAGCCCAAAAATATTCCTTTATTCTCTGATGCACCCAATTGGCTTCTCTTCTCTTTCGATGCATGAAAATATATGGGACTTTTGAAAATTGTAAAATGAGAGACATCAGGATTCTTACCAGTGAATGTTTCTTCGAGAGTCTTGGAGTCCAATGCTTGATGAGGGCATTGGTTTTAAACATACATAGTGGTATTTGTAGCTTTGGCCCATAGAAACTTTGGAAGCCTTTGATCACAAAGCATGGCACAAACAACTTCCATAATAGTGCGATTCTTCCTTTCAGCCACACCATTCTGCTTAGGAGTATATGGTTTTGTGGTCTCCCTCTTAATGCCAGCTTCTTTGTAATAGTCATGGAATTCATTTGACTTTTACTCAGTCCCATTATCTATCCTCAATATCTTGATTCTCTTCCTGAATTGATTTTTGATCATGGCTTTGAAGTGACAGAACCAGGTGAACACTTCATCCTTCCTTTTCAAGAAGTAGATCCACGTTTTGTGAAAATAATCATCCGCAAAAGTGAGAAAACATAAATATATCACTTGGGTGGGAGCCCACCAAGGGTAGTGATAGTAAGTTCCCGGTCAGGAATGACCTCTCCAATCATTCGAAGAACATTCTTGATCTCAGTGATACTTAAGAAGTAGGATTGAATATCCTCGTCTTCAACTTATTTTTTGAGAAATAAAATTTGATTTGCATCACTAACCTTGAACATCCTTACCAATCTATCGTATATCTCCTTGGAGGTCTTTAGATCGGAGATGTAAGCCACTAAACGCTTGTCAATGGAATCTCTGATAATCTTCTTCGCTTTGAATTCAGCCTTGTTTTACTTTCTCTTTGTAGCAACCGGTGCATTTGATGGAGGCTCAGGGATTTTACCCTTCACAAAGTCCAACACTTCTTACTCTTCCAATGTCATATTGAGAGGCATCTTCCATCTATGATAGTCAGACTTCTCACAAAGCTTGTCTTCAGCCGGGAAGTGGGATGAGGAAACCATGAAGCCTTTTGACCTTCCAACTGTCTTCGGTGATTGCTCTTTCACTCTTTCTTGGGATTTGTCTTCAACTTAGCTTTGATACCATGTTAAATTATGGTATGTTCTATGCTTAAGAGAAATTTACTTCAATTTCTTTTTACCCCAATATTAATTTCCAATTTAGCAATCACATCAACATGATAGTAGAATGCAGATAGAACATAAACACAAATAGTAGAAGTCAAGCCAAGACAAGAGGACACAAGATGTGGCACCAACTAGGGACAAACCCCAATGTGGGGAAGCCTTGATCAATTCTTCTTATAATCTTCAAATAGTTCAGCAGAGAGAAGAGAGAGAGAGAGAGAGAGAGAGAGAGAGAGAGATAGTACACATATACAAATATGATATTTTATGATAGAAACAACAAACCCTAACCAACAAAGTCAATGCTGATCAAACAAGTTAGGTTTGACCTCCAAATAAGCTCAGTCAAAGATCAATCAACTTGGCCTTCAATATTAAGATGTATCAACCTAAAACAGTCCAAAAATCTGAGTCAAACAATGGTCAACAGAAGTCAAGCCTGCAACCAACCCTAAGATAGTCAATGCTAGTCAACTAAGGGTCAAAGTGGCCTTGAAAACCGTGTCCAGCACTGCGGCCTGCCAAGAGGAGGCAACCTTACCCAATCCGCAAACAAGGAGAGGTCAACGCTGGTTAACACTATCCAAAACAATACTTCTGCACCTCGGTCAAACTTGGTCAACGCTTCCCTAACTAGAATATCCTCCTTCTTCCTTCACACGTGTGAGAGATGCTGCCCCATATCTGTTTACCCAAACAAGTGAGGAGAGATAAACGTGAAAGGATGATATAGTGAAATACTGCCATGAGGTCTCCTCCTTTTATATACCAGGTTGAGGATGAAGTGGGGGTAAAAATGCCTATTTTTCTTGCTTGCCG
The DNA here is from genome assembly GCA_031772625.1 of Pinus tabuliformis. Classification (NCBI taxonomy): domain Eukaryota; kingdom Viridiplantae; phylum Streptophyta; class Pinopsida; order Pinales; family Pinaceae; genus Pinus; species Pinus tabuliformis. The sequence continues at coordinate 1,576,202,641 of CM062817.1, forward strand.
ACCTTGACAAATTGTCAATAATATAAATAAATTCATATCTCCATATATACATGTCAGAATCAGATGATCTTCAGATAAATCCTACACCTCTTGGAGAGAGGAATCTAAGAAAAATATCAGTTGTCTTAAATAAGGTGACCCATATGGAGTTTGGCCCTAGTTGCCAATTTTAACGCCTCATCTTTTCTGTCTCAAGCTTGCATAACTACCTAGCGTTTCATGTCCTAAGCACCACATCCACACACATAGTCTAATTTTTCCATAAAAACTTGGCCCTAGCTTCAATCACCCGGATTGATCAGTTCTCCTTAGGGTGAATGAGAACATGATTTTATCTCCTATAAATCCCATCCTCACCCTCTACAATGTATAGAAGTATATATGTGGTGCGATATGAGGCCATCCTAGTCAAAATTGTGATTTCATGAGCTAATATTGCTTATGGTCACTTTTACCAAGCTTGCTTTTTCCTTCTCTAAAGACTTGAAACCCTTATCTAGTTCCAAAAACACAAAAGGATGGGCTAGTAGGAAAACACGAGTAACCCTCAATCCCAAATTACCTCATAGTTCCTTGGATTTAATATTGGTGAGCTAATCTATGTAATGGGTGTTGTTTCTTTAATGGGCAATGCTGGGAAACTATGCACGTGACAAGGCAAATGGCTTACAAATCTCTTATGGTTAAGACCTTAGATGAAGAACCACCCACTAGCTCACTTGGTATTGAGTTTACGGACACTCCATGCTTCTTCCATAGATATAAATCATATGCATGATGTGAGATGTACCAATTGTTCTATAGAGACACCTTGCCTCCAAATGACCTAGACTAAAAAATATAAAAGGTTGTTAGAAATTCTTTGTTACACAAGGTGGTTGCCCATTCTTGCCATGTGAAGAGGCTATTGAGTGGATTGTGAAACATGTTGACCCTTGGAGAAGCCATGATCAAGGACAATCATGGAATTCATATTGCCTCATTCAATACTTCGGACATTGAGAAAAATTTACAAAACTTTTATCTTTATTTTAAAAATATTTTAAAATAGTATCTAGAATAAATTATCTAGTTATAATTTTTGTCATAGTCTAGTTGCTTTATGTTTTGGAAGTTTTTAAGTTATGTTTTCTAATCAAATTTACCTGAGGAATTTGTAAGAATTACAAATTTGATATGTGAATTCTATACAATTTGAGTATCCAAATTCATTTATACATTCAAAAATAAATTTTAAATAACTGAAAACATAATCTAACCAAAAAATGTTTTTCCAATTTCTAATAAAAAATTCCTAAATAATATAGACATGAATCCCAAAAACCTTTAATCCTCAAACTTTGACCCATTATCTTTTACTTATATTTCACGATATGCAACCAGTTTAACTAATCTTAAAAACCAAGCATAAAAATTAAATTAAACTATAAACATGTAAATTAAAAGATATAAATTACTTTACCCACTCCACAATACAAAGAATGTCATTGAACGGACACGAACATAGCCACTTCACAATACAGAGAATGCCATTGAACGGACACGAACATAGAAACAATGTCGATTTTTATTGAAGCACTTCACTGCAAAAAATGTGATTGAACCGACACGAACATGGAAATATTGAGTGACAGTTTCAAGTAATCATGCATAATCCATTTTTGAAAGCACTTTTGATGAAAACATTTAAACCCTAAAAACCCTTCTATTAGTAAACTTCAGTTTTCCAGATGAAGTACATTGAAGATATTAATACGGAAGCATGTATAGAGTGAGCTCCAAACATATCATCCAGCCGCAAAAAGAAACAAGGGAAGAGAAATATCTGGCTGATATCATCTGCAAAATTTCAGCACGATATGCAAAACTTGAATACCTGCACCTTTATTAGACCCTTTGAATATCACTCTATCAGAAGCAACTCTGATCATCTAAAAGGTTGCTATAACATCATCACATAAATCATGTGTATTTCATCATATCGTCAGAGAGATTGAATGACTCACTCATCCCTGGAACGATTTAATGTGTAGGGTTTGCACCTGCTGGTGGACGGAAAGCCGGGGTTCTTGGCCGCTCCACCTCTTCGCCGCCAAAGGCGCAGTTAGGCCTGTGCACGGAATTACCTACAACCATGGGCGGTAGTGCTGAGTAGACTTCATTTGGCGCAGGTTCGGTTGGTCGATTTCGAACCGCAATTGAAAGATCAGATAACACCTCTAAAACATTATCTGTTTGATCCAGCACTGCATTCTTGGTGAGCAGTGTCTTCTTGCTTTTCTTATTCTCGGGTTTCTTGCCTGTGAGCTCTTGCACTATCTGCTTGAAGTTTTTCGTTTCTACTTCAATAACCTTCAGGGGCTTTCGGGGTTTCTTGCCTGTGAGCTCTTGCACTATCTGCTTGAAGTTTTTCGTTTCTACTTCAATAACCTTCGGGGGCTTTCTGTGGAAATCAGTGACTAGTGCTGCTGCAACAGGCTTCTTTATTTTCTGGGACTCTCCGTTGATCTTGAGCTTGTCTCCTGTCATTTTTGTAATTGAACTTTTGTTAAAATACTGTAATACAAATATCCATTCTTACAATATACACTATATAGTGTATATATTGCTGTATTTTTTTACTGTTTTGGAGTTTTTTGTTTTTGTTCTTTTTGTTTTGGGTTAAATTTCACTAGAGTTGGTCGGAATCACGACTTTACTTACTATTATATGATTTAGAGTTATTTTGCTATATTCTTCTGTTGAATTTATCAAAAATTTGGTAGGGACTTATTGGAATCACAAGTTCCAGATCACTACTTTACCAACTACTATATAATTTGGAGTATTTTTGCCATATTTTTGGGTTGAATTTGTCAAAAAATTATTAGAATCACAAGTTCTACCTACTATTATATGATTTGGAGTTTTTTTGCTATATTTTTTGGTTGAATTTGTCAAAAAATTGGTGGGGATTTATTAGAATCAAAAGTTCCAGTGGTGAATTCTTTGAAATTATCTACAATTCTAGTGCCCCAAGGAAAAATATGTTAAATTCATATATAGTAAAAAATGCTATCAAGATTTGACCAAATTTTATAATTCTAGTGCCCTGAGGAAAAATATGTTGAATTCATATATAGTAAAAATGCTATCAAGTTTTGACTAAATTTTGTTTCACCCGTAAAACACTCCAACACTTCGAATATTTTTTTCTACTCCTTAATAAAGATGGAGCGTCTTAAGTTGGAGACAATGGTGTACAATGTTTTTGTTTTAAATTTCTACCATTCAATACGGGCAAGTATAGCTGTGTTTATTTTGGAATAGGGTTTAAAAAGTTTAATTTATCTATAATTATTAAGTGGATGGTAGGGATTTAATATCCATAGAATATTATAGAATATTTATAATAATAGACATAAATCAATGATTAAGATTTATTTCCAAAGTAGTTATGCATTTTTTCCTCTTTTAATTGAATTGATCAATTCAATTAAAAGAGGAAAAAGTGCAATATGAAGTGACTAATGGTTTTTTAGGCATGTGGTATTGATAAATCATGGTATTTTTCTGATGGTATTGTAACAAAATGTATATTTTAAGGATATCTGTGGTAAAATGGAGTTAAATCTCCATATTTAAGAATATTGTTCTATCCTGTTTCAAACAATTCATAATAAAGATCAAACACTTACTTCATGATACATATCACATTGCTAAATTTAAAAAAATTATAACTAGCAATTGCACAAACTTGGTAAGATAGTAGCATATGCAAGAACATAGATGAAGAAAGATGTGATATGTTATGGGATCTAAATGTTGTCTAGTTTAAAAGACATGGTACACAATGTTATGTGGCAAAATGCATTAAATTTAAGAACATTTGTTCAGCGATCACCATTCTACCAAAATTACATACAACTCCACCCACTGCCAAATTCTTATTCATGCCTCCAGTTGAAATTAACCTTTGTTAATAAGATTACATACCACCACTAAACCACAACCCCGAGGGAAAATTACATACAACTCCACCCCAATCCTAGCTTCTTATTCACGCCTCCAGTGGAAATGAACCTGTGGCTAGGATTACATACCACCACTAAACCACAACCCCAAGTGAAATGCATCACTTAATAGAGTTGTGCTGAGTGGTAAATGTGTTTATTATATTAATTAAAAACATTCAAAACTGTAAGGAGTCAAATTCTGAGTGAGAGATGCACGTAAAAGAAAATAAATGTGATTTTTTGTTAGTACAAATACCTAGTGAATTTTTAGATTAAGAAAAGAGATTAAAATAGACAAAAACAACTATAACCTCCTAGCGAATTTTTAGATTAAGAAAAGAGATTAAAATAGACCAAAAAACTATAACCTCCATTGTGGCAAACCAAGTTACATACGGTAAAATTCCATCCATTTTGATACAAACAAATTCTTAGTGAGAGATGGGCGTAAAAGAAAATAAATGTGAGTTTTTGTTATTACAAATACCTAGTGAATTTTTAGATTAAGGAAAAAGATTAAAATAGACAAAACAACTATAACCTCCAATGTGGCAAACCAAGTTACATACTGTAAAATTCCATCCATTTTGATAGAAATAATTTTATGTGTACAAACTTACTTGCAAATAATTTTCAAGTACAAGTAAAACATAAGTCTAACTACACAAAATCATTGTTTTGTATGATGTCATAAATGTTCCAACTATGAAAGCTCTGTGTGGCTTCATGACTTTGTAGGCTATGCATAAAGGAACAATTGAACCATCAATTAGCCTTTGCTAATTCAACCTACAAACTTCTAGTCATGGAATAAAGCATAAACCAAACACGTTACAAAAATCCTTGTTAAATAGAAGAGATTGAATCAGGTAATCAAAGTAACTACCCCAGATAGATATTGTTCACTGTTACATATGCAAATAACATCTATTGTTGATTTAGATAGATTTGTCCATTCCTTCATGATTTTTCACTTGAGGAGAGCAAAGTATGTCTCTAAAGAATAGTATGACTTCCTTTCAAAGGTCTCCCACTTGGTGGTGACAACTACAATGTTACTACACAATGGATTTTCATTTTGGATCTTTAAAGCATCCATCGTCTCAACATAGTTATGTACCCTTCGAACAAGAGATTCATAAAACGATCAAATATCATTGGTAAATTAAGAATCTCAATAGAATTTGCAACCATCCATAATCCAACCAAATGGGAGAAAGGAACCTTTAGCTTCCATCCATTATTAGTTTAAACAAGTTGCAATTGAAAAATTGCTATGATCATAAGCTACAAGGAAAACACTTAATATCATATTAACCAAGGGATTCTTTTGGATCAGAAATTACCACACATGGAGATCCTTTAATGGCAAATAAGTATCACATAATACTAATGGATATCATGATCAAGTTTATATATCACAAAAGCCTTAGAGTAATGACTTCCTTGAAATTTAAAAATATTTTTTCGTGGTAACCCAGAATTTTTAGGAAGTGTTAAAGGGATAGAAATAACATTAAGACTTAATAAATCTTCTAACAATAATTGCAACTTCATTTAAGAGGGTTTCAAGAACAGCACCATCAAGTATAAGCCTATGTGCACTTTATTTCTAAAGGTATTCATTGTTATATCAGAACTGGTGATGACAAGGGGAAAGTAGATCAAGTTTGGAATTATTGGGGTGAGAATGTTGGTTTCAATTCAAATGTGGTTCAGGAATATCTATTAAGGTAAAATTTCTCAAGAGCCATCTTTTCTCACAGGTTTTGAATGTGATGCTTCAATATTATCAACGCTGACCTTCGAACGGTTTTACTCTCTTGAATTTTTAAAGATATATTAGGGTCTCATAATTCACTTTGCAGGTATTCTCTATAGGATTTTAGTGTAGACCTAATGACAAATGAAAGGTGTTGTGGAAAGCTCTTTCCCCATGTAATGATCTTTTACAATGGGCCATGCAACATTGGGTCCTCTCTCATAAATTTCTATGTAGTTTGTTCGATTATGGATAGTGTAGACATTAAGGAGTTTCATAAGGTGGTGTGTCACCATGTGGAGCTGATACAAGATAATAGTTAGCTGAATGAGTGGATTGGACTTGAACAACCTCTGCAATTTTAGAGGAGAGTGGCAAGCTAATTCTCCACCCACTGATCTTGTCTGTTGGGTCAAGCAACACTTGGTTCTCTCTAAAATTTATATGCAAGCTCTTAAATTATGTATAATGCAACATTTAAGAGTTTCATAAGGTGATGCATTGCCATGAGGAGCTGATACATGAAAAAAAAAGCGTTCTTCTCACATTCTCTTCTAAATTCACATAGATTGAATAGGCCCAATCTACTCAGTCAACCAGGACATTCTGGTGATCCATAAGCAACAGCTTGACTCTCTAGTAACAAAATGCCAAAGGGTACCATATTCTACACTCATTTTGTGCATGGACTCTCTAGAAATACCTACTAACAATAGGGGCTAATCAGAATATACATCAAGCAAGAGACCATATTTTGTACAAAGATTGTATTATATTTTTAAATATACATTGTTAAAGAAATAAAAAAGAAAACTTGCAAGCCATGAAAAAGAAAAATCATCCACCTTGTGCCTAGAAGTTTCCTGATTAAATCCAACTACTTTACCCATGTACTTTCTATTTCCAAAGGTTTTTCTAACTTTCTGACCAATAAATACATCTCCACTAGTATTTTCATTGGGAGTTTGTATTACATGCACAAATAGGTATAAATTCACAAATATTTCCATTAGAAACAAAAATAAGTCTAAATATAAACATTCATCTGATATGAGAAACATATAAATTTATAATAAAATTTGGGAGTGGTAGAATCAAGTAGCATACATCTTGCTCTTTCCTTAAATTGAAACCTAGTTCTTCATATATCACAAGAGTTGTATAAGAATGTAAAAATGTTAGTGTAAAATAAATCTAAATATAGTCCATTGATAAAAATATCATCTCTATCAAATCCATTAGATGCAGTGAACTAAGCCACAATCAATGAGATAGTTACCAAGTAGACCTAATAAGTGCAAATTACATTAACATGTAAGTTATATCATACAATTTAAATAGATAAGAAACCTAAGTTGGTTTAGACAATGAAAGAATAATAAATTTGTGAAGCTTGAAAAGAGTTGTATGATTGTACACACCATGAATTAACCTAACGGAATGTCTAGCATCCATTGGTGTGTTAACATCCTTGACATACTCAAAATTGTTTTGTTTGTCTTCAAGCATGCTCTGATAAGAAGCAGGATACCTTACGCCGATATATAGTGCAATCCGAGTAGAAGGATCATCCCTAGTTATTGGTACAACAAAGCTATCCAATCTCTTAGGAACATCATCTGCAACGTCTAGAAAACTGAAGACCACATGAGCGTTTGCTATCACATTGGCTATATATTATGAATCTTTAGACATTGGTGATATCTTCGCTTGGGACATGAATTTAGTATTTTCATGTGGATTAGCATTCACCACATTTCTAGCAATGGATGTCAAATTTGTCTGAAAAACAGGGCTGGAAATAGAGTTAGTATTAGCAGGCACTAAATGGTTGTTTGTGTTTGCAGCGTCAGCAGAGGATTTCTCAACAATAACAATGGGTCCACTATTGCTAGATATTCTTTCAACTTCTTTGCTTGATATGTAAATAATTTTCATACTTGGACTGTCTTAACATAGATGCTTCCTAGTAGTCTATATGTAATACATGCTCCCAACTTCAGTTTGCTGAACATTGACCCATGCACTCTTGTAAATATCAACATTTACAGATGCTAACTCTTCATTTCTAATATTTGGTTCAGCACCCATAACAAGACTGTAATCTACAGTAGCCGCATTATCAACTCGATATTCATTATTAACATGAAATTCCAACTCAGATGATGGAACTTCATGAAGTTCAATAGGTATACATTTTGTCTATAAAAGAAAACTCTTGTCATTCTCAACATCTGCAACACTATTGTCACCATCAACATCTACAAATGCATCCTTATTACCTCGACTAGTAATTTTAGCACTTGAAGGCATGATCTGAATGAAAGTGGGTCCAATATCAACAAGAAATTCATTACAAGAAGGCAATTCTAACTCAGAAGATGGAATTTCATGAACTTTAACAGGGGAATTATGGTCACCATCAGAATCAAGAGATTCTCTCTTATCAATATGATGATCTACATACACAATCTTGTCACTTCTAGTAGTAGTTACATCACCCAAAGGTAGAGTGTAAGTTGAAATATATCTAGTGTCAATATGCAATTCATTGGTAGAATTCAATTCTAACTCAAAATATGGCACTTCGTGCACTTCAATAGGTGTACATTCCATCTGCAAAGATAAGCTTTCATTTACATGTTTTTCACCACTAATATCATCCTTTGCAATGACATTAGTTCCTATGGCTTGGTATAGAGATGATTTTGTCCTATGGTCCATACTTTTCTATATCAGTATCAGGTTCATGATTTGCATCATTGAATCTTGTGTATAGAGATAATTCCCCATTAATCAGTGCAACAATATGGTCCCTATTGTCTCCAGATAAAGTGGTCCTGACATCAACTGTAGCCCTTTTTTCAAATAAGCTCCAAGAGCTGCATCAAGTTTGAAACCCTTGGTAAATACAAATTGTTAATATTACAAGCACAACAACATTGGTTGGTGCATTGTTAAATATCTGTCTAAATTTTAAAACACGGAAGTGAAAGATGCATACAAGACACATGATTTGTTTGTATAGTTTATAATAAATTAAAAGAAATTCCAAACTCATTATAGTTCCTAGGATCTCCATAATAGAAGTGCCTGCAAATGCAGCTAAATAAATTCAAACATCTTCAATCGACAAAACAAGCTCTCCTTGAACAAAAGCCACAAATGTAGCAACCGTTTTTATAGGTTTGTCCAAACCCTTGAGATTGATTTTTCCTGTTCCTCCATGCAATTCATTTTCCTCAAAATATGTGCTATAACTAAAAAACACAAAGCAACTTGGAATCAAGAGACACAAATTGAACCAAATAAATGAGATATTATGAACGTAGATAATGAAAATGAGAAATGTCACAAAATACACTAACCCAAATTCCAAAAAAAAACTCAAGAGGGATTTTACTACCATGCTACTCCATTGAAATAATATCATCCTCTCTCAGTAATTTCTATGTAGTTTGTTCAATTATGGATAGTGTAGATGTTAAGGAGATTCATAAGGTGGTGTGTCACCATGTGGAATTGATATAGGGAAACAAAAGTGCTCTTCTCACATTCTATTCTAAATTCAAATAGATTGAATAAGACCAATCTGCTCAATTAGCCATGACATTCTAGTGATCTATAAGCAACAACTTGACTCTCTAGGAACAAAATTCCAAAGGGTACCATATTTTACACTTTTTCTGTGCATGGAATCTCTAGAAATACCTACTAATAATAGGGTCTGATCAGAATAGCCATCAAGTAAGAGACCATATTTTGTACCAATATTGTTACCAACAGATATTACTAGTGGCTACTAATATTCCCTAGTCCATGGTTTGAAATATTTCAATTTATCTTCTTTTTCATGTTAGGCATAAAGGACCCCAAGCATAATATGATTCAGAGGATCTCATATGGCTTTGATGGCATCTCCAGTGTAGGCCTCCATCTCCATAGTTAACTGACATAGTAGTAGAAAAAATCTATAAGGTTTTCAATAGTGAAACCACAAAAGAAAAGGAGACTGAAAAAGTGCAAAATGCAATTGGTATGATTAGTGCAAGCCTGTGTTGTAACCTTGCAATTGGCAATGTGATATTTTCATAACATGAGCATACAAATATCTCAGAATTTACAGAATAAGATGAAAACTATGACCGACCTAATGATGGAAGTGTGGTTTCCAATTTAATTTTGTAATCATAATCACATTAAGCAGATCTATTGGGGCGACAACACTTTTAAATTTTTCAAATGAACTAAGAATTGGATTAGAATTTTTCTCTGCACCATAAAGAGAACTAGAGGTAACTAGAACATGAGAAAATATCATCATCCAAACCAAGGTCGTCCTTGAGGTCACAACCTATCGACGGTTCCTCAACGATCTCATAAATAAATTAGCTTGTTAACCTATAAAAAATATAGTTTCTTCATAAATATCAGAGAGAATCACCATAGTCAAGCTACGCTAGATGAGCAGTGAATGTGAGTGGGGTGGGTGAGTGTGGTGTACTTAGTGAGCAAGAATATTCTAGTGATCTATAAGCAACAACTCAACACTTTGGGAATAAAAAGACAAAGGGTATCATATTTTACACTTATTCTGTGCATGGAATCTTTAGCAATACTTACTAATAATATGGGCTAATCAAAATATCCATCAATAAAGAGACCATATTTTGTACCAAGATTGTTACCGACAGATATTACCAGTGCCTACTGATATTCCCTAGTCCATGTTTTGAAATATTTCAATTTATCTACTTTTTCATATTAAGCATAAAGGCCCCTAAGCATAATATGATTCAAAGCACATTGATAAAATCATGCTAATGAAAATCATTGTGTCTTGATCATTCGGTGCTTCACCACAAAAGCATGGTAGTGTACATAGTCGACACAATAGTCACTCACACTGCCAAGAACTACCTTGCAAAATCCAACATCCTCTGTTTAAAATAAATGTTACATTAAAAAACATGAAAAGAGGATTTCTTGTTTACTTAGATAGTGACATGAATCATTCTAAATCAAGCGTATATCTAACATTGCTAGTTTGCAAATACACTTCTTAGAGCTGCAAATATGGTGACATTTCATGCAGCAGTACTTCTTAAGAGAGCTCTCTATCCATGACTAGCTATCACCAACATGTTAGGATTATAAGTTTTGGCAGCATTGCGTATGACTTCCCTGGCATCTTTAGTGTAGGCCTCTGTGTCTGCAATTAACTGAGACAATAGTAGAAAACATCTATAAGTTTTCCATTGTGAAACCACAAAAGAAAATGAGTCTGAAAGAGTGTAGAATGCAATTGGTATGATCAGTGCAATAGTGAAGCAGAGGGAGAGAGAGAGATAGTACACATATACAAATTTGATATTTTATGATAGCAACAACAAACCCTAACCAGCAAAGTCAACACTGGTCAAACAAGTTAGATTTGACCTCCAAATAAGCTCAGTCAAATCTCAATCAAATTAGCCTTCAATAGTAAGATGTATCAGCCCAAAGTAGTCCAAAAATCCCAGTCAAACAATAGTCAACAAAAGTCAAGCCTGCGACCATCCCTAAGACAGTCAACACAAGTCAACTCAGTGTAAAAGGGGCCTTGAAAACTGTTTCCAGAACTGAGGCCTCCCAAGAGGAGGTAGCCTTACCAAATCCGCAAATAAGGAGAGGTCAACGCTGGTCAATGCTGGTCAATGCTGTCCAAAACAATACTTCTGCACCTCGGTCAAACTTGTTCAATCCTGCCCTAGCTAGAATGTCCTCCTTATTCCTTCACATATGTGAGAGATGTTGCCCCAGATCTGCATACCCAAACAAGTGAGGAGAGATAGAGGTGAGAGGATGAGATTTTGAAATAATGCTATGAGGTCTCCTCCTTTTATATGCCACGTTGAGGATGAAGTGGGGGTAAAAATACGTATTTTGTTTGCTGGCCGACCTTGACAAATTGTCAATAATATAAATAAATTCATATATGCATATATACATGTCGGAATTAGATGATCTTTAGATAAATCCTACACCTCTTGGAGAGAGGAATCCAAGAAAAATATCAGTTGTCATAAATACGGTGACCCATATGGAGTTTGGCCCTAGTTTCCAATTTTAACACCTCATCTTTTTTGTCTCAAGCTTCCATAACCACCTAGGGTTTCATGTCCTAAGCACCATCTCCACACACATAGTCTAATTTTTCCATAAAAACTTGGCCCTAGCTTCAATCACCGAGATTGGTCAATTCTCCTTAGGGTGAATGAGAACATGATTTTATTTCCTATAAATCCCATCTTCACCCTCTACAATGTAGAGAAGTATATATGTGGTGCGATATGAGGCCATCCTGGTCAAAATTTTGATTTCATGAGCTAATATTGCCCATGGTCACTCTTACCAAGCTTTCTTTTTCCTTCTCTAGAGACTTGAAAACCTTATCTAGTTGCAAAAACACAAAAGGATGTGCTAGTAGGAAAACGTGAGTAACCCTCAATCCCAAATTACCTCATTTTTTCTTGGATTTAATATTGGTGAGCTAATCTATTTAATGGGCGTTGTTGCTTTAATGGGCGATGCTGGGAAACTATGCATGTGACAAGGAAAATGGCGCAATTAGGTCTGTGTTGAGTAGACTTCATTTGGTGCAAGTTTGGTTGGTCGATTTCGAACAACAATTGAAAGATCGAATAACGCCTCTAAAACATTATCTGTTTGATCCAACATTGCATTTTGGGTGAGTAGTGTCTTCTTGCTTTTCTTATTCTCAGGTGTCTTGCCTGTGAGCTCTTGCACCATTTGCTTGAATTTTTCCATTTCTACTTCAATAAGCTTTGGGGGCATTTAGTGGAAATTAGTGACTAGTGTTGCTGCAATAGGTTTCTTTATTTTCTGGGACTCTCCATTGATCTTTAGCATGTCTCCTATCATTTTTGTAATTGAAATTCTTTTGTTAAAATATAGTAATCCGAATATCCATTCTTACATATACACTATATACACTGTTGTATTTTGCTTGTTTTGGATTACATACCACCACTAAACCACAACCCCAAGGGAAAATTACAAACAACTCCGCCCAAACCCCAACTTCTTATTCATGCCTCCAGTGGAAATGAAACTCTGTGGCTAGGATTACATACCACCACTAAACCACAACCCCAAGTGAAATGCATCACTTAATAGAGTTGTGCTGAGTGGTAAATGTGTTTATTATATTAACTAATAGCATCCAAAAATCTCAAGAGTCAAATTCTTAGTGAGATATGCACGTATAACACAAGTATAACATAAGTATAAATACACAAAATCATCGTTCTATATGATGTCATAAATGTTCCAACTATGAAAGCTATGTCTGACTTCATGAATTTGTAGGCTATGCATAAAGGAACAATTGAACCATCAATTAGCCTTTGCTAATTCAACCTACAAACTTCTAGTAATGGAATAAATCATAAACAAAACACGTCACAAAACACCTTGTCAAATAGAAGAGATTGAATGAGGTAATAAAAGTAACTACCCCACATAGATATTATTCACTGTTACATATGAAACTAACATATATTGTTGATTTAGATAGATTTTTCCATTCCTTTATGATTTTCCACTTGAGGAGTGCAATGCATGTCTCTAAAGAATAGTACGACTTCCTTTCAAAGGTCTCCCACTTGGTGGTGACAACTACAATGTTACTGCACAATGGATTTTCATTTTAGATCTTTAAAGCATCCATCATCTCAACATAGTTATGTACCCTTTGAACAAGAGTTCCATAAAATGATCAAATATCATTGGTAAATTAAGAATCTCAATAGAATTTGCAACCATCCATAATCTAACCAAGTGGAAGAAAGGAACCTTTAGCTTCCATCCATTATTAGTTTAAACAATTTGCAATTGCAAAATTGCTCTGATCTTAAGCTAGAAGGAAAACACTTAAGAACATATTAACCAAGGGATTCTTTTGGATAACAAATTACCACAAATGGAGATACTTTAATGGCAAATAATTAGCACACAATACTAATGGATATCATGATCAAGTTTATATATCACAAAAGCCTTAGAGTAATGACTTCCTTGAAATTTAAAAATATTTTTTCGTGGTAACCTAGAATTTTTAGAAAGTGTTAAATGGATAGAAACAACATTAAGACTTAATAAATCTTCCAACAACAATTGCAAATTCATTTAAGAGGTTTTCAAGATCAGCACCATCAAGTATAAGCCTATGTGCACTTTATTTCTGAAGGTATTCATTGTTATATCAGAACCGGTCCTCTCTCAGAAATTTCTATGTAGTTTGTTTGATTATGGATAGTGTAGACATTAAGGAGTTTCATAAGGTGGTGTGTCACCATGTGGATCTGATACAAGACAATAGTTCGCTGACTGAGTGGACTCGACCTGAACAATCTCTACAAATTTAGAAGAGAGTGGCAAGCTAATTCTCCACCCACTGATCTTGTCTGTTGGGTCAAGCAACAACTGGTTCTCTTTGAAATTTATATGCAATCTCTTAAATTATGGATAGTGCAACATTTAGGAGCTTCGTAAGGTGATGCATCACCATGAGGAGCGGATACACGGAAAAAAAAGCGCTCTTCTCACATTCTCTTCTAAATTCACATAGATTAAATAGGCCCAATCTACTCAGTCAGCCAGGACATCTTGGTGATCCATAAGCAACAACTTGACTCTCTAGTAACAAAATTCCAAAGGGTACCATATTTTACACTTTTTTTGTGCATGGAATATCTAGAAATACCTACTAATAATAGGGGCTAATCAGAATATACATCATGAAAGAGACCATATTTTGTACAAAGATTGTATTACGTTTTTAAAGATATATTGTTAAAGAAATAAAAAAGAAAACTTGCAAGCCGTGGACAAGAAAAATCACCCACCTTATGCCAAGAAGTTTCTTGATCAAATCCAACTACTTCACACATGTACTGCCTATTTCCAAAGGTTTTTATAACTTTCTAACCAATAAATACATCTCCACCAGTATTTTCATCGGGAGTTTGTATTTCATGCACAAATAAGTATAAATTCACAAATATTTCCATTAGTAACATAAATAAGTCTAAATCTAAACATTCATTTGATATGAGAAACATATAAATATATAATAGAATTTGGGAGTGGTAGAATCAAGAAGCATGCATCTTACTCTTGGTTTAAATCGAAACCTAGTTCTTCATCTATCACAGGAGCTATATAAGAATGTAAAAATGTTAGTGTGAAATAAATCTAAATATAGTCCATTTATAAAAATATCATCTCTATCAAATCCATTAGATGCAGTGAAGTAAGCCACAACCAATGGGATACTTACCAAGTAGACTTGAGAAGTACAAATTACTTTAACATGTAAGTTATATCTTACAATTTACACAGATAAGAATCCTAAGCTAGTTTAGACAATGAAAGTATAATAAATTTTTGAATCTTGCAAAAAGCTGTATGATTTTACACACCATGAACTAATCTAATGGAATGTCCAACATCAATTGGTGTGTTAACATCCTTGACAGACTCAAAATTATTTTTTTTGTCTTCACGCATGCTTCGAGCAGAGGCAGGATGCCTTATGCCAGTATCTAGTGCAACCCTAGTAGAATGATCATCCCCAGTTATTGGTACAACAAGATCATCTAATCTCTTAAGTAGATCATCTACACCATCTACAAAAATCAAGACCACATGTGTTTTTTCTATCCCATTAGCTATATATTATGAATCTTTAGACAATGGAGATATCTTCACTTGGGACATGAATTTAGTATTTTCATGTGGATTAGAATTCACCACATTAGCAGCAATGGATGTCAAATTTGTCTCAAAAACAGGGCTAGAAATAGAGTTAGTATTAGTAGAAACTAAATGGTTGCTTGTGTTTGCAGCATCAGTAGAGGAGTTCTCAACAATAACAATGCGTCCATTGTTGCTAGATAGTCTTTCAACTTCTTTGTTTGATATGTCAACAATTTTCGTACTTGGACTGTCTTGATCCAGATTCTTCCTAGTAGTCTGTATGTAATACATGCTCCCAACTTCGACCTGCTGAACATTAACCCATGCACGCTTGTAAATATCAACATTTACAGAAGCTAACTCTTCATTTCTAATATTTGGTTCAACACTCATACCACGACTCTAAGCTACAATAGCTACAGTATCTACTGGAAATTCATTACTAACATGAAATTCCAACTCAGATTATGGAACTTCACGAAATTCAATAGGTATACATTTTTTTTGTAAAAGAAAACTCTTGTCATTCTCAACATCTGCAACATTATTGTCACCATCAACATATACAAATGCATCCTTCTTACTTCGAGTAGTAAGTTCAGCACTTGAAGGAATATTTGAAATAAAGTGGGTCTAATATCAACAAGAAATTCATTACAATAAGGAAATTCTAACTCAAAATATGGAACTTCGTGAACTTTAACAGGGGCATTCTTGTCACCATCAAAATCAAGAGATGCTCTCTTGTCACTATGAAAATCTACATACACACTCTTGTCACTTCTATTAGTAGTTATAGCACCCAAAGGCAGACTGTAAGATAAAGTATATCTGGTATCAGTATGCAATTGATTGGTATAATTCAATTCCAACTCAGAATATGGCTCTTCGTGCACTTCAATAGGTGTACATTCCATCTGCAAAGATAAGCTTTCATTTACATGCTTTTCACCACTAATATCATCCTTTGCAATGACATTAGTTCCTATGGCTTGGTATGGAAATGATTTTTTCCTATGGTCAATACTTTTCTATATTAGTATCAGGTTCAACATTTGCATCATTGAATCTTTTGTCTAGAGAAAATTCCCCATTAATCAGTTCTGCAGTACGGTTCCTGTTGTCTCCAGATAAAGTGGTTTTGACATCAACTATAGCCCTTTTTTAAAAATAAGCTCCAAGAGATGCATCAAGTTTGAAACCCTTGGTTAATAGAAATTGTTGAGATTACAAGCACAACAACATTGATTGGTGCATTGTTAAATATTCGTATAAATTTTAAAACATGGAAGTGACAGATGCATACAAGACACATGATTTGTTTGTACAATTTATAATAAATTAAAAGAAATTCCAAACTCACTATAGTTCTTAGGATCTCCATAATAGAAGTGCCTGCAAATGCAACTAAATAAATTTGAACATCTTCCATCAACAAAACAGGCTTTCCTTGAACAAAATCCACAAATGTAGTAACCATTTTTATAGGTTTGTCCAAACCCTTGAGATTGCTTTTTCCTGATCCTCCATGCAATTAAATTTCCTCAAAATATGTGATATAAATAAAAAAGACAAAGCAACTTGCAATCAAGAGACACAAATTGAATCAAACAAATGAGATATTATGAACGTACATAATGAAAATGAGAAATGTCACAAAATACACTAACCCACATTCCAATAAAAATTTCATGAGGGGTTTTACTACCATGCTGCTCCATTGAAAGAATATCACCCTCTCTCAGTAACTTCAATGTAGTTTGTTCGATTATGGATAGTGTAGATGTTAAGGAGTTTCATAAGGTGGTGTGTCACCATGTGGAGATGATATATGGAAACAAAAGCTCTCTTCTCACATTCTGTTCTAAGTTCAAATAGATTGAATAAGCGCAATTTTCTCAGTCATCTAGGACATTTTAGTGATCTATAAGCAATAACTTGACTCTGGGAACAAAATGCCAAAGGGTACCATATTTTACACTTATTTTGTGCATGGGCTCTCTAGAAATACCTACTAATAATAGGGGCTAATCAAATTATCCATCAAGTTAGAGACCATATTTTGTACCAATATTGTTACCAATAGATATTACGAGTGGCTACTAATATTCCTGAGTCCATGTTTTGAAATATTTCAATTTATCTTCCTTTTCATGTCAGGCATGAAGGCTCCCAAGCATAATATGGTTCAGAGGATTGCATATGACTTCGTTGGCATCTCCAGTGTAGGCCTCCACCTCTGCACTTAACTGAGACAATAGTAGAAAAAATCTATAAAGGTTTTCCACTATGAAACCACAAAAGAAATGGAGACTGAAAAAGTGCAATTGGTATGATCAGTACAAGCCTATGTTGTAACCTTGGAATTGATAGTGCGATATTTTCATAACATGAGCATACTAATATCTCAGAATTTACATAATATGATGAAAACTATGACTGAACCAATGATGGAAGTGTGGTTTCCAATTAATTTTTGTAATCATAATCACATTGAGCATATATATTGGGGCGAAAATACTTTTAAATTTTGCAAATGAACCAAGAATTGGATTGGAAAGTTTCACTGCACCATAACCAGAACTAGAAGTAACTGGAACATGAGAAATAATCATCATCCGAACCAAGCTCGTCCTTGAGGTCACAACCCATCGATGGTTCCTTAATGATCTCATAAATAAATTAGCTTGCTAACCTATAAAAAATTTGGTTTCTTCATAAATGTTAGAGAAAATCACCATAGCTAAGCTCTGCTAGATTAGTAGTGAATGCGAATGGTGTGGGTGAGTGCATGAGCTTAGTTAGCAAGGACATTCTAGTGATCTATAATCAACAACTTGACTTTTTCGGAACAAAACGACAAGGGGTATCATATTTTACACTTATTCTATGCATGGACTTTCTAGCAATACCTACTAATAATAGGAGCTAATCAGAATATCCATCAAGAAAGAGACCATATTTTGTACCAAGATTGTTACATACATATATTACCAGTGGCTACTGATATTCCCTAGTCCATGTTTTGAAATATTTCAATTTATCTGCTTTTCCATATCAGCCATAAAGGCCCCAAAGCATAATATGATTCAGAGCACATCGAAAAAATCACGGTACTGAAGATAGGTATGTCTTGATCATTCAGGGCTTCACCACAACAACAGGGCACTATACATAGTGGGCACAATAGTCACTCACACTACCAAGAACTACTCGACAAAATCCAACATCCTTTGTTTAAAATAAATGTTACATTAAAAAAACATGAAAAGAGGATTTCCTGTTTACTGAAATAGTGACATGAATAATTCTAAATCAAACTTATAACTAACATTGTTAGTTTTCAAAAACACTTCTTAGAGATGCAAATAAGGTGACCTTTCATGGGACAATACCTCTTAGGAGATCTCTGTATCCATGACTACCTATCACCAACATGTCAGGATTATAAGTTTTGGCAGCATTGCATATGGATTCCTGGCATCTTTAGTGTAGGGTTACGTCTCCGCAGTCAACTGAGACAGTAGTAGAAAACATCTAGATGGTTTTCCATTATGAAACCACAAAAGAAAAGGAGACTTAAAAAGTGCAAAATGAAAATGGTATGATCAGTGCAATAGTTCAGCAGAGAGACAGAGAGATAGTACACATATACAAATATGATATTTTATGATAGCAACAACAAACCCTGACCAGCAAAGTCAATGCTAGTCAAACAAGTCAGATTTGACATCCAAATAAGCTCAATCAAATCTCAATCAACTTGGCCTTCAATAGTAAGATGTATGAGCCCAAAACAACCCGAAAATCCTATTTAGACGATGGTCAATAGAAGTCAAGCCTACGACCAACCCTAAGACAGTCAATGCTGGTCAACAGAGGGTCAAAGTGGCCTTGAAAACCTTGTCCAGAACTGTGGCCTGGCAAGATGAGGCAACCTTGCCCAATGAGCAAACAAGGAGAGGTCAACATTGGTCAACGCTTTCCAAAAAAATACTTCTGCACCTCCGTCAAACTTGGTCAACGTTGCCTTAACTAGAATGTCCTCCTTCTTCCTTTGCACGTGTGAGAGATGTTGCCCCAGATTTGCGTACTCAAACAAGTGAGGAGAGATAGACGTGAGAGGATGAGATGGTGAATAATGGCATGAGGTCTCCTTTTATATGCCACGTTGACAATGAACTGGGGGTAAAAATGCCTATTTAGCTTGCTAGCCGACCTTCACAAAGTATCAATAATATAGATAAATTCATGTCTCCATATATACATGTCGAAATTAGATGATCTTTAGATAAATCCTACACCTCTTGGAGAGAGGAATCCAAGAAAAATATCAGTTGTCATAAATAAGGTGACCCATATGGAGTTTGACCCTAGTTTCCAATTTCAACACCTTATCTTTTCCATGTCAAGCTTGTATAACAACCTAGGGATTCATGTGCTAAGCACCATCTCCACACACATAGTCTAATTTTTCCATAAAAACTTGGCCCTAGCTTCAATCACCGGGATTAGTCAGTTCTCCTTAGGGTGAATGAGAACATGATTTTATCTCCTATAAATCCCATCCTTACCCTCTACAATGTAGAGAAATATATATGTGGTGCGATATGAGGCCATCCTGGCCAAAATTGTGATTTCATGAGCTAATATTACCCATGGTCACTCTTACCAAGCTTTCTTTTTCCTTCTCTAGAGACTTGAAACCCTTATCTAGTTCCAAAAACACAGAAGTATGGGCTCGTAGGAAAACACAAGTAACCCTCAATCCCAAATTAGCTCATAGTTGCTTGGATTTAATATTGGTGAGCTAATCTATTTAATGGGCATTGTTTCGTTAATGAGCTATGCTGGGAAACTATGCACGTGACAAGGAAAATGGCTTACAAATCTCTTATGTTTAAGACCTTAGATGAAGAACCACCCACTAGCTCACTTGCTATTGAGTTTATGGATAGTCCATGCTTCATTCATAGGTATAAATCATATGCATGATGTGAGATGTACCAATTGTTCTATAGAGACACCTTGCTTCCAAATGACCCAGACTAAAAAAATATACAAGGTTGTTAGAAATTCTTTGTTACACAAGGTGGCTGCCCATTCCCCTGTATTTTGAGTGGATTGTGAAACATGTTGACCCTTGGAGAAGCCATGATCAAGGACAACCATGGAATTTATATTTCCTCATTCAATACCTCAGACATTGAGAAAAAATTACAAAACATTTTTGTTTATTTAAAAAATATTTTAAAATAGTATCTACAATAAATTGTCTAGTTATAATTTTTGTCATACTCTAGTTGCTTTATGTTTTGGAGGTTTTTAAGTTATATGTTCTAGTTAAATTTACGTGAGGAATTTGTTAAAATTACAAATTTGATACATGAATTCTACACAATTTGAATAACCAAATTCATACCTTCAAAGATAAATTTTAAATAACTGAAAACATAATCTAACCCAAAAAAAATTATTTTTCCAATTTCTAATAAAAAAATCCTAAATAATATAGACATGAATCCCAAAAAGCATTAATCCTCAAACTTTGACCCATTATCTTTTACTTATATTTCACGATATGCAACCACTTTAACTAATCTTTCTTATATTTCACGATATGAAACCACTTTAACTAATCTTAAAAGACAAGCATAAAAATTAAATTAAACTATAAACATGTAAATTAAAAGATATAAATTAATTTACCCACTCCACAATACAAAGAATGTCATTGAACGGACACGAACATAGCCACTTCACAATATAAAGAATGTCATTGAACGGACACGAACATAGAAACAATGTCGATTTTTATTGAAGCACTTCACCGCAAAGAATGTGATTGAACCCACACGAACATAGAAATAATGAGTAACAGTTTCCATTAATCATGCATCATCGAATTTGATAGCATTTTTAATGAAAACATTTAAACCCAAAACACCCTTCTATTAGTAAACTTCAGTTTTCGAGAAGCATGTATAGAGTGAGCTCCAAACATATCATCCAGCCGCAAAAAGAAACAAGGTAAGAGAAATATCTGGCTGATATCATCTGCAAAATTTCAGCACGATATGCAAAACTTGAATACCTGCACCTTTATTAGACCTCTTGTATATCACTCAATCAGAAGCAATCTGACCATCTCAGAGGTCGCTATAACATCCTCAGAGAAATCATGCGTATTTCATCATATCGTCACAGAGATTGATTGCCTCACTCATCCCTGGAACGATATCATGTGTAGGGTTTGCACCTGCTGGTGGAAGGACAGCCGGGGTTCCTGGCGGCTCCACCTCTTCCCTGGGTTCCTGGCCTGTGCCCGGAATTACCTACAACCACGGGCGGTAGTGCTGAGTAGACTTCATTTGGCGCAGGTAGGGTTGGTCGATTTCGAACCGCAATTGAAATATCGGATAACACCTCTAAAACATTATCTGTTTGATCCAGCACTGCATTCTTGGTGAGCAGTGTCTTCTTGCTTTTCTTATTCTCGGGCTTCTTGCCTGTGAGCTCTTGCACTATCTGATTAAAGTTTTTCGTTTCTACTTCAATAACCTTCGGGGGCTTTCGGTGGAAATCAGTGACTAGTGCTGCTGCAACAGGCTTCTTTATTTTCTGGGACTCCCCGTTGATCTTGAGCTTGTCTCCTGTCATTTTTGCAATTGAAATTTTGTTAAAATACTGTAATCCAAATATCCATTCTTACATATACACTATATAGTGTATATATTGCTGTATTTTTGCCTGTTTTGGAGTTTTTTTTGGTTAAATTTGGCCGGAGTTTGTTGGAATCACGACTTTACTTACTATTATATGATTTAGAGTTATTTTGCCATATTTTTCAGTTGAATTTATCAAAAGTTTGGTAAGGATTTATTGGAATTATAAGTTCCAGATCACTACTTTACTTACTACTATATAATTTGGAGTTTGTTTGCCATATTTTTGGGTTGAATTTGTCAAAAATTCATTAAAATCACAAGTTCCAGATCATGACTTTATCTACTATTATATGATTTGGAGTTTTTTTGCCATATTTTTCAGTTGAATTTGTCAAAAATTTGGTGGGGATTTATTTGAATTACAAGTTCCAGATCAAGACTTTACCTACTATTATATGATTTGGAGTGTTTTTGCCATATTTTTCGGTTGAATTTGTAAAAAATTTGGTCCGGATTTATTGGAAT
Source organism: Pinus tabuliformis (assembly GCA_031772625.1). Lineage (NCBI taxonomy): Eukaryota > Viridiplantae > Streptophyta > Pinopsida > Pinales > Pinaceae > Pinus > Pinus tabuliformis. Next base: position 1,576,225,353 of record CM062817.1, read on the forward strand.
CACAAGTTCCAGATCACGACTTTACCTACTATTATATGATTTGGAGTTTTTTTGCCATATGTTTTGGTTGAATTTGTCAAAAATTTGGTGGGGATTTATTGGAATCAAAAGTTCCAGTGGTGAACTCTTTGCAATTCTCTACAATTCTAGTACCCCAAGGAAAATATGTTAAATGAGTATATACTAAAAAATGCTATCAAGATTTGACCAAATTTTACAATTCTAGTGCCCTGAGGAAAAATATGATTTTGTTTCACCCATGAAACACTCCAACATTTATAATATTTTTTTCTACTCCATAATAAAAATGGAGCTTCTTAAGTTGGAGACAATGGTGTACAATGTTTTTGTTTTAAATTTCCACCATCCAATACGGGCAGGTATATGTGTGTTTATTTTGGAATCGGGTATAAAAAGTTTAATTTATCTATAATTAATTAATCGTATGGTACAATGAGAGCTTACAACCAAGAGAGACAAGAACAAAGGCAACCGGAAAGGATAGGCTATCCACCTCGGCTCCTAAGAGCAGAACTGAGCATGAAGAAGCAAGAGGAACAAATGAGCGAGGAACGGAGGAGCAGGAACCGAACAGAGGATTCTACCCAACATGTGTAGTATCGACTATTCGGGCATTTTTTTCCTTTTTTTTTACCAACTTTGACCCAATCAAGAGAACTTTGGTGGGCTGGCCTGATCTGCAAACTGAGATGTGCTGGCAGAGAGGCCTTGTCTGAATCCGAGGTGGAGGATTCATGATTCCTTTTCTGTGAGATTGGTAGAGCAGACGGATCTACAGGACCAGTTGCTCGCGGATCCTGTGCTGGCTCTGGTGCCAGTCCTTCCATATTCTCTTCCTCTTCATCCGAGCTGGAGTCAAAATCGTCCATGGGGGTAGGATCATGTGGCTTCCAATTTTTGGATTTCTGTTTATGAATGGATTTCTTCTTTTTGGCCGGCATCGTGGGTCAAGAGCTTTGGAGGTGTCCTGTATTATGGAAATTTCGGCAGTGAAAGGCTGTGTTCTCGTAATCCAAGGTTTGAGTCCAGTGGAAATCTCCAATTTTGAGATTAATGTGGTCCGGGAGACCTTTGCTCATATCTATTTATACACAAATTCTGGCAAAGGTGTATAAGCCTTTTTCTCCTCTGGTGATGTCTGTGTCTAGGAAGCGGCCTAGAGAATTGCCAATCCCTTGGAATACAACAAAGTGCCATAGATGCGCCGAGAGGTTTCGAAGTCTGACCCATATGTGAAGTTTAGTGATGACTGTTGTAGAGGGATCGAAATCTGGGAACCAAGGGGTGATGAATTGGCCAGCTACACCCCAAAACCATGGGCCATCAGTTAAGGCTTTTTGATAGTCCTTACCGAAAGCAAATACTACTATGAAGAAGCCCTTTGAGCATAACAGAACCTTGCAGTTGTTGGTCCAATTGGTGTGAAGCCATTGGTAGAGGTCTGCTGTGCATGGCCATAACCCATTGAACCTGCAGATAATGGCATGTTCAGCAAACTTTTGAGTTTGCTCATCCAGCGATGGATGATTTATTTCAATGGATGGGGTTTCTTCCAATTTGTCCACCAAAAAGGGCTCGGGAGCCTGAGCTGGATGAGCTGTTCTCTTAGGCAGCTGAGCATGGAAAGCGTCCTTGTATGAAAATGCCCTAGCTGAGGAGGACTGTTCCCCAACTCCTCCTCTCAAATGAAAGGTAAAAACAATGGAAGCATTTCTCTTAATATTGTAAAAAGACAAGGGGTTAAGATCCTCGAGCTGTTTACCTTCATAGAGAATTCGATGAGCTGATGATGGAATCCCCACCTTGAGTTCTAGAGCAAGCTTTAGGTCTTGCACTTGATCCGACGCTCTCACCCATTGAAGCAGCGTTTTGCCCGAGATTAGCCTGATCAGTATCTGGAACGAGGCAGAGATATCAGAGGGTTGTTTGCTTCTGCAGATCTGAGACGTGAGAAGGTTGGAACTTTGAAGGTCTTTCCTTTCCTGAACTTTCCGCGGGGGATTGTGAGGAGATGAGGAGAGAATCCTCAGGTCGTTGGTTCTGTCCATGCAATCCGCCTCAAAGAGTTTCGAGATGGTCCATCCGTGCCGAATCAGGAAACTTGAAGAGTTCTGAGGATCAATAACAGAGAGAAGGGTGGGATAGAGAGGGTGTAAATATGATTGAGTAGTCTTTCAGGGCAAAGGCTTTCTTCCCACGAGCCACCGCCTGTGAAAAGATGAGAGCATGGTCTGCACATTCGTTCTCAGCCGGTGCATCTGCAGTCAGATGGGGGCTGCTATATCTAGATGTGGCAAAACAGGACCAAGAAAAGGTTGCCCCAGCGACCAGATCGGCGTAGAGTAGATGGGGGGGAAATTTCAGGAAATATTTGAAACCATGCAACCCAGAAATGAGAGAAACTACCTGCGTTCCCTGTGATGAACACGCATCACCAGCAGCGGCAGGGCTGAGCAGCTCGTAGGTGGCCGAAACAGGGGAGGCGGCAGAAACTCTGCTAGGGTTCATCTTCAGCATCCGACTCAAAAGGATTCAATGTTTAATTTATCTATAATTATTAAGTGGATGGTAGGGATTTAATATCCATGAAATATTATAGAATATTTATAATAGTATACATAAATCAATGATTGATATTTATTTCCAAAGTAGTTATGCACTTTTTCCTCTTTTAATTGAATTAATCAATTCAATTAAAAGAGGAAAAACTGCAATATGAAGTGACTAATGGTTTTTTAGGCATGTGGTATTGATAAAACATGGTATTTTCCTATGGTATTGTAACAAAGTGTATATTGTAAGGATATCTATGGTAAAATGGAGTTAAATCTTCATATTTAAGAATATTGTTCTATCCCGTTTTAAACAATTCATAATAAAGATCAAACACTTACTTCATGATACATATCACATTGCTAAATTTAAAAAAATCATAACTAGCAATTGCACAAACTTGGTAAGGTAGTAGCATATGCAAGAACATAGATGAAGAAAGATGTGATATGTTATGGGATCTAGATGTTGTCTAGTTTAAAAGACATGGTACATGATGTTATGTGGCAAAATGCGTTAAATTTAAGAAATTTTGTTCAGCTATCACCATTCTACCAAAACTACATACAACTCCACCCACCGCCAAATTCTTATTCATGCCTCCAGTTGAAATGAACCTTTGTCAGTAAGATTACATACCACCACTAAACCACAGCCCCAAGGGAAAATTACATACAACTCCACCCCAACCGCAGCTTCTTATTCACACCTCCAGTGGAAATGAACCTCTGTGGCTAAGATTACATACCACCACTAAACCACAACCCCAAGTGAAATGCATCACTTAGTAGAGTTGTGTTGAGTGGTAAATGTGTTTATTATATTAATTAAAAGCATCCAAAACTCTCACGAGTCAAATTCTTAGTGAGAGATGCACGTAAAAGAAATTAAATGTGATTTTTTGTTAGTACAAATACCTAGTGAATTTTTAGATTAAGGAAAGAGATTAAAATAGACAAAACAACTATAACCTCCATTGTGACAAACCAAGTTACATATTGTACAATTCCATCCATTTTGATACAAACTAATTCTTAGTGAGAGATGCGCCTAAAAGAAAATAAATGTGATTTTTTGTTAGTACAAATACCTAGTGAATTTTTAGATTAAGGAAAGAGATGAAAATAGACAAAACAACTATAACCTCCAATGTGGCAAGTCAAGTTACATACTGTAAAATTCCATCCATTTTGATACAAATAATTTTTTGTGTACAAACTTACTTGTAGATAATTTTCAACTACAAGTAAAACATAAGTCTAACTACACAAAATCATTGTTTTGTATGACGTCATAAATGTTCCAACTATGAAAGCTCTGTCTGGCTTCATGAATTTGTAGACTATGCATAAAGGAACAATTGAACCATCAATTAACCTTTCTAATTCAACATACAAACTTCTAGTAATGGAATAAAGCATAAACAAAACACGTTACAAAACACCTTGTTAAATAGAAGAGATTGAAACTCGTAATCAAAGTAACTACCCCACATAGATATTGTTCACTGTTACATATGCAAATAACATCTATTGTTGATTTAGATAGATTTTTCCATTCCTTCATGATTTTTCACTTGAGTGCAAAGTCCTTTCAAAGGTCTCCCACTTGGTGGTGAAAACTACAATGTTACTGCACAATGGATTTTCATTTCAGATCTTTAAAGCATCCATCGTCTCAACATAGTTATGTACCCTTCGAACAAGAGATTCATAAAACGATCAAATATCATTGATAAATTAAGAATCTCCATATAATTTGCAACCATCCATAATCCAACCAAATGGGAGAAAGAAACCGTCAGTTTCCATCCATTATTAGTTTAAACAAGTTGCAATTGCAAAATTGCTATGATCATAAGCTACAAGGAAAACACTTAAGATCATATTAACCAAGGGATTCTTTTGGATCACAAATTACCACAAATGGAGATCCTTTAATGGAAAATAAGTATCACACAATACTAATGGATATCATGATCAAGTTTATATATCACAAAAGCCTCAGAGTAATGACTTCCTTGAAATTTAAAAATATTTTTTCATGGTAACCTAGAATTTTTAGAAAGTGTTAAAGGGATAGAAACAACATTAAGACTTAATAAATCTTCCAAAAATAATTGCAACTTCATTTAAGAGGTTTTTAATATCAGCACCATCAAGTATAAGCCTATGTGCACTTTATTTCTGAAGGTATTCATTGTTATATCAGAACCGGTGATAACAAGGGGAACATAGATCAAGTCTGTAATTCTTGGGGTGAGAATGTTGGTTTAAATTCAAATGCAGTTCATAAATATCTATTAAGATAAAATTTCTCAAGAGCCATCTTTTCTCATAGGTTTTGAATGTGATGCTTCAATATTATCAACGCTGGCCTCCGAACAGTTTTACTCTCTTGAATTTTTAAAGATATATTGGAGTCTCATAATTCACTTTGTAGGTATTCTCTACAGGATGTTAGTGTAGATCTAATGAAAATTTAAAGGTGTTATGGAAGTCTCTTTCCCCACTCGATGATCTTTTACAATGGGCCATGCAACATTGGGTCCTCTCTCAGAAATTTCTATGTATTTTGTTCGATTATGGATAGTGTAGACATTAAGGAGTTTCATAAGGTGGTGTGTCACCATGTGGAGCAGATACAAGATAATAGTTAGCTGACTGAGTGGATTGAACTTGAACAGCCTCTGCAATTTTAGAAGAGAGTGGCAAGCTAATTCTCTACCCATTAGTCTTGTTTGTTGGGTCAAGCAACATCTGGTTCTCTCTGAAATTTATATGCAATCTCTTAAATTATGTATAGTGCAATAGTTAAGAGTTTCATAAGGTGATGCATCACCATGAGGAGCTGATACATGGAAAAAAAAGTTCTCTGCGCACATCTCTTCTAAATTCGCATAGGTTGAATAGGCCCAATCTACTCAGTTAGCCAGGATTTTGTGGTGATCCATAAGCAACAACTTGACTCTCTGGTAACAAAATGCCAAAGGGTACCATATTTTACACTTATTTTGTGCATGGACTCTCTAGAAATACCTACTAATAATAGGGGCTAATCAGAATATATATCAAGCAAGAGACCATATTTTGTACAAAGATTGTATTATATTTTTAAATATACATTGTTAAAGAAATAAAAAAGAAAAATTACAAGCCATGAAAAAGAAAAATCATCCACCTTGTGCCCAGAAGTTTTTTGATCAAATCCAACTACTTCACCCATGTACTTTCTATTTCCAAAGGTTTTTCTAACTTTCTGACCAATAAATACATCTCCACTAGTATTTTCATCAGGAGTTTGTATTACATGCACAAATAAGTACAAATTCACAAATATTTCCATTAGAAACAGAAATAAGTCTAAATCTAAACATTCAACTGATATGAGAAACATATAAATTTATAATAAAAATTGTGAGTGGTAGAATCAAGTAGCATACATCTTGCTCTTTCTTTAAATTGAAACCTAGTTCTTCATATATCACAAGAGATGTATGAGAATGTAAAAATGTTAGTGTAAAATAAATCTAAATATAGTCCATTGATAAAAATATCATCTCTATCAAATCCATTAGATGCAATGAACTAAGCCACAACCAATGAGATAGTTACCAAGTAGACCTGATAAGTGAAAATTACATTAACATGTAAGTTATATCATACAATTTAAACAGATAAGAAACCTAAGTTGGTATAGACAATGAAATAATAATAAATTTGTGAAGCTTGAAAAGAGTTGTATGATTGTACACACCATGAATTAACCTAATGGAATGTCCAGCATCCACTGGTGTGTTAACATCCTTGACAAACTCAAAATTGTTTTTTTTTGTCTTCAAGCATGCTCTGATAGGAAGCAGGATGCCTTACACCGATATCCAGTGCAACCCGAGTATAAGGATCATCCCCAGTTATTGGTACAACAAGGCTATCCAATCTCCTAGGAACATCATCTGCAACACCTACAAAACTGAAGACCACATGGGCATTTGCTATCCCATTGGCTATATATTATGAATATTTAGACACTGGAGATATCTTCGCTTGGGACATGAATTTAGTATTTTCATGTGGATTAGCATTCACCACATTTCTAACAATGGAAGTCAAATTTGTCTCAAAAACAGGGCTAGAAATAGAGTTAGTATTAGTAGACACTAAATGGTTGCTTGTGTTTGCAGCATCAGTAGAGGAGTTCTCAACAATAACAATGGGTCTATTGTTGCTAGATATTCTTTCAACTTCTTTGTTTGATATGTCAACAATTTTCGTACTTGGACTGTCTTGACCTAGATTCTTCCTAGTAATCTGTATGTAATACATGTTCCCAACTTCGACCTGCTGAACATTGACCCATGCACACTTGTAAATATCAACATTTACAGATGCTAACTCTTCATTTCTAATATTTGGTTCAACACCCATAAGAAGACTGTAATCTACAGTAGCCACAATATCAACTCGAAATTCATTATTAACATGAAATTCCAACTCAGATGATGGAACTTCATGAAGTTCAATAGGTATACATTTTGTCTATAAAAGAAAACTCTTGTCATTATCAACATCTGCAACAATATTGTCACCATCAACATCTACAGATGCATCCTTATTACTTCGAGTAGTAATTTTAGCACTTGAAGACATGATATAAATTAAAGTGGGTCCAATATCAACAAGAAATTCATTACAAGAAGGCAATTCTAACTCAGAAGATTGAACTTCATGAACTTTTGACAGGGGCATTCTTGTCACCATCAGAATCAAGAGATTCTCTCTTGTCAATATGATCATCTACATACACACTCTTTTCAGTTCTAGTAGTAGTTACAACACCCAAAGGCAGAGTGTAAGCTGAAGTATATCTGGTGTCAATATGCAATTCATTGGTAGAATTCAATTCCAACTCAGAATATGGCACTTCGTGCACTTCAATAGGTGTACGTTCCACCTGCAAAGATAAGCTTTCATTCACATGCTTTTCACCACTAATATCATACTTTGTAATGACATTAGTTCCTATGGCTTGGTATAGAGATGATTTTGTCCTATGGTCCATACTTTTATATATCAGTATTAGGTTCACAATTCGCATCATTAAATCTTGTGTATAGAGAAATTCCCCATTAATCAGTGTAGCAATATGGTCCCTGTTGTCTCTAGATAAAGTGGTCCTGACATCAGCTGTAGCCCTTTTTTCAAATAAGCTCCAAGAGCTGCAACAAGTTTGAAACCCTTGGTCAATAGAAATTGTTGAGATTACAAGCATAACAACATTGATTGGTGCATTGTTAAATATCTGTCTAAATTTTAAAACACGGAAGTGACAGATGCATACAAGACACATGATTTGTTTGTATAGTTTATAATAAATTAAAATAAATTCCAAACACACTATAGTTCCTAGTATCTCCTTAATAGAAGTGCCTACAAATGCAGCTAAATATATTTGAACATCTTCAATCGACAAAACAGGCTCTCCTTGAACAAAAGCCACAAATATAGTAACCGTTTTTATAGGTTTGTCCAAACCCTTGAGATTGCTTTTTCCTGTTCCTCCATGCAATTCATTTTCCTCAAAATATGTGCTATAAGTAAAAAACACAAAGCATCTTGGAATCAAGAGACACAAATTGAATCAAACAAATGAGATATTATGAACCTAGATAATGAAAATGAGAAATGTCATAAAATACACTAACCCAAATTCCAAAAAAAATAAATCAAGAGGGGTTTTACTACCATGCTGCTCCATTGAAATAATATCATCCTCTCTTAGTAATTTCTATGTAGTTTGTTCAATTATGGATAGTGTAGACGTTAAGGAGATTCATAAGGTGGTGTGTCACCATGTGGAGCTAATATAGGGAAACAAAAGTTCTCTTCTCACATTCTATTCTAAATTCAAATAGATTGAATAAGCCTAATCTGCTCAGTCATCCATGACATTCTAGTGATCTATAAGCAACAACTTGACTCTCTGGGAACAAAATGCCAAAGGGTACCATATTTTACACTTATTTTGTGCATGGACTCTCTAAAAATACCTACTAATAATAGGGTCTGATTAGAATATCCATCAAGTAAGAGACCATATTTTGTACCAATATTGTTACCAACAGATATTACTAGTGGCTACTAATATTCCCTAGTCCATGGTTTGAAATATTTCAATTTATCTTCTTTTTCATGTTAGGCACAAAGGCCCCCAAGCATAATATGATTCAGAGGATCGCATATGGCTTTGATGGCATCTCCAACATAGGCCTCTATCTCCGCAGTTAACTGACACAGTAGTAGAAAAATTCTATAAGGTTTTCAACAGTGAAACCACAAAAGAAAAGGAGACTGAAAAAGTGAAAAATGCAATTAGTATGATTAGTGCAAGCCTGTGTTGTAACCTTGGAATTAGAAATGTGATATTTTCATAACATGAGCATACGAATATCTCAGAATTTACGTAATAATATGAAAACTATGATTGACCTAATGATGGAAGTGTGGTTTCCTATTAAATTTTGTAATCGTAATCACATTGAGCAGATCTATTGGGGTGACCATACTTTTAAATTTTGCAAATGAACCAAGAATTGGATCAGAAATTTTCACTGCACCATAAACAGAACTAGATGTAACTGGAACATGAGAAATAATCATCATCTGAACCAAGGTCGTGCTTGAGGTCACAACCTATCGACGGTTCCTCAACAATCTCATATATAAATTAGCTTGTTAACCTACAAAAAAATTGGTTTCTTCATAAATGTCTGAGAGAATCACCATAGCTGAGCTTTGCTAGATGAGAAGTGAATGCGAGTGGGGTGGGTGAGTGTGGTGTGCTTAGTGAGTGAGGACATTCTAGTGATCTATAAGCAACAACTTGACTCTCTGGGAATAAAAAGACAAAGGGTATCATATTTTACACTTATTTTTTGCATGGGCTCTCTAGCAATACTTACTAATAATATGGGCTAATAAAAATATCCATCAATAAAGAGACCATATTTTGTACCAAGATTATTACCGACAGATATTACCAGTGGCTACTAATATTCCCTAGTCCATGTTTTGAAATATTTCAATTTATCTACTTTTTCATATCAAGCATAAAGGCCCCTAAGCATAATATGATTCAGAGCACATTGATAACATCATGCTAATGAAAATATTTGTGTCTTGATCATTCGGGGCTTCACCACAAAAGCATGGTACTGTACATAGTGGACACAATAGTCACTCACACTACCAAGAACTACCTTGAAAAATCCAACATCCTCTGTTTAAAATAAATGTTACATTAAAAAACATGAAAAGAGGATTTCATGTTTACTTAGAGAGTGACATGAATCATTCTAAATCAAGGTTATAACTAACATTTCTAGTTTTCAAATACACTTCTTAGAGGTGAAAATATGGTGACATTTCATGCAACAGTACTTCTTAAGAGAGCTCTCAATCCATGACTAGCTATCACCAACATGTCAGGATTATAAGTTTTGGTAGCATTGCATATGACTTCCCTAGCATCTCTAGTGTAGGCCTCCGTCTCTGCAGTTAACTGAGACAATAGTAGAAAACATCTATAAGTTTTTCCATTGTGAAACCACAAAAGAAAAGGAGTCTGAAAAAGTGTAGAATGCAATTGGTATGATCAGTGCATTAGTGAAGCAGAGAGAGAGAGATAGTACACATATACAAATTTGATATTTTATGACAGTAACAACAAACCCTAACCAGCAAAGTTAACACTGGTCAAACAAGTCAGATTTGACCTCCAAATAAGCTCAGTCAAAGCTCAATCAAATTGGCCTTCAATAGTAAGATGTATTAGCCTAAAATAGTCCAAAAATCCCAGTCAAACGATGGTCAAAAAAAGTCAAACTTGCGACCATCCCTAAGACAGTCAACACAGGTCAACTCAGGGACAAAGTGGCCTTGAAAACCGTTTCTAGAACTGCGGCCTCCCAAGAGGAGGCAGCCTTACCAAATCCGCAAATAAGGAGAAGTCAACGTTGGTCAATGCTGGTCAACGCTGTCCAAAACAATACTTCCGCACCTCGGTCAAACTTGGTCAATCCTGCCCTAGCCAGAATGTTCTCCTTTTTTCTTCACATGTGTGAGAGATGCTGCCCTAGATCTGCATACCCAAACAAGTGAGGAGAGATAGAGGTGAGAGGATGAGATTGTGAAATAATGCTATGAGGTCTCCTCCTTTTATATGCCATGTTGAGGATGAAGTGGGGGTAAAAATGCATATTCTGCTTGCTGGCCGACCTTGAAAAATTGTCAATAATATAAATAGATTCATATCTCCATATATACATGTCAGAATCATATGATCTTTAGATAAATCCTACACCTCTTGGAGAGAGGAATCCAAGAAAAATATCAATTGTCATAAATACGGTGACCCATATGGAGTTTGGCCCTAGTTTCCAATTTTAACACCTCATCTTTTTCGTCTCAAGCTTGCATAACCACCTAGGGTTTCATGTACTAAGCACCATCTCCACACACATAGCCTAATTTTTCCATCAACACTTGGCCCTAGCTTGAATCACCGGGATTTGTCAGTTCTCCTTAGGGTGAATGAGAACATGATTTTATCTCCTATAAATCCCATCCTCACCCTCTACAATGTAGAGAAGTATATATGTGGTGCGATATGAGGCCATCCTGGTCAAACTTGTGATTTCATGAGGTAATATTGCCCACGGTCACTCTTACCAACCTTTCTTTTTCCTTCTCTAGAGACTTGAAACCCTTATCTAGTTCCAAAAACACAAAAGGATGTGCTAGTAGGAAAACACGAGTAACCCTCAATCCCAAATTACCTCATTTTTCCTTGGATTTAATATTGGTGAACTAATCTATTGAATGGGTATTGTTGCTTTAATGGGCTATGCTGGTAAACTATGCATGTGACAAGGAAAATGGTGCAGTTAGGCCTGTGCTAAGTAGACTTCATTTGGTGCAGGTTTGGTTGGTGGATTTCGAACAACAATTGAAAGATCGAATAACGCCTCTAAAACATTATCTGTTTGATCCAATGCTACATTCTGGGTGAGTAGTGTCTTCTTGCTTTTCTTATTCTCAGGCTTCTTGCCTCTGAGCTCTTGCACCATCTAATTGAAGCTTTCTATTTCTACTTCAATAACCTTTGGGGGCATTCGGTGGAAATCAGTGACTAGTGCTATTGCAATAGGCTTCTTTATTTTCTGGGACTATCTGTTGATCTTTAGCATGTCTCCTGTCATTTTTGTAATTGAAATTATTTTGTTAAAATACAGTAATCCAAATACCTATTCTTACATATACACTATATATATATTGTTGTATTTTGTCTGTTTTGGAGTTTTTTTGTTAAATTTTCTCAGAATTTGTTGGAATCATGAACTTACTTAATATTATATGATTTAGAGTTATTTTGCCATATTTTTCGGCTGAATTTTTCAAAAACATGGTGGGGATTTATTGGAATCACAAGTTTCATATCACGACTTTACCTACTATTATACAATTTGGAGTTATTTATTTATTTATTTATTTTATTTTCGGTTGAATTTGTCAAAAATTTATTGGAATCATAAGTTCCAGATCACGACTTTACCTACTATTATATGATTTGGAGTTTTTTTGCCATATTTTTCGGTTGGATTTGTCAAAAATTTGGTGGGGATTTATTGGAATCACAAGGTCCAGTGGTGAAATCTCCACAATTTTCTACAATTCTAGTGCCCCGAGCAAAAATATGTTGAATCCATATATAGTAAAAAATGCAATCAAGATTTGACGAAATTTTGTTTCACCCATGAAACACTTCAAAACTTAGAATATTTTTTTCTCCTCCATAATAAAGAGGGAGTATCTTAAGTTGGATGGTGTACACTGTTTTTGTTTTAAATTTCCACTATCCAATATGGGCAAGTATATGTGTGTTTATTTTGGAATCAAGTTTATGAAGTTTACTTTATCAATAATTATTAAGTGGATGGTATGGATTTAATATTGATGGAATATTATAGAATATTTATAATAGTATACATAAATCTATGATTGAGATTTATTTCCAAAGTAGTTATGCACTTTTTTTCTCTTTTAATTGAATTGATCAATTCAATTAAAAGAGGAAAAAATGCAATATGAAGTGACTTATGGTTTTTTGGGCATGTAATATTGATAAATCATGGTATTCTCCTATGGTATTGTAACAAAGTATATATTTACAGACTAAGGATATCTATGGTAAAAGGAAGTTAAATCTCCATATTTAAGAATCTTGTTCTATCCTGTTTTAAACAATTCATAATAAATATCAAACACTTACTTCATGATACATATCACATTGCTAAATTTAAAAAAATCATAACTAGCAATTGCACAAACATGGTATGGTAGTAGCATATGCAAGAACATAGATGAAGAAAGATGTGATATGTTATGGGATCTAGATGTTGTCTAGTTTCAAAGACATGGTACACGATGTTATGTGGCAAAATGCATTAAATTTAAGAACTTTTGTTCAGCTATCACCATTCTATCAAAATTACATACAACTCCACCCAACGCCAAATTCTTATTCATGCCTCTAGTTGAAATGAACCTTTGTGGGTAGGATTACATACCACCACTAAACCACAACCCTACGGGAAAATTACATACAACTCCGCCCCAACCCCAACTTCTTGTTCATGCCTCAAGTGGAAATGAACCTCTGTGGCTAGGATTACATACCACCACTAAACCACAACCCCAAGTGAAATGCATCACTTAGTAGAGTTGTGGTGAGTGGTAAATTTGTTTATTATATTAAGTAAAAGCATCCAAAAATCTCAAGAGTCAAATTCTTAGTGAGAGCTGCACGTAAAAGAAGTGTGATTTTTTGTTAGTATAAATACCTAATGAATTTTTAGATTAAGGAAAGAGATTAAAATAGACAAAACAACTATAACCTCCAATGTGGCAAACCAAGATACATACTGTAAAATTCCATCTATTTTGATAGAAATAATTTTCTGTGTACAAACTTACTTGTAGATAATTTTCAAGTACAAGTATAACATAAGTATAACTACACAAAATCATCATTTTGTATAATGTCATAAATGTTCCAACTATGAAATCTATTTATGGCTTCATGACTTTGTAGGCTATGCATAAAGGAACAATTGAACCATCAATTAGCCTTTGCTAATTCAACCTACAAAACTTCTAGTAATGGAATAAATCATAAACAAAACACGTCACAAACACCTTGTCAAATAGAAAAGATTGAATGAGGTAATAAAAGTAACTACCTCGCATAGATATTGTTCACTGTTACATATGCAAATAACATCTATTGTTGATTTAGATAGATTTTTCCATTCCTTCATGATTTTCCACTTGAGGGGTGCAATGTATGTCTCTAACGAATAATATGACTTCCTTTTAAAGGTCTCGCACTTGGTGGTGAAAACTACAATGTTACTGCACAATGGATTTTGATTTCGGATCTTTAAAGCATCCGTCGTCTCAACATAGTTATGTACACTTCAAACAAGAGTTTCATAAAACGATCAAATATCATTGGTAAATTAAGAATGAATTTGCAACCATCCATAAGCCAACCAAATGGAAGAAAGGAACCTTTAGCTTCCATCCATTATTAGTTTAAACAAGTTGCAATTGCAAAATTTCTCTGATCATAAGCTAGAAGGAAAACACTTCAGAACATATTAACCAAGGGATTCTTTTGGATCACAAATTACCACAAATGGAGATCCTTTAATCGAAAATAATTAGCACACAATACTAATGGATATCATGATCAAGTTTATATATCACAAAAGCCTCAGAGTAATGACTTCCTTGAAATTTAAAAATATTTTTTCATGGTAACCTAGAATTTTTAGAAAGTGTTAAATGGATAGAAATAAAATTAAGACTTAATAAATCATTCAACAACAATTGCAACTTCATTTAAGAGTTTTTCAAGATCAACACCATCAAGTATAAGCCTATGTGCACTTTATTTCTGAAGGTATTCATTGTTATATCAGAACCGGTCCTCTCTCAGAAATTTCTATGTAGTTTGTTTGATTATGGATAGTGTAGACATTAAGGAGTTTCATAAGGTGGTGTGTCACCATGTGGAGCTGATACAAGACAATAGTTAGCTGCCTGAGTGGACTGGACCTGAACAATCTCTACCATTTTAGAAGAGAATGACAAGCTAATTCTCCACCCATTGATCTTGTCTGTTAGGTCAAGCAACATCTGTTTCTCTCTGAAATTTATATGTAATCTCTTAAATTATGGATGGTGCAACATTTAAGGGATTCGTAAGGTGATGCATCACCATGAGGAGCTGTTGCATGGAAAAAAAAGCGCTCTGCTCACATTCTCTTCTAAATTCACATAGATTGAATAGGCCCAATCTACTTAGTCAGCCAGGACATTTTGGTGATCCATAAGCAACAACTTGACTCTCTGGTAACAAAATGCCAAAGGGTACCATATTTAACACTTTTTTTGCACATGGAATCTCTAGAAATAACTTACTAATAATAGGGGCTAATTAGAATATACATCAAGCAAGAGACCATATTTTGTACAAAGATTGTATTATATTTTTAAAGATACATTGTTAGAGAAATAAAAAAGAAAACTTGCAAGTCGTGGACAAGAAAAATCATCCACCTTGTGCCAAGAAGTTTCTTGATCAAATCCAACTACTTCACCCATGTACTGCCTATTTCCAAAAGTTTTTATAACTTGCTAACCAATAAATACATCTCCACCAGTATTTCATCGAGAGTTTGTATTTCATGCACAAATAGGTATAAATTCACAAATATTTCCATTAGTAACATAAAGAAGTCTAAATATAAACATTCATTTGATATGAGAAACATATAAATTTATAATAGAATTTGGGAGTGGTAGAATCAAGAAGCATGCATCTTACTCTTGGTTTAAATATAAAACGAGTTCTTCATCTATCACACGAGCTGTATAAGAATGTAAAAATGTTAGTGTAAAATAAATCTAAATATAGTCCATTGATAAAAATATCATCTCTATCAAATCCATTAGATGCAGTGAAGTAAGCCACAACTAATGGGATACTTACCAAGTAGACTTGAGAAGTGCAAATTACTTTAACATTTAAGTTATATCTTACAATTTACGTAGATAAGAATCCTAAGCTGGTTTAGACCATGAAAGTATAATAAATTTTTGAATCTTGCAAAAATTTGTATGATTTTACACACCATGAACTAATCTAATGGAATGTCCAACATCCACTGGTGTGTTAACATCCTCGACAGACTCAAAATTATCTTTTTTTGTTTTCATGCATGCTTCGAGTAGAAGCAGGATGCCTTACGCCAGTATCTAGTGCAACCCCAGTAGAAGGATCATCCCCAGTTATGGGTACAACAAGGTCATCCAATCTCTTAAGTAGATCATCTGCAACATTTACAAAACTGAAGACCACATGTGTGTTTTCTATCCCATTAGCTATATATTATGAATCTTTAGACATTGGAGATATCTTCACTTGGGACATGAATTTAGTATTTTCGTGTGGATTAGGATTCACCACATTTGCAGCAATGGATGTCAAAGTTGTCTAAAAAACAGGGCTAGAAATAGAGTTAGTATTAGTAGACACTAAATGGTTGCTTGTGTTTGCAACATCAGCAGAGGAGTTCTCAACAATAAAAATGGGTCCATTGTTGCTAGATATTCTTTCAACTTCTTTGTTTGATATGTCAACAATTTTCGTACTTGGACTGTCTTGACCCAGATTCTTCCTAGTAGTCTGTATGTAATACATGCTCCGAACTTCGACCTCCTGAACATTGACCCATGCACACTTGTAAATATCAACGTTTACAGAAGCTAACTCTTCATTTCTAATATTTGGTTCAACACCCATACTATGACTCTAAGCTACAATAGTTGCAGTATCAACTGGAAATTCATTACTAACATGAAATTCCAACTCAGATTATGGAACTTCAGGAAATTCAATAGGTATACATTTTTTTTGTAAAAGAAAACTCTTGTCATTCTCAACATTTGCAACACTATTGTCACCATAAACATCTACAAATGCATCCTTCTTACTTCAAGTAGTAAGTTCAACACTTGAAGGAAGATCTGAAATAAAGTGGGTCTAATATCAACAAGAAATTCATTACAAGAAGGAAATTCTAACTCAGAAGATGGAACTTCATGAACTTTAACAGGGGCATTCTTGTCACCATCAAAATCAAGAGATGCTCTCTTGTCACTATGAACATCTACATGCACACTCTTGTCACTTCTAGTAGTAGTTATAGCACCCAAAGGCAGACTGTAAGCTAAAGTATATCTGGTATCAGTATGCAATTCATTGGTATAATTCAATTCCAACTCAGAATATGGCTCTTCATGTACTTCAATAGGTGTACATTCCATCTGCAAAGATAAGCTTTCATTTATATGCTTTTCACCACTAATATAATTCTTTGCGATGACATTAGTTCCTATGGCTTGGTATGGAAATGATTTTGTCCTACGGTCCATACTTTTCTATATTAGTATCAAGTTCACCATTTGCATCATTGAATCTTTTGTCTAGAGAAAATTCCTCATTAATCAGTGTTGTAGTATGGTTCCTGTTGTCTCCATATAAAGTGGTTTTGACATCAACTATAACCCCTTTTTAAAAATAAGCTCCAAGAGATGCATCGAGTTTGAAACCGTTGGTCAATAGAAATTGTTGAGATTACAAGCACAACAACATTGATTGGTGCATTGTTAAATATCTGTATAAATTTTAAAACATGGAAGTGACATATGCATACAAGACACATGATTTGTTTGTACAGCTTATAATAAATTAAAAGAAATTCCAAACTCACTATAGTTCTTAGGATCTCCATGATAGAAGTGCCTGCAAATGTAGCTAAATAAATTTGAACATCTTCCATCAACAAAACAGGTTCTCCTGAATAAAATCCACAAATGTAGTAACCACTTTTATAGGTTTGTCCAAATCCTTGAGATTGCCTTTTCCTGATCCTCCATGCAATTCAATTTCCTCAAAATATGTGTTATAAATAAAAAATACAAAGCAACTTGGAATCAAGAGACACAAATTGAATCAAACAAATGAGATATTATGAACATACATAATGAAAATGAGAAATGTCACAAAATACACTAACCCACATTCCAATAAAAATTTCAAGAGGGGTTTTACTACCATGCTACTCCATTGAAAGAATATCACCCTCTCTCAGTAATTTCTATGTAGTTTGTTCGATTATGGATAGTGTAGATGTTAAGGAGATTCATAAGGTGGTGTGTCACCATGTGGAGCTGATTTATGGAAACAAAATTGCTCTTCTCACATTCTATTCCAAATTCAAATAGATTGAATAAGCCCAATTTGGTCAGTCAGCCAAGACATTCCAGTGATGATCCAGGTGGATATTGGTGGCCACCTGACAAGTCCACCTGGACCCCCACCATTGTCTTTCTCAGCATTTTCAGTTTCCTTAATTTTTGCACAACTTACTATTTTTAGCAGTTTTTCGGGTCCTGAACTTCCGGAGCCGTTTTGAGGCCCTAAACGATGTTTTTTGGGGAATCTGGGGGCAACACGAGTCCATGGAATGGACTGGTGTCGCCCGTTCCAACAATGATAGTGCTCGGATAGATCTTTCTAATGAGCTATTGTACGCGTCAAACGGATATCATATGCCAAAGTTACGACCCCGGGAAGTTGATGTACCAACTTACCCCCAAACGGGGCCCACAGTTTGGCGTTTCATCTCCTAGGGTTAGGTTTTCGAATGTTAAGGGTTTTTCCATTGTTTCTCAACAATAAATAGGCCTTCGAGCCTCATTGTAAGAGAGTTCAGAGGCATGTAGCCATCACATCTCTTCTCAGAGATAAGCTACCATCGCCCTAGCTAGTTTATTGCCATTTCTGTTTGTAAGCATATTTCAGTATTTTCCATTAATGAAATGAAGTATTATTTCCGCTGCATCTTTGTGTATATGGTTATCTCTGTAATTTGTTGCGTTCCTGTTTAAATCTAGATCAGTGGTATCAGAGCGGTCTGCTTTTTCTCTATTTTTCTTTGCATGTCCCCAACAAGGTCGGGATATAAGGAGTTAGGGCTTGAACTGGTGGAACCTTTGCAAGACCAGCCTCGCAAATCCCGACGGCCTCCCATGGCGGACGAGAAGAAAGACGAGGGGGCAGGAGATCCCATCAAAATCTTGCTCGAAGAAGCGCTCGAGCGACAACAGAACGCGATGATGGACAGCTTTGCGCAGATCCTTCAGCGGCTACCCAGAAGCGGCGCATCGGCTTCCAGCAGCTCCTCTGGAAACGCCACACCCTTTAAGGTACAAGTTAATTTTGAAATCCCCATATTCGAGGGTCAGATAGACGTCGATGCCGTAGATAAATGGTTAAATCTGCTAGAGGGTTATTTTTCTGTTCATGAATTTTCGAGTCGGGAAAAGATTGTTTTTGCTCTTCTCAAAGCAGCCCCCCACGTCAAGGACTAGTGGGAAACCTACTGCGAGCAGAAGGATGAAAGTACTGGCTCACTATTTTCAGCCGCACCCACCTGGGATTCGTTCCGGGATGCCATCAAGGAGCAGTACTACCCTGTCGGAAGCTATGAGGATGAATACATAAAGTGGACCACGCTGCGGCAGGGAAGGGACCAAGACGTGCCGGGGTTCACCAATCTTTTCCATACCCTTCGCACAAAGTTGGGTATCAAGGATTCAGAGCAACATTTGATACTCAAATACCGTGGCTGCCTGCACAAGTACATCCAGGAAGAAATACAATTCCTAAACATCCCCTCGCTCGGAGCAGCATACCGGTATGCCGTCAAGGTCGAGCAGAAGTTTAAACAAAAGAAGCGAGACTTTGGATCTGCGAATCCAAAGCAGGGGAAAGGTGCCCCTAAACCACAAAACAAAGGACAAAGCCAAGGCGGAACAGCCCAAGACAACCAACCGAAGCTGCAAGCAAAGAGCAACGCCGCGAGGCCGAGAAAGGACACTGGAAAATGGTGCGAGTTCCATAAGAGCTCCACTCACAACACAAGTGAGTGTCGGGCCAAGCAGTCACTGGTGGCTGAGCTAAAGGTTTCAGAATCAGATGCATGTTCCAACTCCGAGTCAGAACCCGATAAGGGGTATGAAAAAGGGAAGCAGATCATTGATGCGGATCCCAGCGCCACTGTTGCTACCGCAAAGATCCAGAAAAATGAACCCGAAGATCCAGAGGAGGAGGAGCGTCTCTTCCACTCCCAGATGTGGGTAAAGGGCTCCCCGATACAGTTCATTGTTGATAGCGGGAGTCAAAAGAACCTCATTTCGGCAGAGGTCGTGAAGCGGTTGGGATTACCGACCACAACAGATCCACAACCATACACCATTGGGTGGCTTCACCAAGGGCGAGATCTTCGCGTGAGCCAGCAGTGTCGCCTTCCATACAACATCAAGCCCTTCACGGATGAGGTATTGTGTGACATTGCTCCCCTTGAAGTTTGTGATGTATTACTAGGACAACCATACTTGTGGAAGCGACATGCTGTGTATGAATCAAGGCCCCGTGCTGTTATTATTACATTGGGAAATAAGTTGTTCAGGATACCAGAGGTAGCACCACCTGCCGCCATCTCTTTGATTACTACAAAACAATGCAGTAAGATCATTTCCAAAACCAGGAAATTTGTTTTCCTGATGATACGCCCTCAAGGGAAGAAGAAGACAGTGGTCGCGGCCTCCAAACGGGGTCCCTCTGCACGGCAGCTACAGATGGACAAGATTGTGGAGGAGTACGAAGACATCTTCACCTCCCCGGCAGGGGTTCCTCTGCACTGTCAAGTCAAGCACTCCATTGATCTGACCCCAGGTGCGCCGCTACCCAATGGACCAATTTATCGACGCTTCGTTCTGGAGAACAATGAAATCAAGAGGCAGATTCAGGAGCTCCTGCAGAAAGGTCACATCTGTTCGAGTTCTTCGCCCTGTGGGAGCCTGATAGTGTTGGTACAGAAGAAGGATGGGACGTGGAGACTCTGTATTGACTATCGGGCGCTGAACAAGATCACTGTCTGTAATAGGTACCCGATCCCGCGGATTGATGACCTCCTAGACCAACTAAAGGGGGCGAAATATTTCAGCAAGATCGATCTGAAGTCAGGATATCACCAGGTACCAATTGAACCCTCAGATGTGTGGAAGACTGCCTTCAAATCCAAGGAGGGCCTCTTTGAATGGTTGGTCATGCCTTTCGGATTGACGAATGCTCCTGCAACCTTTATGAGGCTAATGGATGACATCTTGCGGCCATTCACCAACTCCTTTGTAGTAGTATACTTGGATGACATTCTGATCTTCAGCCAGAGTTGGGAAGAACACCTCCACCACATCCGACAGGTTCTCCAAACACTGCGGCAACACAAGCTATGTGCCAATTTGGAGAAATGCACTTTTGGCATGACCGAGGTTCAGTATCTGGGATACATCATTGATGAACAGGGGGTGCATGTCGATCCAGCCAAGGTCCAAGTCATTCGGGATTGGCCCTGTCCAACCACTCTAACAGAGCTCCGCAGCTTTCTAGGTCTTGCCAACTTCTACCGCAGGTTTGTGTTGGGATTTTCTCATATTTCCTGGCCCTTGAGTCAAGTCACCAAGGGCAGGGCGAAAGCAAAATTCTTTTGGTCTGAATCTCAACAGAAGGCATTCAGGGAGTTGAAGGATCGCCTCTGCACGGCACCAGTGCTCGCGTTACCAGATTTACAACAACCATTTGAGGTCGAGACAGATGCCTCTGACTATGCTATTGGGGCAGTCCTTACTCAACATGGACATCCAGTGGCATATCACAGTGAAACACTTTCAGACACAGTCCGGAAGTACCCCACTTATGATAAAGAGATGTATTCCATTGTACAGGCCTGCCGACAATGGAAGCATTACATTTTGGGGAAGGAAACAGTCATCCACACAGACCACCGACCTCTGCAGTTCATACAGACCCAAGGGAAATTGCAGAATGATCGCCATCAGAAGTGGTCTACATACCTGCAACAGTTTCACTTGAATATCAAGTATAAAAAGGGCAGCACCAATAATGTTGCAGATTGCCTCAGTCGACCACCGATCATGGCGCTAACCACCGTGCTCAACTCTTGCGGGCACGAGACTTCTGATTAGCCACTTCTCTACAAAAGCGACCCAGAATTCGGCCACACATACCAGACACTCTTGGAGGGTCGGCAGGTTGCAGATTTTCACCTCCAGGATGCTCTTCTCACATTCTATTCTAAATTCAAATAGATTGAATAAGCCCAATTTGGTCAGTCAGCCAAGACATTCCAGTGATGATCCAGGTGGATATTGGTGGCCACCTGCCAAGTCCACCTGGACCCCCACCATTGTCTTTCTCAGCATTTTCAGTTTCCTTAATTGTAGCACAACTTACTATTTTTAGCAGTTTTTCGGGTCCTGAACTTCTGGAGCCATTTTGAGGCCCTAAACGACGTTTTTTGGGGAATCCGGGGGCAACACGAGTCCATGGAATGGACTGGTGTTGCTCGTTCCAACAATGATAGTGCTCGGATAGATCTTTCTAATGAGCTATTGTACGCGTCAAACGGAGATCATATGCCAAAGTTACGACCCCAGGAAGTTGATGTACCAACTTACCCCCAAACGGGGCCCACAGTTTGGCGTTTCATCTCCTAGGGTTAGGTTTTGGAATGTTAAGGGTTTTGCCATTGTTTCTCAACAATAAATAGGCCTTCGAGCCTCATTGTAAGAGAGTTCAGAGGCATGTAACCATCACATCTCTTCTCAGAGATAAGCTACCATCGCCCTAGCTAGTTTATTGCCATTTCTGTTTGTAAGCATATTTCAGTATTTTCCATTAATGAAATGAAGTATTATTTCCGCTGCATCTTTGTGTATATGGTTATCTCTGTAATTTGTTGCGTTCCTGTTTAAATCCGGATCAAGTGATCTATAAACAATAACTTGACTCTCTGGGAACAAAATGCCAAAGGGTACCATATTTTACACTTATTTTGTGCATGGGATCTCTAGAAATACCTACTAATAATAAGGGCTAATCAAATTATCCCTCAAGTTAGATGCCATATTTTGTACCAATATTGTTACCAATAGATATTACAAGTGGCTACTAATATTCCCTAGTCCATGTTTTGAAATATTTCAATTTATCTTCTTTTTCATGTCAGGCATGAAGGCCCCTAAGCATAATATGGTTCAGAGGCTCGCATATGATTTCGCTAGCATCTCTAGTGTAGGCCTTCACCTCTTCAATCAACTGAGACAATGGTAGAAAAAATCTATAAGGTTTTCCACTAGGAAACCACAAAAGAAATGGAGACTGAAAAAGTGCAGAATGCAATTGGTATGATCATTACAAGCCTATGTTGTAACCTTGGGATTGATAATGTGATATTTTCATAACAAGAGCATACTAATATCTAAGAATTTACATAATATGATGAAAAATATGATTGATCCAATGATGGAAGTGTGGTTTCCAATTAAATTTTGTAATCGTAATCGCATTGAGCATATATATTGGGGCGAAAATAATTTTAAATTTTTCAAATGTACCAAGAATTGGATTGGAATTTTTCACTACACCATAACCAAAGCTAGAAGTAACTAGAACATGAGAAATAATCATCATCCGAACCAAGGTCATCCTTGAGGTCACAACCCATCGACGGTTCCTCAACGATCTCCTAAATAAATTAGCTCGCTAACCTGTAAAAAATCTGGTTTCTTCATAAATGTCAAAGACAATCACCATAGCCGAGCTTTGCTGGATGAGCAGTTAATGCGAGTGGTGTGGGTGAGTGCATGTGCTTAGTTAACAAGGACATCCTAGTGATCTATAAGCAACAATTTCACTCTGTTGGAACAAAATGACAAAGGGTATCATATTTTACACTTATTCTATGCATGGACTTTCTAGGAATACCTACTAATAATAGGGGCTAATCAAAATATCCATCAAGAAAGACACCATATTTTGTACCAAGATTGTTACCAACAGATATTACTAGTGGCTACTGATATTCCTTAGTCTATGTTTTGAAATATTTCAATTTATCTACTTTTTCATATCAGGCATAAATGCCCCCAAGCATAATATGATTCAGAGCACATCGACAACATCACGCTATTGAAGATAGGTATGTCTTGATCATTCAGGGCTTCACCACAACAACAGGGCACTATATATAGTGGGCACAATAGTCACTCACACTGCCAAGAACTACCCTGCAAAATCCAACATCCTTTGTTTAAAATAAATGTTACATTATAAAAACATGAAAAGAGGATTTCCTGTTTACTGAAATAGTGACATGAATAATTCTAAATCAAACTTATAACTAACATTGTTGGTTTTCGAATACACTTCTTAGAGATGCAAATAAGGTGACATTTCATGGAACAATACCTCTTAAGAGAGCTTTGTATCCATGACTACCTATCACCAACATGTCAGGATTATAAGTTTTGGCAGCATTGCATATGACTTACCTGGTATCTCTAGTGTAGGCCTCCATCTCTACAGTCAACTGAGACAGTAGTAGAAAACATCTATATGGTGTTCCATTGTAAAACCACAAAAGAAAAGGAGACTTAAAAAGTGCAGAATGCAATTGGTATGATCAGAGCAATAGTTTAGCAAAGAGACAAAGAGATAGTACACATATACAAATATGATATTTTATGACACCAACAACAAACCCTAACCAGCAAAGTCAATGCTGGTCAAACAAGTCAGATTTGACCTCCAAATAAGCTCAGTCAAAGCTCAATCAACTTGGCCTTCAATAGTAAGATGTATGAGCCCAAAACAACTTGAAAAATCCCAGTTAGATGATGGTCAACAGAAATCAAGCCTATGACTAGCCCTAAGACAGTCAATGTTGGTCAACTTAGGGTTAAAGTGGCCTTGAAAACTGTGTCCAAAACTGTGGCCTGGAAAGAGGAGGCAACCTTACCCAATGCACAAACAAGGAGAGGTCAACGCTGTCTAAAAGACTACTTCTGCACCTTCGTCAAACTTGGTCAACGTTGCCTTAACCAGAATGTCCTCCTTCTTCCTTTACATGTGTGAGAGATGCTACCCCAGATTTGCGTACTCAAACAAGTGAGGAGAGATAGACGTGAGAGGATGAGATGGTGAATAATGACATGAGATCTCCTCCTTTTATATGCCACTTTGACGATGAACTGGGGTTAAAAATGCCTATTTTGCTTGTTGGTCGACCTTGACAAATTATCAATAATATAGATAAATTCATATCTCCATATATACATGTCGAAAACAGATGATCTTTAGATAAATCCTACACCTCTTGGAGAGAGGAATCTAAGAAAAATATCAGTTGTCATAAATAAGGTGACCCATATGGAGTTTGACCCTAGTTTCCAATTTTAACACCTCATCTTTTTCGTCTCAAGCTTCTATAACCACCTAGGGATTCATGTCCTAAGCACCATCTCCACACATAGTCTAATTTTTCCATAAAAACTTGGCCCTAGCTTCAATCACCGGGATTGTTCAGTTCTCCTTAGGGTGAATGAGAACATGATTTTATCTCCTATAAATCCCATCCTCACCCTCTACAATATAGAGAAGTATATATGTGGTGCAATATGAGGCCATCCTGGTCAAAATTGTGATTTCATGAGCTAATATTGCCCATGGTCACTCTTACCAAGCTTTCTTTTTCCTTCTCTAGAGACTTGAAACCCTTATCTAGTTCCAAAAACACAAAAGGATGGGCTAGTAGGAAAACACGAGTAACCCTCAATCCCAAATTACCTCATAGTTCCTTGGATTTAATATTGGTGAGCTAATCTATGTAATGAGCATTATTGCTTTAATGGGAAATGCTGGGAAACTATGCACGTGACAAGGCAAATGGCTTACAAATCTCTTATGGTTAAGACCTTAGATGAAGAACCACCCACTAGCTCACTTGGTATTGAGTTCACGGACACTCCATGCTTCTTTCATAGATATAAATCATATGCATGGTGTGAGATGTACCAATTGTTCTATAGAGACACCTTGCCTCCAAATGACCTAGACTAAAAAATATAAAAGGTTGTTAAAAATTCTTTGTTACACAAGGTGGTTGCCCATTCCCTTGTATTTCCACGTGAAGAGGCAATTGAGTGGATTGTGAAACATGTTGACCCTTGGAGAAGCCATGACCAAGGAAAATCATGGAATTCATATTGCCTCATTCAATACTTTAGACATTGAGAAAAATTTACAATTTTTTTTTCTTTATTTTAAAAATATTTTAAAATAGTATCTAGAATAAATTGTCTAGTTATAATTTTTGTCATAGTCTAGTTGCTTTATGTTTTGGAAGTTTTTAAATTATGTTTTCTAATCAAATTTACCTGAGGAAGTTGTTAGAATTACAAATTTGATATGTGAATTCTACATAATTTGAGTATCCAAATTCATTTATACATTCAAAAATAAATTTTAAATAACTAAAAACATAATCTAACAAAAAAAAATATGTTTTCCCAATTTCTAATAAAAAATTCCTAAATAATATAGACATGAATCCCAAAAACCTTTAATTCTCAAACTTTGACCCATTATCTTTTACTTATATTTCACGATATGCAACCAGTTTAACTAATCTTAAAAACCAAGCATAAAAATTAAATTAAACTATAAACATGTAAATTAAAAGATATAAATTACTTTACCCACTCCACAATACAAAGAATGTCATTGAACGGACAGGAACATAGCCACTTCACAATACAAAGAATGCCATTGAACGGACACGAAAATAGAAACAATGTCGATTTTTATTGAAGCACTTCACTGCAAAGAATGTGATTGAACCGACACGAACATTGAAATAATGAGTGACAGTTTCAAGTAATCATGCATAATCCATTTCTGAAAGCATTTTTAATGAAAACATTTAAACCCTAAAAACCCTTCTATTAGTAAACTTCAGTTTTCCAGATGAAGTACATTGAATATATTAATACGGAAGCATGTATAGAGTGAGCTCCAAACATATCATCCAGCCGCAAAAAGAAACAAGGGAAGAGAAATATCTGGCTGATATCATCTGCAAAATTTCAGCACGATATGCAAAATTTGAATACCTGCACCTTTATTAGACCCTTTGAATATCACTCTATCAGAAGCAACTCTGATCATCTAAAAGGTTGCTATAACGTCATCACATAAATCATGTGTATTTCATCATATCGTCAGAGAGATTGAATGACTCACTCATCCCTGGAACGATTTCATGTGTAGGGTTTGCACCTGCTGGTGGAAGGACAGCCGGGGTTCCTGGCGGCTCCACCTCTTCCTCGCCAAAGGCGCAGTTAGGCCTGTGCACGGAATTACCTACAACCATGGGCGGTAGTGCTGAGTAGACTTCATTTGGCGCAGGTTCGCTTGGTCGATTTCGAACCGCAATTGAAAGATCAGATAACACCTCTAAAACATTATCTGTTTGATCCAGCACTGCATTCTTGGTGAGCAGTGTCTTCTTGCTTTTCTTATTCTCGGGCTTCTTGCCTGTGAGCTCTTGCACTATCTGCTTGAAGTTTTTCGTTTCTACTTCAATAACCTTCGGGGGCTTTCGGTGGAAATCAGTGACTAGTGCTGCTGCAACAGGCTTCTTTATTTTCTGGGACTCTCCGTTGATCTTGAGCTTGTCTCCTGTCATTTTTGTAATTGAACTTTTGTTAAAATACTGTAATCCAAATATCCATTCTTACATATACACTATATAGTGTATATATTGCTGTATTTTTGCCTGTTTTGGAGTTTTTTTTTGGGTTAAATTTGGGCTGAGTTTGTTGGAATCACGACTTTAGTTACTATTGTATGATTTAGAGTTATTTTGTCATATTTTTCTGTTGAATTTATCAAAAAATTGGTAGGGATTTATTGGAATCACAAGTTCCAAATCACTACTTTACCTACTACTATATAATTTGGAGTTTTTTTGCCATATTTTTTGGTTGAATTTGTCAAAAATTTATTAGAATCACAAGTTCCAGAGCATGACTTTACCTACTATTATATGATTTGGAGTTTTTTTACCATATTTTTCGGTTGAATTTGTCAAAAATTTGGTGGGGATTTATTTGAATTACAAGCTCCAGATCACTACTTTACTACTATTATATGATTTGGAGTTTTTTTGCCATATTTTTCAGTTGAATTTGTAAAAAATTTGGTCCGGATTTATTGGAATCACAAGTTCTAGATCAGGACTTTACCTATTATTATATGATTTGGAGTTTTTTTGCCATATTTTTTTGTTGAATTTGTCAAAAATTTGGTGGAGATTTATTGGAATAAAAAATTCCAGTGGTGAACTCTTTGCAATTCTCTACAATTCTAGTGCCCAGAGGAAAATATGTTAAATTCGTATATAGTAAAAAATGCTATCATGATTTGACCAAATTTTACAATTCTAGTGCCCTTTCGAAAAATATGTTGAATTCATATATAGTAAAAAGTGCTACCAAGTTTTGACCAAATTTTGTTTCACCCGTGAAACACTTAGAATATTTTTTTCTACTCCATAATAAAGATGGAGCGTCTTAAGTTGGAGACAATGGTGTACAATGTTTTTGTTTTAAATTTCCACCATCCAATAGTGGCAGTTATAGGTATGTTTATTCTGGAAACGGGTTTAAGAAGTTTAATTTATCTATAATTATTAAGTGGATGGTAAGGATTTAATATCTATGGAATATTATAGAATATTTATAATAGTATACATAAATCAATGATTGAGATTTATTTCCAAAGTAGTTATGTACTTTTTCCTCTATTAATTGAATTAATCAATTCAATTAAAAGAGGAAAAAGTGCAATATGAAGTGACTAATGGTTTTTTAGGCACGCGGTATTGATAAATCATGGTATTTTCCTATGATATTGTAACAAAGTGTATATTGTAAGGATATCTATGGTAAAATGGAGTTAAATCTCCATATTTAAGAATATTGTTCTATCCCGTTTTAAACAATTCATAATAAAGATCAAACACTTACTTCATGATACATATCACATTGCTAAATTTAAAAAAATCATAACTAGCAATTGCACAAACTTTGTAAGGTAGTAGCATATGCAAGAACATAGATGAAGAAATATGTGATATGTTATGGGATCTAGATGTTGTCTAGTTTAAAAGACATGGTACATGATGTTATGTGGAAAAATGCATTAAATTTAAGAACTTTTGTTCAGCTATCACCATTCTACCAAAATTACATACAACTCCACCCATTCATGCCTCCAATTGAAATGAACCTTTGTCAGTAAGATTACATACCACCACTAAACCACAACCCCAAGGAAAAATTACATACAACTCCACACCAACCCTAGCTTCTTATTCACGCCTCCAATGGAAATGAACCTCTGTGACTAGGATTACATAGAACCACTAAACCACAACCCCAAGTGAAGTGTATCACCCCAACCCCAACCCCAACCCCAGCTTCTTATTCACGCCTCAAGTGGAAATGAACCTTTGTGACTAGGATTACATACCACCACTAAACTGCAACCCCAAGTGAAATGCATCACTTAGTAGAGTTGTGCTGAGTGGTAAATGTGTTTATTATATTAATTAAAAGCATCCAAAACTCTCAAGATTCAAATTCTTAGTGAGAGATGCACCTAAAATAAAATAAATGTGATTTTTTGTTAGTACAAATACCTGGTGAATTTTTAGATTAAGGAAAGAGATTAAAATAGGCAAAACAACTATAACCTCCATTGTGGAAAACCAAGTTACATATTGTAAAATTCCATCCATTTTGATACAAAAAAATTCTTAGTGAGAGATGCGCGTAAAAAAAAATAAATGTGATTTTTGATAGCACAAATACCTAGTGAATTTTTAGATTAAGGAAAGAGATTAAAATAGACAAAACAACTATAACCTCCGATGTGGCAAACCAAGTTACATACAGTAAAATTCCATCCATTTTGATACAAATAATATTCTGTGTACAAACTTACTTGCAGATAATTTTCAAATACAAGTAAAACATAAGTCTAGCTACACAAAATCATTGTTTTGTATGACGTCATAAATGTTCCAGCTATGAAAGCTTCATGACTTTGTAAGCTATGCATAAAGGAACAATTGAACCATCAATTAGCCTTTTCTAATTCAACATACAAACTTCTAGTAATGGAATAAAGCATAAACAAAACACATTACAAAACACCTTGTTAAATAGAAGAGATTGAAACTCGTAATCAAAGTAACTACCCCACATAGATATTGTTCACTATTATATATGCAAATAACATCTATTGTTGATTTAGATAGATTTGTCGATTCCTTCATGATTTTTCACTTGAGTGCAAAGTCCTTTCAAAGGTCTCCCACTTGGTGGTGACAACTACAATGTTACTGCACAATGGATTTTCATTTCAGATCTTTAAAGCATCCATCGTCTCAACATAGTTGTGTACCCTTCGAACAAGAGATTCATAAAACGATCAAATATCATTGGTAAATTAAGAATCTCCATAGAATTTGCAACCATCCATAATCCAACCAAATGGGAGAAAGGAATTGTTAGCTTCCATCCATTATTAGTTTAAACAAGTTGCAATTGCAAAATTGCTATGATCATAAGCTACAAGGAAAACACTTAAGATCATATTAACCAAGGGATTCTTTTGGATAACAAATTACCACAAATGGAGATCCTTTAATGGCAAATAAGTATCACACAATACTAATGGATATCATGATCAAGTTTATATATCAAAAAAGCCTCAGAGTAATGACTTCCTTGAAATTTAAAAATATCTTTTCATGGTAACCTAGAATTTTTAGAAAGTGTTAAAGGGATAGAAACAACATTAAGACTTAATAAATCTTCCAAAAATAATTGCAACTTCATTTAAGAGGTTTTGAAGATCAGCACCATCAAGTATAAGCCTATGTGCACTTTATTTCTGAAGGTATTCATTGTTATATTAGAATCGGTGATAACAAGGGGAACATAGATCAAGTTCGTAATTCTTGGGGTGAGAATGTTGGTTTCAATTCAAATGTGGTTCAAAAATATCTATTAAGGTAAAATTTCTCAAGAGCTATCTTTTCTCACAGGTTTTGAATGTGATGCTTCAATATTATCAACGCTGGCCTCCGCACAGTTTTACGCTCTTAAATTTTTAAAGATATATTAGGGTCTCATAATTCACTTTGTAGGTATTCTCTATAGGATGTTAGTGTAGATCTAATGAAAATTGAAAGGTGTTATAGAAGTCTCTTTCCCCACCTGATGATCTTTTACAATGGGCCATGCAACATTGGGTCCTCTCTCAGAAATTTCTATGTATTTTGTTCGATTATGGATAGTGTAGACATTAAGGAGTTTCATAAGGTGGTGTGTCACCATGTGGAGCTAATACAAGATAATAGTTAGCTGACTAAGTGGATTGGACTTGAACAACCTCTGCAATTTTAGAAGAGAGTGGCAAGCTAATTCTCCACCCACTGATCTTGTCTGTTGGGTCAAGCAACATCTGGTTCTCTCTGAAATTTATATGCAATCTCTTAAATTATGTATAGTGCAACATTTAACAGTTTCATAAGGTGATGCATCACCATGAGGAGCTGATACACGGAAAAAAAGCGCTCTGCTCACATTCTCTTCTAAATTCACATAGATTGAATAGGCCCAATCTACTCAGTCAGCCAGGACATTCTGGTGATCCATAAGCAACAACTTGACTCTCTGGTAACAAAATGCGAAAGGGTACCATATTTACACTTATTTTGTGCATGGACTCTCTAGAAATACCTACTAATAATAGGGGCTAATCAGAATATACATCAAGAAAGAGACCATATTTTGTACAAAGATTGTATTATATTTTTAAATATACATTGTTAAAGAAATAAAAAAGAAAAATCATCCATCTTGCGCCCAGAAGTTTCTTGATCAAATCCAATTACTTCACCCATGTACTTTCAATTTCCAAAGTTTTTTCTAACTTTCTGACCAATAAATACATCTCCACTATTATTTTCATTGGGAGTTTGTATTACATGCACAAATAGGTATAAATTCACAAATATTTCCATTAGAAACAGAAATAAGTCTAAATCTAAACATTCATCTGATATGAGAAACATATAAATTTATAATAAAATTTGTGAGTGGTAGAATCAAGTAGCATACATCTTGCTCTTTCTTTAAATTGAAACCTAGTTCTTCATATATCACAAGAGTTGTATAAGAATGTAAAATTGTTAGTGTAAAATAAATCTAAATATAGTCCATTGATAAAAATATCATCTCTATCAAATCCATTAGATGCAATGAACTAAGCCACAACCAATGAGATAGTTACCAAGTAGACCTGATAAGTGCAAATTACATTAACATGTAAGTTATATCATACAATTTAAACAGATAAAAAACCTAAGTTGGTTTAGACAATGAAAGAAT
This sequence comes from Pinus tabuliformis, assembly GCA_031772625.1. Classification (NCBI taxonomy): domain Eukaryota; kingdom Viridiplantae; phylum Streptophyta; class Pinopsida; order Pinales; family Pinaceae; genus Pinus; species Pinus tabuliformis. Next base: position 1,576,257,503 of record CM062817.1, read on the forward strand.
AATAAATTTGTGAAGCTTGAAAAGAGTTGTATGATTGTACACACCATGAATTAACCTAATGGAATGTCCAACATCCATTGGTGTGTTAACATCCTTGACAAACTTAAAATTTTTTTGTTTGTCTTCAAGCATGCTCTGATAAGAAGCAGGATGCCTTATGCCGATATCCAGTGCAACCCGAGTATAAGGATCATCCCCAGTTATTGGTACAACAAGGCTATCCAATCTCCTAGGAACATCATCTACAACATCTACAAAACTGAAGACCACATGGGCGTTTGCTATCCCATTGGTTGTATATTATGAATCTTTAGACATTGGAGATATCTTCGCTTGGGACATGAATTTAGTATTTTCATGTGGATTAGCATTCACCACATTTCTAGCAATGGAAGTCAAATTTGTCTAAAAAACAGGGCTGGAAATAGAGTTAGTATTAGTAGACACTAAATGGTTGTTTGTGTTTGCAGCGTCAGCAGAGGATTTCTCAACAATAACAATGGGTCAACTATTGCTAGATATTCTTTCAACTTCTTTGTTTGACATGTAAACAATTTTCATACTTGGACTGTCTTGACATAAATGCTTCCTACTAGTCTGTATGTAATACATGCTCCCAACTTCAATTTGCTGAACATTGACCCACGCACTCTTGTCAATATCAAAATTTACAGATGCTAACTCTTCATTTCTAATATTTGGTTCAGCACCCATAAGAAGACTGTAATCTACAGTAGCCGCAATATCAACTCGAAATTCATTATTAACATGAAATTCCAATTCAGATGATGGAACTTCATGAAGTTCAATAGGCATACATTTTGTCTATAAAAGAAAACTTTTGTCATTCTCAACATCTACAACACTATTGTCACCATCAACATCTACAGATGCATCCTTATTACTTCGAGTAGTAATTTTAGCACTTGAAGGCATTATCTGAACGAAAGTTGGTCCAATATCAACAAGAAATTCATTACAAGAAGGCAATTCTAACTCAGAAGATTGAACTTCATGAACTTTAACAAGGGCATTCTTGTCATCATCAGAATCAAGAGTGTTGTGGGGAAAAATGCCTATGCAGGACAATACTATCCACCTAAGGTGTGACAGTGCCTTAGCAACAAACAAAGACAACTATTCTAGTATTCTTCCTTTATGAATTAAGAATGAAGAGAGATAGATGGACTAACCAGTGTCTTCCGTTTGTTCCTCGATCCAGTTTCTCTTCTCTTGGAGAGTTCCCAGCTACTTGCCTTCTCGCTCGCCCAACTTCAAGAGGTTTCTGCAAGATCACAAGAAGAGAACACTACACAAGACATGGATTCATATGCATAACTAGTTCAGGATTAGAAATAAACTAAACATACTAATGCGATCATACATAAAAAATACATCAGCATATAGGAGAAACCAAGATAGCTTTATTGATGAATAACAAGGTTCAGGAAGAGATACAACCCAGAGGGCTCCAATCCAGCATCTCCTTCCCAGCAAATGGAATTCCTATCTTCACCCCCTTCAAAGCATTAAGCACCCAATGATTCCAATCTCAAACCAACAACAATTCTTTGCAATAACAAAATTCCCGCCTTAAGATCTCATGGAGGAGAGATCCATATATAGATGTTTGGAGAGATGATGAGTCAGCTTGAGATCTGACTAGTGTCCTCTCCCTCTGTCAGTTCTTGATTCCACTTGGAGGTTCTTGCTTCCACTTGGAGATTTGGAACCTCTTACTCATCACCAGTCGAATTCCCTGAGGCAAGTGTCATTTTGGAAGCTTCCTGGGTCCTGACACCTTGAGAAATGAACTTGCCACATGTCCACTCTCGCTCAGTGCAGGTAGCCAGTGTTGCCTTTGACATTTAGCGCAGGTAGCCAGTGTTGGCTTTGACATTCAGCGCAAACAACTAGTGGAGCCACTGAAATGATCCTGAATTGACTTGTTTTTGAGCAGTTTCTGGTGGAGAACTTCTGTGAATTGCTGTGGTTTGTTAACCTTGTTCCTCTAGGGGTAGGAACAACATGTTTAGGGACTTTGGATCCCTTAGATTATGGACATTTCATGCTCAATGCTGTAAGGCACAAAAATGTCTATAACAGTTGCCCCCTAAAGTATGAGGTTGTTTATCAGGTAAAATGCTTTATCAGGGGGATCCGAAGTTCATCCAATGCTGGGAGGAGACCTGTAATAAGATACAATACAATACATTATTTTTCATACTGCTTTCATGATCTAGCTGAGGCAGGCATTCCCATGCTCAGCTTTATAAATTCATTTTTCTGTACATAGAACAGACAATCGTCTGATGGTAGACTGAAAATTTTGATGAAATTATCATCCTTTGGGTAGGATTATTATCTGCTGCAATGATGTACATGTCAATGTCTTTATCTTTCCTGAATATATATTGCAGCCCGGATGGATGAAACTAGATCCGGGGTCTTCAAACTTGTTCGATCTTCACTCTAAGTACAAGTCGATCCATGTGAGAAATGTTCTGAAGTCGAACATGGAAAGACATCCCTTGATTACCGGTCAATGGGGTAAACCGTTAACAAGCGTGAGAGGAATCACCGATAATGATAATGACCCTCAAGGTACTGCAGTACAATTCACGTGGTGTGAATAAAGGACTTGGCGTCGAACACCACGCAAAATCTTTTGGTCGAATGTCATTGATGTATACCTGTCGCCGGAAGTGAGAAACTTGTCATTGAGGCATGAAAGCTTCAAAGTACTGAAGGGGTTGTTCCTAGATCAACTTCTTGGATAATGAGCTGATGTCGACAAGAAGTGATCCGTCAAAGGAGGGCCTTAATGAATCCCACATCAATGACACGGAACGGAGCTAATGATTTTGATAGAGGTGAAAACGATCTGTGACATATGATTCAGGGTGGCGGTCATGAAAGGATGAAGGATAATGTACGGCAGTGGATGGGACACGGTTGACTTTTTCTGAACGACTTCTCTTGAACATATGGCGACACTGATGCGATGGATCAGTAGCATTACCCCAAATATGGATGGTATGGCGAGACCGTGGATGTGACCGGTGAATGAAACAACCCAACCCGATTGTGGTACGAAGGAGAAGTGTCATGTTCAAGAGCGACTTGCTACCATCAAAGTTTTCTTGAGTTTATCCCAATTTTTCCCCAGTCATTGCTGACCAATACCTCTTTATTTTTGTCAAGCTTGAGGAGGATAACATATGATTGTTCTATAACCTACCCTTCGGGCAAGCCCATCGCTATGTTTTAACGAGCCTAGCGATAGTGAAACTCGTTCTCGTGTAAAGACAAGTTTGTCACTATTTAATGATTTTAACGAGTCTAACGACAAGGATAACTCGGTTCTTTTCATTTTTAGAGAGTCTGAAAAGATACATAAAGTTAACTCCAAAAGTCCTTTTTCGTCATCTAATCCCTTAGGTCCGAAAAAGTATAAAACAATACAGAAGGGATGAGTTTTCGATAGTTTTAACGAGCCGAATAAAACAAGCGCTCGATCTTTTTGTGCAATAATCCCTCAGGTCCAAAAAGATTAAAATCTAGAGGAGGGATAGCACTTCCTGTCCCTTTAACGAGCTGGAAGGCCAAGGACTCGGCAATCTTTTCATATTTTACGAGTCAGATGAAAAAAGCTTAAAGAAGACTCGTCTTTTGAGGAGCGAGTGATAAAACGGGTTAGCAGCTGATTCCAGGTACAGGTTCGAATTTTCCAATCACGGCAGTGTCACAAGGATGGCTAGTGAAATCACTCTTCGCAGCTGTTCCTCAAAATGGCTAAAAAAACATATGGAGGTGAACGATCAGCCAATGGAAAAGTGGAGGTGACGGTGCAAACACGACCAAGGCTTTAATGGCTGATAAGGTTACATTCACAGTGGTTATTTACCGGGAATTTGGTTCATTTTCTATTTTAAAATGAGCTTAAACGCTGGTGGAAACACTTGCTCATTGCTTATGTTTATTTTTTAACGAGCATGAAGTCCGCGTTAAAACTTCTCGGATCTTGCGTTTATTTTTTAACAAGCATGAACTGTGTGCTAAAACTGCTCGATTACCTAGTCATATGATAAGAGTGTCTCATCAAGATTCTATTTTTTATGGAGCTTCATCTCACTAAGCTATGCCCCGCATCCTTTCTTTATGCAAGTTAGGAAATGGCTAACCCAAAAAAAACAGATAAATAACCGCTCTTTGCTTGCACTCCAAAAGGTTTGCATGCCCCCAGGTATAAAGTACGATTTCAAGGTTACCTCTACTTCTTTTCCGTCAAAACAATTGTTTTAACGAGAGAGGCTTACCTCTTTCAGGTTACCCAAAGATTGTCTCGTTAATATTTCAAACAAAACACTTCCTCGACAATGTCTACCGAAATAGACAAAGGTGAGCGACGTAGCCCGCCAACTCACATAACTTTGACAAAAGAATCTTATTCTAGAATAACCCTCTTCCTAGACGGACGGGGTACAGACTAGTCATATTCTCCCGCGGAAACCTACTCTATACCCAAAGTTTCCCTGCCAAAGCAGACCAGGACACATGCCCCCTGGGTTCCAGTCATATCCTCCCGGATTACTCGCGCTCATGAGGAGGACGGACCGTGGGTTGAGACACTTCTTGCGTGAAGAGACCATTTAGGGATGGTATATGACTATTTGCGATGCGTGATCCAGGAAATGAAAGTTGGTCCACGAGCTTGACCACTCTTCCTTCATGCGGAAAACACATTACTCTAAAGAGTGAGGAGACGATGGCTCCCATGCAATATATATAGTCTCGTCCAAGGAGTAGGTTATAATCCAAGGGTCCTTGAACGACCATCACGTTCATTTGAACGGTCTTCCCTTTCAATGTTATGGGCACATTGGGGAGGATCCCTAAAGGTCGACTGGTTCCTTTATCAAAGCCTGATAGATTTCTCATTTCAGGCAAAAGCATTGGCGAACCAAGTGCTTTCCAAGCAATAGAGGAAAGGATGTACTCACAGATGCACCCTAATCAATGATAGTTCCAGCCATTACCATTATGTATATTTGAACGATAATTCTGAATGGTATGCTTGCTGGCAACCGAGGTCTGCCTAGTTGGTTCCAGTCGAACGAGACAACTAGGTTGCTTGGTGGTGGGACCGAATAGACGGACGGATATGACTCTGACGAAGTTCCTTCCTGCGATAAAGGAATGGGCAAATTTCCCCCTTGTTCGTCGGAGTCTGTGTTGATGAAGATAATTTGGATGGTGTCGTCTTTACTCTCCTCTGTGATGGTAGCATTCGAAGATAGAGCCTCTGAAGGCAAAACCAGGTCAACTGCCGCCTCAACCTTTTGACTTTCGTCAGGCATGGATCCAGACGGTTCATCTTCAATGATAGGTGCTTCGGTTGACCACCTGGGCGGGCCAGCTGGGTTCTCATCTAGTGAAGGACTTGGCAGGAGTTTTTGATATCCAGGAGGAAGTTGCGCTCGTAAAATCGGGCGATCTTCCAAAACTCTTTTAGCCTAGTCTAAGAAGGGACAACGGTGGATGGCATGGTTGCCTTCACACAGTTTGTAGGGAAATCTAGCTTTCCCTCTCTGTCCTGTGGCTTCACTTTCACTAGTTGACGGTGAGCAGTCAACACGGCTATCAGAGGTTGACGCTACCGAATTGTGCAAACGGGGAGACCAGTCCCTTAGTATCCGAGGGATGCAGGGACAATCTCTGTGGAAGTGGTCTCCCTTGCATATGACACATGGCGATTTAGGCCTAGTCAGTGCTGTGTGTGGATTTTTGTCAGACGACACTTGTTTTCCCCCAGTCGATTTTGGCTCCTTCTTCTTCTTCTCTTTCTTCTTCTTTTCCTTCTTCTCCTTAGGAAATTGGTTTTTTGTTTTACCAGTTTCGTCAAGCGAAGAGGAAGGAGGAGAGGAAGAATTAGATGAAGTAGAAGGCTGGTGGACAACTCTGGTCTGGTCTAACTGTTGACTCGACTGTTCAGGAATAATGGTGGTTTGAACAACATTGGTTGAAAAGAGCCAGACCGGCAGGCCAATTGTCAGTCCTGGAAGCGACAATGTGGCCATATGGGGTGCACCAACATCTCCCCAAGAGGAGAAGGGACTAGGATTTCCACCAAGGGGAATTCCTTGGTTGGTGTGCTCCATTTTTTCAACCTAAAGATCAACGCAGGAATAAGGGTGATTGTTCCGTTTAAAATAATTTTTTAACGACGCTTAGACACAACTTGCTTTTTCAGTTTTAAAGAGTCGAGAAAAAGCTAAAGATGACTCTAGTCTCCTTCGATGTTTTAATGAGCCCGAAGTGACAAATGCTCGGATGGACTTTTTCCGTTATAGAGTCTGAAAAAGGCCAAAAGGAACTGCTCTGGAGTTCTAGGCAGAGGGTGTGAGAAACTTTTCGCAAAACCGCAGAATACTTTTTAGGGTACGGGCGGTCGATCTTCCTGAATGCTGTGTTCAGTGCATTGCGATCAGTAGGGCGGCCGACACGACTTCCTAAGGATAAAGGTTTTATGCCTATAGGGGTCTCCCAATATATACGCGACGGTACGTGGGAGCACAATCCATACTGGCGCTATCGTCCCTTAGGAAGAATCACCCACCATCCACGAGATCGACAGTCACTAGGCTTTACGACGCTGGAACACGTCTCTAGCCTAGACCTCTATGTTGTGCGTTATGTTGCAAAGCGTTGTTAAGTTCATTCAATTTATTTTAGGTTGATATTTTTAGAAGTTTGCCTTTTGAGGTTCACCACGAGATGTATGATACAATTCCTAAATGCAGTCTAAAGATGATAAGCAAGCTTTATATCTTTTCAACTTTGAAAATCCTAGCTACTAAGGGAAAAGAAAGACACCATCTTTTCTCAAAGAGCAATCAACACACTCTAATGCACTTTTCCTAAATCAATCATGCAAACTATCAAAATGCAAATGCACAATGCAGGTGTTTGTTTTCCGCTTTCTTAGTATTGATGCCTACAAAGAAAGCTTTTTGTACAACTTTGAATTTGCTTTTAAATGACAAATACAAACAAGTTTACTTTCTCGAAATCAGAGGGGGTAGAAGAGATTACAACACTTAACGATTTTCGAAATGAATACTTGTTTCGACACTTAAAAGAGACAAACTCAAACCAATAAGAAAGAGTAAATGTATAATCAACTGTAAACAGCCAATGAACTCTCTCCTACGATCACAATCTACAGATCTGAATCAAGGGCTACAGGATGATTATTTCACTCATGCAAAGGAAAACTGTAAATGATGCCACAAACACATAAAAACACTCACAGTCTTTTTTTACAAAAGGAGGCGGAATTTAAGCAGAGAAAAGGAGTTATCAGACTGGTACCTATGCTGGTTACAAGCTGCAAAAATCAGAGATCAAAACAAGGCAAAACAGAGCTGAGAACCCCAGATGCACAAGGCCAAACTAGTTCAGCGCAACCTCAACACAGGGGTTTTGACATTCAACGCAGGTAGCCTTCACGGGACCTGCGTTGAAATGCAGAATCCCTTCACTGGGTCTACGCTGAAGGAGAAACTCTCGTTTCTCACTGGTTCTGGGTCACAGATTGCTATTTAATCTACTGTTTCAGGCCAAATAAAAGCAACAAGCAAGGTGCAATCAAAGGGATGCTTTGAGGGAGTACTAAGATCTATCACAAAGGATCATCAAATCATTTATGAGTCCATTGTTCAGATCATAGACAAGTCCAGTGATTGGATCAAAGCAGCAACTGTCTACTTTTCATCCGGGAATAGCAGATGCAGTTCGATTGTTGCTGTCAAGTCTATGAAACAAACAATGATGGAAACACAAATAAAATGACTAAACAAATCTCCCCAGCGGAGTCGCCAATTTTTTGTGGGGAAAAATGCCTATGCAGGACGATCCTATCCACCTAAGGTGTGACAGTGCCTTAGCAACAAACAAAGACAACTATTCTAGTATTCTTCCTTTATGAATTAAGAATGAAGAGAGATAGATGGACTAACCGGTGTCTTCCATTTGTTCCTCGATCCAGTTTCTCTTCTCTTGGAGAGTTCCCAGCTACTTGCCTTCTCGCTCGCCCAGCTTCAAGAGGTTTCTGCAAGATCACAAGAAGAGAACACTACACAAGACATGGATTCATATTCATAACTAGTTCATGATTAGAAATAAACTAAACATACTAATGCGATCATACATCAAAAATACATCAGCATATAGGAGAAACCAAGATAGCTTTATTGATGAATAACAAGGTTCAGGAAGAGATACAACCTAGAGGGCTCCAATCCAGCATCTCCTTCCCAGCAAATGGAATTCCTATCTTCACCCCTTCAAAGCATTAAGCACCCAATTATTCCAATCTCAAACCAACATCAATTCTTTGCAATAACAAAATTCCCGCCTTAAGATCTCATGGAGGAGAGATCCATATATAGATGTTTGGAGAGAGGATGAGTCAGCTTGAGATCTGACTAGTGTCCTCTCCCTCTGTCAGTTCTTGATTCCACTTGGAGGTTCTTGCTTCCACTTGGAGATTTGGAACCTCTTACTCATCACCAGTCGAATTCCCTGAGGCTAGTGTCATTTTGGAAGCTTCCTGGGTCCTGACACCTTGAGAAATGAACTTGCTACATGTCCACTCTCGCTCAGCGCAGGTAGCCAGTGTTGCCTTTGACATTCAGCGCAGGTAGCCAGTGTTGGCTTTGACATTCAACGCAAACAGCTAGTGGAGCCACTGAAATGATCCTAAATTGACTTGTTTTTGAGCAGTTTTTGGTGGAGAACTTCTGTGAATTGTTGTGGTTTGTTAGCCTTGTTCCTCTAGGGGTAGGAACAACATGTTTAGGGACTTTGGATCCCTTAGATTATGGACATTTCATGCTCAATGTTGTAAGGCACAAAAATGTCTATAACAAAGAGGTTCTCTCTTGCCAATATGATCATCTACATACACACTCTTGTCACTTCTAGTAGTAGTTACAGCACCCAAAGGCAGAGTGTAAGCTGAAGTATATCTGGTGTCAATATGAAATTCATTGGTAGAATTCAATTCCAACTCAGAATATGGCACTTCGTGCACTTCAATAGGTGTACATTCCATCTGCAAAGATAAGATTTCATTCACATGCTTTTCACCACTAATATCATCCTTTGTAATGACATTAGTTCCTATGGCTTGGTATAGAGATGATTTTGTCCTATGGTCCATACTTTTATATATCAGTATTAGGTTCACAATTTGCATCATTGAATCTTGTGTATAGAGAAAATTACCCATTAATCAGTGTAGCAATATGGTCCCTGTTGTCTCCAGATAAAGTGGTCTTGACATCAACTGTAGCCCTTTTTTCAAATAAGCTCCAAGAGCTGCATCAATTTTGAAACCCTTGGTCAATAGAAATTGTTGAGATTACAAGCACAACAACATTGATTGGTGCATTGTTAAATATCCGTCTAAATTTTAAAACATGGAAGTGATAGATGCATACAAGACACATGATTTGTTTGTATAGTTTATAATAAATTAAAATAAATTCCAAACAAACTATAGTTCCTAGGATCTTGTTACAGGGAAAAGTGTCTACTCAGAACTTCTTATACCACTAAGGTGTGACAGCTGCCTTATAAATAAACAGAATAAAGCTACTTTTGTTTTTCCTTTATGAATTATAGATAGATAGGAACAAGAAGACCAACCTCTGTCTTGCGCTAATCTCCTGATTTTATTCCTCTCTTCCTTAATAATCTTTCGCTACTTGTTCCCTTGCACGCCAAGCTTCACAAAGTACCTATAAGATCACAGTAGCATAGCACTATACAAAGACACGGATCTATAATCATAAACAAACTAGGATCAGATGTAAATTGACCATACAAATGCAGCAAACATCAATGACACAAGAGTATGGAGGAAAACTAGAATAGCTTTTATTGATAAACAAGAAAGAGCCAAGAGGAGTTACAACCAGTTGTTTTGACCCAGCATCAACCTCTCAGCAAGGAAGCCCCTCTTCACCTCATACAAAGCTTAGATCACCAAACAATCCGATGTTTGTCTCAAGAAACCAACAACAATTCCCTACAATATGGAAAATTCCAGCCTCTGGATCTCTGGGATGAGGGATCCATATATAGATATCTGTAATGGAGATGAGTCAGCTTATGATTTGATTAGTGTCTTCCATCTGATAGTTCTTGCTTCCACTTGGAGATTGATGATCTCTTACTCATCCTTGGTCGAATTTAGAGAGGCAAGTGTCACAGGAGAAGTTTCTGGAAGCTTCCATTGCCTCTCCACCTCGCGGAATGACACTGTCATTTGTCATTTCTCGCCCATCGCACCCCATAGAAGGGCTTTTTGATATGCAACGCACCCACACAGTGTACTTAGGTGCAATGCAATGCACTTGGCCAGTGGAGCAGCTGAAATGATCCTATTTTGACCAATTCTGAGCAGTTTTTCATAGAGAACTTCTGGGAGAAGCTGTAATCTGTTGAACTTGTTCCTTTAGGGGTTAGAACAACACTTTTAGGGACTTAGGAGCCCTTGGTTTATGGAAATTTCATGCTTGGGGTTGTAGCGCCCAAAAATGTCTATAACAGTTGCCCCCTAAAGCATGAGGTCGTTAATCTTTTGATGTCGGGTGAAATGCTTTATTATGAGGATCCGAAGTTCTTTCAAGCTGGGAGGAGACCTGTAATAAGATATAATACAATGCATTATCTTCATAATATTTTCATGATCTAGCTGAGGCGAGCATTCCCATGCTTAGCTTTATAAATTCATTTTCATGTACATAGGACCGATAATCGTCTGAGTGTAGACTAATGATTCTGATAGAGCCATCATCCCTTTGATTGGATGATTATCTATGCAGCAATGATGTACATTTGATGTTTTTATTTTCCTGAATGTATATCGCAGCCCGGATGGATGAAACTAGATCCGGGGTCTTCAATCTCGTTCGATCCTCACTCGAAGTACAAGTCTATCCATGTGAGAAATGTTCTGAAGTCGAACATGGAAAGACATCACTTGATTACTAGCCAATGATATAAACTGTTAACAAGCGCGAGAGGAATCACCAATAATGATAATGACCCTCAAGGTACTGCAGTACAATTCACGTGGCGTGAATAAAGGACTTGGCGTCGAACACCACGCAAAATCTTTCGGTCGAAGGTCATTGATGTAAACCTATCGCCGAAAGTGAGAAACTTGCCATTGAGGCATGCAAGCTTCAAAGTACTGAATGGGGTGTTCCTAGATCAACTTCTTGGATAATGAGCTGATGTCGACAAGAAGTGATCCGTCATAGGAGGGCCTTAATGAATCCCACATCAATGACACAGAATGGAGAAAATAATTTTAATGCAGGTGAAAATGATCTGGTGATACAAGGTTCAGGGTGGCGGTCATGAAAGAATGGAGTATAAATGTATTGTAGTGGGTGAGACACAGGTGAACTCTCTGAATGACTTCTCTTGAACATATCGGTGACACTGACGTGATGGATTGGTAGCATTAACCCCAAATGTGGATGCTATGATGGGACCATGGTGATGTGACCGGTGAATGAAACAACCCAACCCGACTTGGATGCAGAGTGAAAGTGTCATGTTCAAGAGCGACTTGCTACCAACAAAGTTTCTTCAAGTTTTCTTCCCAATTTTTCCCTAGTCATTGCTGACCAGTACCTCTTTATTTTTATCAATCTTGAGGAGGATAACATATGCTTGTTCTATAATTTGCCCTTCGGGAAAACCCATCGCTATGTTTTAACGAGCCTAGTGATAGTGAAACTCGTTCTCGTCTATAGACAAGTTTTTCGCTATTAAAATTTTAACGAGTTTAACGACAAAGACAACTAGGCCCTTTTCAATTTTAGAGAGTCTGAAAAGGAACGTAAAGGAAACTCCAAAATTCCTTTTTCGTCATCTAATCCCTTAAGTCCGAAAAAGTATAAAACAATACAGAAGGGATGAATTTTCGATACTTTTAACGAGCCGAACAAAACAAGCGCTCGATATTTTTGTGTAATAATCCCTCAGGTCCAAAAAGATTAAAATTTATAGGAGGGATAGCACTTCCAGTCCCTTTAACGAGCTGGAGAGGCCAATGGCTCAGCAATATTTTCATATTTTACGAGTCAGTTGAAAAGAGCTTAAAGGAGACTCGTCTTTTGAGGAACGAGTGATAAAATGGGTAGCAACTGATTCCAAGTAAGGTTTGGAATTTTCCAATCAGGTAGTGTTACAAGGATGGCTAGTGAGATCACTCTTCGCAGCTGTTCCTCAAAATGGGTAAACAATCAAATGGAGGTGAATGATCGGCCAATGCAAAAGTGGAGGTGACGGTGCAAACACGACCAAGGCTTTAATGGCTGAAGTACTACATTCACAATGGTTATTTACCGGGGAATAGTTCATTTTTTAATGAGCTTAAACGCGGGGGGAAACATTTGCTCATGGCTGAGCTTGAACTATGCGCTAAAACTGCTCGATTAAATGGTCTCCTTTTGACTTTACCATAAATAGCTTTGTTCTTTCAAAGATTGTATTGTATTTTCAATTGCTTCATCAAACTAGTCTGAAATGAACAATATATGCTTAAAAAATGAGTTAGAACACTAATATTTTACTTTGAACTACGTAAAAAGTAATGAAAAAGTGCTTTTACCTCTCATTTTACCATTTCATTCGAACTTTGGTTTGTTGGAGCTTTGGAGGTGCTTCCCCCTTTGATTTTCATCAATTGATTTCGGGAGATTCTGTGGACAATTCTCGGCACTGTCTGGACCAGGTAGGAGCTAAACTTGAGCTCTTTCATTTCATGCTTTCCATTTTGCATTCTGAGCTTGATTCCTGGTTTTTCTGAGCCTCTAGGGTTTGAAAAACTCGCTCTTCCTTCATCGCACCCTCTGTGTATCGAAAGGTGCGTTGGATGTTGGCATGTTCACTGGCCATCTCACATGCAACGCACCCAGAGCACTACTGTAGGTGCGATGAGCGTAGAGAAGGAATTTTATGCACAGTTTTTGATGGAAAATTTTGCCCGTTTCTTACCAAAATCAGGATCTAACTCTTCTCTTGTTTGTTTTTCAGAGATCTTTGGAGTAAGATGACTATTACATGGCGATAACGTGAGCATGAAGAAGAGGACATTCTTGCCCTTCATGATCCGGTTACAGTAAATGCACTACGGAACTGTGGCTTGCTGAAGTTTTTCCGCATTTCTAGCATGAGACAATAGATCAACTTACTGCAGTATTTGCTCGATGCTTGGGATCCTACCAACTAGGTGTTCCAGAGCAGGGGAAAGCCTATCCCCTTGGCTGTAGTAGACATCTATTTCTTGACTGGCTTGTCGAGGCGGGGTGCCCCCATCTCTTTATCAGGTTCAGCCCGAGGAGGTGAATCTGTGAGAGATTATGTTCACCGGTATTGTAGAGAGGGATCTTAGCCGAGTAAAGACAGCAAGATCATTATCCGTGATGTCACTGACAGGTCCCTTAGGACTATTCTGTTTACTTTTGGTAGGATGGCTGGTGGTGCGGCTCCTCATGTAGCCAACCGATCTTATATGCAGTATGCCTTGGAATGCCTCCAACCGAAATTGTTCAACTGGTGCGACGCAGTACCTCTTGTGATGAAAGAACATTTGACCAAGGTAAAGAGCGGGAGGTTGAAGAACTTTGGTTATGGTTCTATTTTGACCGCCTTTGCCTTGGAAAAGATACCACTGATGCAGCCGCAGTATATTGCACTCAATTTACCTTCACCTACTGAACCACGTATGCAGAGATGGGTTGACCATATGTCTAGGCATGTTGGTCAGTCTTCGATTTCATTTTCTGATACCTTCTTCGGGTGGTTTGATCGTTAGGAGATGGTTTATTCTGAGTATCGATATGCTGGCATGGACTTCCGGGGTGATCCAGATTTAGTACTGCTGGATGGCGAACAGTGGGGCGCCATTGGTAAATTCTTTGACCATATTCCTGTTTATCGTTTTTCATTTATAATGTCCTTGTGCTTTATTCTATCAAGACTTAATCAAACTCATGTGTTCATGCAGATGTTGGTCCTGTTCGGCTAGTAGCACGCCTAAGAGTGCCAGCTGTCGCCCCAGCAGGAGAGGCTGTTGGAAGGGCTATCCTTCGCGACCTCGATGTGGCCGAGACTCTCACAATATTACAGGAGCAGGTTGAGGGCCTCACTCTTGGTATTGCAGATGTGAGGACTGACGAGCTGCCCTTGAGGTTGCAGCGGCATACTACTGGTGTGCCAAGATGATGGACTCGTCTCTTACACATGATTGCACAGGTTGTGACTTGCTATCACGAGCATCATTAGACTAGGGTGCCCCCTAGAATTTTTGAGTTTTTTGGTTATTTGACCAATTTTGTCTTGGTTACAGTACATTATGTTTAAACCATAAATAGTTATATATATATTTTTGATTTTCGGAGTTTTATTTTGGTTAAGTTGTATGATCCAAATGCAAACATTGATGGTATGCTTCTTTTTATAAATGTCGCAAATGTCTATCTAACACATAATTTTCCAATGAGTCAGTTAATGTGTTTAAGTTTCTGGAAATGTGTTGATATTGAATAAAATCAAATTCTCTTTCCAAAATATTAACCCTTAGGAACATGCGATAAATAGCTGGATTTCGAACAGAGTAGATACCAGTGAGTTGTAGTATAACGAGTTGTGTCTAGCCTGACAATCAGTCGGCATATACCATGTGTGATGGCATCAGAGAGAAGTTCTATCAACGCGCTATATTCAACGATGTTGATCGACCAATACATACCCCTCTGAAACTTACTAACTCGCCGCTTGGATAAAAAATGGCCCAGGCTGTGGAAGATAGGTTTCGTGAACTACGACTCGCTCCGTCGGCATATCCAGCACATGATTCCAATAGTTTTTCCATCTACAATAAATGTAAAAAGTGGATTACTTGGCCAAAATAAACACTTTAGTGAAAACAAAAACATAACAAAAGCATACAGGTTACCATACTGAATTACGCATAGTAACGCTTGAGGTACAACCCGTTACGAGGTTGCGCCAGTGGAATTCTGTCATAATCCATTAACTCGTAGGCTTCTTTTGCTAACACTCACTTAACAATATAGGGGCCCATCCATAAAGACTTAAATTTACCTGCTCCCAATTTATCGGATTCTTCGTCATAAAGCAAGACCAAGTCACCTTCTGAGAAGACACGGGGTTTGGCATTTTTGTCAAACTGCGCTTTAACTTGTTTCTTATGGGCTTCGTTAGCCAAAGCGGCATCACGACGGGTTTCATCCAATTGGATTAGTTCCAAGAAACTAGCTTCTTCTTCTGAAGTTACGGGGAGGAGATCAATTGCGAGTTTGAGAGAAGAGATTTCACACTGGATTGGTAAGACTGCTTCCAGGCCATATACCAGTTGGAAACGTGTAAACCTAGTTGCATTCCTTACCGATGTTCAGTAAGCCCACAAAGCTGAGTACATGATTAGGTGCCATCTTCTTTTGTGAACTCCAATCATCCTTTGCAGCATGTGTTTCAGGACCTTGTTGATCGCTTCAACTTGTCTGTTGGCTTGCGGATAATATGGAGTAGACCTGTCGTGAGACAACCCTAGTTTGGCAGCTAATTCGACCATCATGTGATTGCGGAAATGCGATCCATGATCTGTGACTATAGCTTGTGGTATGCCGAATCTGGTGACTACATGATTGAAAAAGAAGAGGGCAGCTGTTTCACCAGTATTATCTAATGTAGGCATCGCCTCGACCCATTTGGTAAAATAGTCAACTGCGACTATGATATACCCATGCTCCCCGGTCGAGGTGGGGTTACATGTCATGAAATCGATGCCACATTTGGCGAATGGCCCGACAACAACTATTGGCTGCAGAGGTGCGGGTGGTCTTCTGGTTTTTCTATCGAAAATTTGACAAGCATGGCAACTTCTGACTGTGTTTATGCAATCTTTAAACATTGTTGGCCAGAAGTATCCTGCTCGTAAGATTTTTTTCATTGTAGCATAATCGGATTGATGCCCCCCACACGTGCGTGAATGACAATCATTCAGGACTTTTTCGGCCACCTCATGCGTGAGACACCTTCTCATAACTGTATTGATACCATGATGGTAAAGCGTATCACCGACGATCATGTAGTCTTTTGCTTGGTATCGAATACGTTTTTGTTCGGAGCGAGAGGTATTTGGCCTATATTTTTGGGTTTGGAGATAAATTATTATATCTCCATACCACTCATTGCTTGAAGATATCAGAAAAAAACTTTCGTCCACGATTGTTTCTTCAGATGTTTCATCGTTGGACGACGATGGGAGATCGCATAATAATTCTGCGAAAACCAGAGCTTTCTTTGACTTGGATTTTACAAATTCCAGATCAAACTCTTGTAGGATTGCTATCCATTTTCAATATTTGCCCCCCAGCAACTGTCGTGACAATATATAAGTCATGGGGTTGCAATCTGACATAATGGTAGTTTTTCGAAAGAGGACATAGTGTCGAAATCTCTGTATCACTTGAACAGCTGCGAGTGATAGCTTTTCAACGTAAGAATATTTTCTTTCTGTATCATTTAAGTTTTTACTTAAATAATATATAGGATGTTCGATTCCGTCGTCTTCTTGAACTAAAACCATTGCGATGGTCGTATCCGCTGCAACCAGATATAGATTAAAATCCTTTTGATAATCAGGAGCGTACATTAATGATGCTTTCATTAGGGATTCTTTTAAAGCATCAAAGGAAGCTTGTGCAACCTGATCCCAGACAAAGGGTACTTCCTTTTTGAAAAGACGTGTATAACCTTTAGCAAGTTCGGTGTAATTTGGAATGAACCTCCTCAGAAAGTTTGCTTTCCCTTGGAGTTTCTGAATCTGAAGCAAATTCGAAGGTGGAGGCAAATTTATGATTGCCTGAACCTTACATGGGTCGAGACGAATCCCGTCCTTTGAGACTACAAAGCCAAGTAAACGACCAGAACTGACGCAAAATACACATTTGTGTGGATTGATTCGTATCTTGTAGTGTTGGAAACGTAGAAATATCACTCTTAAATGCTGCGGATGATCAGTCCGGTTTCGCGAATGAGCCGGAAGTCATCGAGGTATGGTTGAACGATGTTTTTGATGTCATGGAAGGCATAATTCATTGCCCTTTGAAACGTCGCCCCTGCATTCTTTAAACCAAAGGGTAATTTTCGATATGCGAATGTGCCCCACGGACAAATAAATGCAGTCTTTGACTGGTCCTATGGGCGGATATTTATTTGATTATACCCAGAGAATCATCCATGAATGAAAAGATTTCGCATCCGGCGCATTCATCAATTATCTGGTCAATGAAGGGTGTAGGGTAGTTGTCTTTTGGACAAGCTTGATTTACATCCCTAGAATCAACGCACACTCTAATCGTTCCTTGTTTTTTCATAACAGGGACAATGTTCGATACCCAATCAATTAGAGGAACCAGGTAAATGAAACCGGCATGGAGAAGTTTCTCAACTTATGCCTTAATGGCAGTGGATTTCTTGGGGTGCACCTACCTTAGCTGTTGTCATACTCGTTTGACATCTGGATACATATTAATTTCGTGTTCAACGATACTCGAGTCAATGCCTGGCATTTCACTATATGACCAAGCAAAGAAATCTCTGAATTCGCGAAAAAGAGCGTCATATATTTCCAGTTCTGAAGGAGAACAACATTTGCAAACATAAATATTCTCTACAACATCTGTCTTGGCCGAGATATTTATGGCGATAGTCTCTTCAATGTTGGACAAGTTTCGCTCGGAATCCACCGTGTTTACCGTATTTGATAGAAAATAAAAAACTGAAGGATGATAAATTTCATCAGGGGTATCTTCTCCATAATTCGGAAGAAGGGAACGATGGTGGGAATCATTGCATGGTGCTCCTTCAATTACCATTGATTGAACAATTCCTTCATCGATGACATGCAATCGCGACCAAGGATTTCAAGGGGTACCATATTCCTCAGACCTGTCTATCCAAACGCTTGATGAGCGTTGATTTGGGTTTGCCATCTAGGCTAGGAACATTGATTGCTACAATATTTTTGTCGGGCTTGGAGGCAAAACCATTACATGATTCATGTCGATATCGTTTTCTGAGATCTTTTTAGAAGATATCACATTGTAGGTTCCTACCAACGCTACTTCCGCCAGATGGATTGGAGGTGGAAGGGCGAAAGTTCCCATTAATATAGGATCTTTTAGTAGGCCTACTCCGATATTTTGAAGTGAATGGGGGCTTCCATGGATCATAGGGATGCTTCCTGTAACTTGAGAAGCATTGGGGAGGAAGTTTTATTGATCGATGATTGTAATCCCTCCTTGGAAGGGAAATGAAATATTCCTAAAATAGGTCGACACAGTGGCAGCCATAGCATATATCCATGGTCTTCCTAGTAGGATGTTTTAATCAAGATTTCCATCGATTACTTCAACATCTATTTCTACTGTTTTCCCTCCTAGTTCAACTTTCAAGTTACTTAGAATACCATATGGGGTATATGTTCTTCCATCGAATGCTTTTAATGTCGTCGAAGATCGCGACAAGGTTGGAGATCCTAAAGTTTTCCAGCAACTCATTGACATAATGCATGTAGATGCCCCCTCATCAATAATTGTTCGATGAACAGTTTTGTTGAGGGCTTTCACTTGAACAAGGAAAGCTAATTGAGCTGGTAATTGAGGATCATATCCTTTATGATCGAAGGATACAAGATTGGAATCCTTTGGGTCTATCCCACCAATGGCTGATAATAAAGCCTACTTTTGGGATGGGCAATTTTGTAGTACTTCAAGAGTCGACATAGCGGGGCGATTGGGCCAAATCTTCCACTATATTATAATGTTGTGCCGCTCTAGCGCGGGGATTAAACGTCGACTTGTGTACTACTCCCTTTGGCGGTTTTATTGTCAATTCAGGAATGATGGGCGACGCAACTTCTCTCGAAGTTGTTGTCGAACTACTAGGCTGATCTTTATCCTTGTTGTTCGACAGCTGTGGATTCCCATAATCTTTGTTCCTTATCGATATAAAAGCATCATTTTTCTGTTTTGAAACCGACAACATTAGCACTTGACACCAGGAAGCATCTTCACTCTCAACCAGATTTGTTCCTAGATTTGGTAACGGATCAGTTAACACTGCAGAGGTTTTTGAATTCTTGAAGAATTTTTTAAGCTCAGCTCTGTGTGGACAATCTGCGGTCCGATGATCCTCATCGCATATAAAGCATGGATTTTTGGGTTTCCTATTTCTAGGAGGGTTTGCAAAAGATTTTTCAGGTGATGATTCTTCCTGTTTCTTCTTCTTCCCTTTGCCTTTCTTCTTGCCCCCTGGTTTATTGGTTTCTTTGCCTTTATCTGTCGATATGACATTTACTTCCGAGGCAAGAAGTTCATGTTTTTCATTTTGACCTGAAATATTACGGGCCTTTTTGGATGTAGCCTTTATCGATTTCGTGTATGTTGCGCCAATCACGCCATCGCCAGCATGAGAGTCATTGTTTGATTTAGGAGGAGGAGGAGGAACTGAGAATTCCGGTCTAGGGGCGTCAGGTATTTTATCGTAGAGCGTGCTGGACTGAGTGCAAATCAAGTCCAAATATTGTGCACGAGCGATAACTTGCTCTTCTGTTACGACCCCCCCCTTTGCCACATCTTCCGTGATGGAAGGTAGTAATGACTTGATAAACCATTCAGCTAAGAGCTGATCAGGAACATACGTTTTTACCATTCTACGACGACGTTGCCACTCATGTATATGATCAGATATGTGAGTGGTCGTCGTCTGTTTGAAGTTGGTAAGGAGTTCCATTCCCGTTTCGTACCTTATCGGTAATTGAAAATGGGTTAAAAAGGTTGTGGCTAAGGTACTGAAGTTGTCGAATGAAGCTATAGGAAATTCGATGTACCATTTTTTCGCCAGACCAGTTAATGTCCTCTGAAAAAGGTGAAGCCTTATCGAATCATCATTTAGGGTGTTTGATAAACACCACAGATGAAAGGTCATCACATGATTCGATGGATCTTCTCCCGGATTTCCATTAAATTTAGGAATATCTGATGGAAGTTTATGCGGAATCGTTGGCCACCAAGGGGCGTAAGCGATTGGATCGTTTGTTAACCGATTTAAATCAGGTAACTCTAAAGTTGCCACAAAGGGTAACTGCTGATTCAGGTTAGGTGAAGCATACCCAGGATAAGATGGGATTGCCTGAGCAGTTGGTCTTTGCATACCGGCATAATGCATTTGATGCTGGTAACTTTGGTAAGGTTGGTGGGCATGACCATTGTAAAATGGTTGATTTTGACCGTTTTGAATATACGGCTGTCCACTATTTGCGAAGATTTGTTGTTCAGAACCTTGGTATACTTGTTGGAATTGCAGTTGTTGGTATTGTAATAGCCATGGTTGTGAAGCCATGTGTTGTTGCCCGATACTAACTGTTTGACCAGGATGAGGGGTAATTGTACCTGTCTGACCCTGTGTCATTCCACCAGTCAGTGATTGTGGTTGAGTCGCAGGGTCAAGGGGCTGTTGCATTACAACCTGAGAAACTTGAGGTTGGCATACAACGGGCAACGCTTGAACTTGCGACAGCGTCACAATAGCTGGCGTAGTTGGTATATTTGACATAGGTAAGCATTGTTGCATCGAGTATACAACTCTTGGTTGTTGAGGTAGTATTGGTACCCAACCGCTAGAAGTAATTCCAACAAAACCTGAATTTTGTTCTGAACTCCTGTATGGTTGTCCCCCCGGAGGGGATAACGAAAGGGTATACTGCCCCCCATACGGTGGTAATCCAGAACTCAAGGGAATGGTTTGCCCTTGAGGTCCGGACTGCCTAAATTGACCTCCAAATGGATCAATTTGTTGAGACTCAACATAAGATTTTCTGGATATTATTCTGGATGAACAAATAGGAACAGACCATATTGTCGAAATGGTCCCTGAGTGGACTCCTTCTAGCGATTGAGAGCTAGTTGGGACAGATGGTATACCAGCTAACCTTGTTGGAGTGATAGCAGGGGGTTCTGCCGTCGCTGTGTCAGACGACACAGTCCTAGATGTTGACGGTTGTTCAGACATTTCTAGTCTATCCAAAAGATTACCTAGCGATTCTACAGGAACTTCTGCTGGCGGTAGACTAACTTCTGGTGAAGAAGGATATAGAGTGATCCCGACTCCAAATTGCGATGGAGTACTAGTTGGAGGATCTTCCACAATCTCTTATATGGCAATCAGACCAGGTGGAAGGGGTAGACCGTCAGGTCCGTAGACTATTTTTTGTGCCGAAGAAGGTATGGAATCGGCGGTGACAGATGTTTGAGGAGCAAGACTCTCTGAACCGGTTGTAAATGGAACTGGTTCAGTAACACAAGTGTTTACCTTCAGACTAGGATCAGTACTACTATCCTTCTGTGGCTGCTGAACTTCTTCTGTAGAGGTAGGGATTCCAGAAATGTTTGGAGTAACCGGAGTCTCTGATGTTGTTGGAACACTTGTTCTAACTTTAATAGGAGATTTGGAACTGGTTAAACGAGTTCGCTTTGTCCATACTAGCTTCGATTCTAGAGACAAAGACGGTTGACTCGTAAGCCTCTGCGAACGATGGGGTTTCAATTAACTTTCTTCCATGATTGTGGATTACTCGATCACCTAAAAATAAAGGGGAAGTATGTTTCCGAATTAAATGAATTTTAGACGCTTTGACACAACTTGTTTTTTCAATTTTTAAGAGTCGAGAAAAAACAAAAGATGACTCTAGTCTCCTTCGATTTTTAATGAGCCTGAAGTGACAAGTGCTCAGATGGACCTTTTCTGTTAAAGAGTCTGGAAAGGAATGAAAGGGACTGCTCTAGAAATCTAGGTAGAGGGATTACCAAACCAATCGCAAAACTGCAGAATACTTTTTACGGTACGGGAGTCAATCTTCCCGAATGCTGTGTTCAGTGCATTGTGATAGATAAGGTAGCAGACACGGCTTCCTATGGATAAAGGATTAAGCCTATTGGGGTCTCCCAAAATATACTCGACGGTACGTGGGAGTACAAGTCCGTACTGGCACTTATCGTCTCAAAGTGGAGGAATCACCCAACCATCAGTGAGAACAACAGTTACCAGGCTTTACAACGCCGGAATACATCTCTAGCCTAGACTTCTAAATGTTGTGTGTTAGGTTCCAAAGCGTTGTTAGATTCATTGAATTTATTTTATAGTTGATCTTGTTTATGAAGTTTGCCTTTCAGGTTCACCGTGGGAAGTAGATGTAATTCCTAAAATGCAATCTAAGATGATAAACAATCTTTTTATCTTCTTTGTGCAATGAAAATCCTAGCTACTAAGGAAAGAAAGACAAAATCCTTTCACAAAGAGCAAAGAGTACACTCTAAATGCACTTTCCTAAATCAAACCAATCAGACTGTCTATATGCAAATGCACATGCATGTATTTGTTTTCGACTTTCTTAGTATATGAAAGATAAGAAGAAAGTTGATGCACAAATCTGAATTTCTTTTCAAGTGACAAATATCAACAAGTTCCTTTTCGAAATAAAAAATGGAGACGATCACAACACCTTACAATTTTGAAATGAATACTTGTTTTCGACACTAGGAAAATTACAAATTCAGACCAAAAACAATAGTAACAGGATAATCGACCATCAACAACAATCAAACTCTTTCCTATGATTGAAATCGACACTTGCGACAGTTTCAAATCAAAGGACGACAGTACGATTACGCTACTTTTGCAAAGGAGAACTGAAAATGACCTAACAAACACACAAAAACATTTACAGTTCTTTTGTACAAAGGAGGCGGAATAAAAGCAAGGAAAAGGGGTTTCAAACAGACATATACTGATCACAGGCAGCAAAATTCAGGAATAGAACTGGAAAGAGTGAATCACAGAAACCAACACTGCTCAAAGCCTAGTTTGATCAGCGCACCTGTAACATAGGGAATTTGAAATGCAGCGCACCTTCTCCACTCGAGAAGTGCGCTGAAGTTCAGATTCTCTGAACAGTACCTGTGCTGGGCCAGAAACGAGACTTTGTTTGGGTTTCGGGTCATAGTTTGCAGTTCAGTTCATGGGTTTTGGCCGAGCAAAAGGTAATCAGTAATGCAATAATTAGGGGTAGATCTAAGGAGGATCTAAGAACTATCACAAGGGCAATCAGAGAGTTTGTGAATCAGTTGTTTAAATCATAAACAGATCTCGTAGATGGACTAAAGTAGCATTTATCTACTTTGCATTTGCTATGGCAAATGTAGTTCGAATGCTACCTGTAAGTTTATGAAATAGACAACAAGAAGATAAACAAACAAACTAATTTGTCCCCAGCGGAGTCGCCATTTTGTTATAGGGAAAAGTGTCTACTCAGAACTACTTATCCCACTAAGGTGTGACAGCTGCCTTAGAAACAAACAGAGTAAAGCTACTTTCGTTTTTCCTTTATGAATTATAGATAGAGAGGAACAAGAATACCAACCTCTGTCTTGCGCTGATCTCCTGATTTGATTCCTCTCTTCCTTGATAGTCTTTCGCTACTTGTTCCCTTGCACGCCCAGCTTCACAAAGTACCTGTAAGATCACAGTAGTATAGCACTATACAAAGACATGGATCTATAATCATAAACAATCTAGGATCATATGTAAATTGACCATACAAATGCAGCAAACATCAATGACACAAGAGTATGGAGGAAAACTAGAATAGCTTTTATTGATAAACAAGAAAGAGCCAAGAGGAGTTACAACCAGTTGTTCTGACCCAGCATCAACCTCTCAGCAAGGAAGCCCCTCTTCATCTCATACAAAGCTTAGATCACCCAACAATCTGATGTTTGTCTCAAGAAACCAACAACAATTCCTTACAATATGCAAAATTCCAGCCTCTGGATCTCTGGGATGAGGGATCCATATATAGATATCTGTAATGGAGATGAGTCAGCTTATGATTTGATTAGTGTCTTCCCTCTTGATAGTTCTTACTTCCACTTGGAGATTGATGATCTCTTACTCATCCTTGGTCGAATTCAGAGAGGCAAGTGTCACAGGAGAAGTTTCTGGAAGCTTCCATTGCCTCTCCACCTTGCGGAATGACACTGCCATTTGTCATTTCTCGCCCATCGCACCCCATAGAAGGGCTTTTTGAAATGCAACGCACTTGGCCAGTGGATCAGCTGAAATGATCCTGTTTTGACCAATTCTGAGCATTTTTTCATAGAGAACTTCTGGGAGAAGCTGTAATCTATTGACCTTGTTCCTTTAGGGGTTAGAAAAACACTTTTAAGGACCTAGGAGCCCTTGGTTTATGGACATTTCATGCTTGGGGTTGTAGAACCCAAAAATGTCTATAACAGATCTCCATAATAGAAGTGCCTGTAAATGCAGCTAAATAAATTAGAACATCTTCAATCGACAAAACAGGCTCTCCTTGAACAAAAGCCACAAATATAGTAATCGTTTTTATTGGTTTGTCCAAACCCTTGAGATTGCTTTTTCCTGTTCCTCCATGCAATTCATTTTCCTCAAGATATGTGCTATAAATAAAAAACACAAAGCAACTTGGAATCAAGAGACACAAATTGAATCAAACAAATGAGATATTATGAACCTAGATAATGAAAATGAGAAATGTCATAAAATACACTACCCCAAATTCCAAATTCCATAAAAAAAAATCAAGAGGGGTTTTACTATCATGCTACTTCATTGAAATAATATTATCCTCTCTTAGTAATTTCTATGTAGTTTGTTCAATTATGGATAGTGTAGAAGTTAAGGAGATTCATAAGGTGGTGTGTCACCATGTGGAGCTGATATAGGGAAACAAAAGTGCTCTTCTCACATTCTATTCTAAATTCAAATAGATTGAATAAGCCCAATCTTCTCAGTTAGCCATGACATTATAGTGATCTATAAGCAACAACTTGACTCTCTGGGAACAAAATGCCAAAGGGTACCATATTTTACACTTATTCTGTGCATGGACTCTCTAGAAATACCTACTAATAATAAGGTCTAATCAGAATATCCATAAAGTAAGAGACCATATTTTGTACCAATATTGTTACCAATAGATATTACTAGTGGCTACTAATATTCCATAGTCCATGGTTTGAAATATTTCAATTTATCTTCTTTTTCATGTTAGGCATAAAGGCCCCCAAGCATAATATGATTCAGAGGATCGCATATGGCTTTGATGGCAACTCCAGTGTAGGCCTCTATCTCCGCAGTTAACTAACACAGTAGTAGAAAAATTCTATAAGGTTTTCAACAGTGAAACCACAAAAGAAAAGGAGATTGAAAAAGTGCAAAATGCAATTGGTATGATTAGTGCAAGCCTGTGTTGTAACCTGGAATTGGCAATGTGATATTCTCATAACATGAGCATACGAATATCTTAGAATTTACATAATAAGATGAAAACTATGACTGACCTAATGATGGAAGTGTGGTTTCCAATTAAATTTTGTAATCGTAATCACATTGATCAGATCTATTGGGGCGACAATACTTTTAAATTTTGCAATGAACCAAGAATTGGATAGGAAATTTTCACTGCGCCATAAATAGAACTATATGTAATTGGAACATGAGAAATAATCATCATCCGAACCAAGGTCGTCCTTGAATCACAACCTATCAACGGTTCCTCAACGATCTCATAAATAAATTAGCTTGTTAACCTATAAAAAATTTGGTTTCTTCATAAATGTCAAGAGAATCACCATAGCTAAGCTCTGCTAGATGAGTAGTGAATGCGAGTGGGGTGGGTGAGTGTGGTGTGCTTAGTGAGCGATGACATTCTAGTGATCTATAAGCAACAACTTGACTCTTTGGGAATAAAAAGACAAAGGGTATCATATTTTACACTTATTTTGTGCATGGAATCTCTAGCAATACTTACTAATAATATGGGCTAATCAAAATATCCATCAATAAAGAGACCATATTTTGTACCAAGATTGTTACTGACACATATTACCAGTGGCTACTGATATTCCCTAGTCCATGTTTTGAAGTATTTCAATTTATCTACTTTTTCATATCAAGCATAAAGGCCCCTAAGCATAATATGATTCAAAGCACATCGATAACATCATGCTAATGAAAATCATTGTGTCTTGATCATTCGGGCTTCACCACAAAAGCATGGTAATGTACATAATGGACACAATAGTCACTCACACTACCAAGAACTACCTTGAAAAATCCAACATCCTCTATTTAAAATAAATGTTACATTAAAAAACATGAAAAAAGGATTTCCTATTTACTTAGATAGTGACATGAATCATTCTAAATCAAGGTTATAACTAACATTTCTAGTTTGCAAATACACTTCTTAGAGGTGCAAATATGGTGACATTTCATACAACAGTACTTCTTAAGAGAGCTCTCTATCCATGACTAGCTATCACCAACATGTCAAGATTATAAGTTTTGGCAGCATTGCATATCACTTCACTGGCATCTCTAGTGTAGGCCTCTGTCTCCGAAGTTAACTGAGACAATAGTAGAAAACATCTATAAGTTTTTCCATTGTGAAACCACAAAAGAAAAGGAGTCTGAAAAAGTGTAGAATGAAATTGGTATGATTAGTGCGATAGTGAAGCAGAGAGAGAGAGAGAGAGAGATAGTACACATATACAAATCTGATATTTTATGACAGTAACAACAAGCTCTAACCAACAAAGTTAAAATTGGCCAAACAAGTCAGATTTGACCTCCAAATAAGCTCAGTCAAATCTCAATCAAATTGGCCTTCAATAGTAATATGTATCAGCCAAAATAGTAAAAAAATACCAGTCAAACGATGGTCAACAAAAGTCAAACCTGTGACCATCCCTAAGACAGTCAACACATGTCAACTCAGGGTCAAAGTGGCCTTGAAAACTGTTTCTAGAACTGTGGCATCCCAAGAGGAGGCAGCCTTACCAAAGCCACAAATAAGGAGAGGTCAATGCTGGTCAATGCTGGTCAACACTGTCCAAAACAATACTTCTGCACCTCGGTCAAACTTGGTCAATCCTACCCTAGCTAGAATATTCTCCTTTTTCCTTCACACATGTGAGAGATGCTACCCTAGATCTTCATACCCAAACAAGTGAGGAGAGATAGAGGTGAGAGGATGAGATTGTGAAATAATGCTATGAGGTCTCATCCTTTTATATGCCACGTTAAGGATGTAGTGGGGGTAAAAATGAGTATTTTGCTTGTTGGCTGACCTTGAGAAATTGTCAATAATATAAATAAATTCATATCTCCATATATACATGTCAGAATCAAATGATATTTAGATAAATCCTACACCTCTTGGAGAGAGGAATCCAAGAAAAATATCAATTGTCATAAATACGGTGACCCATATGGAGTTTGGCCCTAGTTCCCAATTTTGACACCTCATCTTTTCGTCTCAAGCTTGCATAACCACATAGGGTTTCATGTCCTAAGCACCATCTCCACACACATAGTCTAATTTTTCCATCAAAACTTGGCCCTAACTTCAATCACCGAGATTGATTAATTCTCCTTAGGGTGAATGAGAACATGATTTTATCTCCTATAAAACCCATCCTCACCCTCTACAATGTAGAGAAGTATATATGTGGTGCAATATGATGCCATCCTGGTCAAACTTATGACTTCATGAGCTAATATTGCCCATGGTCACTCTTACCAAGCTTTCTTTTTCCTTCTCTAGAGACTTGAAACCCTTATCTAGTTCCAAAAACACAAAAGGATGTGCTAGTCGGAAAACACGAGTAACCCTCAATCCCAAATTACCTCATTTTTCCTTGGATTTAATATTGGTGAGCTAATTTATTTAATGGGCATCGTTTCTTTAATGGGCTATGCTGGGAAACTATGCATGTGACAAGGAAAATGGTGTATTTAGGCCTGTGCTGAGTAGACTTCATTTGGTGCAGATTTGGTTGGTCGGTTTCGAACAACAATTGAAAGATCGAATTTCGCCTCAAAAACATTATCTGTTTGATCCAGCACTGCATTCTGGGTGAGTAGTGTCTTCTTGCTTTTCTTATTCTCGGGCTTCTTTCTTGTGAGCTTTTACATCATCTGCTTGAAGTTTTCTATTTCTACTTCAATAACCTTTGGGGGAATTCGGTGGAAATCAGTGACTAGTGCTATTGCAATAGGCTTCTTTATTTTCTTGGATTCTCCATTGATCTTTAGCATGTCTCCTGTCATTTTTGTAATTGAAATTCTTTTGTTAAAATACAGTAATCCAAATATCTACTCTTACATATACCCTATATATATTGCTGTATTTTTCCTGTTTTGGAGTTTTTTTGTTAAATTTGCTCAGAATTTGTTGGAATCATGACCTTACTTACTATTATATGATTTAGAGTTATTTTGCCATATTTTTCGGTTGAATTTTTCAAAAACATGGTGGGGATTTATTTGAATCACAAGTTTCAGATCACGACTTTACCTACTATTATACAATTTGGAGGTTTTTTTTTCCATATTTTTTGGTTGAATTTATAAAAAATTTATTGGAATCACAAGTTCCAGATCACGACTTTACCTACTATTATATGATTTGGAGTTTTTTTGCCATATTTTTCGGTTGAATTTGTCAAAAATTTGGTGGGGATTTATTGGAATCACAATTTCCAGTGGTGAAATCTCCACAATTCTCTACAATTCTAGTGCCCCGAGCAAAAATATGTTGAATCCATATATAGTAAAAAATGCAATCAAGATTTGACCAAATTTTGTTTCACCCATGAAACACTTCAAAACTTAGAATATTTTTTTCTCCTCCATAATAAAGAGGGAGCATCTTAAGTTGGAAACAATGGTGTACACTGTTTTTGTTTTAAATTTCCACTATCCAATATGGGCAAGTATAGGTGTGTTTATTTTGGAATCAAGTTTATGAAGTTTAATTTATCAATAATTATTAAGTGGATGGTACATATTTAATATCCATGGAATATTATAGAATATTTATAATAGTATACATAAATCAATGATTGAGATTTATTTCCAAAGTAGTTATGCACTTTTTGCTCTTTTAATTGAATTGATCAATTCAATTAAAAGAGCAAAAAATGCAACATGAAGTGACTTATGGTTTTTTGGGCATGTAATATTGATAGATCATGGTATTTTCCTATGGTATTGTAACAAAGTATATATTTATAGACTAAGGATATCTATGTTAAAAGGAAGTTAAATATCCATATTTAAGAATCTTGTTCTATCCCGTTTTAAACCATTCATAGTAAATATCAAACACCTACTTCATGATACATATCACATTGCTAAATTTAAAAAAATCATAACTAGCAATTGCACAAACACGATATGGTAGTAGCATATGCAAGAACATAGATGAAGAAATATGTGATATGTTATGGGATCTAGATGTTGTCTAGTTTCAAAGACATGGTACACGATGTTATGTGGCAAAATGCATTAAATTTAAGAACTTTTGTTCGGCTATCACCATTCTATCAAAATTACATACAACTCCACCCAATGCCAAATTCTTATTCTTGCCTCCAGTTGAAATGAACCTTTGTGGGTAGGATTACATACCACCACTAAACCACAACCCTAAGGTAAAATTACATACAACTCCGCCCCAACCCCAACTTCTTATTCACGCCTCCAGTGGAAATGAACCTCTGTGGCTAGGATTACATACCACCACTAAACCACAACCCCAAGTGAAATGCATCACTTAGTAGAGTTGTGTTGAGTGGTAAATGTGTTTATTATATTAACTAAAAGCATCCAAAAATATCAAGAGTCAAATTCTTAGTGAGAGATGCATGTAAAAGAAAATAAGTGTGATTTTTTGTTAGTACAAATACCTAATGAATTTTTAGATTAAGGAAAGAGATTAAAATAGACAAAACAACTTTAACCTCCAATGTGGCAAACCAAGTTACATACTGTAAAATTCCATCCATTTTGATAGAAATAATTTTCTGTGTACAAACTTACTTGCAGATAATTTTCAAGTACAAGTATAACATAAGTATAACTACACAAAATCATCGTTTTGCTTGATGTCATAAATGTTCCAACTATGAAAGCTATGTTTGGCTTCATGACTTTGTAGGCTATCCATAAAGGAACAATTGAACCATCAATTAGCCTTTGCTAATTCAACCTACAAACTTCTAGTAATGGAATAAATAATAAACAAAACATGTCACAAAACACCTTGTCAAATAGAAGAGATTGAATGAGGTAATAAAAGTAACTACCCCACATAGATATTGTTCATTGTTACATATGCAAATAACATATATTGTTGATTTAGATAGATTTTTCCATTCATTCATGATTTTCCACTTGAGGAGTGCAATGTATGTCTCTAAATAATAGTACGACTTCATTTCAGAGGTCTCCCACTTGGTGGTGACAACTACAATGTTACTGCACAATGGATTTTCATTTTAGATCTTTAAAGCATCGATCGTCTCAACATAGTTATGTACACTTCGAACATGAGTTTCATAAAACGATCAAATATCATTGGTAAATTAAGAATCTATATAGAATTTGCAGCCATCCATAAGCCAACCAAATGGATGAAAGGAACCTTTAGCTTCCATCCATTATTAGTTTAAACAAGTTGCAATTGCAAAATTTCTCTGATCATAAGCTAGAAGGAAAACACTTAAGAACATATTAACCAAGGGATTCTTTTGGATCACAAATTACCACAAATGGAGATCCTTTAATGGCAAATAATTAGCACACAATACTAATGGATATCATGATCAAGTTTATATATCACAAAAGCCTCAGAGTAATGACTTCCTTGAAATTTAAAAATATTTTTTCATGGTAACCTAGAATTTTTGGGAAGTGTTAAATGGATAGAAACAACATTAAGACTTAATAAATCTTCCAACAACAATTGCAACTTCATTTAAGAGGTTTTCAAGATCAGCACCATCAAGTATAAGCCTATGTGCACTTTATTTCTTAAGGTATTCATTGTTATATTAGAACCGGTCCTCTCTCAGAAATTTCTATGTAGTTTGTTTGATTATGGATAGTGTAGACATTAAGGAGTTTCATAAGGTGGTGTGTCACCATGTGGAGCTGATACACGACAATAGTTAGCTGACTGAGTGGACTGGACCTAAACAATCTCTACAATTTTAGAAGAGAATGACAAGTTAATTCTCCACCCATTGATCTTGTCTTTTGGGTCAAGCAACATCTGGTTCTCTCTGAAATTTATATGAAATCTCTTAAATTATGGATAGTGCAACATTTAAGAGCTTCGTAAGGTGATGCATCACCATGAGGAGCTGATGCATGGAAAAAAAAGCGCTCTGCTCACATTCTCTTATAAATTCACATAGATTGAATAGGCCCAATCTACTCAGTTATCCAGGACATTTTGGTGATCCATAAGCAACAACTTGACTCTCTGGTAACAAAATGCAAAAGGGTACCATATTTAACACTTTTTTTGTGCATGGAATCTTTAGAAATACCCACTAATAATAGGGGCTAATCAGAATATACATCAAGCAAGAGTCCATATTTTGTACAAAGATTGTATTATATTTTTAAAGATACATTGTTAAAGAAATAAAAAAGAAAACTTGCAATTCGTGGACAAGAAAAATCATCCACCTTGTGTCAAGAAGTTTCTTGATCAAATCCAACTACTTCACCCATGTACTGCCTATTTCCAAAAGTTTTTATAACTTGCTAACCAATAAATACATATCCACCAGTATTTTCATCGGGAGTTTGTATTTCATGCACAATTAGGTATAAATTCACAAATATTTCCATTAGTAACATAAAGAAGTCTAAATCTAAACATTCATTTGATATGAGAAACGTATAAATTTATAATAGAATTTGGGAGTGGTAGAATCAAGAAGCATGCATCTTACTCTTGGTTTAAATCAAAACCTAGTTCTTCATCTATCACATGAGCTGTATAAGAATGTAAAAATGTTAGTGTAAAATAAATCTAAATATAGTCCATTGATAAAAATATCATCTCTATCAAATCCATTAGATGCAGTGAAGTAAACCACAACCAATGGGATACTTACCAAGTAGACTTGAGAAGTGAAAATTACTTTAAAATGTAAGTTATATCTTACAATTTACACATATAAGAATCCTAAGCTGGTTTAGACCATGAAAGTATAATAAATTTTTGAATCTTGCAAAAAGTTGTATGATTTTACACATGAAATAATTTAATGGAATGTCCAACATCCACTCGTGTGTTAACATCCTTGACAAACTCAATTTTTTTTTTTTCTTCATGCATACTTCGAGCAGAAGTAGGATGCCTTATACCAGTATCTAGTGCAACCCCAGTAGAAGGATCATCCCCAGTTGTTGGTACAACAAGGTCATCCAATCTCTTAAGTAGATCATCTGCAACATCTACAAAACTGAAGACCACATACGTGTTTTCTATCCCATTAGCTATATATTATGAATCTTTAGACATTGGAGATATCTTCACTTGGGACATGAATTTAGTATTTTCATGTGGATTAGAATTCACCACATTTGCAGCAATGGATGTCAAATTTGTCTAAAAAACAAGGCTGGAAATAGAGTTAGTATTAGTAGACACTAAATGGTTGCTTGTTTTTGCAGCATCAATAGAGGAGTTCTCAACAATAACAATGGGTCCATTGTTGCTAGATATTCTTTCAACTTCTTTGTCTGATATGTCAACAATTTCCGTACTTGGACTGTCTTGACCCAGATTCTTCCCAGTAGTCTGTATGTAATACATGCTCCCAACTTCGACCTGCTAAACATTGACCCATGCACGCTTGTAAATATCAACATTTATAGAAGCTAACTCTTCATTTCTAATATTTGGTTTAACACCCATACCACGACTCTAAGCTACAATAGTTGTAGTATCAACTGGAAATTCATTACTACCATGAAATTCAAACTCAAATTATGGAACTTCAGGAAATTCAATAGGTATACATTTTTCTTTGTAAAATAAAACTCTTGTCATTCTGAACATCTGCAACACTATTGTCACCATAAACATCTGCAAATACATCCTTCTTACTTCAAGTAGTAAGTTCAACACTTGAAGGAAGATTTGAAATAAAGTGGGTCTAATATCAACAAGAAATTCATTACAAGAAGGAAATTCTAACTCAGAAGATGGAACTTCATGAACTTTAACAGGGGCATTCTTGTCACCATCAAAATCAAGAGATTCTCTCTTGTCACTATGAACATCTACATACACACTCTTGTCACTTCTAGTAGTAGTTATAGCACCCAAAGGCAGACTGTAAGCTAAAGTATATCTGGTATCAGTATGGAATTCATTGGTATAATTCAATTCCAACTCAAAATATGGCTCTTCATGCACTTCAATAGGTGTACATTCCATCTGCAAAGATAAGATTTCATTTACATGATTTTCACCACTAATATCATCCTTTGCAATGACATTAGTTCCTATGGCTTGGTATGGAAATGATTGTCCTATGGTCCATACTTTTCTATATTAGTATCAAGTTCACCATTTGCATCATTGAATCTTTTGTCTAAAGAAAATTCCCTGTTAATTAGTGCTGCAGTATGGTTCCTATTGTCTCCAGATAAAGTGGTTTTGACATAAACTATAACGCTTTTTTAAAAATAAGCTCCAAGAGATGCATCAAGTTTGAAACCCTTGGTCAATAGAAATTGTTGAGATTACAAGCACAACAACATTGATTGGTGCATTGCTAAATATCCGTATAAATTTTAAAACATGGAAGTGACAGATGCATACAAGACACATGATTTGTTTGTACAATTTTTAATAAATTAAAATAAATTCCAAACTCACTATAGTTATTAGGATCTCAATAATAGAAGTGCTTGCAAATGCATCTAATAAATTCGAACATCTTCCATTGACAAAACAAGCTCTCCTTGAACAAAATCCACAAATGTAGTAACCGTTTTTATAGGTTTGTCCAAATCCTTGACATTTCCTTTTCTTGATCCTCCATGCAATTCAATTTCCTCAAAACATGTGTTATAAATAAAAAAGACAAAACAAGTTGGAATCAAGAGACACAAATTGAATCAAACAAATGAGATATTATGAACGTAGATAATGAAAATGAGAAATGTCACAAAGTACACTAACCCACATTCCAATAAAAATTTCAAGAGGGGTTTACTACCATGCTGCTCCATTGAAATAATATCACCCTCTCTCAGTAATTTCTATGTAGTTTTTTCGATTATGGATAGTGTAGATGTTAAGGATATTCATAAGGTGGTGTGTCACCATGTGGAGCTGATTTATGGAAACAAAAGTGCTCTTCTCACATTCTATTCTAAATTCAAATAGATTGAATAAGCCTAATTTGCTTAGTCAGCCAGGACATTCTAGTGATCAATAAGCAATAACTTGAATCTCTCGGAACAAAATGCCAAAGGGTACCATATTTTACACTTATTTTGTGCATGGGATCTCTTGATCTCAGTGATACTTAAGAAGTAGGATTGAATATCCTCGTCCTCAGCTTATTTTTGAGAAATAAAATTTGATTTGCATCACTAACCTTGAACATACTTACCAATCTATCGTATATCTCCTTGAAGGTGTTTAGATCAGAGATGTAAGCCACTAGACGCTTGTCAATGGAATCTCTGATATTCTTCTTCACTTTGAATTCAGCCTTGTTGTACTTTCTCTTTGTAGCAACCTGTGCATTTGATGGAGGCTCAGGGATTTTACCCTTCACATAGTCCAACACTTCTTACTCTTCCAATGTCATATCAAGAGACATCTTACATCTGTGATAGTCAGACTTCTCGCAGAGCTTGTCTTCAGTCGGGAAGTGGGATGGGGAAACCATGAAGCCTTTTGACCTTTCCAACTGTCTTCGGTGATTGCTCTTTCACTCTTGCTTGGGATTTGTCTTCACCTTAGCTCTGATACCATGTTAAATTATGGTATGCTCTATGCTTAAGAGAAATTTACTTCAATTTCTTATTAGCCCAATATCAATTTCCATTTAGAAATCACATCAACATGATAGTAGAATGTAGATAGAACATAAACACAAACAATAGAAGACAAGCCAAGACAAGAGGACACAAGATGAGGCACCAACTAGGGACAAACCCCAATGTGGGGAAAGCCTTGATCAATTCTTCTTATAATCTTCAATAGTTCAGCAGAGAGAGAGAGAGAGATAGTACACATATACAAATCTGATATTTTATGACAGAAACAACAAACCCCAACCAACAAAGTCAATGCTGATCAAACAAGTTAGGTTTGACCTCCAAATAAGCTCAGTCAAAGATCAATCAACTTGGCCTTCAATAGTAAGATGTATCAACCTAAAACAGTCCAAAAATCTGAGTCAAACAATGGTCAACAGAAGTCAAGCCTACAACCAACCTTAAGTCAACGATGGTCAACTCAGGGTCAAAGTGGCCTTGAAAACTGTGTTTAGAACTACGGCCTGCCAAGAGGAGGCAGCCTTACCCAATCCGCAAACAAGGAGAGGTCAACGCTACCCTAACCAGAGTATCCTCCTTCTTCCTTCCCACATATTAGAGATGCTGCCCCAAATCTGTTTACCCAAACAAGTGAGAAGAGATAGACGTGAGAGGATGAGATGGTGAAATAATGCCATGAGGTCTCCTTTTATATGGCAGGTTGAGGATGAAGTGGGGGTAAAAATGCCTATTTTTCTCTCACCGACCTTGACAAATTGTCAATAATATAAATAAATTCATATCTCCATATATACATGTCAGAATCAGATGATATTTAGATAAATCCTACACCTCTTGGAGAGAGGAATCCAAGAAAAATATCAGTTGTCATAAATAAGGTGACCCATATGGAGTTTGGCCCTAGTTTCCAATTTTAACGCCTCATATTTTCTGTGTCAAGCTTGCATTACCACCTAGGGTTTCATGTCGTAAGCACCATCTCCACACACATAGTCTAATTTTTCCATAAAAACTTGGCCCTAGCTTCAATCACCAGGATTGGTTAGTTCTCCTTAGGGTGAAAGAGAACATGATTTTATCTCCTATAAATCCCATCCTCACCCTCTACAATGTAGAGAAGTATATATGTGGTGCGATATGAGGCCATGCTGGTAAAAATTGTGATTTCATGAGCTAATATTGCCTATGGTCACTCTTACCAAGCTTTCTTTTTCCTTCTCTAGAGACTTGAAACCCTTATCTAGTTCCAAAAACACAAATGGACGGGCTAGTAGGAAAACACGAGTAACCCTCAATCCCAAATTACCTCATAGTTCCTTGGATTCAATATTGGTGAGCTAATCTATGTAATGGGCGTTGTTGCTTTAATGGGCAATGCTAGGAAACTATGCACGTGACAAGGCAAATGGCTTACAAACCTCTTATGGTTAAGACCTTAGATGAAGAACCACCTAGTAGCTCACTTGGTATTGAGTTTACGGACATTCCATGCTTCTTTCATAGATATAAATCATATGCATGATGTGAGATGTACCAATTGTTCTATAGAGAAACCTTTCCTCCAAATGACCTAGACTAAAAAATATAAAAGGTTGTTAGAAATTCTTTGTTACACAAGGTGGTTGCCCATTCCCCTATATTTCCATGTGAAGAGGCAATTGAGTGGATTGTGAAACATGTTGACCCTTGGAGAAGCCATGACCAAGGAAAATCATGGAATTCATATTGCCTCATTCAATACTCCAGACATTGAGAAAATTTTACAAAACATTTTTCTTTATTTTAAAAATATTTTAAAATAGTATCTAGAATAAATTGTCTAGTTATAATTTTTGTCATAGTCTAGTTGCTTTATGTTTTAGAAGTTTTTAAGTTATGTTTTCTAATCAAATTTACAGGAATTTGTTAGAATTACACATTTGATATGTGAATTCTACACAAATTGAGTATCCCAATTCATTTATACATTCAAAAATAAATTTTAAATAACTGAAAACATAATTTCCAATTTCTAATAAAAAATTCCTAAATAATATAGACATGAATCCAAAAACCTTTAATCCTCAAACTTTGACCCATTATCTTTTACTTATATTTCACGATATGCAACCAGTTTAACTAATCTTAAAAACCAAGAATAAAAATTAAATTAAACTATAAACATGTAAATTAAAAGATATAAATTACTTTACCCACTCCACAATACAAAGCATGTCATTGAACGGACACGAACATAGCCACTTCACAATACAGAGAATGCCATTGAACGGACACGAACATAGAAACAATGTCGATTTTTATTGAAGCACTTCACTGCAAAGAATGTGATTGAACCGACACGAACATAGAAATAATGAGTGACAGTTTCAAGTAATCATGCATAATCCATTTTTGAGAGCATTTTTAATGAAAACATTTAAACCCTAAAAACCCTTCTATTAGTAAACATCAGTTTTCCAGATGAAGTACATTGAAGATATTAATACGGAAGCATGTATAGAGTGAGCTCCAAACATATCATCCAGCCGCAAAAAGAAACAAGGGAAGAGAAATATCTGGCTGATATCATCTGCAAAATTTCAGCACGATATGCAAAACTTGAATACCTGCACCTTTATTAGACCTTTTAAATATCACTCAATCAGAAGCAACACTGATCATCTAAAAGGTTGCTATAACGTCATCACATAAATCATGTGTATTTCATCATATCGTCAGAGAGATTGAATGACTCACTCATCCCTGGAACGATTTCATTTGTAGGGTTTGCACCTGCTGGTGGAAGGACAGCCGGGGTTCCTGGCGGCTCCACCTCTTCCTCGCCAAAGGCGCAGTTAGGCCTGTGCACGGAATTACCTACAACCATGGTCGGTAGTGCTGAGTAGACTTCATTTGGCGCAGGTTCGGTTGGTCGATTTCGAACCGCAATTGAAAGATCGGATAACACCTCTAAAACATTATCTGTTTGATCCAGCACTGCATTCTTGGTGAGCAGTGTCTTCTTGCTTTTCTTATTCTCGGGCTTCTTGCCTGTGAGCTCTTGCACTATCTGCTTGAAGTTTTTCGTTTCTACTTCAATAACCTTCGGGGGCTTTCGGTGGAAATCAGTGACTAGTGCTGCTGCAACAGGCTTCTTTATTTTCTGGGACTCTCCGTTGATCTTGAGCTTGTCTCCTGTCATTTTTGTAATTGAACTTTTGTTAAAATACTGTAATCCAAATATCCATTCTTACATATACACTATATAGTGTATATATTGCTGTATTTTTGCCTGTTTTGGAGTTTTTTTTTTGGGTTAAATTTGGGCTTAGTTTGTTGGAATCACGACTTTACTTACTATTGTATGATTTAGAGTTATTTTGTCATATTTTTCTGTTGAATTTATCAAAAAAATTGGTAGGGATTTATTGGAATCACAAGTTCCAAATCACTACTTTACCTACTACTATATAATTTGGAGTTTTTTTGCCATATTTTTTGGTTGAATTTGTCAAAAATTTATTAGAATCACAAGTTCCAGATCATGACTTTACCTACTATTATATGATTTGGAGTTTTTTTGTCATATTTTTCGGTTGAATTTGTCAAAAATTTGGTGGGGATTTATTTGAATTACAAGCTCCAGATCACGACTTTACTACTATTATATGATTTGGAGTTTTTTTGCCATATTTTTCAGTTGAATTTGTAAAAAATTTGGTCCGGATTTATTGGAATCACAAGTTCTAGAGCACGACTTTACCTACTATTATATGATTTGGAGTTTTTTTGCCATATTTTTTTGTTGAATTTGTCAAAAATTTGATGGAGATTTATTGGAATAAAAAATTCCAGTGGTGAACTCTTTGCAATTCTCTACAATTCTAGTGCCGAGAGGAAAATATGTTAAATTCGTATATAGTAAAAAATGCTATCAAGATTTGACCAAATTTTACAATTCTAGTGCCCTCAGGAAAAATATGTTGAATTCATATATAGTAAAAAGTGCTACCAAGTTTTGACCAAATTTTGTTTCACCCGTGAAACACTTAGAATATTTTTTTCTACTCCAT
This sequence comes from Pinus tabuliformis, assembly GCA_031772625.1. Classification (NCBI taxonomy): domain Eukaryota; kingdom Viridiplantae; phylum Streptophyta; class Pinopsida; order Pinales; family Pinaceae; genus Pinus; species Pinus tabuliformis. The sequence goes on from CM062817.1 coordinate 1,576,296,655, forward strand.
AATAAAGATGGAGCGTATTAAGTTGGAGACAATGGTGTACAATGTTTTTGTTTTAAATTTCCACCATCCAATAGTGGCAGTTATAGCTATGTTTATTCTGGAATCGGGTTTAAGAAGTTTAATTTATCTATAATTATTAAGTGGATGGTAAGGATTTAATATCTATGGAATATTATAGAATATTTATAATAGTATACATAAATCAATGATTGACATTTATTTCCAAAGTAGTTATGTACTTTTTCCTCTATTAATTGAATTAATCAATTCAATTAAAAGAGGAAAAAGTGCAATATGAAGTGACTAATGGTTTTTTAGGCACGTGGTATTGATAAATCATGGTATTTTCCTATGATATTGTAACAAAGTGTATATTGTAAGGATATCTATGGTAAAATGGAGTTAAATCTCCATATTTAAGAATATTGTTCTATCCCGTTTTAAACAATTCATAATAAAGATCAAACACTTACTTCATGATACATATCACATTGCTAAATTTAAAAAAATCATAACTATCAATTGCACAAACTTTGTAAGGTAGTAGCATATGCAAGAACATAGATGAAGAAATATGTGATATGTTATGGGATCTAGATGTTGTCTAGTTTAAAAGACATGGTACATGATGTTATGTGGAAAAATGCATTAAATTTAAGAACTTTTGTTCAGCTATCACCATTCTACCAAAATTACATACAACTCCACCCATTCATGCCTCCAATTGAAATGAACCTTTGTCAGTAAGATTATATACCACCACTAAACCACAACCCCAAGGAAAAATTACATACAACTCCACCCCAACCCTAGCTTCTTATTCACGCCTCCAATGGAAATGAACCTTTGTGACTAGGATTACATACAACCACTAAACCACAACCCCAAGTGAAATGTATCACCCCAACCCCAACCCCAACCCCAGCTTCTTATTCACGCCTCCAGTGGAAATGAACCTTTGTGACTAGGATTACATACCACCACTAAACTGCAACCCCAAGTGAAATGCATCACTTAGTAGAGTTGTGCTGAGTGGTAATTGTGTTTATTATATTAATTAAAAGCATCCAAAACTCTCAGGATTCAAATTCTTAGTGAGAGATGCACCTAAAATAAAATAAATGTGATTTTTTGTTAGTACAAATACCTGGTGAATTTTTAGATTAAGGAAAGAGATTAAAATAGGCAAAACAACTATAACCTCCATTGTGGAAAACCAAGTTACATATTGTAAAATTCCATCCATTTTGATACAAACAAATTCTTAGTGAGAGATGCGCGTAAAAGAAAATAAATGTGATTTTTTGTTAGCACAAATACCTAGTGAATTTTTAGATTAAGGAAAGAGATTAAAATAGACAAAACAACTATAACCTCCGATGTGGCAAACCAAGTTACATACTGTAAAATTCCATCCATTTTGATACAAATAATTTTCTGTGTACAAACTTACTTGCAGATAATGTTCAAATACAAGTCAAACATAAGTCTAACTACACAAAATCATTGTTTTGTATGACGTCATAAATGTTCCAGCTATGAAAGCTTCATGACTTTGTAAGCTATGCATAAAGGAACAATTGAACCATCAATTAGCCTTTTCTAATTCAACATACAAACTTCTAGTAATGGAATAAAGCATAAACAAAACACATTACAAAACACCTTGTTAAATAGAAGAGATTGAAACTCGTAATCAAAGTAACTACCCCACATAGATATTGTTCACTATTACATATGCAAATAACATCTATTGTTGATTTAGATAGATTTGTCGATTCCTTCATGATTTTTCACTTGAGTGCAAAGTCCTTTCAAAGGTCTCCCACTTGGTGGTGACAACTACAATGTTACTGCACAATGGATTTTCATTTCAGATCTTTAAAGCATCCATCGTCTCAACATAGTTGTGTACGCTTTGAACAAGAGATTCATAAAACGATCAAATATCATTGGTAAATTAAGAATCTCCATAGAATTTGCAACCATCCATAATCCAACCAAATGGGAGAAAGGAATTGTTAGCTTCCATCCATTATTAGTTTAAACAAGTTGCAATTGCAAAATTGCTATGATCATAAGCTAAAAGGAAAACACTTAAGATCATATTAACCAAGGGATTCTTTTGGATAACAAATTACCACAAATGGAGATCCTTTAATGGCAAATAAGTATCACACAATACTAATGGATATCATGATCAAGTTTATATATCAAAAAAGCCTCAGAGTAATGACTTCCTTGAAATTTAAAAATATCTTTTCATGGTAACCTAGAATTTTTAGAAAGTGTTAAAGGGATAGAAACAACATTAAGACTTAATAAATCTTCCAAAAATAATTGCAACTTCATTTAAGAGGTTTTCAAGATCAGCACCATCAAGTATAAGCCTATGTGCACTTTATTTCTGAAGGTATTCATTGTTATATTAGAATCGGTGATAACAAGGGGAACATAGATCAAGTTTGTAATTCTTGGGGTGAGAATGTTGGTTTCAATTCAAATGTGGTTCAGAAATATCTATTAAGGTAAAATTTCTCAAGAGCTATCTTTTCTCACGGGTTTTGAATGTGATGCTTCAATATTATCAACGCTGGCCTCCGAATGGTTTTACTCTCTTAAATTTTTAAAGATATATTAGGGTCTCATAATTCACTTTGTAGGTATTCTCTATAGGATGTTAGTGTAGATCTAATGAAAATTGAAAGGTGTTATGGAAGTCTCTTTCCCCACCTGATGATCTTTTACAATGGGCCATGCAACATTGGGTCCTCTCTCAGAAATTTCTATGTATTTTGTTCGATTATGGATAGTGTAGACATTAAGGAGTTTCATAAGGTGGTGTGTCACCATGTGGAGCTGATACAAGATAATAGTTAGCTGAATAAGTGGATTGGACTTGAACAACCTCTGCAATTTTAGAAGAGAGTGGCAAGCTAATTCTCCACCCACTGATCTTGTCTGTTGGGTCAAGCAGCATCTCGTTCTCTCTAAAATTTATATGCAATCTCTTAAATTATGTATAGTGCAACATTTAAGAGTTTCGTAAGGTGATGCATCACCATGAGGAGCTGATACACGGAAAAAAAGCGCTCTGCTCACATTCTCTTCTAAATTCACATAGATTGAATAGGCCCAATCTACTCAGTCAGCCAGGACATTCTAGTGATCCATAAGCAACAACTTGACTCTCTGGTAACAAAATGTGAAAGGGTACCATATTTTACACTTATTTTGTGCATGGACTCTCTAGAAATACCTACTAATAATAGGGGCTAATCAGAATATACATCAAGTAAGAGACCATATTTTGTACAAAGATTGTATTATATTTTTAAATATACATTGTTAAAGAAATAAAAAAGAAAAATGATCCATCTTGCGCCCAGAAGTTTCTTGATCAAATCCAACTACTTCACCCATGTACTTTCAATTTCCAAAGGTTTTTCTAACTTTCTGACCAATAAATACATCTCCACTATTATTTTCATCGGGAGTTTGTATTACATGCACAAATAGGTATAAATTCACAAATATTTCCATTAGAAACAGAAATAAGTCTAAATCTAAACATTCATCTGATATGAGAAACATATAAATTTATAATAAAATTTGTGAGTGGTAGAATCAAGTAGCATACATCTTGCTCTTTCTTTAAATTGAAACCTAGTTCTTCATATATCACAAGAGTTGTATAAGAATGTAAAATTGTTAGTGTAAAATAAATCTAAATATAGTCCATTGATAAAAATATCATCTCTATCAAATCCATTAGATGCAATGAACTAAGCCACAACCAATGAGATAGTTACCAAGTAGACCTGATAAGTGCAAATTACATTAACATGTAAGTTATATCATACAATTTAAACAGATAAAAAACCTAAGTTGGTTTAGACAATGAAAGAATAATAAATTTGTGAAGCTTGAAAAGAGTTGTATGATTGTACACACCATGAATTAACCTAATGGAATGTCCAACATCCATTGGTGTGTTAACATCCTTGACAAACTTAAAATTGTTTTGTTTGTCTTCAAGCATGCTCTGATAAGAAGCAGGATGCCTTATGCCGATATCCAGTGCAACCCGAGTATAAGGATCATCCCCAGTTATTGGTACAACAAGGCTATCCAATCTCCTAGGAACATCATCTACAACATCTACAAAACTGAAGACCACATGGGCGTTTGCTATCCCATTGGTTGTATATTATGAATCTTTAGACATTGGAGATATCTTCGCTTGGGACATGAATTTAGTATTTTCATGTGGATTAGCATTCACCACATTTCTAGCAATGGAAGTCAAATTTGTCTAAAAAACAGGGTTGGAAATAGAGTTAGTATTAGTAGACACTAAATGGTTGTTTGTGTTTGCAGCGTCAGCAGAGGATTTCTCAACAATAACAATGGGTCAACTATTGCTAGATATTCTTTCAACTTCTTTGTTTGACATGTAAACAATTTTCATACTTGGACTGTCTTGACATAAATGCTTCGTAGTAGTCTGTATGTAATACATGCTCCCAACTTCAATTTGCTGAACATTGACCCACGCACTCTTGTCAATATCAAAATTTACAGATGCTAACTCTTCATTTCTAATATTTGGTTCAGCACCCATAAGAAGACTGTAATCTACAGTAGCCGCAATATCAACTCGAAATTCATTATTAACATGAAATTCCAATTCAGATGATGGAACTTCATGAAGTTCAATAGGCATACATTTTGTCTATAAAAGAAAACTCTTGTCATTCTCAACATCTACAACACTATTGTCACCATCAACATCTACAGATGCATCCTTATTACTTCGAGTAGTAATTTTAGCACTTGAAGGCATTATCTGAACGAAAGTTGGTCCAATATCAACAAGAAATTCATTACAAGAAGGCAATTCTAACTCAGAAGATTGAACTTCATGAACTTTAACAAGGGCATTCTTGTCATCATCAGAATCAAGAGTGTTGTGGGGAAAAATGCCTATGCAGGACGATCCTATCCACCTAAGGTGTGACAGTGCCTTAGCAACAAACAGAGACAATTATTCTAGTATTATTCCTTTATGAATTAAGAATGAAGAGAGATAGATGGACTAACCAGTGTCTTCCGTTTGTTCCTCGATCCAGTTTCTCTTCGCTTGGAGAGTTCCCAGCTACTTGCCTTCTCGCTCGCCCAACTTCAAGAGGTTTCTGCAAGATCACAAGAAGAGAACACTACACAAGACATGGATTCATATTCATAAATAGTTCAGGACTAGAAATAAACTAAACATACTAATGTGATCATACATCAAAAATACATCAGCATATAGGAGAAACCAAGATAGCTTTATTGATGAATAACAAGGTTCAGGAAGAGATACAACCCAGAGGGCTCCAATCCAGCATCTCCTTCCCAGCAAATGGAATTCCTATCTTCACCCCCTTCAAAGCATTAAGCACCCAATGATTCCAATCTCAAACCAACAACAATTCTTTGCAATAACAAAATTCCCGCCTTAAGATCTCATGGAGGAGAGATCCATATATAGATGTTTGGAGAGAGGATGAGTCAGCTTGAGATCTGACTAGTGTCCTCTCCCTCTGTCAGTTCTTGATTCCACTTGGAGGTTCTTGCTTCCACTTGGAGATTTGGAACCTCTTACTCATCACCAGTCGAATTCCCTGAGGCAAGTGTCATTTTAGAAGCTTCCTGGGTCCTGACACCTTGAGAAATGAACTTGCCACATGTCCACTCTCTCTCAGCGCAGGTAGCCAGTGTTGCCTTTGACATTCAGCGCAGGTAGCTAGTGTTGGCTTTGACATTCAGCGCAAACAGCTAGTGGAGCCACTGAAATGATCCTGAATTGACTTGTTTTTGAGCAGTTTCTGGTGGAGAACTTCTGTGAATTGCTGTGGTTTGTTAGGCTTGTTCCTCTAGGGGTAGGAACAACATGTTTAGGGACTTTGGATCCCTTAGATTATGGACATTTCATGCTCAATGTTGTAAGGCACAGAAATGTCTATAATAGTTGCCCCTTAAAGTATGAGGTTGTTTATCGGGTAAAATGCTTTATCAGGGGGATCCGAAGTTCATCCAATGTTGGGAGGAGACCTGTAATAAGATACAATACAATACATTATTTTTCATACTTCTTTCATGATCTAGCTGAGGCAGGCATTCCCATGCTCATCTTTATAAATTCATTTTTCTGTACATAGAACAGATAATCGTCTGATGGTAGACTGATAATTTTGATGAAATTATCATCCTTTGGGTAGGATTATTATCTGCTGCAATGATGTACATGTCAATGTCTTTATCTTTCCTGAATATATATCGCAGCCCGGATGGATGAAACTAGATCCAGGGTCTTCAAACTCGTTCGATCTTCACTCTAAGTACAAGTCGATCCATGTGAGAAATGTTCTGAAGTCGAACATGGAAAGACATCGCTTGATTACCGGTCAATGGGGTAAACCATTAACAAGCGCGAGAGGAATCACCGATAATGATAATGACCCCCAAGGTACTGCAGTACAATTCACGTGGTGTGAATAAAGGACTTGGCGTCGAACACCACGCAAAATCTTTCGGTCGAATGTCATTGATGTATACCTGTCACCGGAAGTGAGAAACTTGCCATTGAGGCATGAAAGCTTCAAAGTACTGAAGGGGTTGTTCCTAGATCAACTTCTTGGATAATGAGCTGATGTCGACAAGAAGTGATCCGTCAAAGGAGGGCCTTAATGAATCCCACATCAATGACACGGAACGGAGCTAATGATTTTGATAGAGGTGAAAACGATCTGTGACATATGATTTAGGGTGGCGGTCATGAAAGGATGAAGGATAATGTACGGCAATGGATGGGACACGGTTGACTTTTTCTGAACGACTTCTCTTGAACATATGGCGACACTGATGCGATGGATCGGTAGCATTACCCCAAATATGGATGGTATGGCGAGACCATGGATGTGACCGGTGAATGAAACAACCCAACCCAATTGTGGTACGGAGGAAAAGTGTCATGTTCAAGAGCGACTTGCTACCATCAAAGTTTTCTTGAGTTTCTCCCAATTTTTCCCCAGTCATTGCTGACCAGTACCTCTTTATTTTTGTCAAGCTTGAGGAGGATAACATATGATTGTTCTATAACCTGCCCTTTGGGCAAGCCCATCGCTATGTTTTAACGAGCCTAGCGATAGTGAAACTCGTTCTCGTTTAAAGACAAGTTTGTCGCTATTTAATGATTTTAACGAGTCTAACGACAAGGATAACTCGGTTCTTTTCATTTTTAGAGAGTCTGAAAAGATACATAAAGTTAACTCCAAAAGTCCTTTTTCGTCATCTAATCCCTTAGGTCCGAAAAAGTATAAAACAATACAGAAGGGATGAGTTTTCGATAGTTTTAACGAGCCGAATAAAACAAGCGCTCGATCTTTTTGTGAAATAATCCCTCAGGTCCAAAAAGATTAAAATCTAGAGGAGGGATAGCACTTCCTGTCCCTTTAACGAGCTGGAAGGCCAAGGACTTGGTAATCTTTTCATATTTTACGAGTCAGATGAAAAGAGCTTAAAGAAGACTCGTCTTTTGAGGAATGAGTGATAAAACGGGTTAGCAGCTGATTCCAAGTACAGGTTGGAATTTTCCAATCACGGCAGTGTCACAAGGATGGCTAGTGAAATCACTCTTCGCAGCTGTTCCTCAAAATGGCTAAAAAAACATATGGAGGTGAACGATCGGCCAATGGAAAAGTGGAGGTGACAGTGCAAACACGACCAAGGCTTTAATGGCTGATAAGGTTACATTCACAGTGGTTATTTACCGGGAATTTGGTTCATTTTTTATTTTAAAATGAGCTTAAACGCTGGTGGAAACACTTGCTCATTGCTTATGTTTATTTTTTAACGAGCATGAAGTCCGCGTTAAAACTTCTCGGATCTTGCGTTTATTTTTTAACGAGCATGAACTGTGTGCTAAAACTGCTCGATTACCCAGTCATATTATAAGAGTGTCTCATCAAGATTCTATTTTTTATGGAGCTTCATCTCACTAAGCTATGCCCCGCATCCTTTCTTTATGCAAGTTAGGAAATGGCTAACCCAAAAAAACAGATAAATAACCGCTCTTTGCTTGTACTCCAAAAGGTTTGCATGCCCCCAGGTATAAAGTACGATTTCAAGGTTACCTTTACTTCTTTTCCGTCAAAACAATTGTTTTAACGAGAGAGGCTTACCTCTTTCAGGTTACCCAATGATTGTCTCGTTAATCTTTCAAACAAAACACTTCCTCGGCAATGTCTACCGAAATAGACAAAGGTGAGCGACGTAGCCCGCCAACTCACATAACTTTGACAAAAGAATCTTATTCTAGAATAACCCTCTTCCTAGACGGACGGGGTATAGACTAGTCATATTCTCTCGCGGAAACCTACTCTATACCCAAAGTTTCCCCGCCGAAGCAGACCAGGACGCATGCCCCCTGGGTTCCAGTCATATCCTCTCGGATTACTCGCGCTCATCAAGAGGACGGACCGTGGGTTGAGACACTTCTTGCATGAAGAGACCATTTAGGGATGGTATATGACTATTTGCGATGCGTGATTCGGGAAATGAAAGTTGGTCCACGAGCTTGACCACTCTTCCTTCATGCGGAAAACACATTACTCTAAAGAGTGATGAGACGATGGCTCCCAGCAATATATATAGTCTCGTCCAAGGAGTAGGTTATAATCCAAGGGTCCTTGAACGACCATCACGTTCATTTGAACGGTCTTCCCTTTCAATGTTATGGGCACATTGGGGAGGATCCCTAAAGGTCGACTGGTTCCTTTATCAAAGCCTGATAGATTTCTCATTTCAGGCAAAAGCGCTGGCGAACCAAGCGCTTTCCAAGCAATAGAGGAAAGGATACTCACAGATGCACCCTCATCAATGATAGTGTCAGCCATTACCATTCTGTATATTTGAACGATAATTCTGAATGGTATGCTTGCTGGCAACCGGGGTCTGCCTAGTTGGTTCCAGTCGAACGAGACAACTAGGTTGCTTGGTGGTGGGACCGAATAGATGGCTGGATATGACTCTGATGAAGTTCCTTCCTGTGATAAAGGAATGGGCAAATTTCCCCCTTGTTCGTCGGAGTCTGTGTTGATGAAGAGAATTTGGACGGTGTCGTCTTTACTCTCCTCTGTGATGGTATCATTCGAAGATAGAGCCTCTGAAGGCAAAACCGGGTCAACTGCCACCTCAACCTTTTGACTTTCGTCAGGCATGGATCCAGATGGTTCATCTTCAATGATAGGTGCTTCGGCTGACCACCTGGGTGGGCCAGCCGGGTTCTCATCTAGTGAAGGACTTGGCAGGAGTTTTTGATATCCAGGAGGAAGTTGCGCTCGTAAAATCGGGCGATCTTCCAAAACTCTTTTAGCCTAGTCTAAGAAGGGACAACGGTGGATGGCATGGTCGCCTTCACACAGCTTGTAGGGAAATCTAGCTTTCCCTCTCTGTCTTGTGGCTTCACTTTCACTAGTTGACGGTGAGCAGTCAACACGGCTATCAGAGGTTGACGCTACCGAATTGTGCAAACGGGGAGACCAGTCCCTTAGTATCCGAGGGATGCAGGGACAATCTCTGTGGAAGTGGTCTCCCTTGCATATGACACATGGCGATTTAGGCCTAGTCAGTGCTGTGTGTGGATTTTTGTTAGACGACACTTGTTTGCCCCCAGTCGCTTTTGGCTCCTTCTTCTTCTTCTCTTTCTTCTTCTTTTCCTTCTTCTCCTTAGGAAATTGGTTTTTTGTTTTACCAGTTCCGTCAAGCGAAGAGGAAGGAGGAGAGGAAGAATTAGATGAAGTAGAAGGCTGGTGGACAACTCTGGGCTGGTCTAACTGTTGACTCGACTGTTCAAGAATAGTGGTGGTTTGAACGACATTGGTTGAAAAGAGCCAGACCGGCAGGCCAATTGTCAGTCCTGGAAGCGGCAATGTGGCCATATGGGGTGCACCAACATCTCCCCAAGAGGAGAAGGGACTAGGATTTCCACCAAGGGGAATTCCTTGGTTGGTGTGCTCCATTTTTTCAACCTAAAGATCAACGCAGGAATAAGGGTGATTGTTCCGTTTAAAATAAATTTTTAACGACGCTTAGACACAACTTGCTTTTTCAGTTTTAAAGAGTCGAGAAAAAGCTAAAGATGACTCTAGTCTCCTTCGATGTTTTAACGAGTCCGAAGTGACAAATGATCGGATGGACTTTTTCCGTTATAGAGTCTGAAAAAGGCCAAAAGGAACTGCTCTAGAGTTCTAGGCAGAGGGTGTGCCAAAGTTTTCGCAAAACCGCAGAATACTCTTTAGGGTACGGGCGGTCGATCTTCCTGAATACTGTGTTCAGTGCATTGCGATCAGTAGGGCGGCCGACACGAATTCCTAAGGATAAAGGTTTTATGCCTATAGGGGTCTCCCAATATATACGCGACGGTACGTGGGAGCACAATCCATACTGGTGCTATCGTCCCTCAGGAGGAATCACCCACCATCCACGAGATCGACAGTCACCAGGCTTTACGACGCCAGAACACGTCTCTAGCCTAGACCTCTATGTTGTGCGTTATGTTGCAAAGCGTTGTTAAGTTCATTCAATTTATTTTAGGTTGATATTTTTAGAAGTTTGCCTTTTGAGGTTCACCACGAGATGTATGATACAATTCCTAAATGCATTCTAAAGATGATAAGCAAGCTTTATATCTTTTCAACTTTGAAAATCCTAGCTACTAAGGGAAAAGAAAGACACCATCTTTTCTCAAAGAGCAATCAACACACTCTAATGCACTTTTCCTAAATCAATCATGCAAACTATCAAAATGCAAATGCACAATGCAGGTGTTTATTTTCCGCTTTCTTAGTATTGATGCCTACAAAGAAAGCTTTTTGTACAACTTTGAATTTTCTTTTAAATGACAAATACAAACAAGTTTACTTTCTCGAAATCAGAGGGGGTAGAAGAGATTACAACACTTAACGATTTTCGAAATGAATACTTGTTTCGACACTTAAAAGAGACAAACTCAAACCAATAAGAAAGAGTAAATGTATAATCAACTGTAAACAGCCAATGAACTCTCTCCTAAGATCACAATCAACAGATCTGAATCAAGGGCTACAGGATGATTATTTCACTCATGCAAAGGAAAACTGTAAATGATGCCACAAACACATAAAAACACTCACAGTCTTTTTGTACAAAAGGAGGCGGAATATAAGCAGAGAAAAGGAGTTATCAGACTGGTACCTATGCTGGTTACAGGCTGCAAAAATCAGAGATCAAAACAAGGCAAAACAGAGCAGAGAACCCCAGATGCACAAGGCCAAACTGGTTCAGCGCAACCTCAACACAAGGGTTTTGACATTCAACGCAGGTAGCCTTCACGGGACCTGCGTTGAAATGCAGAATCCCTTCACTGGGTCTGCGCTCAAGGAGAAACTCTCGTTTCTCACTGGTTCTGGGTCACAGATTGCTATTTAATCTACTGTTTCAGGCCAAATAAAAGCAACAATCAAGGTGCAATCAAAGGGATGCTTTGAGGGAGTACTAAGATCTATCACAAAGGATCATCAAATCATTTGTGAGTCCATTGTTCAGATCATAGACAAGTCCAGTGATTGGATCAAAGCAGCAATTGTGTAATTTGCATCCGGGAATAGCAGATGCAGTTCGATTGTTGCTGTCAAGTCTATGAAACAAACAGTGATGGAAACACAAATAAAATGACTAAACAAATCTCCCCAGCGGAGTCGCCAATTTTTTGTGGGTAAAAATGCCTATGCAGGACGATCCTATCCACCTAAGGTGTGACAGTGCCTTAGCAACAAACAGAGACAACTATTCTAGTATTCTTCCTTTATGAATTAAGAATGAAGAGAGATAGATGGACTAACCGGTGTCTTCCGTTTGTTCCTCGATCTAGTGTCTCTTCACTTGGAGAGTTCCCAACTACTTGCCTTCTCGCTCGCCCAGCTTCAAGAGGTTTCTGCAAGATCACAAGAAGAGAACACTACACAAGACATGGATTCATATTCATAACTAGTTCAGGATTAGAAATAAACTAAACATACTAATGCGATCATACATCAAAAATACATCAGCATATAGGAGAAACCAAGATAGATTTATTGATGAATAACAAGGTTCAGGAAGAGATACAACCCAGAGGGCTCCAATCCAGCATCTCCTTCCCAGCAAATGGAATTCCTATCTTCACCCCCTTCAAAGCATTAAGCACCCAATTATTCCAATCTCAAACCAACATCAATTCTTTGCAATAACAAAATTCCTGCCTTAAGATCTCATGGAGGAGAGATCCATATATAGATGTTTGGAGAGAGGATGAGTCAGCTTGAGATCTGACTAGTGTCCTCTCCCTCTATCAGTTCTTGATTCCACTTGGAGGTTCTTGCTTCCACTTGGAGATTTGGAACCTCTTACTCATCACCAGTCGAATTCCCTGAGGCAAGTGTCATTTTGGAAGCTTCCTGGGTCCTGACACCTTGAGAAATGAACTTGCCACATGTCCACTCTCGCTCAGCGCAGGTAGCCAGTGTTGCCTTTGACATTCAGCGCAGGTAGCCAGTGTTGGCTTTGACATTCAACGCAAACAGCTAGTGGAGCCACTGAAATGATCCTAAATTGACTTGTTTTTGAGCAGTTTCTGGTTGAGAACTTCTGTGAATTGTTGTGGTTTGTTAGCCTTGTTCCTCTAGGGGTAGGAACAACATGTTTAGGGACTTTGGATCCCTTAGATTATGGACATTTCATGCTCAATGCTGTAAGGCACAAAAATGTCTATAACAAAGAGGTTCTCTCTTGCCAATATGATCATCTACATACACACTCTTGTCACTTCTAGTAGTAGTTACAGCACCCAAAGGCAGAGTGTAAGCTGAAGTATATCTGGTGTCAATATGAAATTCATTGGTAGAATTCAATTCCAACTCAGAATACGGCACTTCGTTCACTTCAATAGGTGTACATTCCATCTGCAAAGATAAGATTTCATTCACATGCTTTTCACCACTAATATCATCCTTTGTAATGACATTAGTTCCTATGGCTTGGTATATAGATGATTTTGTCCTATGGTCCATACTTTTATATATCAGTATCAGGTTCACGATTTGCATCATTGAATCTTGTGTATAGAGAAAATTACCCATTAATCAGTGTAGCAATATGGTCCCTGTTGTCTCCAGATAAAGTGGTCTTGACATCAACTGTAGCCCTTTTTGCAAATAAGCTCCAAGAGCTGCATCAATTTTGAAACCCTTGGTCAATAGAAATTGTTGAGATTACAAGCACAACAACATTGATTGGTGCATTGTTAAATATCCGTCTAAATTTTAAAACATCGAAGTGATAGATGCATACAAGACACATGATTTGTTTGTATAGTTTATAATAAATTAAAATAAATTCCAAACAAACTATAGTTCCTAGGATCTTGTTACAGGGAAAAGTGTCTACTCGGAACTTCTTATCCCACTAAGGTGTGACAGCTGCCTTAGAAACAAACATAATAAAGCTACTTTTGTTTTTCCTTTATGAATTATAGATAGATAGGAACAAGAAGACCAACCTCTGTCTTGCGCTAATCTCCTGATCTTATTCCTCTCTTCCTTAATAATCTTTCGCTACTTGTTCCCTTGCACGCCAAGCTTCACAAAGTACCTGTAAGATCACAGTAGCATAGCACTATACAAAGACATGGATCTATAATCATAAACAAACTAGGATCAGATGTAAATTGACCATACAAATGCAGCAAACATCAATGACACAAGAGTATGGAGGAAAACTAGAATAGCTTTTATTGATAAACAAGAAAGAGCCAAGAGGAGTTACAACCAGTTGTTTTGACCCAGCATCAACCTCTCAGCAAGGAAGCCCCTCTTCACCTCATACAAAGCTTAGATCACCAAACAATCCGATGTTTGTCTCAAGAAACCAACAACAATTCCTTACAATATGGAAAATCCAGCCGCTGAATCTCTGGGATGAGGGATCCATATATAGATATCTGTAATGGAGATGAGTCAGCTTATGATTTGATTAGTGTCTTCCAACTGATATTTCTTGCTTCCACTTGGAGATTGATGATCTCTTACTCATCCTTGGTCGAATTTAGAGAGGCAAGTGTCACAGGAGAAGTTTCTGGAAGCTTCCATTGCCTCTCCACCTCGCGGAATGACACTGCCATTTATCATTTCTCGCCCATCGCACCCCATAGAAGGGCTTTTTGAAATGCAACGCACCCACACAGTGTACTTAGGTGCAATGCAACGCACTTGGCCAGTGGAGCAGCTGAAATGATCCTATTTTGACCAATTTTGAGCAGTTTTTCATAGAGAACTTCTGGGAGAAGCTGTAATCTGTTGACCTTGTTCCTTTAGGGGTTAGAACAACACTTTTAGGGACTTAGGAGCCCTTGGTTTATGGAAATTTCATGCTTGGGGTTGTAGCGCCCAAAAATGTCTATAACAGTTGCCCCCTAAAGCATGAGGTCGTTAATCTTTTGATGTCGGGTGAAATGCTTTATTATGTGGATCCGAAGTTCTTTCAAGCTGGGAGGAGACCTGTAATAAGATACAATACAATACATTATCTTCATAATATTCTCATGATCTAGCTGAGGCGAGCATTCCCATGCTCAGCTTTATAAATTCATTTTCATGTACATAGGACAGATAATCATCTGAGTGTAGACTAATGATTCTGATAGAGCCATCATCCCTTTGATTGGATGATTATCTATGCAGCAATGATGTACATTTGATGTTTTTATTTTCCTGAATGTATATCGCAGCCCGGATGGATGAAACTAGATCCGGGGTCTTCAATCTCGTTCGATCCTCACTCGAAGTACAAGTCTATCCATGTGAGAAATGTTCTGAAGTCGAACATGGAAAGACATCACTTGATTACCAGCCAATGATATAAACTGTTAACAAGCGCGAGAGGAATCACCAATAATGATAATGACCCTCAAGGTACTGCAGTACAATTCACGTGGCGTGAATAAAGGACTTGGCGTTGAACACACGCAAAATCTTTCGGTCGAAGGTCATTGATGCAAACCTATCGCCGGAAGTGAGAAACTTGCCATTGAGGCATGCAAGCTGCAAGGTACTGAATGGGGTGTTCCTAGATCAACTTCTTGGATAATGAGCTGATGTCGACAAGAAGTGATCCGTCATAGGAGGGCCTTAATGAATCCCACATCAATGACACAGAATGGAGAAAATGATTTTAATGCAGGTGAAAATGATCTGGTGATACAAGGTTCAGGGTGGCGGTCATGAAAGAATGGAGTATAAATGTATTATAGTGGGTGAGACACAGGTGAACTCTCTGAATGACTTCTCTTGAACATATCGGTGACACTGACGTGATGGATTGGTAGCATTAACCCCAAATGTGGATGCTATGATGGGACCATGGTGATGTGACCGGTGAATGAAACAACCCAACCCGACTTAGATGCAAAGTGAAAGTGTCATGTTCAAGAGCGACTTGCTACGAACAAAGTTTCTTCAAGTTTTCTTCCCAATTTTTCCCTAGTCATTGCTGACCAGTACCTCTTTATTTTTATCAATCTTGAGGAGGATAACATATGCTTGTTCTACAATTTTCCCTTCGGGAAAACCCATCGCTATGTTTTAACGAGCCTAGTGATAGTGAAACTCGTTCTCGTCTATAGACAAGTTTGTCGCTATTAAAATTTTAACGAGTTTAACGACAAAGACAACTCGGCCCTTTTCAATTTTAGAGAGTCTGAAAAGGAACGTAAAGGAAACTCCAAAATTCTTTTTTCGTCATCTAATCCCTTAAGTCCGAAAAAGTATAAAACAATACAGAAGGGATGAATTTTCGATACTTTTAACGAGCCGAACAAAACAAGCGCTCGATATTTTTGTGTAATAATCCCTCAGGTCCAAAAAGATTAAAATTTATAGGAGGGATAGAACTTCCAGTCCCTTTAACGAGCTGGAGAGGCCAATGGCTCAGCAATATTTTCATATTTTACGAGTCAGTTGAGAAGAGCTTAAAGGAGACTCGTCTTTTGAGGAACGAGTGATAAAATGGGTAGCAACTGATTCCAGGTAAGGTTTGGAATTTTCCAATCAGGTAGTGTTACAAGGATGGCTAGTGAGATCACTCTTCGCAGCTGTTCCTCAAAATGGGTAAACAATCAAATGGAGGTGAATGATCGGCCAATGCAAAAGTGGAGGTGACGGTGAAAACACGACCAAGGCTTTAATGGCTGAAGTACTACATTCACGATGGTTATTTACCGGGGAATAGTTCATTTTTTAATGAGCTTAAACGCGGGGGGAAACATTTGCTCATGGCTTATGATTATTTTTTAATGAGCTTGAACTATGCGCTAAAACTGCTCGATTAAATGGTCTCCTTTTGACTTTACCATAAATAGCTTTGTTCTTTCAAAGATTGTATTGTATTTTCAATTGCTTCATCAAACTAGTCATAAATGAACAACATATGCTTAAAAAATGAGTTAGAACACTAATATTTTACTTTGAACTACGTAAAAAGTAATGAAAAAGTGCTTTTACCTCTCATTTTACCATTTCATTCGAACTTTGGTTTGTTGGAGCTTTGGAGGTGCTTCCCCCTTTGATTTTCATCAATTGATTTCGGGAGATTCTGTGGACAATTCTCAGCACTTTCTGGACCAGGTAGGAGCTAAACTTGAGCTCTTTCATTTCATGCTTTCCATTTTGCATTCTGAGCTTGATTCCTGGTTTTTCTGAGCCTCTAGGGTTTGAAAAACTCGCTCTGCCTTCATCGCACCCTTTGTGTATCGAAAGGTGCGTTGGATGTTGGCATGTTCACTGGCCATCTGACATGCAATGCACCCAGAGCACTACTGTAGGTGCGATGAGCAAAGAGAAGGAATTTTATGCACAGTTTTTGATGGAAAATTTTGCCTGTTTCTTACCAAAATCAGGATCTAACTCTTCTCTTGTTTGTTTTTCAGAGATATTTGGAGTAAGATGACTATTGCATGGCGAGAACGTGAGCATGAAGAAGAGGACATTCTTGCCCTTCATGATCCAGTTACAGTAAATGCACTGCGGAACTGTGGCTTGCTGAAGTTTTTCCGCATTTCTAGCATGAGACAACAGATCAACTTACTGCAGTATTTGCTCGATGCTTGGGATCCTACCAACTAGGTGTTCCAGAGCAGGGGAAAACCTATCCCCTTGACTGTAGTAGACATCTATTTCTTGACTGGCTTGTCGAGGCGGGGTGCCCCCATCTCTTTATCAGGTTCGGCCCGAGGAGGTGAATCTGTGAGAGATTATGTTCACCGGTATTGTAGAGAGGGATCTCAGCCGAGTAAAGACAGCAAGATCATTATCCGTGATGTCACTGACAGGTCCCTCACGACTATTCTGTTTACTTTTGGTAGGATGGCTGGTGGTGCGGCTCCTCATGTAGCCAACCGATCTTATATGCAGTATGCCTTGGAATGCCTCCAACCGAAATTGTTCAACTGGTGCGACGCAGTACTTCTTGTGATGAAAGAACAGTTGACCAAGGTAAAGAGCGGGAGGTTGAAGAACTTTGAGTATGGTTCTATTTTGATCGCCTTTGCCTTGGAAAAGATACCACTGATGCAGCCGCAGTATATTGCACTCGATTTACCTTCACCTACTGAACCACGTATGCAGAGATGGGTTGACCATATGTCTAGGCATGTTGGTCAGTCTCCGATTTCATTTTCTGATACCTTCTTCGGGTGGTTTGATCGTTAGAAGATGGTTTATTCCGAGTATCGATATGCTGGCATGGACTTCCGGGGTGATCCAGATTTAGTACTGCTGCATGGCGAACAGTGGGGCGCCATTGGTAAATTCTTTGACCATATTCATGTTTATTGTTTTTCATTTATAATGTCCTTGTGCTTTATTCTATCAAGACTTAATCAAACTCATGTGTTCATGCAGATGTTGGTCCTGTTCGGCTAGTAGCACGCCTAAGAGTGCCAGCTGTCGCCCCAGCAGGAGAGGCTGTTGGAAGGGCTATCCTTCGCGACCTCGATGTGGCCGAGACTCTCACAACATTACAGGAGCAGGTTGAGGGCCTCACTCTTGGTATTCCAGATGTGAGGACTGACGAGCTGCCCTTGAGGTTGCAGCGGCATACTACTGGTGTGCTAAGATGATGGACTCGTCTCTTACACATGATTGCTCAGGTTGTGACTTGCTATCACGAGCATCATTAGACTAGGGTGCCCCCTAGAATTTTTGAGTTTTTTGGTTATTTGACCAATTTTGTCTTGGTTACAGAACATTATGTGTAAACCATAAATAGTTATATATATTTTTGATTTTCGGAGTTTTATTTTGGTTAAGTTGTATGATCCAAATGAAAACATTGATGGTATGTTTCTTTTTATAAATGTCGCAAATGTCTATCTAACACATAATTTTCCAATGAGTCAGTTAATGTGTTTAAGTTTCTTGAAATATGTTGATATTGAATAAAATCAAATTGTCTTTCCAAAATATTAACCCTTAGGAACATGCGATAAATAGCTGGATTTCGGACAGAGTAGATACCAGTTAGTTGTAGTATAACGAGTTGTGTCTAGCCCGACAATCAGTCGGCATATACCATGTGTGATGGCATCAGAGAGAAGTTCTATCAACGCGCTATATTCAACGATGTTGATCGACCAATACATACCCCTCTGAAACTTACTAACTCGCCGCTTGGATCAAAAATGGCCCAGGCTGTGGAAGATAGGTTTCGTGAACTACGACTCGCTCCGTCGGCATATCCAACATATGATTCCAATAGTTTTTCCATCTACAATAAATGTAAAAAGTGGATTACTTGGCCAAAATAAACACTTTAGCGAAAACAAAAACATAACAAAAGCATACAAGTTACCATACTGAATTACGCATAGTAACGCTTGAGGTACAACCCGTTACGAGGTTGCGCCAGTGGATTTCTGTCATAATCCATTAACTCGTAGGCTTCTTTTGCTAGCACTTGCTTAACAATATAGGGGCCCATCCATAAAGACTTAAATTTACCTGCTCCCAATTTATCGGATTCTTCGTCATAAAGCAAGACCAAGTCACCTTCTAAGAAGACATGGGGTTTGGAATTTTTGTCAAACTGCGCTTTAACTTGTTTCTTATGGGATTCATTAGCCAAAGCGGCATCACGAAGGGTTTCATCCAATTGGATTAGTTCCAAGAAACGAGCTTCTTCTTCTGAAGTTCCGGGGAGGAGATCAATTGCGAGTTTGAGAGAAGAGATTTCGCACTGGATTGGTAAGACTGCTTCCAGGCCATATACCAGTTGGAAAGGTGTAAACCTAGTTGCATTCCTTACCGATGTTCAGTAAACCCACAAAGCTGAGTACAGGATTAGGTGCCATCTTCTTTTGTGAACTCCAATCATCCTTTGTAGCATGTGTTTCAGGACCTTGTTGATCGCTTCAACTTGTCTGTTGGCTTGCGGATAATATGGAGTAGACCTGTCGTGAGACAACCCTAGTTTGGCAGCTAATTCGACCATCATGTGATTGCGGAAATGCAATCCATGATCTGTGACTATAGCTTGTGGTATGTCGACTCTGGCGACTATATGATTGAAAAAGAAGAGGGCAGTTGTTTCACCAGTATTATCTAATGTAGGCATAGCCTCGACCCATTTGGTAAAATAGTCAACTGCGACTATGATATACCCATGCCCCCCAGTCGAGGTGGGGTTACATGTCATGAAATCGATGCCACATTTGGCGAATGGCCCGACAACAACTATTGGCTGCAGAGGTGCGGGTGGTCTTCTGGTTTTTCTATCGAAAATTTGACAAGCATGGCAACTTCTGACTGTGTTTATGCAATCTTTAAACATTGTTGGCCAGAAGTATCCTTCTCGTAAGATTTTTTGCGTTGTAGCATAATCGGATTGATGCCCCCCACACGTGCGTGAATGACAATCATTCAGGACTTTTTCGGCCACCTCATGCGTGAGACACCTTCTCATAACTGTATTGATACCACGACGGTAAAGCGTATCACCGACGATCATGTAGTCTTTTGCTTGGTATCGAATACGTTTTTGTTCGGAGCGAGAGGTATTTGGCCTATATTTTTGGGTTTAGAGATAAATTATTATATCTCCATACCACTCATTGCTTGAAGATATCAGAAAAAAACTTTCGTCCACGATTGTTTCTTCAGATGTTTCATCGTTGGACGACGATGGGAGATCACATAATAATTCTGCGAAAACCAGAGCTTTCTTTGACTTGGATTTTACAAATTCCAGATCAAACTCTTGTAGGATTGCTATCCATTTTGAATATTTTCCCCCCAGCAACTGTCGTGACAATATATAAGTCATGGGGTTGCAATCTGACATAATGGTAGTTTTTCGACAGAGGACATAGTGTCGAAATCTCTGTATCACTTGAACAGCTGCGAGTGATAGCTTTTCAACATAAGAATATTTTCTTTCTGTATCATTTA
Organism: Pinus tabuliformis; assembly: GCA_031772625.1. Taxonomy (NCBI): domain Eukaryota; kingdom Viridiplantae; phylum Streptophyta; class Pinopsida; order Pinales; family Pinaceae; genus Pinus; species Pinus tabuliformis. The sequence goes on from CM062817.1 coordinate 1,576,317,216, forward strand.
AGTTTTTACTTAAATAATATATAGGATGTTCGATTCTGTCGTCTTCTTGAACTAAAACCATTGCGATGGTCGTATCCGCTGCAGCCAGATATAGATTAAAATCCTTTTGATAATCAGGAGCGTACATTAATGATGCTTTCATTAGGGATTCTTTTAAAGCATCAAAGGAAGCTTGTGCAACCTGATCCCAGACAAAGGGTACTTCCTTTTTCAAAAGACGTGTATAACCTTTAGCAAGTTCGGTGTAATTTGGAATGAACCTCCTCAGAAAGTTTGCTTTCCCTTGGAGTTTCTGAATCTGAAGCAAATTCGAAGGTGGAGGCAAATTTATGATTTCCTGAACCTTACATGGGTCGAGACGAATCCCGTCTTTTGAGACTACAAAGCCAAGTAAACGACCAGAAATGACACAAAATACACATTTGTGTGGATTGATTCGTATCTTGTAGTGTCGGAAACGTAGAAATATCACTCTTAAATGCTGCGGATGATCAGTCTGGTTTCGCGAATGAGCCGGGAGTCATTGCGGTATGGTTGAACGATGTTTTTTATGTCATGGAAGGCATAATTCATTGCCCTCTGAAACGTCACGCCTGCGTTCTTTAAACCAAAGGGTAATTTTCGATATGCGAATGTGCCCCACGGACAAATAAATGCAGTCTTTGACTGGTCCTATGGGCAGATATTTATTTGATTATACCCAGAGAATCATCCATGAATGAAAAGATTTCGCATCCGGCGCATTCATCAATTATCTGGTCAATGAAGGGTGTAGGGTAGTTGTCTTTTGGACAAGCTTGATTTACATCCCTAGAATCAACGCACACTATAATCGTTCCTTTTTTTTTCATAACAGGGACAATGTTCGATACCCAATCAATTAGAGGAACCGGGCAAATGAAACCGACATGGAGAAGTTTCTCAACTTCTGCCTTAATGGCAGTGGATTTCTTGGGGTGCACCTACCTTAGCTGTTGTCATACTGGTTTGACATCTGGATACATATTAATTTTGTGTTCAACGATACTCGAGTCAATGCCTGGCATTTCACTATATGACCAAGCAAAGACATCTATGAATTCGCGAAAAAGAGCGTCATATATTTCCAGTTCTGAAGGAGAACAACATTTGCGAACATAAATATTCTCTACAACATTTGTCTTGGTCGAGATATTTATGGCGATAGTCTCTTCAATGTTGGACAAGTTTCGCTCGGAATCCACCGTGTTTACCGTATTTGATAGAAAATAAAAAACTGAAGGATGATAAATTTCATCAGGGGTATCTTCTCCATAATCCGGAAGAAGGGAACGATGGTGGGAATCATTCCATGGTGCTCCTTCAATTACCATTGATTGAACAATTCCTTCATCGATGACATGCAATCGTGACCAAGGATCTGAAGGGGTACCATATTCCTCAGACCTGTCTATCCAAATGCTTGATGAGCGTTGATTTGGGTTTGCCATCTAGGCTAGGAACATTGATTGCTACAATATTTCTGTCGGGCTTGGAGGCAAAACCATTACATGATCCATGTCGATATCATTTTCTGAGATCTTTTTAGAAGATATCACATTGTAGGTTCCTACCGACGCTACTTCCGCCAGATGGATTGGAGGTGGAAGGGCGAAAGTTCCCATTAATATAGGATCTTTTAGTAGGCCTACTCCGATATTTTGAAGTGAATGGGGGCTTCCATGGATCATAGTGATGCTTCCTGTAACTTGAGAAGCATTGGGGAGGAAGTTTTGTTGATCGATGATTGTAATCGCTCCTTGGAAGGGAAATGAAATATTCCTAAAATAGGTCGACACAACGACAACCATAGCATATATCCATGGTCTTCCTAGTAGGATGTTTTAATCGAGATTTCCATCGATTACTTCAACATCTATTTCTACTGTTTTCCCTCCTAGTTCAACTTTCAAGTTACTTAGAATACCATATGGGGTATATGTTCTTCCATCGAATGCTTTTAATGTCGTCGAAGATCGCGACAAGGTTGGAGATCCTAAATTTTTCCAGCAACTCATTGACATAATGCATGTAGATGCCCCCTCATCAATAATTGTTCGATGAACAGTTTTGTTGAGGGCTTTCACTTGAACAAGGAAAGCTAGTTGAGCTGGTAATTGAGGATCATATCCTTTATGATTGAAGGATACAAGATTGGAATCCTTTGGGTCTATCCCACCAATGGCTGATAATAAAGCCTGCTTTTGGGATGGGCAATTTTATAGTACTTCAAGAGTCGACATAGCGGGGCGATTGGGCCAAATCTTCCACTATATTATAATGCTGTGCCGCTCTGGCGCGGGGATTAAACGTCGACTTGTGTACTACTCCCTTTGGCGGTTTTATTGTCAATTCAGGAATGATGGGCGACGCAACTTCTGTCGAAGTTGTTGTCGAACTACTAGGCTGATCTTTATCCTTGTTGTTCGACAGCTGTGGATTCCCATAATCTTTGTTCCTTATCGATATAAAAGCATCATTTTTCTGTTTTGAAACCGACAACATTAGCACTTGACACCAGGAAGCATCTTCACTCTCAACCAGATTTGTTCCTAGATTTGGTAACGGATCAGTTAACACTGCAGAGGTTTTTGAATTCTTGAAGAATTTTTTAAGCTCAGCTTTGTGTGGACAATCTGCGGTCCGATGATCCTCATCGCATATAAAGCATGGATTTTTGGGTTTCCTATTTCTAGGAGGGTTTGCAGAAGATTTTTCAGGTGATGATTCTTCCTGTTTCTTCTTCTTCCCTTTGCCTTTCTTCTTGCCCCCTGGTTTATTGGTTTCTTTGCCTTTATCTGTCGATGTGACATTTACTTCCGAGGCAAGAAGTTCATGTTTTTCATTTTGACCTGAAATATTACGGGCCTTTTTGGATGTAGCCTTTTTCGATTTCGTGTATGTTGCGCCAATCACGCCATCGCCGGCATGAGAGTCATTGTTTGATTTAGGAGGAGGAGGAACTGAGAATTCCGGTCTAGGGGCATCAGGTATTTTATCGTAGAGCATGCTGGACTGAGTGCAAATCAAGTCCAAATATTGTGCACGAGCGATAACTTGCTCTTCTATTACGACCCCCCCCCCTTTGCCACATCTTCCGTGATGGAAGGTAGTAATGACTTGATAAACCATTCAGATAAGAGCTGATCAGGAACATACGTTTTTACCATTCTACGACGACGTTGCCACTCATGTATATGATCAGATATGTGAGTGGTCATCGTCTGTTTGAAGTTGGTAAGGAGTTCCATTCCCGTTTCGTACCTTATCGGTAATTGAAAATGGGTTAAAAAGGTTGTGGCTAAGGTACTGAAGTTGTTGAATGAAGCTCTAGGCAATTCGATGTACCATTTTTCCGCCAGACCAGTTAATGTCCTCTGAAAAAGGTGAAGCCTTATCGAATCATCATTTAGGGTGTTTGATAAACACCACAGATGAAAGGTCATCACATGATTCGATGGATCTTCTCTTGGATTTCCATTAAATTTAGGAATATCTGATGGAAATTTATGTGGAATCGCTGGCCACTAAGGGGCATAAGCGATTGGATCGTTTGTTAACGGATTTAAATCAGGTAACTCTAAAGTTGCCACAAAGGGTAATTGCTGATTCAGGTTAGGTGAAGCATACCCAGGATAATATGGGATTGCCTGAGCAGTTGGTCTTTGCATACCGGCATAATGCATTTGATGCTGGTAACTTTGGTAAGGTTGGTGGGCATGACCATTGTAAAATGGTTGATTTTGACCGTTTTGAATATAAGGCTGTCCACTATTTGCGAAGATTTGTTGTTCAGAACCTTGGTATACTTGTTGGAATTGCAGTTGTTGGTATTGTACTAGCCATGGTTGTGAAGCCATGTGTTGTTGCCCGATACTAACTGTTTGACCAAGATGAGGGGTAATTGTACCCGTCTGACCCTGTGTCATTCCACCAGTCAGTGATTGTGGTTGAGTCACAGGGTCAAGGGGCTGTTGCATTACAACCTGAGAAACCTGAGGTTAGCATACAACGAGCAACGCTTGAACTTGCGACACCGTCACAATAGCTGGCGTAGTTGGTATATTTGACATAGGTAAGCATTGTTGCATCGAGTATATAACTCTTGGTTGTTGAGGTAGTATTGGTACCCAACCGCTAGAAGTAATTCCAACAAAACCCGAATTTTGTTGTGAACTCCTGTATGGTTGTCCCCCCGGAGGGGATAACGAAAGGGTATACTGCCCCCCATACGGTGCTAATCCAGAACTCAAGGGAATGGTTTTCCCTTGAGGTCCAGACTACCTAAATTGACCTCCAAATGGATCAATTTGTTGAGACTCAACATAATATTTTCTGGATATTATTCCGGATGAACAAACAGGAACAGACCATATTGTCGAAATGGTCCCTGAGTGGACTCCTTCTAGCGATTGAGAGCTTGTTGGGACAGATGGTATACCAGCGAACCTTGTTGGAGTGATAGCAGGGGGTTCTGCCGTCGCTGTGTCAGACGACACAGTCCTAGATGTTGACGGTTGTTCAGACATTTATAGTCTATCCAAAAGATTACCTAGCGATTCTACAGGAACTTCTGCTGGCAGTAGACTAACTTCTGGTGAAAAAGGATATAGAGTGATCCCGACTCCAAATTGCTGTTAGGATATTCCGACACATAGGATATAGTTAAGTTCAACTTGGTCTAGTATAGAGTTAGGTTAGAGTTAGGTAAAGTGTGTTTCTTTACCGTTGTACATTTTGTAACTTACAATCCGACGGTCACGATATGTAGTGATCCGACGGTTCACTCTCACCTCGGTATTACCGACACTTGATCCGTGGCTTGACACCCGATTGGTCCATGAGTTCTATTTAAAGCGCATGGAGGGTCATTGTTCGGGTAATCCGTGCATGAGAGAAGCTTATGTAAATTTTCATTCTTTGATTAATAAATTGCCTGTAGTACCCACGTTGGGACAGGCCGTGGATTGTTTCCCTCCTTGCACTCTGAGGGTTTTAACCACGTCAAAATACTGGTGTATTGATTTGAGATCTGGTTATGAGCAGTGTCCTTTTGGTATTCTTTCTGTGGAACTTACCCTGTAAATTTCTACATGGTATCAGAGCTATTTGAGGGCCGCGTCTGTTGGTGATCCAAATCTGAAGCCGGTAGAACTGCATGCGGCTGTCGTTTCCTAGATCTGTTGTTTCTGACTGGTTTCGGGCCGAGAGGACTACTCTGTTGCGTTCGGAGCATCTGTTCCAGTGAGTAACCCCTTTCGTTTCACGCGAAAAGGTTTCCGGTAGCCCTAGTTGCGTCATTTTTCAGATCGGGAGGTATACAGTGTTTTTTTTTGTAGTTTACTGTTATTTTCTCTCTGCTTATTTCGGTCTCAGTTTATTTAGCCTTTTTTTTAACCGGATCTATACCTTTCATTTCTGCGTATGCTCTTTGCCCTGCGACTCTGTGCGATCTGGGCAAATCAGAAACAGAAAGGAAGGATTTTTCTCATGCGTATGCTCTTTTCCCTGCACCTTAGTGTGATCTCGGAAAATCAGAAACATTGAGAAAAATATTTAGTTTTTTCGGCTAAAGCTAACTTTGGTTTTTTTTTTTAAATTTCTAGTTTTTTGGCTAAAGCTAACTTCGAGCCGCAAGGTTCGTTTTTCTTTGCATGTTCGTGTTGGGTTTTGTGTTTTGTGTTTTGTAGGGAAAAAGAGCTTTCTCAAGGCAAGCACGCAAACCAAGCCCCCCCCCCCCCCCCTCTCTCTCTCTCTCTCTCTCTCTCTCTCTCTCTCAAATTTTTTGTATAGATCAATTGGTTCAAAGCTATTTTAAGAGAGTAGAGGTCTTGGGTTCAAGTCTCCATTTTGTGGGGGCGGATTTTTTCATTCCCGCACATTCACGCACTTTGCCGGCAACGTCAACAATTTTGTTTTCAAAAAGCCATAACTTCTTCATCCGGAAGCCTTTTTTAGAGCCGTTTTTTTTAAAACCGCCTATTTTTTCGAGATCTATCCGTTGGAGCACTTACTTTCAGCATCCTCAGCTTCAGTTTTTTTTAAAATGGAAAGTCCATGCCAAGTCATTCTTGACAGCACTAACTACTTCCAATGGGTAGACTACATGGAAGATTTACTTAGAAGTAAAGGTCTCTTCAGAATAGCCACAGACCAAGAGAAGAAACCAAAAGATGAAGACAAGGCGGCAAAATGGGAAAATAGACAAGATCAAGCACGGGGTTTGATAGGGATGTCTATTTCTCCTGATCTTAGATTCCACATTGCAGGACTTGAGACTCCTCATGAAGCATTAGAAAAACTTGCTAAAGTTTTTGGGATTAAAAATGTAATTAGAGCCCATCAACTTGAAAATGAGCTGCTTACTTTGGATCCTAATAAATTTTCTTGCATTGAAGATTTCTTGTCCAAATTCAAGACCCTTAGATATCTCTTGGAAGGTGTTAAAGTTAAGAAAGAAGATGGTAACCTTATTTATTCCATCCTTACTAAGTTGGGACCAGCCTACTCTGTATTTGTTTCCACTTTCCATTCTACAAGGGAAGCTTTCATTTGTCAACGACAAGACTACAAGGCCCCTTCCATTGACTCCTTTTGTGATTCCTTAATAAGAGAACAAGAAAAACTCTTACACCTTGGTCTTCTTAATCTTGGCAACTCTTCCACGAAAGCGTTAGCCGCCCAACAGCAACCAAATTCAAAGAATCCTAAGAAGTCATATCCTCAAAAGAATGGTCCTAAACCATCTCAGCCTCAAAATGAAAGATCATTTCAGCAAAATGATAAGACCCATAAAAAAAAATGGAAGAAGACTGATAGACATTGTAACTTTTGTAATCGAGATGGCCACTTAGAATATAAATGCTTTAAGAAGATGGAAGCCTTGGATGCCGCAATGAAGAAACATAACATCCATGTGGAGCCTACTTCAACTTCAACTTCCGGAATGCCACTTTCTGCATGTCATTGTCAATCATCTCAGTCTGGTTATGCATTAAATGTATCTTCTTCTTCTTCTCATTCTCATGAGTGGCTCATTGATTCTGGAGCCTCTTTTCACATGGCCAAAAACCAAGCCATGTTTTCTTCTTTAAATGATTGTAACACCAAAAATATATATATTGGTGATGATAGATCTCTTAATGTTGTAGGGACTGGAACTGTTCATCTAGACAATGGTCAATTTAATAATGTATTATGTGTTCCAACCTTATCCTGCAACCTTCTATCTGTCCATCAAATAACTCATTCAGGTGAAGGTAAAATTGTTGAATTTTCACCTCATGATGTTGTAATCAAGGATCTAAAAGATCCTAAACAGATTCTAGCTACTGGTCTTGCTGATGATTCCAAAAGGTTGTATAAGTTTCACAACTTTGGGTCATCCACACTTCCCTCAGTATTTGTTGCTCATAATGATGAAGTGAGCAAACTTTGGCATGAGCGATTTGGTCACTTAAACTATCGCTCCCTTCAGCATCTATGTAAAGAAAATATGGTGACAGGTCTTCCTATGGTATCTTGCAGAGATGGTGTTTGTTCCGGATGTGTACTCGGAAAACATCATCGGGACAATTTTGACCAACGTGCCTCTTCGCACGCCTCAGCCCCTTTACAGCTTGTGCACAGTGATTTATGTGGTCCTCTTCCTGTTGCTTCATTCAGTGGCTGCAAGTACTTCTTAACTTTCATTGATGATTTCTCCAGACGCACTTGGGTATACTTCTTAAAACTCAAGAGCGAAGTATTTAACACTTTTTTGGCCTTCAAAGCCTTTGTTGAAAAACAATCTGGACATCAAATCCTTAAGCTAAGAACTGATAATGGTGGAGAATATGTTAAAAACACATTCATCAACTTTTGCACCGAAAATGGAATTCAAATGCAACATACTGTTCCATACACTCCACAACAAAATGGTGTAGCTGAAAGGAAAAATCGCACCTTAAAGGAAATGGCTAATTGTATGCTGCAATCTAAAGGACTCAGTCTTAGTTTTTGGGCCGAAGCAATTAATTGTGCAAATTATATAATCAATCGCACTCCTACTAAGGTTCTAGAGAATATCACTCCAGAAGAAGCTTGGAGTTCCATTAAACCAGATGTAAGTCACTTTCGTGTGTTTGGAAGTGAAGCATGGGCCCATATTCCAGATGAAAAGCATAAAGCTTTAGAACCTAAGAGTGAGAAATGTACTTTTGTTGGATATTCTGAAGATGTAAAAGGTTATAGACTTATTCCATTTAAGTCCAAAAATGTTATCATTAGAAGAGATGTAAAATTTGATGAAAATAAATCGGCCTGCGAGCCTAGTCCGGCGGATGTGCCACCTCTTCCTATCTCTTCTATCTTTGAAAACATTTCTTCTTCAGATGATGGAAGTGAGGATGATAATCCTCCACCACCTTCTCAGGATCCTCAACTTCCAAGATGGGTCCGTGCTACTCGGGATGCAGCAGGTGATCTTGCCGGTGATCCTACAGATCAGCGACGTACACATTCTCAGTTTGAAAGAGCCTCTTCTTTACTGGCTCAAGCTCCAGTAAATCATGATCCTGACACTTTTGCAGAAGCTTCAGGCCATCCACATTGGGAAGCAGCTAAGAATGAAGAATATCATTCATTGATGAAAAATGATACATGGGATCTTGTTCCTCTACCAAAGGGACGCAAACTTGTTAGATGTAAATGGGTTTACAGAACCAAGTATGGACCAGATGGGAAAGTTGATAAACATAAAGCTCGTCTCGTTGCTAAGGGATTTTCACAGGTTGAAGGCATTGACTACACTGAAACCTTTTCCCCTGTTGCCAAAATGAACTCCATCTGCCTTGTTCTTTCCCTTGCTGCCTCTTTAAAATGGGAAGTCCATCAGATGGATGTTAAATCTGCCTTCTTGCATGGGGACTTGCAGGAAGAAATCTATATGGAACAACCCATTGGCTTCATACAAACAGACTCCAGCCTTGTTTGTCGACTTAAGAAATCCCTTTATGGCCTCAAGCAAGCTCCTTGGGCTTGGTATGCCAAAATGGATAGCTTTCTTTTAGAATCTAGCTTTTCTAGGTGTCATTTTGACAATACTGTCTACACCAAGAAAGTGGGCAACTCTCTTATCATCCTTGTTCTTTATGTTGATGATCTTATTCTTACTGGTAGTGATCCCAACCTTATAAACCATGTGAAGTCCAGCCTTAAAAAGAAATTTGAAATGACAGACTTAGGACATTTACACTATTTTCTCGGTCTTCAAGTCTTGCAATCCCAAGAGGGTATTTTCCTTTCCCAGTCCAAGTATGCTTGTGATATTCTTCGTCATTTTCACATGGAAGACTATAAGCCAGCCCCTTCTCCCTTTCAGTCTAGAGTCAAACTTTCAGTCTCTTGTACTTCTCCTAAAGTTGATGCTACCTTATACTGTCAACTTGTCGGAAAACTCTTGTATTTAACCCATACTCGTCCTGATCTTTCCTTTGTTGTTGGCCTTGTTGCTCGTTTTATGCAAAACCCCCGTGAAAGTCATTGGAAAGCAGCTAAAAGAATACTTCGTTATGTTCGAGGTACAGTACAGTTTGGGATTCATTACAGTGCCAAAGCAGCTCCTCTGTTAGTTGGTTTCACTGATTCTGATTGGGCTGGTGACCCTGATGATCGGAAGTCTACTGCCGGTTATGTCTTCACTCTTGGTTCAGGACCTATTACATGGGCTTGTAAGAAACAGGCTGCCATTTCTCTTTCGTCAGTAGAAGCAGAGTATCGTGGTGCCGTGGAAGCTAGTAAGGAAGCCTTGTGGCTTCGTCAGATCCTATCAGAGTTTGGCTTTGAGCAGCAACATTCAACCACACTTTGGTGTGATAATCAAAGTGCCATTCAGCTATGCAAAGATCCAGTCCAGCATCAGCGCAGCAAACACATTGAACTACACATGCACTTCATCAGAAAGCTCATTCATGACCATGTTCTTGAAGTGCAATATTGTCCAACAGATGATCAGGTTGCAGACATCTTCACAAAAGCTCTCACAGAGGCGAAGTTCACTAAACTTCGATATATGCTTGGAGTTCAGGAAGTTGTCACTAAGGGGGGATAGGCTCTAGTGCCTCCTTCCTTCTCCTATTGTGTCATATTTGTAAATCCTTCAATCCTATCCCAAGTTGTTCTTAAGGGGGGATGTTAGGATATTCCGACACATAGGATATAGTTAAGTTCAACTTGGTCTAGTATAGAGTTAGGTTAGAGTTAGGTAAAGTGTGTTTCTTTACCGTTGTACATTTTGTAACTTACAATCCGACGGTCATGATATGTAGTGATCCGACGGTTCACTCTCACCTCGGTATTACCGACACTTGATCCGTGGCTTGACACCCGATTGGTCCATGAGTTCTATTTAAAGCGCATGGAGGGTCATTGTTCGGGTAATCCGTGCATGAGAGAAGCTTATGTAAATTTTCATTCTTTGATTAATAAATTGCCTGTAGTACCCACGTTGGGACAGGCCGTGGACTATTTCCCTCCTTGCACTCTGAGGGTTTTAACCACGTCAAAAATACTGGTGTATTGATTTGAGATCTGGTTGTGAGCGGTGTCCTTTTGGTATTCTTTCTGTGGAACTTACCCTGTAAATTTCTACAATTGCGATGGAGTACTAGTTGGAGGATCTTCCACAATATCTTCTATGGCAATTAAACCAGGTGGAAGGGGTAGACCGTCAGGTCCGTAGAATATTTTTTGTGCCGAAGAAGGTATAGATTCGGCGGTGACAGATGTTTGAGGAGCAAGACTCTCTGAACCTGTTGTAAATGGAACTGGTTCAGTAACACAAGTGTTTACCTTCAGACTAGGATCAGTACTACTGTCCTTCTATGGCTGCTGAACTTCTTCTATAGAGGTAGGGATTACAGAAATATTTGGAGTAACCGGAGTCTCTGATGTTGTTGGAATACTTGTTCTAACTTTAACAGGAGATTTGGAACCGATTAAACGAGTTCGCTTTGTCCATACTAGCTTCGATTATGGAGACAAAGACGGTTGACTCGTAAACCTCTGCGAACAATGGGGTTTCAATTGACTTTCTTCCATGATTGCAGATTACTCGATCAACTAAAAATAAAGGGGAAGTATGTTTCCGAATTAAATGAATTTTAGACGCTTTGACACAACTTGTTTTTTCAATTTTTAAGAGTCGAGAAAAAACAAAAGATGACTCTAGTCTCCTTCGATTTTTAATGAGCCTGAAGTGACAAGTGGTCAGATGGACCTTTTCTGTTAAAGAGTCTGGAAAGGAACGAAAGGAACTGCTCTAGAAATCTAGGTAGAGGGATTACCAAACCAATCGCAAAACTATAGAATACTTTTTACGGTACGGGAGTCAATCTTCCCGAATGTTGTGTTCAGTGCATTGTGATCGATAGGGTGGCAGACACGGCTTCCTATGGATAAAGGATTAAGCCTATTGGGGTCTCCCAAAATATACTCGACGGTATGTGGGAGTACAAGTCCGTACTGGCACTTATCGTCTCAAAGTGGAGGAATCGCCCAACCATCAGTGAGAACAATAGTTACCAGGCTTTACGACGCCGGAATACATCTCTAGCCTAGACTTCTAAATGTTGTGCGTTAGGTTCCAAAGCGTTGTTAGATTCATTGAATTTATTTTATAGTTGATCTTGTTTATGAAGTTTTCCTTTCAAGTTCACCGTGGGAAGTAGATGTAATTCCTAAAATGCAATCTAAGATGATAAACAATCTTTTTATCTTCTTTGTGCAATGAAAATCCTAGCTACTAAGGAAAGAAAGACAAAATCCTTTCACAAAGAGCAAAGAGTACACTCTAAATGCACTTTCCTAAATCAAACCAATCAGACTGCCTATATGCAAATGCACATGCATGTATTTGTTTTCGACTTTCTTAGTATATGAAAGATAAGAAGAAAGTTGATGCACAAATCTGAATTTCTTTTCAAGAGACAAATATCAACAAGTTCCTTTTCGAAATAAAAAATGGAGACGATCACAACACCTTACGATTTTGAAATGAATACTTGTTTTCGACACTAGGAAAATTAGAAATTCAGACCAAAAACAATAGTAACAGGATAATCGACCATCAACATCAATCAAACTCTTTCCTATGATTGAAATCGACACTTGCGACAGTTTCAAATCAAAGGATGACAATACGATTACGCTACTTTTGCAAAGGAGAACTGAAAATGACCTAACAAACACACAAAAACATTTACAGTTATTTTGTACAAAGGAGGCGGAATAAAAGCAAGGAAAAGGGGTTTCAAACAGACATATACTGATCACAGGCAGCAAAATTCAGGAATAGAACTGGAAAGAGTGAATCACAGAAACCAACACTGCTCAAAGCCTAGTTTGATCAGTGCACCTATAACGCAGGGAATTTGAAATGCAGCGCACCTTCTCCACTCGAGAAGTGCGCTAAAGTTCAGATTCTCTGAACAGTACCTGTGTTGGGCTAGAAACGAGACTTTGTTTGGGTTCCGGGTCACAGTTTGCAGTTCAGTTCATGGGTTTTGGCCGAGCAAAAGGTAATCAGTAATGCAATAATTAGGGGTAGATCTAAGGAGGATCTAAGAGCTATCACAAGGGCAATTAGAGAGTTTGTGAATCAGTTGTTTAAATCATAAACAGATCACGTAGATGGACTAAAGTAGCATTTATCTACTTTGCATTTGCTATGGCAAATGCAGTTCGAATGCTACCTGTAAGTTTATGAAATAGACAACAAGAAGATAAACAAACAAACTAATTCGTCCCCAGCGGAGTCGCCATTTTGTTATAGGGAAAAGTGTCTACTCAGAACTACTTATCCCACTAAGGTGTGACAGCTGCCTTAGAAACAAACAGAGTAAAGCTGCTTTCGTTTTTCCTTTATGAATTATAGATAGAGAGGAACAAGAATACCAACCTCTGTCTTGCGTTGATCTCCTGATTTGAATTCTCTCTTCCTTGATATTCTTTCGCTACTTGTTCCCTTGCACGCCCAGCTTCACAAAGTACCTGTAAGATCACAGTAGCATAGCACTATACAAAGAAACGGATCTATAATCATAAACAATCTAGGATCAGATGTAAATTGACCATACAAATGCAGCAAACATCAATGACACAAGAGTATCGAGGAAAACTAGAATAGCTTTTATTGATAAACAAGAAAGAGCCAAGAGGAGTTACAACCAGTTGTTCTGACTCAGCATCAACCTCTCAGCAAGGAAGCCCCTCTTCACCTCATACAAAGCTTAGATCACCCAACAATCTGATGTTTTTCTCAAGAAACCAACAACAATTCCTTACAATATGAAAAATTCTAGCCTCTGGATCTCTGGGATGAGGGATCCATATATAGATATCTGTAATGGAGATGAGTCAGCTTATGATTTGATTAGTGTCTTCCCTCTTGATAGTTCTTGCTTCCACTTGGAGATTGATGATCTCTTACTCATCCTTGGTCGAATTTAGAGAGGCAAGTGTCACAGGAGAAGTTTCTGGAAGCTTCCATTGCCTCTCCACCTCGCGGAATGACACTGCCATTTGTCATTTCTCGCCCATTGCACCCCATAGAAGGGCTTTTTGAAATGCAACGCACTTGGCCAGTGGATCAGCTGAAATGATCTTGTTTTGACCAATTCTGAGCAGTTTTTCATAGAGAACTTCTGGGAGAAGCTGTAATCTATTGACCTTGTTCCTTTAGGGGTTAGAAAAACACTTTTAGGGACCTAGGAGCCCTTGGTTTATGGACATTTCATGCTTGGGGTTGTAGAACCCAAAAATGTCTATAACAGATCTCCATAATAGAAGTGCCTGTAAATGCAGCTAAATAAATTAGAACATCTTCAATCGACAAAACAAGCTCTCCTTGAACAAAAGCCACAAATATAGTAATCGTTTTTATTGGTTTGTCCAAACCCTTGAGATTGCTTTTTCCTGTTCCTCCATGCAATTCATTTTCCTCAAGATATGTGCTATAAATAAAAAACACAAAGCAACTTGGAATCAAGAGACACAAATTGAATCAAACAAATGAGATATTATGAACCTAGATAATGAAAATGAGAAATGTCATAAAATACACTAACCCAAATTCCAAATTCCATAAAAAAAAATCAAGAGGGGTTTTACTATCATTCTACTTCATTGAAATAATATTATCCTCTCTTAGTAATTTCTATGTAGTTTGTTCAATTATGGATAGTGTAGAAGTTAAGGAGATTCATAAGGTGGTGTGTCACCATGTGGAGCTGATATAGGGAAACAAAAGTTCTCTTCTCACATTCTATTCTAAATTCAAATAGATTGAATAAGCCCAATCTTCTCAGTTAGCCATGACATTATAGTGATCTATAAGCAACAACTTGACTCTTTGGGAACAAAATTCCAAAGGGTACCATATTTTACACTTATTCTGTGCATGGACTCTCTAGAAATACCTACTAATAATAGGGTCTAATCAGAATATCCATAAAGTAAGAGACCATATTTTGTACCAATATTGTTACCAATAGATATTACTAGTGGCTACTAATATTCCCTAGTCCATGGTTTGAAATATTTCAATTTATCTTCTTTTTCATGTTAGGCATAAAGGCCCCCAAGCATAATATGATTCAGAGGATCGCATATGGCTTTGATGGCAACTCCAGTGTAGGCCTCTATCTCCGCAGTTAACTAACACAGTAGTAGAAAAATTCTATAAGGTTTTCAACAGTGAAACCACAAAAGAAAAGGAGACTGAAAAAGTGCAAAATGCAATTGGTATGATTAGTGCAAGCCTGTGTTGTAACCTGGAATTGGCAATGTGATATTCTCATAACATGAGCATACGAATATCTTAGAATTTACATAATAAGATGAAAACTATGACTGACCTAATGATGGAAGTGTGGTTTCCAATTAAATTTTGTAATCGTAATCACATTGAGCAGATCTATTGGGGCGACAATACTTTTAAATTTTGCAATGAACCAAGAATTGGATCGGAAATTTTCACTGCACCATAAACAGAACTATATGTAATTGGAACATGAGAAATAATCATCATCCGAACCAAGGTCGTCCTTGAGGTCACAACCTATCAACGGTTCGTCAACGATCTCATAAATAAATTAGCTTGTTAACCTATAAAAAATTTGGTTTCTTCATAAATGTCAAGAGAATCACCATAGCTAAGCTCTGCTAGATGAGTAGTGAATGTGAGTGGGGTGGGTGAGTGTGGTGTGCTTAGTGAGCGAGGACATTCTAGTGATCTATAAGCAACAATTTGACTCTTTGGGAATAAAAAGACAAAGGGTATCATATTTTACACTTATTTTGTGCATGGAATCTCTAGCAATACTTACTAATAATATGGGCTAATCAAAATATCCATCAATAAAGAGACCATATTTTGTACCAAGATTCTTACTGACACATATTACCAGTGGCTACTGATATTCCCTAGTCCATGTTTTGAAGTATTTCAATTTATCTACTTTTTCATATCAAGCATAAAGGCCCCTAAGCATAATATGATTCAGAGCACATCGATAACATCATGCTAATGAAAATCATTGTGTCTTGATCATTCGGGCTTCACCACAAAAGCATGGTACTGTACATAATGGACACAATAGTCACTCACACTACCAAGAACTACCTTGAAAAATCCAACGTCCTCTATTTAAAATAAATGTTACATTAAAAAACATGAAAAGAGGATTTCCTATTTACTTAGATAGTGACATGAATCATTCTAAATCAAGGATATAACTAACATTTCTAGTGCAAATACACTTCTTATAGGTGCAAATATGGTGACATTTCATACAACAGTACTTCTTAAGAGAGCTCTCTATCCATGACTAGCTATCACCAACATGTCAAGATTATAAGTTTTGGCAGCATTGCATATGACTTCACTGGCATCTCTAGTGTAGGCCTCTGTCTCCGAAGTTAACTAAGACCATAGTAGAAAACATCTATAAGTTTTTCCATTGTGAAACCACAAAAGAAAAGGAGTCTGAAAAAGTGTAGAATGAAATTGGTATGATCAGTGCGATAGTGAAGCAGAGAGAGAGAGAGAGAGAGAGAGAGAGAGAGAGAGAGAGAGAGAGATAGTACACATATACAAATCTGATATTTTATGACAGTAACAAGAAGCTCTAACCAACAAAGTTAAAATTGGCCAAACAAGTCAGATTTGACCTCCAAATAAGCTCAGTCAAAGCTCAATCAAATTGGCCTTCAATAGTAAGATGTATCAGCCAAAATAGTAAAAAAATCCTAGTCAAACGATGGTCAACAAAAGTCAAGCCTGTGACCATCCCTAAGACAGTCAACACATGTCAACTCAGGGTTAAAGTGGCCTTGAAAACTGTTTCTAGAACTGTGGCATCCCAAGAGGAGGCAGCCTTACCAAAGCCACAAATAAGGAGAGGTCAACGCTGGTCAATGCTGTCCAAAACAATACTTCTGCACCTCGGTCAAACTTGGTCAATCCTGCCCTAGCTAGAATATTCTCCTTTTTCCTTCACACATGTGAGAGATGCTACCCTAGATCTTCATACCCAAACAAGTGAGGAGAGATAGAGGTGAGAGGATGAGATTGTGAAATAATGCTATGAGGTCTCGTCCTTTTATATGCCACATTAAGGATGAAGTGGGGGTAAAAATGAGTATTTTGCTTGTTGGCTGACCTTGAGAAATTGTCAATAATATAAATAAATTCATATCTCCATATATACATGTCAGAATCAAATGATATTTAGATAAATCCTACACCTCTTGGAGAGAGGAATCCAAGAAAAATATCAATTGTCATAAATACGGTGACCCATATGGAGTTTGGCCCTAGTTTCCAATTTTGACACCTCATCTTTTTGTCTCAAGCTTGCATAACCACATAGGGTTTCATGTCCTAAGCATCATCTCCACACACATAGTCTAATTTTTCCATCAAAACTTGGCCCTAGCTTCAATCACCGAGATTGGTTAATTCTCCTTAGGGTGAATGAGAACATGATTTTATCTCCTATAAAACCCATCCTCACCCTCTACAATGTAGAGAAGTATATATGTGGTGCAATATGATGCCATCCTGGTCAAACTTATGATTTCATGAGCTAATATTGCCCATGGTCACTCTTACCAATCTTTCTTTTTCCTTCTCTAGAGACTTGAAACCCTTATCTAGTTCCAAAAACACAAAAGGATGTGCTAGTCGGAAAACACGAGTAACCCTCAATCCCAAATTACCTCATTTTTCCTTGGATTTAATATTGGTGAGCTAATTTATTTAATGGGCATCATTTCTTTAATGGGCTATGCTGGGAAACTATGCATGTGACAAGGAAAATGGTGTATTTATGCCTGTGCTGAGTAGACTTCATTTGGTGCAGGTTTGGTTGGTCGGTTTCGAACAAAAATTGAAAGATCGAATATCGCCTCAAAAACATTATCTGTTTGATCTAGCACTGCATTCTGGGTGAGTAGTGTCTTCTTGCTTTTCTTATTCTCGGGCTTCTTTGTTGTGAGATTTTACATCATCTGCTTGAAGTTTTCTATTTCTACTTCAATAACCTTTGGGGGAATTCGGTGGAAATCAGTGACTAGTGCTATTGCAATAGGCTTCTTTATTTTCTTGGATTGTCCGTTGATCTTTAGCATGTCTCCTGTCATTTTTGTAATTGAAATTCTTTTGTTAAAATACAGTAATCCAAATATCTACTCTTACATATACACTATATATATTGCTGTATTTTGCCTGTTTTGGAGTTTTTTTGTTAAATTTGCTCAGAATTTGTTGGAATCATGACCTTACTTACTATTATATGATTTAGAGTTATTTTGCCATATTTTTCGGTTGAATTTTTCAAAAACATGGTGGGGATTTATTTGAATCACAAGTTTCAGATCACGACTTTACCTACTATTATACAATTTGGAGGTTTTTTTTTCCATATTTTTTGGTTGAATTTATAAAAAATTTATTGGAATCACAAGTTCCAGATCACGACTTTACCTACTATTATATGATTTGGAGTTTTTTTGCCATATTTTTCGGTTGAATTTGTCAAAAATTTGGTGGGGATTTATTGGAATCACAAGTTCCAGTGGTGAAATCTCCACAATTCTCTACAATTCTAGCGCCCCGAGCAAAAATATGTTGAATCCATATATAGTAAAAAATGCAATCAATATCTGACCAAATTTTGTTTCACCCATGAAACACTTCAAAACTTAGAATATTTTTTTCTCCTCCATAATAAAGAGGGAGCATATTAAGTTGGAAACAATGGTGTACACTGTTTTTGTTTTAAATTTCCACTATCCAATATGGGAAAGTATAGGTGTGTTTATTTTGGAATCAAGTTTATGAAGTTTAATTTATCAATAATTATTAAGTGGATGGTACATATTTAATATCCATGGAATATTATAGAATATTTATAATAGTATACATAAATCAATGATTGAGATTTATTTCCAAAGTAGTTATGCACTTTTTGCTCTTTTAATTGAATTGATCAATTCAATTAAAAGAGCAAAAAATGCAACATGAAGTGACTTATGGTTTTTTGGGCATGTAATATTGATAGATCATGGTATTTTCCTATGGTATTGTAACAAAGTATATATTTATAGACTAAGGATATCTATGTTAAAAGGAAGTTAAATATCCATATTTAAGAATCTTGTTCTATCCCGTTTTAAACCATTCATAGTAAATATCAAACACCTACTTCATGATACATATCACATTGCTAAATTTAAAAAAATCATAACTAGCAATTGCACAAACACGGTATGGTAGTAGCATATGCAAGAACATAGATGAAGAAATATGTGATATGTTATGAGATCTAGATGTTGTCTAGTTTCAAAGACATGGTACACGATGTTATGTGGCAAAATGCATTAAATTTAAGAACTTTTGTTCGGCTATCACCATTCTATCAAAATTACATACAACTCCACCCAATGCCAAATTCTTATTCTTGCCTCCAGTTGAAATGAACCTTTGTGGGTAGGATTACATACCACCACTAAACCACAACCCTAAGGTAAAATTACATACAACTCCGCCCCAACCCCAACTTCTTATTCACGCCTCCAGTGGAAATGAACCTCTGTGGCTAGGATTACACACCACCACTAAACCACAACCCCAAGTGAAATGCATCACTTAGTAGAGTTGTGTTGAGTGGTAAATGTGTTTATTATATTAACTAAAAGCATCCAAAAATATCACGAGTCAAATTCTTAGTGAGAGATGCATGTAAAAGAAAATAAGTGTGATTTTTTGTTAGTACAAATACCTAATGAATTTTTAGATTAAGGAGAGAGATTAAAATAGACAAAACAACTTTAACCTCCAATGTGGCAAACCAAGTTACATACTATAAAATTCCATCCATTTTGATAGAAATAATTTTCTGTGTACAAACTTACTTGCAGATAATTTTCAAGTACAAGTATAACATAAGTATAACTACACAAAATCATCGTTTTGCTTGATGTCATAAATGTTCCAACTATGAAAGCTATGTTTGGCTTCATGACTTTGTAGGCTATCCATAAAGGAACAATTGAACCATCAATTAGCCTTTGCTAATTCAACCTACAAACTTCTAGTAATGGAATAAATCATAAACAAAACATGTCACAAAACACCTTGTCAAATAGAAGAGATTGAATGAGGTAATAAAAGTAACTACCCCACATAAATATTGTTCATTGTTACATATGCACATAACATATATTGTTGATTTAGATAGATTTTTCAATTCATTCATGATTTTCCACTTGAGGAGTGCAATGTATGTCTCTAAATAATAGTACGACTTCATTTCAGAGGTCTCCCACTTGGTGGTGACAACTACAATGTTACTGCACAATGGATTTTCATTTCAGATCTTTAAATCATCGATCGTCTCAACATAGTTATGTACACTTCGAACAAGAGTTTCATAAAACGATCAAATATCATTTGTAAATTAAGAATCTATATAGAATTTGCAGCCATCCATAAGCCAACCAAATGGATGAAAGGAACGTTTAGCTTCCATCCATTATTAGCTTAAACAAGTTGCAATTGTAAAATTTCTCTGATCATAAGCTAGAAGGAAAACACTTAAGAACATATTAACCAAGGGATTCTTTTGGATCACAAATTACCACAAATGGAGATCCTTTAATGGCAAATAATTAGCACACAATACTAATGGATATCATGATCAAGTTTATATATCACAAAAGCCTCAGAGTAATGACTTCCTTGAAATTTAAAAATATTTTTTCATGGTAACCTAGAATTTTTGGGAAGTGTTAAATGGATAGAAACAACATTAAGACTTAATAAATCTTCCAACAACAATTGCAACTTCATTTAAGAGGTTTTCAAGATCAGCACCATCAAGTATAAGCCTATGTGCACTTTATTTCTTAAGGTATTCGTTGTTATATTAGAACCGGTCCTCTCTCAGAAATTTCTATGTAGTTTGTTTGATTATGGATAGTGTAGACATTAAGGAGTTTCATAAGGTGGTGTGTCACCATGTGGAGCTGATACACGACAATAGTTAGCTGACTGAGTGGACTGGACCTAAACAATCTCTACAATTTTAGAAGAGAATGACAAGTTAATTCTCCACCCATTGATCTTGTCTTTTGGGTCAAGCAACATCTGGTTCTCTCTGAAATTTATATGAAATCTCTTAAATTATGGATAGTGCAACATTTAAGATCTTCGTAAGGTGATGCATCACCATGAGGAGCTGATGCATGGAAAAAAAAGCGCTCTGCTCACATTCTCTTATAAATTCACATAGATTGAATAGGCCCAATCTACTCAGTTAGCCAGGACATTTTGGTGATCCATAAGCAACAACTTGACTCTCTGGTAACAAAATGCCAAAGGGTACCATATTTAACACTTTTTTTGTGCATGGAATCTTTAGAAATACCCACTAATAATAGGGGCTAATCAGAATATATATCAAGCAAGAGTCCATATTTTGTACAAAGATTGTATTATATGTTTAAAGATACATTGTTAAAGAAATAAAAAAGAAAACTTGCAATTCGTGGACAAGAAAAATCATCCACCTTGTGTCAAGAAGTTTCTTGATCAAATCCAACTACTTCACCCATGTACTGCCTATTTCCAAAAGTTTTTATAACTTGCTAACCAATAAATACATATCCACCAGTATTTTCATCGGGAGTTTGTATTTCATGCACAAATAGGTATAAATTCACAAATATTTCCATTAGTAACATAAAGAAGTCTAAATCTAAACATTCATTTGATATGAGAAACATATAAATTTATAATGGAATTTGGGAGTGGTAGAATCAAGAAGCATGCATCTTACTCTTGGTTTAAATCAAAACCTAGTTCTTCATCTATCACATGAGCTGTATAAGAATGTAAACATGTTAGTGTAAAATAAATCTAAATATAGTCCATTGATAAAAATATCATCTCTATCAAATCCATTAGATGCAGTGAAGTAAGCCACAACCAATGGGATACTTACCAAGTAGACTTGAGAAGTGAAAATTACTTTAAAATGTAAGTTATATCTTACAATTTACACATATAAGAATCCTAAGCTGGTTTAGACCATGAAAGTATAATAAATTTTTGAATCTTGCAAAAAGTTGTATGATTTTACACATGAAATAATCTAATGGAATGTCCAACATCCACTCGTGTGTTAACATCCTTGACAAACTCAATTTTTTTTTCTTCATGCATACTTCGAGCAGAAGTAGGATGCCTTACGCCAGTATCTAGTGCAACCCCAGTAGAAGGATCATCCCCAGTTGTTGGTACAACAAGGTCATCCAATCTCTTAAGTAGCTCATCTGCAACATCTACAAAACTGAATACCACATACGTGTTTTCTATCCCATTAGCTATATATTATGAATCTTTAGACATTGGAGATATCTTCACTTGGGACATGAATTTAGTATTTTCATGTGGATTAGAATTCACCACATTTGCAGCAATGGATGTCAAATTTGTCTAAAAAACAAGGCTGGAAATAGAGTTAGTATTAGTAGAGACTAAATGGTTGCTTGTGTTTGCAGCATCAATAGAGGAGTTCTCAACAATAACAATGGGTCCATTGTTGCTAGATATTCTTTCAACTTCTTTGTCTGATATGTCAACAATTTCCGTACTTGGACTGTCTTGACCCAGATTCTTCCCAGTAGTCTGTATGTAATACATGCTCCCAACTTCAACCTGCTAAACATTGACCCATGCACGCTTGTAAATATCAACATTTATAGAAGCTAAATCTTCATTTCTAATATTTGGTTTAACACCCATACCACGACTCTAAGCTACAATAGTTGTAGTATCAACTGGAAATTCATTACTACCATGAAATTCAAACTCAAATTATGGAACTTCAGGAAATTCAATAGGTATACATTTTTTTTGTAAAATAAAACTCTTGTCATTCTGAACATCTGCAACACTATTGTCACCATAAACATCTACAAATACATCCTTCTTACTTCAAGTAGTAAGCTCAACACTTGAAGGAAGATTTGAAATAAAGTGGGTCTAATATCAACAAGAAATTCATTACAAGAAGGAAATTCTAACTCAGAAGATGGAACTTCATGAACTTTAACACGGGCATTCTTGTCACCATCAAAATCAAGAGATTCTCTCTTGTCACTATGAACATCTACATACACACTCTTGTCACTTCTAGTAGTAGTTATAGCACCCAAAGGCAGACTGTAAGCTAAAGTATATCTGGTATCAGTATGGAATTCATTGGTATAATTCAATTCCAACTCAGAATATGGCTCTTCATGCACTTCAATAGGTGTACATTCCATCTGCAAAGATAAGCTTTCATTTACATGATTTTCACCACTAATATCATCCTTTCCAATGACATTAGTTCCTATGGCTTGGTATGGAAATGATTTTGTCCTATGGTCCATACTTTTCTATATTAGTATCAAGTTCACCATTTGCATCATTGAATCTTTTGTCTAGAGAAAATTCCCTGTTAATTAGTGCTGCAGTATGGTTCCTATTGTCTCCAGATAAAGTGGTTTTGACATAAACTATAACCCTTTTTTAAAAATAAGCTCCAAGAGATGCATCAAGTTTGAAACCCTTGGTCAATAGAAATTGTTGAGATTACAAGCACAACAACATTGATTGGTGCATTGCTAAATATCCGTATAAATTTTAAAACATGGAAGTGACAGATGCATACAAGACACATGATTTGTTTGTACAATTTTTAATAAATTAAAATAAATTCCAAACTCACTATAGTTATTAGGATCTCCATAATAGAAGTGCTTGCAAATGCATCTAATAAATTCGAACATCTTCCATTGACAAAACAAGCTCTCCTTGAACAAAATCCACAAATGTAGTAACCGTTTTTATAGGTTTGTCCAAATCCTTGACATTTCCTTTTCTTGATCCTCCATGCAATTCAATTTCCTCAAAACATGTGTTATAAATAAAAAAGACAAAACAACTTGGAATCAAGAGACACAAATTGAATCA
This sequence comes from Pinus tabuliformis, assembly GCA_031772625.1. NCBI lineage: Eukaryota > Viridiplantae > Streptophyta > Pinopsida > Pinales > Pinaceae > Pinus > Pinus tabuliformis. The sequence continues at coordinate 1,576,340,797 of CM062817.1, forward strand.
AACAAATGAGATATTATGAACGTAGATAATGAAAATGAGAAATGTCACAAAGTACACTAACCCACATTCCAATAAAAATTTCAAGAGGGGTTTACTACCATGCTGCTCCATTGAAATAATATCAGCCTCTCTCAGTAATTTCTATGTAGTTTTTTCGATTATGGATAGTGTAGATGTTAAGGAGATTCATAAGGTGGTGTATCACCATGTGGAGCTGATTTATGGAAACAAAAGTGCTCTTCTCACATTCTATTCTAAATTCAAATAGATTGAATAAGCCTAATTTGCTTAGTCATCCAGGACATTCTAGTGATCTATAAGCAATAACTTGAATCTCTCGGAACAAAATGCCAAAGGGTACCATATTTTACACTTATTTTGTGCATGGGCTCTCTAGAAATACCTACTAATAATAGGGGCTAATCAAATTATCCATCAAGTTAGAGACCATATTTTGTACCAATATTGTTACCAATAGATATTACGAGTGGCTACTAATATTCCCTAGTCCATGTTTTGAAATATTTCAATTTATCTTCTTTTTCATGTCAGGCATGAAGGCCCCTAAGCATAATATGGTTTAGAGGATCGCATATGACTTCGCTGGCATCTCCAGTGAAGGTCTCCACCTCTGCAGTTAACTGAGACAATGGTAGAAAAAATCTATAAGGTTTTCCACTGTGAAACCACAAAAGAAATGGAGACTGAAAAAGTGCAGAATGCAATTGGTATGATCAGTACAAGCCTATGTTGTAACCTTGGAATTGATAACGTGATATTTTCATAACATGAGCATACTAATATCTCAGAATTTACATAATATGATGAAAACTATGACTGAACCAATGATGGAAGTGTGGTTTCGAATTAAATTTTGTAATCGTAATCGCATTGAGCATATATATTGGGGCGATAATACTTTTAAATTTTGCAAATGAACCAAGAATTGGGTTAGAATTTTTCACTACACCATAACAAGAACTAGAAGTAACTGGAACATGAGAAATAATCATCATCCGAACCAAGGTCATCCTTGAGGTCAAAACCCATCGATGGTTCCTCAACGATCTCATAAATAAATTAGCTTGCTAACCTGTAAAAAATCTGGTTTCTTCATAAATGTCAGAGAGAATCACCATAGCCGAGCTCTGCTGGATGAGCAGTGAATCCGACTGGTGTTGGTGAGTGCATGTGCTTAGTGAGCAAGGACATTCTAGTGATCTATAAGCAAAAACTTGACTCTGTTGGAACAAAATGACAAAGGGTATCATATCTTACACTTATTCTATGCATGGACTTTCTAGCAATACCTACTAATAATAGGGGCTAATCAAAATATCCATCAAGAAAGAGACCATATTTTGTACCAAGGTTGTTACCAACAGATATTGCTAGTGACTACTGATATTCCCTAGTCCATGTTTTCAAATATTTCAATTTATCTGCTTTTTCATATCAGGCATAAAGGCCCCCAAGCATAATATGATTCAGAGCACATCGACAACATCACTCTACTGAAGATAGGTATATCTTGATCATTCAGGGCTTCACCACAACAACAGGGCACTATATATAGTGGGCACAATAGTCACTCACACTGCCAAGAACTACCTTGCAAAATCCAACATCCTTTGTTTAAAATAAATGTTACATTAAAAAAACATGAAAAGAGGATTTCATGTTTACTGAAATAGTGACATGAATAATTCTAAATCAAACTTATAACTAACATTGTTGGTTTTCAAATACATTTCTTAGAGATGCAAATAAGGTGACATTTCATGGAACAATACCTCTTAAGATAGCTCTATATCCATGACTACCTATCACCAACATGTTAGGATTATAAGTTTTGACATCATTGCATATGACTTCCTTGGCATCTCTAGTGTAGGCCTCCGTCTCTGCAGTCAACTGAGATAGTAGTAGAAAACATCTATACAGTTTTACATTATGAAACCACAAAAGAAAAGGAGACTTAAAAGTGCAGAATGCAATTGGTATGATCAGTGCAATAGTTTAGCAGAGAGATAGAGAGATAGTACACATATACAAATATGATATTTTATGACAGCAACAACAAACCCTTACCAGCAAAGTCACTGCTGGTCAAACAAGTCAGATTTGACCTCCAAATAAGCTCAGTTGAAGCTCAATCAACTTGGCCTTCAATAGTAAGATGTATGAGCCCAAAACAACTCGAAAATCCCAGTTAGATGATGGTCAATAGAAGTCAAGACTATGACCAACCCTAAGACAATCAACACTGGTCAACTTAGGGTCAAAGTGGCCTTGAAAACCATGTCCAGAACTGTGGCCTGGCAAGAGGAGGCAACCTTACCCAATGCGAAAACAAGGAGAGGTCAACGCTGTTCAAAAAATTACTTCTGCACCTTGGTCAAACTTGGTCAACGTTGCCTTAACCAGAATGTCCTCCTTCTTCCTTTACACGTGTGAGAGATGCTACCCAAGATTTGCGTACTCAAACAAGTGAGGAGGGATAGGCATGAGAGTATGAGTTGGTGAATAATGGAATGAGGTCTCCTCCTTTTATATGCCACGTTGACGATGAACTGGGGGTAAAAATGCCTATTTTGCTTGCTGGTCGACCTTGACAAATTATCAATAATATAGATAAATTCATATCTCCATATATACATGTCGAAATCAGATGATTTTTAGATAAATCCTACACCTCTTGGAGAGAGGAATCCAAGAAAAATATCAGTTGTCATAAATAAGGTGACCCATATGGAGTTTGACCCTAGTTTCCAATTTTAACACCTCATCTTTTCCGTCTCAAGCTTGTATAACCACCTAGGGATTCATGTCCTAAGCACCATCTCCACACACATAGTCTAATTTTTCCATCAAAACATGACCCTAGCTTCAATCACCGGGATTGGTCAGTTCTCCTTAGGGTGAATGAGAACATGATTTTATCTCCTATAAATCCCATCCTCACCCTCTACAATGTAGAGAAGTATATATGTGGTGCGATATGAGGCCATCCTGGTCAAAATTGTGATTTCATGAGCTAATATTGCCCATGGTCACTCTTACCAAGCTTTCTTTTTCCTTCTCTAGAGACTTGAAACCCTTATCTAGTTCCAAAAACATAGAAGGATGGGCTGGTAGGAAAACACGAGTAACCCTCAATCCCAAATTACCTCATAGTTCCTTGGATTTAATATTGGTATGCTGGGAAACGATGCGCGTGAGAAGGCAAATGGCTTGCAAATCTCTTATGTTTAAGACCTTAGATGAAGAGCCACCCACTAGCTCACTTGTTATTGAGTTTATGGACAATCCATGCTTCATTCATAGATATAAATCATATGCATGATGTGAGATGTACGAATTGTTCTTTAGAGACACCTTGCCTCCAAATGACCGAGACTAAAAAATATACAAGGTTGTTAGAAATTCTTTGTTACACAAGGTGGTTGCCGATTCCCCTATATTTTGAGTGGATTGTGAAACATGTTGACCCTTGGAGAAGCCATGATCAAGGACAACCATGGAATTCATATTGCCTCATTCAATACCTTAGACATTGAGATGTATTAAAAAACATTGAGAAAAAATTACAAAACATTTTTCTTTATTTTAAAAATATTTTAAAATAATATCTACAATAAATTGTCTAGTTATAATGTTTGTCATAGTCTAGTTGCTTTATGTTTTGGAGGTTTTTAGGTTATATGTTCTAGTTAAATTTACGTGAGAAATTTGTTAGAATTACAAATTTGATATGTGAATTCTACACAATTTGAATAGCCGACTTCATGCATTCAAAGATAAATTTTAAATAACTGAAAACATAATCTAACCAAAAAAAAAAAAAAAAAAAAATTATTTTTCCAATTTCTAATAAAAAAATCCTAAATAATAGAGACATGAATCCCAAAAACCATTAATCCTCAAACTTTGACCCATTATCTTTTACTTATATTTCACGATATGCAACCACTTTAACTAATCTTACTTATATTTCACGATATGAAACCACTTTAACTATTCTTAAAAAACAAGCATAAAAATTAAATTAAACTATGAACATGTAAATTATAAGATATAAATGGAGTTGTCTATAATGGGACTTTTTGGAGATTTCGGTGACGGAATCCGACGGAAGAAATTGAGCTTGAATCTTGATTTGTTGCAGTTAAAACGGTTTTTTAACTGCATATTTGGATTGAGCACCCTGAAAAACCCCTCGGAAGCTTTCACTGTGCAGAAACTAGCTATCAAACTTGCGGTTCCAATAAATTCCTGGAAAAACCCACCGAAAAAGCTTTCAAAAAATCGCGTTATAGACAACTGCGATATAAATTACTTTACCCACTCCACAATACAAAGAATGTCATTGAACGGACACGAACATAGCCACTTCACAATACAGAGAATGCCATTGAACGGACACGAACATAGAAACAATGTCGATTTTTATTGAAGCACTTCACCACAAAGAATGTGATTGAACCCACACGAACATAGAAATAATGAGTATCAGTTTCAATTAATCATGCATCATCGAATTTGATAGCATTTTTAATGAAAACATTTAAACCCAAAACACCCTTCAATTAGTAAACTTCAGTTTTCGAGAAGCATGTATAGAGTGAGCTCCAAACATATCATCCAGCCGCAAAAAGAAACAAGGTAAGAGAAATATCTGGCTGATATCATCTGCAAAATTTCAGCACGATATGCAAAACTTGAATACCTGCACCTTTATTAGACCTCTTGTATATCACTCAATCAGAAGCAATCGGACCATCTCAGAGGTCGCTATAACATCCTCAGAGAAATCATGCGTATTTCATCATATCGTCACAAAGATTGATTGCCTCACTCATCCCTGGAACGATATCATGTGTAGGGTTTGCACCTGCTGGTGGAAGGACAGCCGGGGTTCCTGGCGGCTCCACCTCTTCCCTGGGTTCTTGGCCTGTGCCCGGAATTACCTACAACCACGGGCGGTAGTGCTGAGTAGACTTCATTTGGCGCAGGTACGGTTGGTCGATTTCGAAGCGCAATTGAAAGATCGGATAACACCTCTAAAACATTATCTGTTTGATCCAGCACTGCATTCTTGGTGAGCAGTGTCTTCTTGCTTTTCTTAGTCTCGGGCTTCTTGCCTGTGAGCTCTTGCACTATCTGCTTGAAGTTTTTCGTTTCTACTTCAATAACCTTCGGGGGCTTTCGGTGGAAATCAGTCACTAGTGCTGCTGCAACAGGCTTCTTTATTTTCTGGGACTCTCCGTTGATCTTGAGCTTGTTTCCTGTCGTTTTTGTGATTGAACTTCTTTTCTTAAAATACTCTAATCCAAATATCCATTCTCTCCCATATATATATATTTTTGTTGTATTTGGCCTGTTTTGAAGTTTTTAGTTAAATTTGGCGGGAGTTTGTTGTAATCACCATTTTACTTGGCCGGAATTGGTAGGAATCACGATTTTATTTACTATTATATGATTTGGAGTGTTTTGGACATATTTTTGGTTGAATTTGTAAAAAATTTGGTAGGGATTTATTGAAATCATAAGTTCCATATCACAATTTTACCTACTATTATATGATTTGGATTTTTTTTGTCATATTTTTGGTTGAATTTGTGAAAAAATTGGTGGGAATTTATTGGAATCACAAGTTCTTCATCATGACTTTACCTACTATTATATGATTTGGAGTTTTTTGCAAAAAAAATTGGTGGGATTTATTGGAATCACAAGTTCTTGATCACGACTTTACCTACTATTATATGATTTGGAGTTTTTTGCCATATTTTTTGGTTGAATTTGTCAAAAATTTGGTAGAATTTATTGGAATCACAAGTTCCAGTGGTGAACTCTCCAATTCTCTACAATTCTAGTGCTCCAAGGAAAAATATGTTGAATCCATATATAGAAAAAAATCGAGTTGTCTTTAGTGCGACTTTTTGGAAGTTTTTACGGTGGGTTTTTCTGGTCTAATTTCTCTAAATTTGGGCAGGAATTTATTGAAATCACAAGTTTGATTTGTTACCGTGCACAATTGAAGTGCCCTAGGGGTTTTTCAAAGTGATGAATCCATATATACAGTAAAACAACCTGTTTAAATAACACAAATCAAGATTTCACCTCAAATTTTTCTGGCGGGATTCCAACACGAAAAGATCCAAAAAGTTGCACTAAAGACAACTTAGTAAAAAATGTTGAATCCATATATAGTAAAAAATGCTATCATGATTTGACCAAAATTTGTTTCACCAATGAAACACTCCGAAACTTAGAATATTTTTTTCTCCTCCATAGTAAAGATGGAGCGCCTTAAGTTGGAGACAATGGTGTATATTGTTTTTGTTTTAAATTTCCACCATCCAATACTGGTTGGTATAGGTGTGTTTATTTTGGAATGGGGGAAGTTTAATTTATCAATAATTATTAAGTGGATGGTAGGGATTTAATATCCATGGAATATTATAGAATATTTATAGTAGTATACATAAAATGATGATTGAGATTTATTTCCAAAGTAGTTATGCACTTTTTCCTCTTTTAATTGAATTGATCAATTCAAAATTTATATGAAGTGACTTACGGTTTTTTGGGAAAGTGGTATTGATAAGTCATGGTATTTTCCTATGGTATTGTAACAAAGTGCATATTTACAGATTAAGGATCTCCATGGTAAAATGGAGTTAAAACTCCATATTTAAGAATCTTGTTCTATCATGTTTTAATCAATTTATAATAAATATCAAACACTTATTTCATGATACATATCACATTGCTAAATTTAAAAAAATCATAACTAGCAATTGCACTAAATGTTGCAAAGGAAACACGGTAAGGTAGTAGCATATGCAAGAACATAGATGAAGAAAGATATGATATGTGAAGTGATCTAGATGTTGTCTAACTTAAAAGACATGATACAAGATGTTCTATGGAAAAATGCATTAAATTTAAGAACTTATGTTCAGCTATCACCCTTCTATCAAAATTACATACAACTCAAAAAAACCCCCTTTTTGTTAATAAGTGATCCCTCCCTCACTACAAGAGCTGGTTGGTAAACCTTAAAATGATCCAACTTCAACAAATCCTTTTGCTATTCTAAACCCTCCAGAAGATCAAAACCAACCATAACTTAAAGAGGGAGAGGTGCAACAGTATATTGAACAGATAGCAGATGCAAAAATAAACTCAAGATCTCAAGAACAAACTGGAGTAGCCACCTCAGAAATCCCTTGTTTAGACGCAAAGCCACAGGAAACACATGGCTCTCTAGTAGGTGCCATATCCCCACTCTCTTATTCAAAAATGATCAAAAAGAAAAAGTCGATAGACAACCTTGGTTCTTCTGAAGAAGACTCTTTTGAGTGATCCACCAAAAAGGTAGGAAGGAAGTCTCGTAAGGAGATTAGAGAAGAAGAGACAGAGAGATTAAAGATGCAAGGCAATCAGTCCACAATCGAAATGTCATTAGGCAGAAACACAAGGGATCGACCCACGAAGGGACGGCCTACTCCTTCCTTCCCTGATAAATAATGCAGATTGTCTCTTGGAATTGCAGGGGTTTGGGGAACCCATTGAATGCTGAGCCAGTAAAAGATCTATCAAGAATGGAACCCTTAGATATCCTCCTACTCCAAGAGACAAAGATAGAAGATGATTCTATTTTATCTTTAAGTTGAATCAAGTGGAATAAAAACTCAGGAAAAGCAGTGAGCGCCCGAGGTAGTTCAGGGGGTCTTGCAACCTTATGGTCAGAGGATATGTTTCAGATGAAAAGCTCCTTCACAACCCAACACTGGATATACAAAAAACTTCAACATCTTCCAAGTAAGATTTCTTTGGCTCTCTTCAATATTTATGTCCCTGTTAATTTACTGGAAAAGGACTGCTGGAATTCTCTCTCAGACTTCCTAGAAATCTACACTCCCCCAAACATCATACTGTTGGGGGATCTTAACATCACTTTAGATCCAAAAGAGAAAAAAGGTGGAGTTTGGGGTAAAGATCCCTTCCATGTCTCGATGGACTCTCTGATTCTTGCTTGGGACCTCCTTGACCTCAAACCTAAGAAAGGTCATTATACCTAGACCAACAATAGAGTTGGTAATGCCAACATTGCTGCTCGTCTAGAATGGTTTCTAGTTCAAAGTTCTTTGATGGAGGGGAAACATTTAATCTCTTCAACAATTCTGCCCGAGATAACATCTGACCATGAACCCATCTCGCTGCTGCTAGGAAAAGAGGGAGACTTAGGCCCTATTCCCTTTAGATTTAGTCCTCTTTGGCTAGTGAGAGAGGGATTTATGGACAGAGTGGCTCAAGCTTGGTCGCAACCAGTTGAAGGATCCCCCAGCTTTGTGTGGGAGCAGAAACTTAAGTACACTAAGTGTGCCTTAAAAACCTTGGCAAAAAAAAACCCCTCTCCACTCCAACGAGCAATAGACAAAAGACTATGTAGGCTTTAGTCGAGATTCAACTGGGCATGGAAGAAACTGAAACCACCAAAGCTCAACTGCTCATCGAATAGAATGCCCAGTTCAACTCTTTTCTCTCCTTTCTCCAAGAAGAAGAGTACTGGTGCCTCAAGTCTCGCAGCCTCTGGCTACAAGATGGAGATATAAACACATCATTATTTCACAGACAATGCAGAGCTTGTCTCTCTCGGAATCACATCTCGGAATATCCACCAGGGAGGGGGAAGTCATCAAAGGACAACCTCTTTTACAACAGGTCGCCACATCACATTTTCAGCAACTATTTCAGGAGGATGGTTCCTCTGATGACGATTTAGTTGCATAATTTTTTTCAAACATCCATTCACTTGTCACTGTAGATTTAAACGTTGGATTATTGAAGCCTTTTACTGAAAAAGAGATAGTGGAAGTCATATGGTCAATGGATACAGATAAAGCCCCTGGGCCTGATGGCTTCACTATACATTTTTATAGAGCTTGCTGGAATGTAATAAAACTCAATCTCCTCCGAATGATAAAAGCCTTCCAAAAGAAAGCCAAAGTGGGAGGGTGCACCAACTCCACCTTCCTTGCTTTAATCCCGAAAGAAGTTAACCCAGAGACTTTCAATAAGTTCCGGCCTGTCTCACTCTTCAATGCCTCATACAAGATTCTCGCCAAACTCTTAGTCAATAGACTCAAGCCTCTGTTAGGGAATATGATCTCCCCTCTTCAGGGAAATTTTCTCAAAGGAAGGCACCTCATAGACAATGTGATCCAAGTGCAAGAAGCCCTCCACTCTAGCCACATTCGGAAGGAGAAAGGCATGCTCATTAAGTTGGATATTTCAAATGCTTTTGATTGGGTTAAACTCTCATTCCTCTATAAAATCCTTCTCTCTTTTGGTTTTAGTGCTGAGTTTGTCAACTTCATAAAAGCGTGCACATATAGACCTTAGATAGCACCCCAGGTCAATGGCAGACCTGCTAATTTCTTCCAAGCTACAAGAGGGATCCACCAAGGGTGCCCATTATCACCCTCTCTTTATATCTTGTTGGCAGAATCCCTAAGCAGAAAGCTAACGATTGAAAGGGAAGTAGGCTTTATCCCAGGCATTAACGCAGCAAGAGGTGTGGATCCTATAAATCATGCCCTCTTTGTGGATGAATCTCTCTTCTTGGGAGGCGCCTCGATTAAGATAGCAAGGGCTTTCAATGAAATTCTTCAACACTTATGCTTAATTACAGGAGCCTTGATCAACAAAACAAAAGGTGTTGTCTACGACTGGAATGTAGATCATCTAACTATCCTTTGAATCACTTGCTCCTTGGGATTCCCTGGGTATGACAAATGGGAAAATATCAAATACCTAGGCCTTCCCTTAGCCTTGGGACCAAGCCCTCCCTCCCTCTGGATCGAAGTAATTAGCAAGATAAAATCAAAAAAAGTATACTTGGGAGGCCAATGGCTAACAAAGGCTGGGAAGCTGGTTCTGATAAAGGCAATCCTCTCCACCCTCCCCATATTCTAGTCTTCCCTCCTATTAGCACCCAAGTCTACCATGAAACAGATCTCCAAGCTCCTTCAGGATTTTCTTTGGAACGAGGGTAAGGGCAACTAGAGCAAGTTACATCTGGTAAGATGGGATATCCTTAAAAGACCACTCCAGGAAGGTGGGTTACAAATTTGGGATCTAGGCCTGGTAAATTTGTCTTTTGGTGGAAAAATCATATGGAAGCTGTACACAGACAAAAAAAATCCTGTCAGCAAGATACTCTGGATGAAATACCTAAAGGGAGGCTCCTTGAGAAACCTTACAACAACATCTACTCCAATAGGAACAACAATTTGGAATTTAAGTAGAAGATGCATCGATCAGTTACAACAACATTTATATAGAATCCTGGGCAATGGTCAGAGATCCCTACTATGGGAGGATATTATTCAAGGGAATGCCCCTTTGGCCTCCCTAAATTCCTGCAACGAGTTAAATATCTAGCTAGTGAACAAAGGTCTCCTTTGGCTTGTAGACATTTTCTCTTGGGAAAACAAAGGGAATTGGGAACGATGGACTTTTTTAGGTGTCTTAGAACCTCTTTACACTCAAAAAAATTTGTTGTATATAGCTCTCTCTAGCCTTGTTCCTGTCCATCACTCATCCAAGGAAAAATGGGGGCGGGGAAGAATAGGAATTTACATAGCAGCTCAAGGTTTCTCCTCTTTACAATCTACTCATGCCCCTTCACTAACACCGAAGCTCTGGAAATCAGTTTGGTCCCCCTTTCGCCTACCAAAGGTGAATTTCTTCACATGGTTACTCATGCATAGAAAGGCACTAACAAGTGAAAATTTGAACAAAAGAGGGTTCCACGACCCCTTTAGAAGTTGCTTATGCAACTCTGCTGCTGAAACCTCTGATTACTTATTGGTTGACTGTGATTTCACACAAACAATCTTGAATTTGGTCCTTCACAGTCTTAGTGCTCCCTCTCCCTCCCAGATATGTGTCGTTTCTCTTTACATCTCATGGTTAGACCAAAATCATGAGAAAAAAGCTAAAAGTGTAGTCTGGAACAACATCTAGCAAGCTATTCCAAAATTCCTTTGGTGGAAAGTGTGGTTGGCTAGAAACAACTACATTTTCAACAACAGGATTCCAAATTCAGTGGTAGTGGTGGCTAAAGTGAAATCCCTCTTGCTAGAAATTGCAAGTAAATCAGCACATGCCTCCTCTTTACCTTTAAAAGCTTCTACGTGGTTGGGATCCTACTTGACAGGAGAGAGGAACGATTCAGTCAGCAAACCGTTGAATGCTCCTTCTTGGCGCTTGCGACTCACTGAAGGTGACTTTCACACGTGGTGGCAGTGGACCTCAAAAGACATGATATTCTTTGATGGAACGCCCAAGGGGAACCAAGGAACTGCAGGTGCAGGGAGTTTGATTCTTTCCCCAGATAGATCGAGTGAAACCAACTTCAGTTGGGGCCTAGGCACTAGCTCGAACAATCAAGCAGAGAGTTACAATATCTTAAAAGCTTGTCAGGATGTGAAGGAGATAGGTTATAAAATAATCCAAATTTTCAGAGACTCAAAGTTTCTGATTAAACTTTTAAACTCCAAAGATCAATTTTTTAATCCTACATTAAACAAAATTCTGCAATGAATCCGAAACACTTTGAAATATTTTGACAGAGTTGACTCTTACCACATTCTATGAGATTTAAACAAGCAAGCAAACTCTCTAGAAAATAAAGGCTATCTGCTGCCTTAAGGAAACCTTAGTCTCTACAGAGGACCCTACTTGCTTCATCCTTTGCCTTAACCAAGCTATAGTAGGCACACCTGCATTCATTGGCCTCAACACTCAGATTGAGCATTGTACTCAGAATTTTGAAATAAAACCCAAACAAGGAAGATATATTCATTTTAGGGCTCTCTAGAGAGATGTCAAGCTTGCAGCCATATGCACTATGAAAAACTCTAGCCACCAACCTCTCTCCCCCTCTAGCGACCATTTCTGCCTCTTTACCTCCCCCCCATCAACGCCTCTCCTCCTTATCAGTCACACTCAGGAATGCTAAGCAATAAGGAGAAGGAACATCAAGCAGGTGCATCCAACAGAAGGAACAACAAGCAAAAGGAAAAACACAACAATAGAAGAAACAACAAGCAGAAGGAACAACACAACAACATAAGCAACAAGTAGAAGGAACAACACAACAACAGAAGGAAAAACAAGTAGAAGGAACAACTGCAGCCAACAGAAGGAACAACAAAACAACATAAGGAACAACAAGTAGAAGGAACAACACAAAAACAGAAGGAACAACAAGCAAAAGGAACAACCGCAGCCAACAGAATGAACAACAAAAAGAAGAAACAACACAACAACAGAAGGAACATCCAACAGAAAGAATAACAAGCATAAGGAACAACACAACAACAAAAGGAACAACAAGCATCCCAAGGGGAAAAATAAGGAATCAAACCAAATGGAATTCAAGACAAGAAGAATCAACCCTCGTAGGAGTAGTCAGTCTACAAACCATGAAAAAATACCAGAGAATCAATGTTATGTAAATTTTCTTTACTAGTAGGACAATATGTTAGAAAGTATTCAAGAATAGCTACAGAAATCTATGAATTTTTGAATAAAAGCACAGTTGATTGTAATAGGATCTTGCTCCATCACAACTTTTGGTAATATATCCACTATCCAATCTTGTTAAAAAAAAATTACATACAACTCCACCCCAACCACAACTTCGTCTTCACGCCTCCAATGGAAATGAACCTATGTGGGTAGGATTACATACCACCACTAAACCACAACCCCAAGGGAAATGCATCACTTAGTAGAGTTGTGCTTAGTGGTAAATGTGTTTATTATATTAATTAAAAGCATCCAAAACTTTGAGGAGTCAAATTCTTAGTGAGAGATGCACGTAAAAGAAAATAAATGTGATTTTTTGTTAGTATAACTACTTGGTGAATTTTTAGATTAAGGAAAGAGAATAAAATAGACACAACAACTCTAACATCCAATGTGGAAAACCATGTTACATACTGTAAAATTCCATCCATTTTGATACAAATAATTTTCTATGTACAAACTCGCAGATAATTTTCAAGTACAAGTAAAACATAAGTCTAACTACACAAAATCATCATTTTGTATGATGTCATAAATGTTCCAACTATAAAATATATGTTTGGCTTCATGACATTGTAGGCTATGCATAAGGGAACAATTTCACCATCAATTAGGCTCTGCTAATTCAACCTACAAACCTCCAGTAATGGAATAAAGCATAAACAAAACACATTACAAAACATCTTGTCTAATAGAAGAGACTGAATGAGGTAATCAAAGTAACTACCCCACATAGATATTGTTCATTGTTACATATGAAAATAACATCTATTGTTTATTCAGATAGATTTTTCCATTCCTTCATGCTTTTCCACTTTGGGAATGCAATGTATGTCTCTAAAGAATAGTACGACTTCCTTTCAAAAGAAAACTATTGTTCTAAAAATCAAATGGAATATCCTCAGTCGAATGATTCCAAGTCGTGAGTGATATTGGTAGATGCAAAGGGAGGAGGAGAATTCAAACTGCCTACACCAGAATCAAAGGTCTCCCATTTGGTGGTGAAGACTACAGTCTTAAAGCATCCATCGTCTCAACATAGTTATGTACCCTTCGAACCTAAGTTTCATAAAAAAACCAAATATCATCTATAAATTAAGAAGCTAAGTAGAATTCACAACCATCCATAAGCCAACCAAATGGAATGGAGAAACCTTTAGCATCCATCCATTATTAGTTTAAACAAGTTACAATTTCAAAATTTCTATGATCATAAGCTACAAGGAAAAAACTTAAGATCATCTTAATGAATGGATTCTTTTGGACAGTCATAAATTACCACAAATGGAGATTCTTTAATGGGAAATAAGTAGCACACAATATTAATGGATATCATGATCAAGTTTATATATCACAAAAGCCTGAGAGTAATGACTTGAAATTTTAAAATATCTTTTCATGGTAACCTGGAACTTTTAGAAAGTGTTAAAGGGATAGAAACAATAGTAAGACTTAATAAATCTTCCAAAAATAATTTCAGCTTCATTTAAGAGGTTTGCAAGATCAACACCATCAAGTATAATCCCATGTGCACTTTATTTATGAAGGTATTCACTGTTATTACCAAAACTAGTGATATCAAGGGGAACATAGATGAAGTTTGGAATACTTGGGGTGGGAATGTTAGTCTCAATTCAACTGTGGTTCAAGAATATTTATTAGGGTAAAATTTCTCAAGAGCCATATTTGCTCATAGGTTTTGAATGTGATACTTCAAAATTATCAAAGCTGGCTTCCGAACAATTTTACTCTCTTGACTTTTTAAAAATATATTACGACTTCATAATTAGATTTGCAGGTATTCTCTATAGTATGTCAGTGTATATCTAATGAAAATTGGAAGGGGTTATGGTATGCTCTTCCCCACCCTATGATCCTTTACAATTGGCCATCCAACATTTACAATTGGCCACTCAACATTAGGTCCTCTCTCAGAAATTTCTATGCAGTTTGTTCGATTATGGATAGTGCAGACATGAAGGAGCTTCATAAGGTGGTGTGTCACCATGTGGAGCTGATATAAGACAAAAATTAGCTGACTTAGTGGACTGGACTTGCTCAACCTCTGAAATTTTAGAAGAGAGTGGCATGCTAATTCTCCACCCATTGATCTTGTCTACTAGGTCAAGCAACATCAGGCTCTGTCTAAAATTTATATGCAATCTCTTCAATTATGGATAGTACAACATTCAAGAGCTTCGTAAGGTAATGCATCACCATGAGGAGCTGATACAGGGAAACAAAAATGATCTACTCATATTCTCTTCTAAATTCACATAGATTGAATAGGCCCAATTTTCGTAGTTAGCTAGGACATTCTAGTGACCCATAAGAAACAACTTGACTCTCTGGGAAAAAAATGCCAAAGGGTATCATATTTTACACTTATTTTTGTCATGGACTCTCTAGCAATACCTACTAATAATAGGGGCTAATCAAAATATCCATCAAGCAAGAGACCATATTTTGTACCAAGATTGTATTATATTTTTAAAGATACATTGTTAAAGAAATAAAAAAGAAAACTTGCAAGCCATGAACAAGAAAAGTCATCCACCTTGTCCTAAGAAGTTTCTTGATCAAATCCAACTACTTCACCCATGTACTGCCTATTTCCAAAAGTTTTTATGACTTTCTAACCAATAAATACATCTCCACCAATATTTTCATTGGGAGTTTGTACTTCATGCACAAATAGGTATAAATTCACAAATATTTCCATTAGTAACATAAAGAATTCTAAATCTAAACATTCATTTGATATGAGAAACATATAAATTTATAATAGAATTTGGTGGTAGAATCAAGAAGCATACATCTTTCTCTTGGTTTAAATCGAAACCTAGTTCTTCATCTATCACACGCGCTGTATAAGAATGTAAAAATTTTAGTGAAATAAATCTAAATATAGTCCATTGATAAAAATATCATCTCTATCAAATCCATTAGATGCAGTGAATTAAGCCATAACCAGTGGGATACTTACCAAGTAGACTTGAGAAGTGAAAATTACATTAACATGTAGTTTATATCTTACCATTTACACAAACAAGAATCCTAAGCTAGTTTAGACCATGAAAGTATAATAAATTTTTGAATCCTACAAAACGTTGTATGAGTTTACACACCATGAATTAACCTAATGGAATGTCCAACATCCACTGTTGCGTTAACATCCTTGACGGACTCAAAAATATTTTTTTTGTCTTCAATCATGCTTTGATTAGAAGCAGGATGCATTACGCTAGTATCTAGTGAAACCCTAGTAGAAGGATCATCCCCAGTTATTGGTACAACAAGGTTATCCAATCTCTTAAGTAGGTTATCTGCATCATCTACAAAACTGAAGACCACATGTGTGTTTTCCATCCGATTGGCTATATATTATGAATCTTTAGACATTGGAGATATCTTCACTTGGGACATGAATTTAGTATTTTTCATGTGGATTAGCATTCACCACATTTGCAACAATGGAAGTCAAATTTGTCTAAAAAACAGGGCTGGAAATAGAGTTAGTATTAGTAGACACTAAATGGTTGCTTGTTGCTAGCTATTATTTCAACTTCTTTGTCTGATATGTCAGAAATTTTCATGCCTGGGCTGTCTTGACCCGGATTCTTCCCAATAGTCTGTATGTAATAGATGCTCCCAACTTCAACCTGCTGAAGATTCACCCATGCACTCTTATAAATATAAACATTTACAGATGATAACTCTTCATTTCTAATATTCAATTCAACACCCATAACAATATTTTAAGCTACAGTAGCCTCAATGTCAACTGGAAACTCATTACTAACATGAAATTGCAACGCATATGATGGAACTTCATGAAATTCAATAGGTATACATTTTGTCTGTAAAATAAAACTCTTGTCATTCAAAACATCTGCAACATTATTCTCACCATCATCATCTACATATGCATCCTTATTACTTCGAGTAGTAATTTCAACACTTGAAAGCAGGATGTGAACTAAAGTGGGTCCAATATCAATAGGAAATTCATTACAAGAAGGAAATTATGACTCAAAAGATGGAACTTCATGAACTTTAACAGGCGCACTCTTTTCACCATCAAAATCAAGAGATGCTCTCTTGTCACCATGAACGTCTACATAAAGTAGTAGTTATAACATCCAAAGGCAGACTGTAAGCTGAATTATATCTAGTATCAGTATGCAATTCATTGGTAGAATTCAATTCCAACTCAGAATATGGCACTTCATGCACTTTAATAGGTGTACATTCCATCTGCAAAGAAAATCTTTCATTTACAGGCTTTTCACCACTAATATCATCCTTTGCAATGAGGTTAGTTCCTATGGCGTGGTATGGAAATGATTTTGTCCTATGGTCCATACTTTTCTATATCAGTGTCAGGTTCACCATTTGCATCATTGAATCTTATGTATAGAGAAAATTCCCCATTAATCAGTGCTGCAGTATGGTTCCTGTTGTCTCTAGATAAAGTGGTCGTGATATCGGCTATAGTCCTTTTTTTTAAATAAGCTCCAAGACCTACATCAATTTTGAAACTCTTATTCAATATAAATTGTTGAGAGTACAAGCATGACAACATTGATTGGTGCATTGTTAAATATCCGTCTAAATCTTAAAACAGGGAAGTGATAGATCCATACAAGACGCATGATTTGTTTGTACAGTTTATAATAAATTAAAAGAAATTCCAAACTCACTATAGTTCCTAGGATTGTCATAATAGAAGTGCCTACAAACGAAACTAAATAAATGCCAACATCTTCAATCGAAAAAATAGGCTTTCCTAGAACAAAAGCCACAAATGTAGTAGCCATTTTTATAGGTTTATCCAAACCCTTGAGATTTTTTTTTCATGGTCCTCCATGCAAGTCATTCTCCTCAAAATATGTGATATAAATAAAAAAGACAAAGAAACTTGGAATTAAGAGAAACAAATTTAATCAAACAAATGAGATATTATGAATATAGATAATGAAAATGAGAAATGTCACAAAATACACTAACCCAAAGTCCAATAAAAATTTCAAGAGGGGTTTTACTACCATGCTACTCCATTGAAATAATATCATCATCTCTTAGTAATTTCTATGCAATTTGTTTGATTATCAATAGTATAGACATTAACGACCTTCATAAGGTGGTGTGTCACTATGTGGAGCTCATACAAGACAACAATTGGTTGACTGCATAGACTAGACTTGCTCAACCTTTGCAATTTTAGAAGAGAGTGGCATGCTAATTCTCCACCCACTGATCTTGTCTACTAGGTCAAGCAACATCTGGTTCTGTCTGAAATTTATATGCAATCCCTTCAATTATGGATAGTGCAACATTAAAGAGCTTCGTAAGGTGATGCATCACCATGAGGAGCTGATACAGGGCCACAAAAGTGTTCTTCTCACATTCTCTTCTAAATTAAAATAGATTGAATATGCCCAATTTTCTTAGTCAGCGAGGAAATTCTAGTGATCTATAAGCAGCAACTTGACTCACTAGGAACAAAAACGCCAAAGGGTACTGTAATTTACACTTATTATATGCATGGAATCTCTAGCAATACGTACTAATAATAGGGGCTAATCAGAATATCCATCAAGCAAGAGACCATAGTTTGTACCAAGATTTCTACCAACAGATATTACTAGTGGCTACTGATATTCCCTTGTCCATGTTTTGAAATATTTCAATTTATTTGATTTTTCATATCAGGCATAAATGCCCTCAAGCATAATATGATTCATAGCACATTGACAACATCATGTTAATGACAATTACCATGTCTTGATCATCCGGGGCTTCACCACAACAACATGGAAAGGTACATAGTGGACACAATAGTCACTCACAGTGCCAAGAGCTACCTTGCAAAATAAAACATCCTCTGTTTAAAATAAATGTTACATTAAAAAAACATGGAAAGATGATAACCTATTTACTGAAATAGTGACATGAATCATTCTAAATCAAGCTTATAACTAACATTGCTGGTTTGCAAATACACTTCTTCGGGCTGCAGATAGGATGAAATTTCATGCAAAAATACCTCTTAAGAGAGCTCTATATCCATGACTACCTACCACCAACATGTCATGATTATAAGTTTTTGCAATCATCACATATGAGTTCACTGACATCACCAGTGTAGGCCCCCATCTCCGCAGTTAACTGAGAGAACAATAGAAAAATCTATAAGGTTTTCCATTGCGAAACCACAAAATAAAATGAGATTGAAAAAGTGAAGAATGCAATTAGTATGATCAGTGCAAGCCTGCGTTGTAACCTTGGAATGGGCAATGTGATATTTTCATAACATGAGCATACTAATATCTCAGAATTTACATAATAAGATGAAAACTATGACTGACCCAATGATGGAAGTGGGGTTTCCAATTAAATTTTATAATCATAATCGCACTGAGCATATCTATTGGGGGACAACACTTTTAAAATTTTCAAATGAACCAAGAATTGGACCGGAAATTTTCACTTCACCATAACCAGAACTACAAGTAACTAGAACATGAGCAATAATCATCATCTGAACCAAGGTTGTCCTTGAGGTCACGACCCGTTGATGGTTTCTTAATGATCTCATAAAAAAATTGATTTCTTCATTAATGTGAGAGAGAATCTCAGAGAGAATCACCATAGCTTAGCTCTCCTAGATGAGAAGTGAATGCGAGTGGGGCGTGTGAGTGCATCCTGCTTAGTCAACCAAGACATTCTAGTGATCTATGAGCAACAACATGACTCTTTGGGAACAAAATGCCAATGGGTACCATATTTTACACTTATTATGTGCATGGAATTTTTATAAATACCTACTAATAATAGGGGATAATCAAAATATCCATAAAAAAAGAGACGATATTTTGTACCAAGATTGTTACCAAGAGATATTACGAGTGGCTACTAATATTCCCTAGTCAATGTTTTGAAATATTTCAATTTATCTTATTTTTCATATTAGGCATAAAGGCCCCCAAGTATAATATGATTTAGAGCACATCGACAACATCACGTTACTGAAGATAGATATGTCTTGATCATTTAGGGCTTCACCACAACAACAGGGCACTATACATAGTGGGCACAATAGTCACTCACACTGCCAAGAACTACCCTGCAAAATCCAACATCCTTTGTTTAAAATAAATGTTACATTAGAAAAACATGAAAAGAGGATTTCCTGTTTACTGAAATAGTGACATGAATAATTATAAATCAAGCTTACAACTAACATTGTTGGTTTTCAAATACACTTCTTAGAGATGCAAATAAGGTTAAATTTCATGCAACAATACCTCTTAAGAGAGCTTTGTATCCATGACTACCTATCACCAACATGTTAGGATTATAAGTTTTGGCAGCATTGCATATGACTTCCTTGGCATCTCTAGTGCAGGCCTCCGTCTCCATAGTTAATTGAGACAGTAGTAGAAAGAATTGTAAGGTTTTCTATTATGAAACCACAAAAGAAAAGGAGACTGAAAAAGTGCAGAATGTATTGGTATGATCAGTGCAAGACTATGATGTAACCTTGGAATTGGCAATGTGATATTTTCATAACATGAGCATACTAATATCTCAAACTTTACACAATAAGATGAAGACTATGACTCAATGATGGAAGTGGGGTTTCCAATTAAATTTTGCAATCGTAATCGCATTGAGTAGATCTATTGGGGGGGATAATACTTTTAAAATTTGCAAATGAATAAAGAATTGGATCGGAAATTTTCACTGCACCATAATGAGAACCAGAAGTAACTGGAACAAGAGAAATAATCATCATTCAAATCAAGGTCATCCTTGAGGTCACAACCCTTCAACAGTTCCTCATCAATCTCATAAATAAATTAGCGTGCTAACCTATAAAAAATCTTGTTTCCTCTTAGATTTCAGAGATAATCACCATAGCCGAGCTTTGTTGGATGAGCAACGAATGCGAGTAGGGCGAGTGAGTGTGGATGAGTAAGGCTTTCATACACTAATAACTAACCTTTATCGATGAGGGCCGTTGATCGATGCCTTACTAAGGTTAGATCATTTGCCACCTCGCCAAGGTAGTTCCCTATTCAAATCAACTGATCAGTTGAATCTAATTGTCTAACAAAAGATTGAACGATGCAAACCGAGGATAGGAAGGTAGCAGGAGAGTTGTTTTCAAAGATGAATGCCTTATGATGTAAAATTTTACTAAATTATGACTTTATTTTAAATTATTATTATTAATTATAAAATAACGAATTTATTAGTTAAACATATATACATTTAAAAATACATGGAATAAGGTTTGTAACCCTCATTTTTTCATAGAGATTCTAAATATGTAAATAAACTTTGTTATAATACCATGGCTTATCAATATCACAAGTCCAAATAACTATAACTCACTTCGAATGATGCTTGTTCATATAACATACCTTTAATTAATTAATTTGATCAAAAGGGGAAAAAAAGACGCAACTACTTTGGAGATAAATCTCAACCTTTTTTTTTGTAAGCCTGGTAGGACAACATCTTCATCATGCCCAATATATCACCCCGACCTTGGAAGAGAATTTAACCATTGACTTCACATCAAGGAGTCCCTTAATACAACACTATTTATCAAAGACTCGTGGATGATAAATCTCGACCTTTGATTTGTGTATGCTATTATGAATATTCTAGAATATTCCTTGGAGATTAAATCTCTACCTTTTTCCTAATAATTAAATTAAAATTGTAAATGCCTTATTCCAAAATAGATAAGCCTATCCATATAATTAATTATTTTTATAATTAATAATAATTTAGAATAAAATAATTATTTAATTAGTTTTCATGATTTTTTAGCAATGTTAGATGTATCTTTTTTTTTTGTTAAAGCAAGTGTGAATGCTTCTATTTCAATGAGCAAAAAATAGAGTACACTTTTTACAACCTGCTACTTGATGCCATGGATGGAGAGAATAAAGAAAGCCCCAGACCTCAAGGGCGAAATCTTCAACCTTACAACAAAAAAATCAAACGCAAGAAAAAACCCGCAAACAACCCGCTGCCCCATACTCGGAAAGGTTTGGGCAATCTGGGCCATCCAAAAGAAGAAGGAAGATCTATGGCTGAGGGGAGATCGCATAACTCAAATAACCCCGAAGATAAGTGACCCTACCCCACCAAGATGCACGAACAGGTCTAACCGTTGATCGTTGTTGGCCAAAATCTACGGGTGAGAGTGATATCGCACTGGCCAACTTGAATAGGCGTTAATGTGCGATAAGAGGTGGTATTTGATACACTCACCCTACCACGTTTTGATGCTTGATTGGAATCGAAGCGAACTCTTTGAAACCGCTCTCCACAGAAAGGCAGTGGGATCAACATAAAACCGCTTATGAGGTGGTTTCCTGTACTGGCCCTCAAGTTAATAACAAATTGGCTGGCCAATAAACTAGGGTTCTTCTTGCTTTGGATAATCTCCCTCTCCTGTACCTAGAACCTCGGAAAGTTTAGAGGCATTCCCTCGAACCTGAGACTGATCCCAAAATTAAAAGGGAAATAAATCTGCTAGGGGGCCACCAAAAACCAGGGAGATATAGCCGAGAAGCTCTAAGAGGAGATGAGATCAAACATGACTATCTGCTTCTCAGGTTCTACCTATTGGATTGAGAAGGGATACCCCATTGTCATCCAATCATAGGATTCCACCCGGCACGATATCAGGCGACCTCCCTGTCCTCGTTAGCTTGTTCTTCCCGTATAGACTTTGCACGACTTGGAGGAATTTCTTGCCACTTCTTGGCCATTCCCCCTTCAACACTGTTCACACCTTGATTGGCCAGTAAATCAGCTAGTTTGTTGGCCTCATGTCGAACATGGTTGAAGCTAATGCTTGAAAGGCCCCTTAGATGCATCTGTATTCTTTGATAAACCTGGATAAGTTTCCAATGTTTCGAGACTCTCTCCGACTTGGAACCACTACTGATTCTTTTTTGCTGCATTGATGGTAATCTTAGAGTCTGCTTCCACAATTACAT
The DNA here is from genome assembly GCA_031772625.1 of Pinus tabuliformis. Lineage (NCBI taxonomy): Eukaryota > Viridiplantae > Streptophyta > Pinopsida > Pinales > Pinaceae > Pinus > Pinus tabuliformis. Next base: position 1,576,363,437 of record CM062817.1, read on the forward strand.
TTGAGATATGTTTCTAAGAAAGAGACTCTAGAATCTATTTGAGTGCCATCACTTCCGCCATGTTATTGGTAGATCTACCTAAATGGTAGTGGAATATAAATATAATATTGCCCTCATCATTCCTTAAAACTCCTCCATATCCCGCATTTCCCGGATTGCCCTTAGAAGCACCATCAATGTTGAATTTCAGAAAGCCTTTCGGAGGGGGTTTCTAGTAGTCCTTCTCCATAATCTTAGTTTTATAATTTTTGTTTCTATCTTGAGGAGTTACCTCTAGCATTCTTAGTTGCCTTAGAATTTTTTTCTCTTCTTCTGTGGGGGGGTTCAAGGGGATATTGCTTACTATATATCTGACTGTTTCTCTAATTTGTTTCAAGATAAGGTCAAGAAGGATTTGTGCTGAGGACTTACCATTCGTGAAAATTCTCTTATTTCTTTCTTTCCAAATGTTCCAGATGATAAAGTCGGGTGTGAAGGCCCGAGCCAAATTGAGGGCTTCATTTTCCTTGAAATTTTTTCTCCAGTGATTTAGGGGATTTGTGATACTTCCTCCGTCTCTATCAGACTTCTAAAAATTGAAGAGAATGACTCCCACAGCCAAGAAGTATAAGAGCAACTGTTGAGAATATGTTCCATTGTCTCCTCCTGTTCCTCACAGAGATGACATCTGGAGGGTCCCGTAATTCCCCTTTTTCTAATATTTTCCCAAGACAATATTTTCTTGTGATGAACCAACCACATGAAAACCTTGATCTTCATCCATCCTTGCTACTTCCAAAGATGCTTCTAGGCCTTGTCTAGAACACTATGATTCAGCCCATGAATAAAACCCTTAGCTTCCTTAAGATTACAGGTTCGTCGCTTGTTGTTATCCCATATTAATTGATCCTGCCCTTTTGTTTTTAAGATCATCCTTTGCTTGAGAAAATCCCCAAGAGCTGCTGCTTTTATCTTTAGGGGATTATCCTCTCCACAATCAATGTTTCTCCATTTTCTCCATTTTTCAGAGGTATGCGTGAGATCCCAAAAGTTCTGAACTCTTATTAATCCTTGGGCATCTGTTTCCTGCTTGAGGCAAACAAAATTCTCAGTTAGCAATGTTGGTTCATGTTGCCATTTGTCCTCCCAAAAAAGAGCAAGATCTCTTGCTCTAATTGCCCAGAAACTATTATTTTGAACGATACTTATGTTCTCCCAGGCTCTATTCCTATGTAGGAACATTTTATAATTCCAGACATCCTTATGAGGTCATTGTTGTGCCACAAGCTGGCATATTTCTCTTTCCATATCCTACCCCACTGTGCTTTTGGCTCCTGCACCCATCTCCACCAGATTTTGGCTCCTAGAGCTTTACAAAGAGTCTCTTGATCATCCAGGCCAAGGCCCACCTGACTTTTGGGCTTGTAAAGCTTATCCTGGGAAACCAGTGCCCATTTGTTTCTAGTTTCCTCCTTTCCCCACAGGAAGTCTCTCTGAATGTCTTTGATTTTCTCTAAGACACCTTTTGTGGCTGGGAGAGCTGATAACATATAAATAGGGATGGATTGGAGAACTGCCTTAGTCAGAACTAACTTTTCGGCCAGGTTCAAGGCCTGGAAGGTCCAATATTTTACTTTATCCTGCATCTTATTAAGGACTACTTCCCAAATACTCTTATGCATGGGTCTAGCAGTAAGAGGAATTCCTAAATATTTAGAGGGGAGGGAGTCATGTTGGAATCCAAGAATTCTTGAGATATTTCTTTGAATGGCCATGTTAGTGCTAAAGAAGAAGATTTTTGATTTAGAGAGGTTGACTTCCATACCTGACGCTAGGGCAAAATATTTCAGAATTTGTTTGCAGGCTAAAGCTTCTTTGATAGTAGGAACACCTTGCAGGAAGGTGTCATCCACAAATTGTTGATGAGTCAGCACAGAATTGTTCTCGGAAATTTTAAGACCCCTAATCTTACCCATATTTTTGGCTTGCTTAATGGATCGCCTGAGCCCTTCCATCATAAGAATAAAGAGGAAGGGAGAAAGAGGGTCTCCTTGCCTGAGGCCTCTAGAGGGAGTGAAGATTTCTGAGGGGGATCCATTGACCAGAATGGAGAAGCTGGAGGAGGACACCAGCGCCATAACCCATCTGACCCAATTATGGTCGAACCCAAAGGCGTGGAGAAATCTCTTGATATAACTCTAATTCACTTTTTGATATGCTTTAACAATGTCCTATTGCATTAACATCCCTGCCTGTTTTTTGCTGGTAAACATGTCCACCACCTCATGTGCTTGAATAATGTTATCTAGAATCTATCTTCCCTCCACATAACCTGACTGTTCCTCAGACACTAGTGAGGGTAGGAGAGGATTGAGTTTATTAGCAACTACTTTGGATATTATCTTGTAGACCACATTACATAAGGCGATAGGTCTGTACTTGTCTGCGGTTTGAGCACTGTTTTGTTTAGGAATAAGGGAAAGAAAGGAGGTGTTGAGAGCTTTCAGGATAGTCTTACTTCTACTGGAGTCCTCGACAACATTCACAATGTCCTCTTTAACAATGTGCCAACATGCTTTAAAAAAATCAAAATTGAAACCATTGGGACCTGGTGCTTTTCCATTCTGCATTTCTTTGATAACCTCACTGACCTCCTCCTCAACTGGTTTATTGAGGTTAAAATTGTCCTCTTTGGACACCAGTTTGGGGATATGCCTTGTGATTCCCCTTATGGGCTGATCCCTATCTGGAGTGTTTTCCCTAGTGATGTTCCTGAAATGTTGGACCAGCACGGCTTCAATATCTTTGTGAGTGGTTTGAATTTCCCCTCTTGTTAACGGGAAAAGTGTCTACTCAGAATGACCCTATCCCACTAAGGTGTGACAGTGACCTTATAAACAAACATGGAAAACTACTTTCATATTCTTCTTTATGAACTATAAACGAAGAGGAATAGGATGAACCAACCTGTGCCTTGCACTAGTCCTTTGATCCAATCTCTCTCCTCTTTGACAGCTTCCAGCTACCTACTTTCTCACTTGCCCAGCTTCACCAAGTTCCTGTAAGATCACAGAAGAAGAAAACTACACAAAGACATGGATTTATATTCATAAATAGCTTAGGATCAGATTTAAGCTAAACATGCAAATGTAACAATCATCAATGATACACAAGCATGTAGGAGAAACTCAAATAGTTTTATTGATATAACAAAAAGGTCCAGGAGGAGTTACAACTGATGATTCCTGATCCAACATCAACCTCCCAACAAAGGAATCCCCTCTTCACCTCCAACAAAGCATAAATCACCCAATACTCTGATATCTATCTCAAAACCAACAGCAATTCTCCGCAATGTACAAAATTCCAGCCTCTGGATCTCTGGGATGAGGGATCCATCTATAGATGTAGGCAAAGAGGATGAGTCAGCTTATGATCTGACTAGTGGCTTCTCTCTGTCAGTTCTTGCTTCCACTTGGAGACTGAGAGCCTCTTACTCATCCTTGGTCGAACTCAGTGAGGCAAGTTTCATTGGGGAAGATTCTAGAAGCTTCCATTGTCTGTCCACCTCACGGAATGACACTGCCATTTGTCATTTCCCGCTCAACGCACCCTGGTAGTGCATTTGGGTGCGTTGCAATGCACCTATCTAGTGTACTTGGGTGCTATGCAACGCAACTAGCTAGTGGAGCAGTTGAAATGATCCTGATTTGATTGATTCTGAGCAGTTTCTGGTGGAGAACTTCTGGGAGAAGCTGTAATTTGTTGACCTTGTTCCTTTAGGGGCCGGAACAACACTTTTAGGGACTTAGGATCCCTTGGTTTATGGACATTTCATGATTAGAGTTGTAAGGCACAAAAATGTCTATAACACCTCTCTCATTTTTAATCATGGAGATTCTGTTGTGAGCTCTGTTGGCCATGGTGGATCTATGAAAAAATCTGGTGTTCCGTTCTCCTTCCTTGAGCCATTGAATTCTGGATTTTTTTCTCCAAAATACTTCCTCTTGTTTGCATAAATTTTCCCAATCTATATGGTGTTTATCATCTTGCTCACTTTTGGCTTTTTCAAAACCATCATTAATCAGAGCCTTGTTGAGTTCTTGGATTTTAATTTCCACTAACTGCTTTTCCTAAAAAATGTTACCAAAATCCTTCCGGTTCCATGCCTTTGGTCTAAACATAATGTGTCTTAATCTTTTATGGAGAATGTACATCCTAGATCATTGTGTTTACAAGTCTTCTGCCCACCATTTTTCAATTTTATTGATGAAATCTGGGTGGGAGAGCCAGATGTTTTCAAATCTGAAGGATCTGTTCCTGGGAGCATCAATACCCTTGATTTCTAGCTGAACTAGCCATGGTCTGAACCTCCAAAAGGAAGCACTCTAGCTATGAGTTAATTATTTAGAACCATTAAATGCTCTGATATCATGAACCTGTCTAACTTAGATGCTACCAGTGCCTCTCTCCCTCTTTTATTGTTCCATGTGAAAAGGCCTTTGCTTGAATCTGACTCTACCAAATTCATATTGTCTAAAAATGATTGAAATGCTAAGGAGTCTTTATTAAGCACTCTGGTACCTCCTTTTTTTTTTTTTTTTTTTTTTTTTTTTTTTTTTTCTTTTGTTTTTCTGAAAGAGATTTGATCATGTTAAAATCTCCACCCAAGATCCAAGGCATTCCATTATGTCTTCTTCTAAGATCACTAAGGGCTTCCAATAATTTGAGTTTATCCTCTAGTTTTTTAGGACCATAAACATTTGTAGCCAGAAAGGTTTCCGAAACCCTGACAGGTTGAACGACCACTGATAGATAATTTGTTGATGCCTCTGCATTCATGATGCCAATCCTTTGGGGATTCCAAAGAGTAAGAATACCCCCTGCTGTGTTTTCGGCTTTCACCTCTAGAAACTTGTATTTAATGAGCCATTTACTGTGGATGAGTCCTATTTTCTGAATGGAACATTTCGTTTCCTATATGAAAATCATGTCTGGCATATCTTGTTTCATTCTATGACTAAGCAATCTTTGTTTTCTTCTACTACCTAGACCTCTGAGATTCCAAGATGTAAATTTCATTATAAAAGACTTGTAAAGGAGTAACTAGTTAGGTCTTTCATCTTACCCAAATCTATCATTAGCTTTCCGCACTCCATCAACAATTCCTTTTGCTTTTTCCGGCCTCTCTTTTTACCCATGTTTCTTGGAAGTATTCCCAGGGATGGTTTCATTGTTTTCACTCCTTTGTTTTCCAGTTTGTCAATGATTGTTCCTGTTTCTAACTCTCCTTCTTGAATCTTCCATAAAAACAACTACTGTATTCTGTTGTAGTCCTCTTGGGGTAGTGAATCCAACCCTCCCGTGGTTCCCTGCATCAAGAACCCTTCCAGATCTAGATGTTCCTTTTCTAGAATTTCTTGTAATTCATGCTCCTCTAGATCTGTTTCACTTTGGGTCATTTCCATGCCCATTTCTACTTTAGCCTCATTATTCATGGTTTCTTTCCTATTACTTGTCTCTTGTGTTATATTGTAGTTTTCCTCCATCTCTTTTTCCTTAGGTACGTTCTCCATTGCTTGGTCTTCACTTGTTGTTTCTTCCTTTTCTTCCAGTATTTGAAACCTGTTCGTGCTGTTCTTTTTCCGATCAATGCGCTGTATCCTTGCCTTTTTTGCCGCCTTTTCCTTTGTTAACCACTTTTTGAAAGGTTTCAGTATCCTTTACAATTCCAGGTTCTCCTTTATTGTCTTCTTTACTGAGGGGGTAGTCTCTAATCAGGTGCCCATGTTCGTGGCATCTACGACATCTGAACAGGATGTGCTCATAATCCACCATTTAGACCCATTCCTCATCATAAACTTCCAAGATTAATTCATCTGGGAGAGCGCTTGATAGATCCATTTCTACACAAATCCTAGCATAGGAAGTATATTTTCCCCTTCTAGCGTCTTCCGAAGCTTTCACAAAGTGCCCTAGCTTATTACCAATGGTAGCCAACGACCCATGTTGCCAATAATCGAGAGGTAGGGAATAGAGCCTTACCCATATAGGAATTGAGGTGAATGTCTCCCTTTTTGGAACGAAGTTCATTTTCCATGGCCTCATATAGAGGCCTGCTACTGCAAAGACACAAGGTCCTCCTTTGAATATTCTATCCTTATCTTCAATGTTAAATACCACATTAAAAAACCCCTTCGACCCCAGATGGAGTTCAATACTGCCTTTGGGTTTCGAGTGGTATTTAATCCATGTCTGTAATGCCTTTTCAGAGGGCCAAATTCCCATGAACTTGCAGATTATGGCGTACGTCCCCATGTGGTCCCTGTGTTCCTGCAGAGCAGGATCATTCAACACAACTCTCGGCATAGCCTCTGTTTTAGGTCTGCATTGTCCCTTGTTCCCTGGATTTTATCTCCTTCCTCTTTGTCCTTTGTGCTACTATTTTCCTTAGACCTGGCCCCATCTGACTCCTTCTCATTATTTTTTCCCCTTCTTTCTCAGAGCCTCTGACTTTACTCACTGATGCCTTTCCTCTACCGGCAGTTGCTTCCTTGTAGGAGGGAGTGGGGCTCCCTCCTCTGCTGTGCTCGATCTGGAGCAACCTTCGCGCTCCTCTGTAACCCTGTTTCGCACTCCTCTATAACCCTATTTCACGCTCCCTAGCTGTCAACAATGTTAGATGTATCATAAAATAAGTATTTTGATACTTATTATTTATTGATAACTATAGAAATTTACCAATTATTTAATTTACTTAAGTATACTAGTTTAATTATTTCATTAATAAAAATTGTTTAATTGAGAAAATACAAATATCTATATAATTGTAATTAATATATTATTACCTATATTAACATTTTCATACCGAGGTGCCAATTATGACTCTTACTAGTAACTCTCTTTCATTCATTCTAATTGGGCTTTCATGGTATATGAAATCATGTGCCAAATTATTATTGGTATTAATGCGAGTATATCCATTATAAACAATATTAATATATTGTGTTTTTTTTAAGGTGTTGGTTAAATTTTTAATTGTTTTTTCAACCCAAAAAAAATAAAAATAAAATAATAATATAATTTCAAATGATTGTGATTTTGTATTATTTAGAATATAATTGTGAAAGTATAGTTAATCTCTCTTAACTAATAATTTTATTAAATAATAATAATTTATTTTTTAAGGTCACTACTAAGTCTGAGAATAAATTAGTGTATGAGACTTTTTAGTTAGTGGGATTAGGAGGCGTTCTCCAACTTATTATATTATGGTAGAGATGTTGTAATTTATTGTTCTGTTTAACATTTTGACTTGATCAAATTACATAAAAAATAAATATTAAAAAATAAATCAAAATTAAAAATAAAATAAAATAAAATAAGGTTATAAATTAAAATAAGATTAAAGTAAAAAAAGAAAATTTACCGTTTTTGGACACTTGATTTTGAATTTGATATTTTAAAATTTAATATGTTGATTTATAATATATATATATATATATATATATATATATATATATATATATATATATATTCATTTTTTTAACTTGGTCAAAATAAAATAAAATTAATAAAAAAATAACCTTAAAATAAAAATAACTTCATGGTATTGACTCATGGTATGAGAACCCATGGTATTCATGTGGAATATAACCTATTTAAAGGAGGAAATTAAACTAGCCTAGATATACCAAGCTCTTAGAGGGATCAAATCTCTTTTCATTCTAAAAAATGTTTTCATCTCAAGAAATTTAGTAGATCCGGAGTCAAGATACTCTATCCCTCCATATTTAAACTTGTGAGGAAGAAATATATACTCTTAACCATTAGGCCCACTCCAACTGTATTCAATTATTATTAAAAATTATTTAATAATTTAATTATTAATAAAAATATTTAATTAATAAATAACAAATATCTATTCATTACGGTTGATGTGTCCTCATTTATGTATGCATGTTCATATGAATGTGCTAATTATCACTCCTACCCATAAATCTTTCTCATTTATTCTAAATAGGTTTTCATCATTTAAAACTAATGTAATTAAATAGGTTAGTAACAATAACGATATAATATTATTTTTTAAATATTCTTGTGTAATAATTAGTTATTAAATTGTTAAAAAATATTATTATTATTATTTTGTTTTTTAAATAAATATGAATAAGGATTTCATTAAATATGTGTTCAGGCACAACAATTATATGAGAAATCATATACATTGATTCTTTTGGAAGAGGGTCCACATAGGGAGGATTGACCTAGGTTACAAAAGGACTATATTGGACAATAACTGCTAGAAATGGGTGACATATATAGACTTTGCAAAATTTCCCAAAGAAGTCAAACAAATTTACAATTCGAGTGTATCAAAAAGGAGGAGAATGATTATCATCCATAATGTCTTCTAGAGGTTGATCAAGGTCTAGCAACATGTTGCTAGTGGTTCTTCTAGAAGCATTGTTTCCTAAGTTTTATTTTCCATTCAATGTGAGCTTCCACTTCAATTCTTCTACTTGTCGACAAAGAGCATTGATTTTGTCCTCTTAACGAGTTAATATAGCTTTAAGGGTCCGAATCTCATCAAGGAAGGGAGTGGAGGTTGTCTTTTATAGATGAATTTTCCACTTGATGTCCATGTTTTCCAACCAAATAACTTCTAGATATTAAGTGCACTGTCTATAGATAATTTTACCACTTGTTGTGGTAGATTCAACCTTGTTGGTTGAGTCCATTTCTTGTTTGTAGGAGTACAACTAGGCGTTAGCAAGGACAAGGTACTGATGATTCAAAATATCAATGGGAGGGATATAAGGGAAAGAAACAGGGGTAACCATTGACCAAAGACAAGAAAAATTCAGCCAGATAATAGTTACATAGAGAGGGCCAAAGGAGTGCGACCAATTTCCATTTAGAGAAACAGGGCTAACATGATGCTTTGTGATGTTAGGAGAACCCATGCCAAAGGGAATAAGGAATAGGGAGGACTTCCAATTACGTAAGTGGAGCAATAAAGACTGACTAAGAGATGAAATAGAAGAGAATTCCATTCATAGGGAAAGGGGATACTTGAGAATAGGAGCACCAAGTAGAGGAAGTGATCTAGGAGCACCACACTTCCAAGTCAAAATCTATTTTGACTAGAGTAGGGTCTTTTTATTTACCAAGGGAGTTGGTTCCCTAATTGAATGTAATTATTTATTCAATTGTATTTTCTTATATTTTCATGACAAATGTACATAAGTGATGAGAATGAGGAATATTCTAACTAGATCTCTCTTTTAGAAGACAAATCTCGAGAATATTTGAGAAAATTAGAGAGAAATGAGAGAATTTATATTGTTTAAATATTTATGGATCTAGGAATCCTAGAATAGAGGTTTAGGTGAGGATTTTGTGGATATGAACCAAAATATAGTTCAAAATCCTTATATATAAATTTGCAGCTAAAATAGGATTATGTGGGTGGATAGAGTGATAGAGAGGCTTGAGAGGAATTGAAGACCAATTAGGGCCACAAGGCCAAGAGCGTTTTTACTGTAAATCTGACTAAGAGGGCCTTTTGTAAATATTATGTGTGCATATTAATAGGAAAATAGACATTTTGAGTAAATTGTGTTATTGCATTAGATTGAGTCTGTTGATTATAATGAATTAGATGTGTTGCAGGTATGATCAAATATCAAGAGGAATCAACACACACATACACACACACACACAAATATCTCTCTCTCTCTCTCTCTCTCTCTCTCTCTCTCTCTCTCTCTCTATCTATCTATATATATATATATATATATATATATATATATATATATATATATATATATATATATATATATATATATATATATATATATATATATATATATATATATATATATATATATATAGTTTAATCGTTGCAGGATCTGGTAACACAGAGGAAGCATGGAGATTGCAAAGGTGATCCAAATGGAAATCCACCCATGGTATTCATTCACCCATGGTATTTACCCACCCATGGAATTTACCTGTGGTATTGTAACCAAAAAAGGTTATAAGCAACAAGTCACATTTTGTAAAAGGACAAATTGTCCACCACAATGTAGTCTTTACAATTATTATATGTTTTAATAAAAAGTTTCTTTGTGGTTTTGTTATTATTTATTCTACTCATTTCTTCTAGCATTTTAGTTTTTTAGAACTTGTGGGCCTCTCTCCCCAAGATCCATTTCAATTTTTGTTTGATCTTGGGAGGCTCAGGGTATAAGGAGGTAGGGCTCGATCTGGTTGAACCATTGCAAGATCATCTTCGTAAACTATGACGACTGCCCATGGGGGAAGAAAAAAAGACGAGGGACTAGTAGACCCTATCAAAATATTGCTTGAGGAGGCCTATCGGTAGGCCTAGACAATGGAATACATCTCTTTGTCATAAGTGGGATACTTCCGGACTGTGTCTAAAAGTGTCTCACTATGATATGTCACTGGATGCCCTTGTTGAGTAAGGATTTCTCCAATAACATTGTTAGAGGCATCTGTCTTGATCTAAAAAGGTTGTTGTAAGTCTGGTAATGTGAGCATTGGCGCAGAGCAGAGGCGATGTTTCAACTCTGCAAATGCCTTTTGTTGAGATTCAAAACAAAGTATTTTTTTCTTTCACTCATCCCTTGGTGAATTGACTCAAGGGCCAATTGATATAAGAAAACCCCAACACGAACTTGCAGTAAAAATTGGCAAGACCCAGAAAGTTGTGGAGCTTTGTCAGAGTGGTTGGGGTTGGCCAATCTTGAATGTCTTGGATCTTGGCCAGATTCACATCCACCCCCGATTAATTAATAATGTATCCTAGATACTAAACTTGGGTCATGCCAAAAGCGCATTTCTCCAAATAGGCACACAACTTGTGTTACTGCAGTTTTTGGGGAACTTGTTGGATGTGGTGGAGGTGCTCTTCCAAACTCTAGTTGAAGATCAAGATGTCATCCAAGTATAACACTACAGATGAGTTGGTAAATGGCCCCAAGATGTCATCCATCAACCTTATGAAGGTTGCAGGAGAATTTTGGGGTTGAGAAAGCAATGGCAGTACTGCAAAAGTATTTCTATTGGCTGAACCTTCAACATGATGTTGGGAAGTACATCAGATCCTGCACTACCTGTGCCATTTCCAAACCAACCATTAGAAAAAAAGGCCTTTATACTCCGTTTCCTACCTCTAGTTAACCTTTGGAATCCATCTCCATGGATTACATGTCGGGCCTTCCTTCTACTAAGCATGGCAATCACTGTGTTTTTATGGTCATCGAAAAATTCTTGAAGATGGCCATTATGGTGGTCTGCAAGAAGAATATCATAGAAGAAGCCACTGTTAAAATCTTCTTTGAATGAGTGTGGGTATGCCTTGGGATTCCATAGTCTATCATCTTAGATCGGGACAATAGGTTCCTTAGTACATTTTGGTCCAGTCTCTGGTCGATGTCGGACACCAAGCTCACTAAGTCTACAACTTTCCATCCCCAAACTGATCGCCAGACAAAGGTCATCAATAGGATGATCATACACATTTTGCGCATGTACAAATCAAAGCATCCACACACATGGGATGAGGGCCTCCCTATGTCTAGCACAACTATAACCGAGCTCTCCACAACTTGATTGACCACAACCCTTTTTAGGTGGGCTTGGGATTCCAACCACTATGTCCTATTGATGTGGACATACCATTTGCATCTACTCAGGCAGATTCAGCTCATGTCCAGTCCGAAGCCAACAAGGAAAAAAATCATTGAGCACATTCAACACATCCGCTAATAGGTCCATGACATTAAACAAAGTATTTCGGTAGAAATCACATAAGAAAAATCTTGGCCGACGTGTTTCAAACCAAAAAGTGTGGTTCATGACATATTGGATAGAGCCAATGCTAACTACAAGCAACGACATGATCAACATCGGGTGCCACACAAGTTCCATGTGGGCGACAAAGTTTGGCTACATTTGGAGAAGGAGTGCCTTACTGGGCTACATCGCAAGCTTCACTCACTCTGATATGGGCCATACACCATGTTAATGGTGCTAGACCCACCAACATGTCAAGGGATCTCCCTGGTAAGAAGTACCAATTAGACCTCAGACCGTTTGGTGTAGGAGTCCCAACAGTGGTTTGTACGATATCGCCTTGATTGTGATTTCACATAAAGGCAAGTAAGATGTCCCTATTGGTAGCAAGGTTTTGATAGTTGTGGAAAGTCACGGAAGGTTCATGAATGACTCTAACACACGAAAAGTGGGGTGAGTGCACCCCTAGGAAACCTGTGATAACATGCGGCTTAGAAGGGAGCACATGAGCAAAGATGCATCACAAACTGGAAGGAAAGTTAGCTAACAATCCAAAGTGATGGTTAAACCAATCAACACATTTTAGTAAGATTCATACATACTTATATAGAATAGTTCATACATGCATGTGTAAGCAAACAAATACATATATCATTTATAGTAAACAAGATAGATGGAATACAATACGGCATATGTATGAAACGTGCTAACTCTATTGTATTAAGAAGTGTAAATTCAATTCATACAATACTTCCATGACCAACCACTAGTTCCGACAGTGGAACGTTTTCAGTCACAACCGCCTGCTCCTCCAAAGAGATATACTAGCTCTGCACAACGGAGAAGCCAAGGCTCATTGCAATACTGCCCAATCTCTCTCTAAGATACTCTTATCGGAAGCTTGGCTGACCAAAAGCCTCTACAATGAGTTATGAGGGAATATTTATAGCAAAGGGTGGGGTGGCCTTTTACATTCCCCTTTGTGATAGTTCATCTACCCTCATGACTCTTCATCTACTCTATGACTGTTACATCCAACTATCGACACTTGAACTTCCACTTGACAAGACATTACATATAATCTGCACATGTACCCATGTGAGACAAAATGGCTTGATCAAGCCATGCAAGACATCACTAACACTCGGACCATTGTGGTGAGACCAACTCTTTGACATCATGGTGATGGTTGATGGTGGTGATCTAATGCCAAGCTTGGTCATCCGTGATGGTCTCTGTGTGCTCAATGGTGACATCTTGTTGAAGTGAACTCTTGCCTCTATTGCATCCAGGTACATTTATATGGCTCCTCTGTCCAACTTGTTTGATAGCATTCGCATGGTTGTCCTGGGTGCAACCGAAATGGCAATATGTTGATGAATAGTGTCTATTATGATCTCCAAGCATGTGCTGGTGTCCATGTGCATCAACTTGTCAAAATACATGTTCAACTCCAGTTGGAATTGCTTCTTATCTTTGCCTTGGTGAGTGTGCCAAATGGGTGGGATCGCATGCATGCTCACAATGACATGCATGGTGCTGAATTCCTTGCATGCGATCAACAAAACTACTCACTTTGTCTACTCTGTGCCAACTACTAGGATGGATCCATAAATTGTGCAAGTGCAGTTTCATCCGTCTGTGCATGTTGCACCGCTTGCTGTACCTATTAATGTTGCAACTCATTTTCTCGTCTATGTAGCTCCTATTCTTCCTTGAGTTGTTGGTTCAACACATGTAACTCCTTCTCTATTCTGTTCTCTGTCTTCGTGCGATATTCATGTCGCACCATCACCTCATAGCCTCAAACTCCAAAACTGATTTCGTCATGAGTGGATCTGCTTTGAACTTGCAGCTTTGCTCTGCCTATATGCTCTCAATAGCCTTCCTCTTGCATTCATCATGTGTAGGTGTGCTGCCTTCTACTATTGATGATGGTGATGCTCACTATGATCCCATTTCCATTGACCTTGATATCCTTGTCCATGAACAACTTGATGTCTTCGTGGATAGGCAAGTTCATAGAAACCTAACCGACTGTATCCTCAGTTGTGCTCTTAACAATGTCTTTGACTCTTCTCTCCTGGAAGCCATTGTACCTGTGCTGCTGAGAGATAGAAGAACACCTGTGATGCTTAGAGACATAGAAATACTCATGGAAAGCAATCTGTCAGTTGAAAAACAAAACAAACTTGAGGATTGACTTGCAACATACCTATGTGAATGAATGTGAAGGTTGCACGATTTCCACCAGGAGGTTGGGAGACTGACTGCCAAAGCTGCGAAAGGCATGGATAATAACATTTCATTTCAAATGGATAAATAATATAATGATTCCCAGTCATATTCGATTGGGGTAGAGATAGATATGGGGAGAGAAGGGGAGAGAAGGGGAGAGAAGGGGAGTAGGGGGGGATATTTCTCCCACCCAATATTGAGCAAATATCCAATGAATAATGCTGATGGATATTACATAATAGGATTAGATCAAGGTATGATCTTGTTCTTTGAGAAGGGGATATGGCGGAATTGGTAGATGCTACGGACTTGATCGAATTGAGCCTTGGTATGGAAACCTACCAAGTGATAGCTTCCAAATCTAGGGAACCCTGGGATATTTTGAATGGGTAATCCTGAGCCAAATCCGGTTCATGAAGACAATGTTTCTTCTCCTAAGATAGGAAGGGGATAGGTGCAGAGATTGGAAATATATGTACCCATATTTTTTTGCCACGACAAGCATAACAATTAATCATTCTTTGTCCGGCTTTTATCTGCCTAGATGTGATCCAAGCGGGTTCAACTTCTTGAAGAGAGAATCTATCAAAACAAATGCAATTTCCGTGGTAAGATACTCCTTTCATTCTTTCCATATATTGTTTACGAAATTTTGTTCTTTTTGGGTTATAGTCGATGGTTAATAGTATTTTGATCCCATCTCTAATCCAGAACCAGACATGAAAGTTTCTTCTCATCCAGCTCCTCGTGAATAATAAATGTGTAGATAAATGAGTCTATATCTATGAATTACACATATTGTATATAGAATCTAATTTACAGGATGAATAACTCTTGCATTTCCATCCAATGTCTTAATAAAGAATTTCATAGGCGAATATTTACTCTTCCAGTATTTGCTCCATGGGGTCAACTTACCTATAGACTCCAATGAGATTAATTGGTTTTTGGTTTATTTCACCATCCTATCCAATGAATGATTAAGATTCCTATATTACCATATTCTTCCTCCCCAATCTGAGTTCTGGTCAAGTCTCAAAAAAATTCGAGAATATATTCAACAAAATTTTGACCACTAGTAGGAATGATTTGTGGATCTCGAACAACTATGGTAGCTGAACCTAATAAGACAACAATTACAACCCAAGAAGTTATAAGTACCTATCCATGAACTTGAAACCCCACTATTTGCCAGTAAAAATGTTGACCCACCTCCACACCGGATATCTCATAGATATGATTCTGTGTGCTAATAGGAGATCATACGATATCCATATCCATATTACCCCCTTGTAAAGATGAACTTAAAGAAGAAAATAAATTATTTTTGTCAAATGAGAGATTCCTAAATTATTTCACTCTCATTAGAATTTTTGATGTCACGAGATAATAAAAAGGGTATTCCATTAAGAATATTTTTCAATTTGGAGCAGCTAACCAAATCAATAAATGAAATTCCATCTTACGAGATCTTCAATGGAATAGCAGCCAACTCGATAAATCCTCAGGTCCTCCCCCCCTCCCCTTTTATTTATTTATTTTTATTACTTTCTATTAGCCCTTCATATAGCTATAATGACCTTAATTCCCTTCCTTCGCAAATTGCTGACGTTTATCCTGTTCATGATCAATAGAATTGAAGCTATCCCATCATCATTGGCTGGAATTGGGATATCCATGAGATCTGGATCAAAATCTGTATCAACCAAGAAAATTGTTAGAATACCCAAAGTTCTACATTCCCCAAGAGCAATGGATTCTTCTCATTGATTGGTAATTATAGCAATATCGGGTAAGCTTGTCATATATCTAATCCCCCCTAGATATTTCTGCAATTGGTCTAATTGTCTCTTGAGCATAGCTACTTCTTCTTTTGGAAGTTGATTGAATTGTCCCGTATCTTGTTCTTTTTTTAAATCCATGAACTTCTAAAGTCTCGTCTCTGTAGTAGACCAATTTGTTAACATACCACCAAGCCATTTTCTATTTACATAATGACATCGAGCTTTTGTAGCAGCTGATGCTACTAAATCAGTTGCTTGATATTTCATATCGACTATTAGGAATTGTTTTCCTCTACCAGCTATATCAAATAGGAAATCATAAGCTTCTGATAAAGAACGAGCAGTTTTAGCCAGATATATAATATGAGTATCTTTACGCTCTGTAAAAATGTAAGGTGCCATCTTACGGTTCCATTTCCTAGTTTTATGCGCTAAATGAACTCTTGCTTCCATCATCTCTTCCAAATCAATGTTCCAATATCTTTTGCTCATTCTCGTTCGCTTTCCTCCCCAAAATAGCGAAATAAAATGTATCATAATATCTAATTATTCCAACGGAATCAATTACATCTCAAAGATTGCCTGTTTGTCTAGTACGTGATAGAAATGTTCTCACTCATAGAATATTTGATATTCTTCATATTATAGAAGAGATATTCATGAACATAACAAGAAATCTATTTCTCAAGACTATTTTAATTGTTGTTTTAATATATTGTGATATTTGTGAGAATTGTCTTGAAAGGAAAAAAAATCTACTTTGTCATGATGAAATAAAATGTCCTTCACTTTGTTGCTAAATAGATTCCTATTCCCTATTCTTGGATCTATTCCATTTCGTTTCCCTGAATGGTGAATATGTTGCCCAGTAATGGCAGATATCATCCCCCCGAGAATAACATTTTCCTTCAATCCTTTCAACCAATCGATACAACCTTGTAAAGCAGCTTTAGCTAAGACCCGAGCAGTTTCTTGGATACTCGCTTCGGATATAAAACTTTGAGTATTCAGATATGCCCTTGTTATTCCTAATAACATGGTTTGATAGTAGATTGCCTCTTCCAGAGCATGATCCATTCTCTGTGCTCGTGATAATCCAATGAGTTCCCCCAGTGAAAAAACATTAGCCGTTCCATCTTCTGAAATTAAGACTTTCGATGTCATTTGGCGTACAATAACCTCTATATGCTTATCACCAATTCGTACCCCTTGGGATCGGTAAACATTTTGAATCTGATTGACCAACTGAATTTGACTTTGTTCCATAGTTATCCTAGCACTTATGAATAACCCCTAAAGACTTCCAAGAAATCTTGTCATATCTCCGGTCCAATTTTCAAAACTTTCTTTCAGATTCATCGATATTGAATTATTCAAATGGACTTCTGACAATTGTTCAACTTTAGGAAGACCTTGAATTATATCATTGGATTTGAACCTTTCATATATCAATGTTGTCAATGTATCTCCTTTGTCAAGAATTTCTCCATAATGACTATGGATAGTCGCTTTTCGAGTAGCCAAATAAGGTTTAGCTGATCTAATGAGTAAAGATTCCTCGTATTGATCAATTTCATTTGTCGAAATGGTGATGAAGTATCGTATATCGGTATATCTATACCTTATCAAAAAATAAGGTATATCTCAGAAGATATATCTATTCTATATGACCAGAATCTATCAAAATCTCTATAGTATTACAGTCGATCAAAAACATGATTGATCCATATAAAAATCATTAGGAAAATTACTTGTCATGATTGGACCATATTCGGGGTGATCTGGGGGGATCGAAATGATCCAAAAAATAAAGATCAGTTCCAAATATAATGGAGATTACAATTATTGATTCATTTTATATTCATAATATCCCGTTATTACCCATCTTTATTGGGCATATATTGGAAGATTTGGCTATATATGATCTTATCAAAGTAAAACTTTTTACTAACTAATGGAGAATCTGTTCTATCCATTCCATCTTTACATATTTATTTCATCTATACCTAACCTATTTCATCATACGATAAGTTGTTAAAGGTGGTGGAAAAGCAATTACTATCTAATAATGGGTAGTCTAGTCTAGGATAGAGTATGAAAGGGTATTCTAGGTGAAGCTCTGTGGAGTGGTAGAGACATAATTTGAATTCTATCAATTTTCTATTTCATTAGAATATTGAATAATAACAAATTTGAATTGTCTAGTAAGATGAAAATGCTAATTATTGTCTACATATTAAGAAAACATTAACTCCACATTTATTGGACACTAATATTGATAGTGGAAACCCATAAATGGATGAAAAAATAGAAAAGAAATACTTTGATGAAAATGGTAGCTATTGGTCTTGACCTGTAGGGGTTATGCACCTTTGGTGCTTCTTAAACTTGCTCTACTTGTGATGGAGGTATTTAAGGCAAGCAAATTGAAAGATTGGGGTTGGGGTGTAAAGGCTAACTGAAAATGGTTATTTGTTAATGGCTGATCGACCTTGATCAATTCACCTTCTGAAATAAGAAGCTCTGGTCCTGGAGGTACAATGTCAACCACTTGCCCACCGTTTGATGTATTATCGATAGTTATCTCATATCCACCCTTTTCTTTATGTAAAATTTTGCTCACTCTTCCTGTTGCTGAAGCATTATAGACCGTATTGTTGCTCTTACTCCCGTCGTGATAAATTTGTCCTCTTCGTCTATTACCACCCACATATATGGGATATTTCAGGAAGTGAGCTTCTTTATCAGTAGAAGGATCTTGTGAAAGGATGGGAAACACAAGTTCACTATATTTTTGACTGGGAACAAGACCTATTACAATTTTTTTTTTATTGGGACGATAGTTCTGAAAATAAAGATTACCAGTATTTTGTCTAATCTCAGGGGAAATATGATCTAGAGAGGTTATTTCAAAGCCCTCGGGTAAAATTAGAACAACTCCTACATTTAAAGCCCCTTTCTTGCCATTAGCAAGAACTTGTTTCATTTGCATATCATAGGGGATCTTAACAACTACTTCAAATACGGTATTGGGAAGCACAAACCGTGGAACCTCAATATCCACAGGTTTTTTTGCCAAGTGACAATTGGCACATACAATACATCTAGTGGCTTCTCGGGGATTTTCATAACCCTGCTGTACAAAAATGTGATATGCATTCGAAATGGATGTCCGAGTTATGATATGTATCATGACTAGGACGGAAATTAACCAAGTCATCTTTTTCGCCCATGCATAAGTATTTCTATTTTGCATGGTTCAATTATTGGTTCCAAATAATTTTTGGGGTGAGAGTAGGTAGCTATCATAGTTACTTGTCAAAAATTCTGCTACTATATTGATTCAACCAAACCTAAAAATAAGAAATTGGAAGTCTCGCACCAAGAGAAGAATGAAGGGGAGGAATAGCTAATTCCTGAACACGGAAAACACTTTATTATTATGTTTCAATTGTTTCGGTCAGAGAAAACAACCTACCTATTCTTTATTCATTCATCAAATGATAAATTACTACAAGTGAAGGAGATATACGATTGAAATGACGGAAGATCCAATATTTAAGAATCGTATCTAAGATGACTAGAAAAGTTGAAACAAGACCAGATATGATTCGTTCATTATGGGAAAATCCATAACTTTCGGAGATCAAATCGATCATCAGTTCCCAACCATGGGGTGAATGAAACCCAATACATAGACCAGTTGCTAAAAGAATTAGAAAATCTTTCATTGTATCGCTCAGACTATAGAAGAATTCTTGGATCCAAGAATTGATAATAGTGAGTTTATTCTTACCCACAATGATATAAGCACTTATAAAAGCAAAACCTATTAGATTTGTTAATAAATGTGATATTATCTCGATACAATATTCACTGTACATTTCGACCAATTGGATTGTTTCTTTGTGAATCTCTATACGAAGAGATTGTGAATGTGTTCCCAAAGAATCTTCCACCATTCTTTCTAACAAGAATAGTTCTTCTATTTTCTCAAATATTCCCAGAGCATTTTGTTCCTGGAGATAATCAAAAAATTTCTGAGATTTAACCATATTCCACCAATTTGTAACCCAAGGCTCCAAACCTTTCCGTAATGAAATAGGAATTAACCAAGGCAGTAGTACTAAACATGCGAGATATTGTAGGGAAGCTGATGCTTTATATTCGGACACTTCCAATTCATGAATCGCTAGCGAACCTGATTCACTTGTCAGTTCTGTCTGAAATCTAGACAAAGTATGAGTGATAAAATGAGGTATGGGATCCATAGATTGATCTATTGCGTAATTGTTTGATCCTGATCAAAAAAATATCCTCAGGAAAAAAGTAAAAGGTTTTTTTCAAAATGGGTGAGACGGAGCATAAGGAGATCATTCCAAATCATTTATATCTAGACCAATTATCTATTCATTTTTTTCAATTTCCAGCTCCGATTTGATTAAGGAGTAGGCTTATTTCCCATGGATCAAATTAGTTTTCATTATAAAGAAAAGGTAACAAAGATAGGATACGAGCTCGTTTAATAGCGTTAGTCATTACACATTGTTGTTTTGAAGTTAATCTATTCACTCAGCCAGATAATATTTTTCCTTGCTCACTAATAAATCGACTAATTCGGCTCATATTTTTATAATTGATCCGATCTCCCGACCTAATAGGTGACAAATGTCTATGAATTGGTTTCAAATATCTACGAATTGGTTTCAAACATCTGCAAATTGGTTTCAAATGTCTACGAAAAGATTGCTTGGGTTTATCCATAGTTTGTTTCATGAACCTTTTGAACACTATTTATTCCAAATCTTTTTAAAATATTGTTCCATTAAAGATCTTGTTGAAATACCATTTATTTTTAAATCTGTGATTTATTCCTATCCATGGGTAGGAGTAGTACGTTTAATCTCCTAGTTCAGGCTGTTGGGAGGGTAACTGATGTCTGGAACTGCGCAATGCATAGTCCATCCTAGCCTACTAAGGACTAGAACCGTGCAATGCACAATTTCAATTAGCATTGACATGAAAACTAGCAAACTGCATATTTTCCGGGGACAGTAGGACACTGCCTCCAAGAATTGCGCAATGCAATCTAGAGTTCAGTGCTAGGCTAGGCTTGCATAATTTCTAGAGGGAAGGCAGAGCCTCCACTTCCCTAAATGCATAGTGCTAGCTAAGCAAGGCACGATTCGGGCCAAGGTAGCCCATTCCAGCCGATGGGCGACTGAAAACATGAAAATTCTGAATACATGGTGAGATGAGTGCAAACAAGAGTGAATGATCATACATGCAAACAACAAGTGTAGCATTCAGAAAAAGGGAAAGCATGCATGTGTGTAAAGCGAGTCCCTGCAATAATGACCATCCGTGAAAAAATGGTGTCATGTATGCGACAATAGTGAGATGCGAATGAAAATTGAAATGGTGGTTCCACAAGCTAACATACATCAAAATGACAACAAGCACTCACTGAAATCAAGCAAACAACACTCACATAAAGAAAAACACAAAAAGCAACAGAAACACAATGCAATACATGAAAGGTGGACTTACCCGAAATCGTCTAAGCTGAGTGTGCCGACGATTCCTAGATGCAATGTGGGATGTTAGAGATGCAAGTTCGGTGTGATGAATGAGCTTTGTAGCATCCAATTGATGAGTTTTGATAAAATCGAGGTTGTGACGCACATGCCACAAGTCTGGGAAAGGTGACACTAGGTGGGAGGTTTCTGAAATGATCCTTGCATGTAACCTTCAACTGCTAAAAATAGATCTCCGATTCAAAGGATGCCTTTGCATGCTACCTTGGGATAAGAAGTCCATTCATGCAAATCGGTTTTTCTCATTCCCGAAGGGAACCGATCAACACATGCATTGGTCTGCGAGCCTGGGATGAAAATCTATGCAGTTTCTGGGCTGAGCAGAGATGGATGTCCCAGAGGGATTGCGTAATTTCTAGGAGGAACATGTGACTGTCTCCTAGGATTGTGCAATTTCTGGGCTGAGTAGCTATCTTGGGCCAGACTGCACAATTTTCTCAAGGAAGCATGTCTAATAATATTATGCAATTTCTGAGCCCAGTATGCTACCTAGTTGGATTTGCACAATTTCTACTAGTTGCTGGGCTGGATGTCCCAGAGGGATTATGAAATTTCTGATAGGAATAGGTGATTGTCTCCCAGGATTGTGTAATTTCTAGGCTGAGCAGTCTGGGCTATATTTCACAATTTTTTCCAGTGAAGGCTGATAGGTAGGATTGTGCAATTTTGGAGTCTAGTAGGCTTCCAGTCAAGATTGCACAATTTTTGGAGGGAATGCTAGTTCCCCTTCCGAATTGCACAATTCTTGAGGGAGCTACTCAGCCTGCAGCTAGACCAAGTCTGGAGGAACAACCTATGAGGGGGATGCAACAAGCTATCATGCACAGGCTAACAATCTGCTAGAAAATCATTGAAGCTTGCGTACTTGACAGTGCAAGACATGCTGTTGAGGATGGTTGGTAGCAAGGCTCCAAAATGAAACTAAGGAAAAATTTTGTAGGGTGGTTGTAGCCGATACAACACACCATCACCAATGTAGTAGGGGACAATGCATTTGAGCTCAGTATTCCACCATCCCTTGGTTTTCACCCAGTGTTCAATGTGGACTGCCTTTGGCCCTACTTTACACTAGTGTTGAACACATTTGATATTGCAGAACAACTTATACCAATAGATTTAATACAGACTACATGGAACAAGCCACAACTAATTGTTTCATGGACATATAGATCAATAACACTTGACAACAAAGCATCCAAATATATTGAGTTGTTAGAGCAGGACAACTCCTTCACTAGGGCAAGTGGCTCACTAGGGCTCAAGTTTAGCAGAAGTTTCCTCATCTCATGGAGGAACTCAATGCAATGGGGACCATTACTTCCGAAGGGGGCAAGAATGATCTACGTGGATATTGGTGGCCACCCTCCTATTCCACTTGGACCCCCCCCATTGTTTCTTTAAGTCTTTTAGTTTCCTTAATTGTAGCATCATTCACTATATTTTTTTGGCAGTTTTTTGGGTCCTGAACTTCGAGAGCCATTTTGAGGCCTTAAACGACGTTTTTTGGAAAATCAAAGTGGCTAATATGGGTTTTGAACTTACATTTTTTATTTTCAGTTCTAATCCTTGGATAGATCTTTCTAACAAGGTATTGTGTGCGTCAAATGGAGATCGTATGCCAAAGGTACAACCGTGGAAAGTTGATGTACCAATTTACCCCAATGGGGCCCATATTTTGGTGTTTCATCTCCTAGGGTTATATTTTTGGATGTTTTGGGGTTTTGATTGTTTATCAATAATAAATAGGCCTTCAAGCCTCATTTTAACACAGTTCAAAGGCATGTAGCCATCACATTTCTTCTCAGAGGTAAGCTACCATCACCCGAGCTAGTTTATGTCCATTTTGTATGTAAGCATATTTCAGTTCTTTGATATTAATGAAATGAATTTTTATTTCTCTTGCACCTCTATGTTTATACATCTATAATTTGTTGCATTCCAATTTAAATTCATATCACTGGGGTAAACACTGATCCATTGGGGTAAATCGGTACATCAACTTCCTAGGGTTGTAACTTTGGCATACGATCTCCGTTTGAGGCACATGATACCTCGTTAGAAAGATATATATGAGGAATACAACTATTGACAATGAATATCATATTAAGGTGTCATATGAGCCACCAACAATTTTCCAAAAAAACGTCGTTTAGGGCCTTAAAATGGCTTCGAAAGTTTAGGAACCGAAAAATGCCAAAAATACTAAATTGTGCTACAATTAAGGAAACTGAAAAAATGAAAGAAATAATGGTGGGGGTCCAAGTGGAATAGGTGGGTGGCCATCAATATCCACCTAGTTCATTCCTCCCCCTTTAGGAAGCAATGGTCCCCATTGCATTGAGTTCCTCCTTGATATGAGGAAGCTTCTGCTGAACTTGGTCCCTAGTGAGCCACTTGCCCTCATGAAGGAGTTGGCCTGCTTTGACAACTCGATATAGTTGGATCATTTTTTTGGGTGTTCTTGATATGTGTGTCGATGATTCGATCATTTGTGGCTTGTTCCATGTATTCTGGATTTAACTCTGTTGGTGTGGGTTGTTCTGCAATGTCGGATGTGTCCAACAATGGTGGAAAGTAGGGTCGAAGGTGGTCCACATTGAACACTAGGTGCAAACCATGGAGTGGTGGAATATTGAGCTCAAATAAATTATCCTCTACTTCCTTGGTGATGATGTATGACCCATATCGGAGCAGGAAAATCTTGCGATGGGGTCCAACTAGGTGCTCCTTCTACAAATGTAGCCAAACTTTGTTTCCCATCTCGAACTTTTGTGGCACCCGATGCTAATCATGCCGTTGCTTGTACTTAGCATTGGCTTTGTCCAATATGTCATGGAACTATTGGAGGATGTGCTAAATGTTATCAATGAAGTTGTTTTCCTTGTCGACTTCGAATTGGAAATGAGATGAATCTACCTGAGTAGTTGCAAGTTGTATGGCCACATCAATTGAACATAGTGGCTGGAATCCCAGGCCCACCTAAAAAGGGATGTGGCTGGTCGAGCTGTGGAGAGCTTGGTTATAGCTATGCTATACATAGGGGAGGCTCTCATGCCATGTGCATGGATGCTTTGATTTATACATGTACAAAATGTGTACGATCATCCTATTGACGACCTCTGTCTGACCATTAGTTTAGGGATGGAAAGTTGTGGACTTAGGGAGCTTGGTGCCCAACATCGACCAGAGACTAGACCAAAATGTATTTAGGAACCTTATGTCCCGATCTAAGATGATAGAATGTGGGATTCCAAAGTGTACCCGCACTCATTCAAAGAATAGTTTAGCAGTGGCTTTTGTTCTAATATTCTTCTTGTAGGTTGCCATAATGCCCGCCTTCGAGAATCTGTTGACAACCACAAAAATACACCTGTTTCCATGCTTAGTAGAAGGAAGTCCTGACATGTAATCCAGGCAGATGGATTCCAAGGTCGACTAGGGGGAGGGAATGGAGTATAGAGGCCTTGCTTCTTGATGGTCAGTTTGGCAATGGTGCAGGTAGTGTAGGATCTGATGTAATTCCCGAAATCCCGTCGAAGATTCAGCCAATAGAAATACTTCTGCAGTACTGCCACTATTTTCTCAACCCCAAAATGCCCAGTGACCCAACTGTAGTGTGCTTCCAAAATCATCTTGGCATGCTTGTTTGAAGGAACATAAAGGTGTCCTAGCTGGAATAATTGTGCATCGTGGAGGTGAAAATCTGGAACTTATTGACCTCCAAGAGCGTCTAGTATGCGTGGTCAAATTTTGGGTCGCTTTTGTAGAGAATTGGCCAATCAGAAGTCTCGTGCCCAGAAGAGTTGAGCATGGTGGTTAACGCCATGATCGGTGGTCAGCTCAGGCAGTATGCAACATTATTGGTGTTGGCATTGTTGTACTCGATAGTCAAATGGAACTATTGCAGGTACGTGGACCACTTATGAAAGTGACCACTTTGTAACTTTCCTTGCATTTTTATGAACTACAGCGGTTGGTGGTTTGTGTGGATGACCGTTTCCTTCCACAAAATGTAATGCTTCCACTGTCAACAGGCCTGCACAATGGAATAAATCTCATTGTCATAAGTAGGATACTTCTAAAATGTGTATGAAAGTGTCTCACTGTGATATGCCATTGGATGCCCCTGTTGAGTGAGGGCTGCCCCAATAGCATAGTCAGAGGCATTTGTATCAATCTCAAATGGTTGTTGCAAGTATGGTTGACATTATTTAGAATATTAGTTTGCAATGCTAAGATCTTCCTCAGACTATAGAAAAGAATGCTTTCGTTGTGCTTAAGAATTCATAAATTTTCGCAAGTGAAATGAAGAATTCCTATTGAATGTGGAGCAATTTGTAGAAAAAATAGGTGCAAAACTAGGAGAAGTCATAAATTCTTCAGTTTTCCACCAAATTTGTTGCAAAAAGATTCTAGAGAGCCATTTTTGAGTATTCTTGACTCATTGGAGCAGGTTTCAGAAGCATTTTAGGATTTTGAACACATTTTTTTACACGTTTGATCATAATAGAGAGGCCCAAGCCATTGGAAGCTAGATCAAGGAGACGTAGCCTAGGAGGGGTGAACTCCTTTATCATATTCTTGTTTAAAAAAAAATTTGATGATGTTCTATACATGTTTATGCTACTATTCAGTTTTTTATTTATGTTAAATTTCTCATAAAATTAACCTAAAAACTCTTCATTTCACTTGCAGAAATTCAAGAATCCTTAAGCATAATGAAAACATTTTGTTTATAATCTGAGGAAGATCTTAGCACTGCAAACTAATATTCTAAATCATATCAATTTGGTATCAGAGAAATGGGTTTGCTTTGTGAAAGAATGATTTAATTGTTTGCAAGTTTATTTCATGCTTACAATGTTAAAACTCAAAAGAACTGAAGGAAAGTTGGTTGGAAGCCCTAAAGTTGGGTCAAGGGGAAGAAGAGCAAGGTTGCCACATTATCCAACACCAGTTCAACCTCAAGTTGCGTTTGAGAATCCAGTGATCATGTCTCATGAAAGAGAACCTACAAACATGACATAAGATGAGAAGACCTTCAGAAAAAATTTCTTTAATATGACAAACATGGTGAAGGTCCTCTATGAAGAGAGGAATATGAGGTTACAAGGAGAAAGTACCAAACCTCCTAACGAAGAAGGTTCTTTAGGAGGAGGTAATGGGAATGGCAAAAATCCTCCACCCTCTCCACCATCTTCTTCATCATCTTCTTCACGCCCATATTCACCCTCTTCCACTAACAAAACCATTACTCATACTCATCATCATTCTTCAAAAGGAACTGGTAAATCTCATTTTTTAAAACTTGATGCTAAATTCGATTTGCCCATGTATAATGGTGAAGTGAATGCAGAGAATCTTGATAATTGGATTTTTCAGTTGGAGATCTATTACAGGATTCAAAACCTTCAAGAGGATGAATAAAGATTCAGTTAGCTTCCATGAGAATGGAGGGTGCAACAATAGTATGGTGGGAATCAAAGACCCAAGTGGAGATTAAAAACATGGTAATATCTCAATCTCTTGGAATGATTTCATTGCTACAATTAAAAGACTATTCTACCCTCTAGCTTATGTGCAAAAATCCATCATGAATTGGAAAAACTTTAGATAAATTAAAGGTCAAAATGTGCAATATTACACCCAAGAATTCTCAAAAAGGTCTCTAACGTTAGGTGTATATTTCCAATCACAGGACACATTGATGAAGTACATAGGGGGTTTACACAGTTAACTTAGGCACACTATCTTAATGTTTAATCCCAATAATCTTGATGATTTGTTTATGAAAGCAACTCATCTTGAGGAAAGAGGGAAAAACATCTCAGAAGAAGGTAGTAAAAAGTCGTTTAAGGGTAAAGAGAAAGAAAAGGGTTTCAAGGGAAAGAAAAATGCATCCATTAAATAGGAAGGAGAGAAAACAATCTGCAAACATTATTCTAGAGAGGGTCACGATGAAGCTCACTATTGGAAGCTTCATCCCAAAATGAAACCAGAGAAATTCAACAACAAAAGAAAAGAAAATACATTTGGAATCACTCAAGAAGAGGATTTAGGATCCGAATCAGGCGATGAAACAAAAATCATTGCCATGGGGTTTCAAGGAAATAAATTCATTGCCACCACTAGTTCTTTAGACTTGCAAAATGAAACTCCAAATGAAAAGAGGAGAATAGAACTATTTCACATAAGGGTGATATCGAAACATAACAAGATTGATATGTTGTCCGATAGTGGCTCTCAATCCAATATTATCTCTGAAAACATTGTCAAGAGTTTAAATCTAGAAACTATTCCAGATCATAAACCGTATCCACTTGGATGGGTATGTGCCAATGCACAATTTTAGGTTATGAGAAAGTGTAAATTTAAATTCGCTATCACTGCAAAATTCATAGATGAAGTGGAGCTTGACATTGTGCCATTAGATATATGTGGCATTGTTTTGGGTAGTCCATACCTTTATGACATAAAATCTATCTTCCATTGACATGAAAACGAATATCATTTATTCAAAGGTGGAGTAGAATATATTGTGAGATCTCACAATAAGAAAACAAATATTTCGTTTGTTAATGCAAGGCAAATGAAAAGACTAGTGAATTTGAGCAAGAATTTTGTGCTTCTCATGATCAAACCCAAGAATGATATTGATTATGAAGCATTTGATGGTTGTAATTTGAATTTGAAAACTGATTTCATTGATGTTGTTAACCAACCTGATGAAATGTTTCAGGAATCAAAGGGATTACTTCCTACGAGGGAAATCCAACCTAAGTTATAGTTGCAGCAAAAGTGCCTTCTTCCTAACATTGGCATGTACATGATGCGAGTGATGGGAAGCGCATAAATTAAGACACAAATTTCCTAACATTGGCATGTACATGATGTCAATGATGGAAAGCACAGAAATGATGGTGCACCTCTTGTTTTGGCACTCAAGAAGAATGGTAAGAATTTCCTTGAAAGGGATTCAATAAGTGGTTTTCATTAAAGTAGAGTTGTTGAAGGAGATATAGGGAAGACGACATTCAAAACTAGGAAAAGTTTGTTTGAATGGATTGCTATGTTTTTCGATATTTTCCATGCTCCTACTACTTTTACACATATGAAGAAAGATGTGTTGAAGCCATTTCTAAATAGGATAGTCTATTTGGATGACATTTTCATTTTCAGAAAATTTCATTATGAACATGTCATGTGTGAGAAAAAAATACTTGATGTCATATGTCAAGAACATTTGTTTCTAAAGTTGTCAAAGTATATGTTGGATAAAACTTCTTTGATATACTTGAGCCATTAAATTTGTTCTTTCAAATGTGTTCAGGTTTCGAAAGGCATTTTGGCAATCTGCATGGGATGTGGAGAAGGTGAGCTAAAGCTAGACGTCTACAAGATTGAAGTCATAATAGTTTTTGGTGGTATTGAATCCATTACTGTAGACACAAGTGAAAGAATCATACATCCCCGTGAAGCCGCAAATGCCTTTTCTCTGTTCATAATTTACACAGGTAGGCTGTAGATAGCCATTGAACATTCTGGATTCATTGGAGTAGGTCTACAAGCATTTGAGCATTGTAAACACAAAGTTTTACACTTTTGAGCATAATAGAGAGGCCCAAGCCATTGGAAGTTGGACCAAGGATAAGTAGCCCAAGAGGGGTGCAATCCTTTATCATGTTCTTGTTGTAATGTGTTTTTGATGATGTTCTGTACATGTTTATGTTGTTGTTTAGATTCTGATTTATTTTAAATTGCTCATAAAATTAAAAAAAAAAAATTCATTTCACTTGCAAGAATTCATGACTCCTTAAGCGCAATGAAATCATTTCGTTTATAATCTAAGGAAGGTCTTAGCACTTCAAACTAATATTCTAAATCAGATCAAATTTGGTATCAGCGCAAAAACAACTTAAAAAGGTTAAAGGCAAGTACATAGAAAGGCACAACAAGAATCGTGGAGATCACAAGTTCTAATTTAGTGATCAATGGATCGAGATTAGAAAGGTGAGGGAACTGTACCCTCACCTTCTCACCAATTGAAAGTGATCCTTTTGGGGTCCAAAAGGCTTCCAAGGGGGAGGAGTGATTAGGTTCTCAAAATAAAAGTGTTAGAATCTTGATAAAATTTGCTTTAGATCGAAGAGCTCGTGATTTTGATTCCAACTGTGCAAATGAAACTAAAATCTGAGTTTGTATGAAGAAGTTATAGCAATTAAAAGTTCATGTTTAACTTTCTCACATGGTAGGATTGGATGATGTGGCAAGGTCCTTCATTGAATGAGGAGGTGCCAAGTGGCAAGCTACCATTGGCCCCCGCATTTCACAAATCGCAATTGCAGGCAGGTCGGCAGTAAAAATTAGCCCCAAAGTAGGGAAGGGTTGTGA
The DNA here is from genome assembly GCA_031772625.1 of Pinus tabuliformis. NCBI lineage: Eukaryota > Viridiplantae > Streptophyta > Pinopsida > Pinales > Pinaceae > Pinus > Pinus tabuliformis. The sequence goes on from CM062817.1 coordinate 1,576,393,252, forward strand.
TGTGATAAGGTAGGCAGAAAGGCATTCAAGAATCGATTGGAGTCACAATGTGATGGATCGTAATCACACATTGATGAAGGAAGGAGTACAGAATTTGCCCCAACAGGTTTGGGTTGTGATGCAATATCGCAATCACATATCGCAACAAGATAGGTCCCACATATGTGTTGGGTGTGGAGTCTGATTATTTTCTGTATTCAAAGGTTCCAGCTGGATGTATACCCCAAGAAGACTGTAAACCCCTCCACGTGGGGGGGACTTTTCCCCCCCGTGGGTGTAAATCCCCCCCGGCTAGGGGTCCGGGGGGCCAACTATCCCTCGACGAGGGTTTTGGGGCAGCACCCCCAAAGCTAAAAATAGATGTAAAATTGCCTTGTAGAAGTCTAGTAATTTCTATTCAATTTGGGTCGTTCATTAGGCAGATGATCTAGGGTTTTTTCGCTATAAGGCAACCCCTCACTATATATGAGGGAATTGTATTGTGTCTATGTATATCTTGATTCTGAGTGAGGAAGAGAGAGGATATTGAGAGCGAAGAGGGTGTTAGAGAGGATCTACTGTAGGTTGTATCTCTTCAGTTTTCTGGATAATATAAAATGAAGGACTGGTTGTTTCTCTATGGACGTAGCCCAAACTAGGTGAACCATGAATATTTGTGTCTATCTTGTTTTATACACTTTCTGTGTTTATATTTCTGCAATATTTTATGTGTTCCATTGCTCTGTAATATATAATTTTCTAACAACTGGTATCAGAGCCGTAGGTCTATTTAGCTGATAAACTCGCAGGAGAGAAGGGTTCCTGGTTTGAGTGGGAGCAATGGCAGAAGATGGTAGGTTCAGGGTCAAAAAATTCAACGGCCAAAACTACCAACTGTGGAAGATGTAGATGGAAGATTATCTGTATCAAAGAGATTTGTACCTACCATTGAGTAGAAAGACAAAGAAGCCGATGAGTATGACAGACACAAAATGGGATATTTTGGACAGAAAGGCACTTGGAACAATATGGCTGTGCCTAGCAGCGTCGGTAGTGTTTAATATTTCAAAGGAAACGACAACACAAGGTTTAATGTCGGCATTGGCCAAACTATATGAAAAACCCTCGGCCTCAAATAAGGTATTTCTTATGAAGCATTTATTTAATATGAAGATTTCAGAAGGTGGATCTGTTGTAGATCATTTAAATGATTTTAATACAGTTACAAGTCAGTTAAGTTTTGTAGGGGTAAATTTTGATGATGAAGTTAGGGCTTTGTTATTTCTGTGCTCATTTCCAGAAAGTTGGAATGGTTTAGTTATGGCCATTAGTAACTTTGTCTTTGGATCTAGTACTTTAAAGTTTGATGATGTTGTCGGCGCAATCCTTAGCAAGGAAATGCGATGGAAAAGCTCTAGTGAGACATCAGGTAATGCTTTGACTGCAGAGACTAGGGGAAGAAAAATGGAAAGAGGAAAGAGCCCAGGATATTGCAGTAAGTCAAGGAAAGGCAGATCCAAGTCTAGATCGGGGATACTGTGCTGGAAATGCAGGAAGAAAGGACATTTGAAGAAAGAATGCAAGTCTCGGAAGGGAAAATAAGGATATGCGTAGCAAGAAACTAATCATGAAGCGAATGTAACATGTGATGTGTTGCAAGATGCTTTGGTTCTTTCATTAGAAAATATTATTGATGCATGGGTGGTAGATTTAGGGGCCTCATTCCTTTCCACACCTAATAAGAAACATTTTCATGATTATGTTCAAGGATATTTTGGACAAGTTCAATTGGGTGATGATAAACCCTGTAAAATCGTTGGAATGGGTACAATTTTCATAAAATAACAAAATGGAAATCAGTGGCTATTGAAGAAGGTAAGGCATGTTCCAGATCTGAAGAAAAATATGATTTCAATAGGGAAATTACGCGGTGAAGGTTGTGTGATAACTTTCACAGATAAAGCTTGGAAGGTCACCAAAGGAGCCCTGATAATAACAAAAGGTGAAAAGGTTGGTACATTGTATTTATGCAATGGTATTTCTAACTCTGTTAATGCTTTAAATTCCAAAGGAGCAGATGCAACATTATGGCATCATAGGCTCAAACACATGAATGAGAAGGGGATGAAGATTATTCACTCAATGAATTTGTTACTGGGTTTGAAAAATGTTGATTTGGACTTCTATAAGAATTGTGTTTATGGAAAAACATAAGAGAGTCAGATTCCTTAGAGTTGGGAAAGAAAAGAAGAGCGAAAAATTAGAGCTTGTGCATACATATGTATGGGCACTTGCTCAAGTATCATCTCTTGGTGGCTCTCATTATTATGTTACTTTTATTGATGATGCAACCAGAAAAACCTGTATTTGTTGTATTCGAAATAAATCTAATGTATTTGATATTTTCAAGAAATGGAAAGATTTGGTTGAAAATGAGACAAGGAAAAGGTTGAAGTGTCTCAGATCAGATAATGGAGGTGAATATTGCAGCAAAGGGTTTGATAGGTACTGTACAGAGAATGGAATTCACAGAGAGAAGACAGTTCCAGGAACACCACAAGAAAATGTTGTGTCAGAAATGATGAACAGGACAATCATGGAGCGTGCAAGGCGCATGAGATTGCATGCATGATTTTCTTTACAATTTTGGGCAGATGCTATAGATACTATTGTTTATCTAATAAACAGAGGGCCTTCAAGTTCCTTGGATGGTGGTATTCCAGAGGAGGCATGGACATGTAAAGAGGTAATATACTCATTTTTAAAGACTTTTGGTTGTGAAGATTTTATCCACATTAACAAAGAAAATAGAACAAAGCTTGAGGAAAAATCAAAGAAATGTACATTTATTGGATATGGTGTTAATTATTTTGGTAATCGCTTATATGATTATGAAAATAAAAAATTCAGTAGGAGCAGAGATGTAATATTCAATGAGAAGGCCTTGTATAAGAATCAATTGCAGGAAAAGAAATAAGAAAAATAAAACAAAGAATACACAGTGCTTGATGATATCACAGGAAAAGTGATGGTGCTTGAAAATCATAATCATCAACAACCAAAACAACAAGCACAACAACAACAAGCACTTCAAACAACTGAAAGTGGTGTTTGAAGATCTACCAGGATAAATAGACCCCTTGAACGATACTCTCCTTCATTATATGATGTATTGTTGACTGATTTTGGTGAATGTATGTTGGGTCCCTATAATACTAGTGATTACCCCATTACTATTGTAGTTGCATCCCTTATTAATATTGTTGTGCCCCTATTATCCCCATATTGTTATTACTGTGCCCCATAGAATCCCTCTATTGTTATTTTTGTGGCTTTATATTATTATTGTTAGGTCAACTGGGTTATATTGTGACTCCTTAGACTCCTATATATAGAAAGGAGGTTTTGTCATTTGAATCATCCAAGAATTGTTCATTTATGTAATTTAAAGGAGGTTTCCCCCTCGAAGAGGCTGAATTCTAAGGCGTTGATCTATCTTCTCTATCTTTTCTTGAGCTGGTTTCATAACATTTGGTATCAGAGCTTTGGATTCTAGGGTTTTGCTGCTCAAAATAGGTCATCGTGGCATTTTCGCTATAGCCTTTTTTTGCGATTTTTTAGAAGATAAAAAAAAAAAAACCCATTTGAGAAGACATCACACTGAACCTCGGATCTGAATTTCAGAGATTTTCGCGTTATATTTGGGGAGATATGATCTGAGGAAGTTGGTCTTTTTTGCAAACTCCTGAATTACATTCCAAACAGGTGACTTGGGGAAAATTGTCATAACTTTCTCTCTGAGCATCGGATTGAAATTGCATAAGAAGTTACAGAAAGAGGACGGACTTTAGTTTCTTGTAGATATTTTTCAAAGCCAGAGGTTGAAATAGTAACTCGTGGCACGTCGTACAAGTTCGCTCTATTGAACTAGTCTATAATCAAGTCACTATGGGAGATTTCTCATAAAGACCTTAGAGAATCCAATTTGGGTCAGACTAGTGGCATTGGAAAGAGGACACAGAGGGCTACTTGAGGTTTCAATTTTAGAACTGGATGATCAGAAAGTACAGATATACATTAGAGGCAATATTGAGCTCCGACAAAGTGAAAAAAGGTGTGTAGATTTTTTTAAATTTTTGCTTAGCTTGGTTTGAAAGTTTATTTTGAAGGAATTCAAAGGGCATAGTAGAGCATTATTATCGGTAACTGATGCCTCGAGGAAAGAAAATGCAAACACCTAGTAAGCAGCCTGAAAGCTCTAGCATGACTCATGAAGAAGAGGAAGAAATGCTACATGATATATCAAAATTACAAGAACAAGTGCAACAAATGTCACTCTCACAAAAGCTAACAGAAGCTAAGATAAATGGCGTGGAATCTAAGATAAAGGGCGTGGAAGCTAAGATGGACGATTTGAAGATATATTTGAAGATAGATTTGAAGAGAGACATGGTAGATTTGAAGACATATTTGAAGACAGACATGGCAGATTTGAAGACAGATTTGACAAATTTCCTACAAGAAATAGTTACTAATGGTGAAAAGGTATTAAATGAAACTCGTGATGCGAACAAAAGAAATGTTAATCATGATTTCTTAGAATCTAATGTGGGATTGAAGACCCACCATATTCCAAAAATCGATATGAGGAAGTTTGATGGCAAGGATCCCACAACATGGATATTACAGATGGAGAAATTCTTCGATCTGAATAATGTGAAAAACACACAAAAGGTACGTATTGCAACTTTATATTTGGAACCAAATCAGTTTGTATGGTATCAATGGCTTTGATCTCGTAAACAAATTATCACTTGGGCAATTTTTACAGAAGAATTGACAACACATTATGAGGATACAAAAAGAAACACCCTTTTTAGCTAATTGATAAGTCTCAAATAAAAGGGTTCAATAATGGAGCACATTGAGGAGTTCCAAAAATTGAACATAAGGGTAAAAAATATTCCAGAGGAGCATATGATTGATGTGTTCATAGGGACTTTAAAGGATAATATCCAACATGATGTTCACCTTTGGGAACCTGATTCATTAGAGAAGGCATTCAGGTTAGCAAGAAAAATAGAAAGCAAAATTATGGCAACCAGGAAGCATACCACTCAAAACTATAAAGATGGAAGTGTTGTTGCCCCTAGTCTTCCACAACCTATAAGGTTGACACCACAAAAATTGGAAGAAAAAAGAGCAAAAGGGCTTTGTTACAATTGTGATAGCAAATACACTAAAGGTCATAAGTGTGCTGAGAAGAAATTATTCTACATAGACTGCGAAGAGGAAGAAGGGAAGGAGAAAGAAAGGTCAAAAGAAGAGGATATACTCCAGGAACAAAGCCTAGATAAAGAAGAAATGAATCTGACCATATCTTGTAATGCATTGGTGGGAATTACCACTCCTCAAACCATCAAGATAGAAGGACAAATCAAGAAGAAAAAGGGAATAGTGTTGATTGATTCAGGAAGTACCCACAATTTTATTCATTGTAAGGTAGAAAAGGAATTGAATTGCTTCTTATATCTAGCACCAGAGTGTCAGATGATGGTTGAAAATGGAGGAACAATAAATTTCTCTGGAAAGTACCATAATATCAAGCTATCGATGGGAGAATATGTATTGACTAGCCCAATGCTTTCCATTCCAATGGGAGGTGTTGATGTTGTACTGGGAGTCCAATGGCTACAATCCTTGGGTACAATAGCTTTTAATTTTCAAGAACTTTTCATGAATTTTTTTGTGGAAGAAAAGGAAGTTGAATTAAGGGTTCTTGCAGGGAAACCAGGAAAGATAATCAGCTCTAACGGTATGACAAATATTCTAAAAAAGGAACAAAGGGGTGTAATTGCACAATTATGTTCGCTAGATGTTTCCACATTGCAATCATCTATTTCTCCAGATCTCCAAAAAGTCTTGGACAATCATTCCAAGGAATTTGAGACTCCCAAAGGTCTCCCACCTATTCGTGATCATGATCATGCTATTCATATGATTCCAGGAAGTGTTCCTCCAAACATCAGGCCGTACAGATATCCCTATGCCCAAAAGAGTGAAATTGAGCGTATGATTGCAGAAATGCTAGAGGATGGTATAATTCAACCAAGTAAAAGTTCTTTCTCTACTCCAGTAGTATTAGTGCACAAGAAGGATGGATCATGGCACATGTGTCCGGATTATGGGGAGCTCAACAAGCTCACTGTTAAAGATAAGTTTCACATTCCTTTCACTAATGAATTACTGGATGAATTACATGGATCAATTTACTTCACCAAGTTGGATCTTCGTTCAAGATATCATCAAATCAGAATGAAGACTGAAGACATTCCAAAAACATCAATTAGAACTCATGAGGGTCATTATGAATTTTGGTCATGCCTTTTGGCCTTACCATTGCACCTTCAAAATTTCAAGGTTTGATGAATTCCATTTTCAAACCATTCCTTAGAAAATTTGTGTTAGTATTTTTTGATGATATACTAATCTATAGCAAGTCTTGGAAGGATCATGTTGAACATGTTGACAGGGTGCTACAACTATTGGAGGAGAAACAATTATATGCAAAAAGATCCAAATTTTTCTTTGGAGTACAAGAGGTGGAATATCTGGGTCATATTGTATCTCATGAAGGAGTTAAGGTAGACCAAAGCAAAATTAAAGCCATTAAGGAATGGAAAATCCCCACATCCATAAAGCATCTGCGAGGATTTCTCGAGTTGACAGGGTATTATCACAAGTTTGTTAAGAATTATGGGAGAATAGCAGCACCTTTAACAACATTATTGAAGAAAGATTCATTTTCATGGACTCCAGAAGCAACAAAGGCCTTCGAACATCTTAAAGAGGCAATGTGCCAAGCACTGGTCTTAGCTACACAGGACTTCACAAAAACCTTTATTGTGGAATGTGATGCTTCGGGAAATGGAATTGGGGTTGTTTTAATGCAAGATGAAAGACCCATTGCTTTTGAAAGTCATCCAATCAAGGGAAAGTTTTTACACAAAGCTATTTATGAGAAGGAAATGTTGGAAATACTCTATGCACTTAAGAAATGGAGACCCTACTGTTGGGGGGAAAAGTATCTAATGCAGAATGCCTCTATCCCACTCTAAGGGTGATAGTACCTCAGCAACAACTGAATGCAAAGCTATTCAAGAATTCTTCTTTATGAGATGAGAGAGGGAAGAAAAGGATGATCTACTAACCGTTATCTTGCGCTAATAGTCGATCCAGTCTTCACTCCTTGCCGCTTGCTCCTAGCTCCCTGCTCTTTCACCGGCCCAGCTACGCACAGATCCTGTAAAAGCACAAGAAAAGGAAACTACAAGAAGCATGCATCCATAATCGATTTAAGGATTAGCATAAACCAAATATACAAGCATCAATTCATAATCAAGATACATGCATATAGAAGAACCTCAAAGCTTTATTAATAATAGAAGTAAAGTTCTGAGAGAGTTACAACCATAATAGGCCCCAATCCAGCAACACCTCCCAGCTGAAAGAAATCTCCTCTTCACCTCCTTCAAGCAAAACACCCAATAGCTCTATACTCAAACCAACAGCACTTCCTTACTTGCACAAAATTCTAGCCTCTCTAGACCTCATGAGAGAGATCTATATATAGGGTTTTGGAGAAAGGATGAGTCATCTTGAGACTGGCCTGAAGCTGACTTGTGTCCTCTCCCACTTTAGTTAATCTTCAGTTCTTGAGTCCACTTGGAGAATCTTGCTTCCACTTGGAGATCAAGACCCTCTTACTCATCACTAGGCGAATTCCTTGACCCAAGTGTCAGTTTGGAAGCTTCCTGGGCAGTTGACACCTTGCAGAATGACTGTGCCACTTGGCCAATCTCGCCCAGCGCAGGTAGCCTTCATTAATTTTGACCTTCAGCGTAGGTACAAGGAGGAGCAGTTGACATTCAGCGCAGATGCTCAGTGGAGTAGCTGACATGATCCAGAAATAGCCTGTTTTTGAGTGTTTTCAGGTGGACAACTGATTTTCAGTGCTGTTGTTTGCAGACCTTGTTCCTCTAAGGGTAAGAACAACATGTTTAGGGACTTTGGATCCCTCATATTATTGACATTTCAGGCTCCATGCTGTTAGGCACAAAAATTTCTATAACAGTTGCCCCCTAAAGTATGAGGTCGTTTATCGGGTGAAATGCTTTATCAGGAGGATCCGAAGTTCATTCAATCGCTGAGAGGTGCCCTGCAATAAAATACAATACAATACATTATTTTTCATTCTGCTTTCATGATCTAGCTGAGGCGGACATTCCCATGCTCAACTTTATAAATTCATTTTGGTACATATAACAGACGACCGTATGATGATAGACTGATAATTCTCTGCTGAAATTATCATCCTTTGAGTAGGATGATCATCTGCTGCAATAATGTACATATCAAATGTCTTTATACTTCCTGAATATATATCGCAGCCCGGATGGATGAAACTAGATCCGGGGTCTTCAATCTCGTTCGATCTTCACTCTAAGTACAAGTCGATCCGTGTGAGAATTACGTTGAAGTCGAACATGGAAAGACATCGCTTGATTACCGGTCAATAATGTAAACCGTTAACAAGCGCGAGAGGAATCACCAATAATGATAATGACCCTCAAGGTACTGCAGTACAATTCACGTGGTGTGAATAAAGGACTTGGCGTCGAACACCATGCAAAATCTTCTGGTTGAAGGTCATTGATGTATACCTGTCGCCGGAAGTGAGAAACTTGCCATTGAGGCATGCAAGCTTCAAAGTACTGGGGGGGGTGTTCCTAGATCAACTTCTTGGATAATGAGCTGAAGTCGACAATAAGTGATCCGTCAAAGGAGGGCCTTAATGAATCCCACATCAGTGACACGGAACGGAGCTAATGATTTTAGTGGAGGTGAAAACAATCTGTGAGATATGATTCAGGGCGGCGATCATGGGTGGATGAAGGATAATGTATGGCAGTGGATGGGACACGGTTGACTCTTTCTGAACACATCTCTTGAACATATAACGACACTGATGTGATGGATCGGTAGCATTACCCCAAATACGGATGGTTTGGCGAGGACCATGGTGATGAGACCGGTGAATGAAACAACCCAACCCGATGTGATATGGAGGACAAAGTGTCATGTTCAAGAGCGACTTGCTACCATTAAAGCTTTGAGGTTCTCCCTTTCCCCAGTCATTTCTGACCAATACCTCTTTATTTTTGTCAAGCTTGAGGAGGATAACATATGCTTGTTCTATAACCTGCCCTTCGGGCAAGCCCATCGCTATGTTTTAACGAGCCTAGCGATAGGGAAACTCGTTCTCGTCTAAAGACAAGTTTGTCGCTATTTAATCATTTTAACGAGTCTAGCGACAAAGAAAACTCGGTCCTTTTCATTTTTAGAGAGTCTGAAAAGGTACAGAAAGTTAACTCCAAAATTCCTTTTTCGTCATCTAATCCCTTAAGTCCGAAAAAGTATAAAACAATACAAAAGGGATGAATTTTCGATAACTTTAACGAGCCGAATAAAACAAGCGCTCGACCTTTTTATGCAATAATCCCTCAGGTCTAAAAAGATTAAAATCTAGAGGAGGGATAGCTCTTCCGGTCACTTTAACGAGCTGGAAGGCCAAAACTCGGCAAACTTTTCATATTTTACGAGTCAGATGAAAAGAGCTCAAAGAAGACTCGTCTTTTGAGGAACGAGTGATAAACAGGGATAGCAGCAGATTCCAGGTACAGGTTGGAATTTTCCAATCACGGCAGTGTCACAAGGATGGCTAAGTGAAATCACTCTTCGCAGCTGTTCCTCAAAATGGGTAAACAATCATATGGAGGTGAACGATTGGCCAAATGAAATGGAGGTGGCGGGTGCAAACACGACCAAGGCTTTTATGGCTCATAAATTTACGATCACAGTGGTTATTTACCGAGATAGGTTCTTTTTTTAGATAAAAATGAGCTTAAACTCTGGGGGAAACATTTCTCACTACTTTTATTTATTTTTTAACAAGCATGAAGACCGCGTTAAAACTGCTCGGACCTTGCGTTTATTTTTTGATGAGCATGAACTTTATGCTAAAACTGCTCGTTGATAAGTTCGCATGACCCCAGCATAATAACACAAATCGAGGTGCATGCCCCCCAAGCTTCATTACATTCAACTTGGTGGTTGGAATGAAGGTTTACCTTTGGAAAGGGGGTTTGTTTCATTTTTTTTTTTAAATGAGGTTGACACAGTAAAATAACTATCCTCATGACTCCTTGTTTCATTTTTTAACGAGGTTGACACGAGATAAGAACCGTCCTCGGAGTCTAAATCCATTAGATATAGAAGGTTTCGTATTCCACTGTGGCCATTTCCGCCAGATTACTCGGAGGCGGTAGGGCAAAATTACCCATTAAGGCAGGGTCTTTTAGGAGACCTACTCTGATATTTTGGAGCGAATAATTGCTTCCATGGATCTTTGGAATGCTTCCTGTAACTTGTGAACTGTTGGGGAGAAAAGTTTGTTGGTCGACGATTGTAATTCCTCCTTGGAAGGGAAATGCAATCTTCCTGAAGTAGGTTGACACAACCGCGGCCATGGCATAGATCCAGGGCCTTCCCAGTAGGATGTTGTAATCGAGGTTTCCATCAATTACTTCAACATCAATTCCTATTGTTTTGCCCCCCAGTTCAACTTGAAAGTTACTTAAAATCCCGTATGGAGTGTATGATCGTCCATCAAATGCTTTTAACGTCGTTGACGATTTCGACAAGGGTGGTGAGCCTAAATCTTTCCAGCAACTCATCGACATAAGACATGTAGATGCCCCCTCATCAATAATTGATCGATGAATAGTTTTGTTGAGGGCTTTCACTTGAATAAGGAAAGCTAGTTGAGCTGGTAACTGAGGGTCATATCCTTTATGATCAAAGGCCACAAGATTGGAATCCATTGGGCCAATCCCACCTATTGCTGATAATAAAGCTTGCTCTTGGGAGGGGCAATTTTGCGGTACCTCAAGTGTCGACACAACGGACGGCGATTGGGCCAGGTCCTCTATCTGTGCTATTCTCACACAAGGATTAAATGTCGATTTGTGTACTGCTCCCTTTTGCGACTTTATTATTGGCTCAGGGATGATGGGTGGCACAACTTCGGTCAAAGTTGTTGTCGAACTACTAGGTTGTTCATTAGCCTTGTTGTTCGACAGCTTTGAATTCCTGTAATCCTTATTCCTCGTCAAAGCATTATTTTGCTGCTTTGAGGTAGACAACATAAGCACTTGGGATCGGGAAGCATTTTGATTAGCAACCAGATTTTGACCTGGATTAGGAAATGGATCAGTCAATACTGCTGGGGTTTTTCAACTCTTAAAGAGTTTCTTAACTTCAGCTATATGTGGAAAATCTTTCGTCCAATGATCCTCATCGCATATATGACACCCTGCCGGGGGTTTCCTTTTTCTCCCTGTCTTTTTCTTCTTGCCCCCTGGCTGTTTCAGTTGTTTGCCCTTGTCGGTTGACATGGCATTTACTTCTGAGGCAAGAAGTTCTTCATTTGCATTTTGATTAGAAATTTTGTGTTTTCTAATCACGCCATCGTCAGCGTGAGAGTCATTGTTTGATTTAGGAGGAGGAGGAATTGAGAATTCCGGTCTAGGGGCGTCAGGTATTTTGTCGTAGAGCGTGCTGGACTGAGTATAGACCAAGTCCAGATATTGCGCACGAGCAATAACCTGCTCTTCCGTTACGACTCCCCCCTTTGCCACATCTTCCGTGATGGCAGGAAGTAATGACTTGATAAACCATTCAGCTAATAGCTGATCGGGAACGTACGTTTTTACCATCCTACGACGGCGTCGCCACTCATGTATATGATCAGATATGTGGGTGGCAGTCGTCTGTTTGAAGTTGGTAAGGAGTTCTGTTCCCATTTCATACCTTATTGGTAATTGAAAATGGGTTAAAAAGGTTGTGGCTAAGGTACTGAAGTTGTCGAACGAAGCTCTAGGCAATTCAATGTACCATTTTGCTGCTGGACCCGTTAACATCCTCTGAAAGAGGCGAAGTCGTATCGAATCATCATTCAGGGTGTTTGATGAACACCATAGATGGAATGTCATCACATGATTCGACGGATCTTCACCCGGATTTCCATTAAATTTAGGAATGTCTGACGGAAGTTTATGCGGAATCACCGGCCACTAAGGGGCATAAGAAATTGGATCATTTGTCAGCCGGTTTAGATCTGGTAGTTCTAGAGTTGCTACAAAGGGCAACTGTTGGTTCAGGTTAGGCGAAGCATATCCAGGATAAGATGGTATCGCCTGAGCAATGGGTCTTTGCAGACCAGCATAATGCTGACAACTTTGACAAGGTTGATGGGCATAACCATTACAATATGGTTGCCCATTACTTACAAAGACTTGTTGCTCAGGTCCTTGATATGATTGCTGAAATGGAGTTTGTTGAGATTGAACCAGCTCTGGTTGTTGGACCATTTGCTGTTGACCAATACTGGATGATTGACCAAGATGAGGAGTCACAGTACTTGTTTGAGCCTGAGTCGCTCCAGATAAGGAGGCACTAACCTGAGGTTGTGATTGAGTCATTGAGACAAGATGCTGTTGTATTGCAACCTGAGAAACTTGGGGTCGACATACAACATGTAGAGCTTGTACTTGCGACGCATTCACTATAGCAGGTATGGTGGGAATATTCGACACAGGGTGTACTGGTTGCGTTGAATATACAACTCCTGGTTGTTGAGGCAGTATTGGTACCCAACCGCTGGATGTAATTCCAGTTTGACCTGAACTTTGTTGTAAACTCCCATATGGTTGTTCTCTAGGGGCGAACAATGAAAGAGCATACTGCCCTCCATACGGTGGAAACCCAGTACTTAAAGGGTAAATTGGCCTTTGAAGACACATTGGATCAATTTGTTGAGTTTCAACATAAGAAATACCAGATGATAATCCGGATGAAGAAATAGGAACTAACCGTGTCATCGTCCCTGATGGGACTCCGGCTTGTTGTTGAGGACAATTTGCCGGGACAGATGGTATACCAGCGAACATCGTTGGAGTAGCGGCAGGAGGCTCTGCCGCTGCTGTGTCGGACGACACAGTCCTAGACGTCGACGGTTGTTCAGACATATTGAGTCTATCCAATAGATTGCCTAGCGATTCTACAGGAACTTCACTCGTGATAGACTAAATTTGAAGATCAATGAGGGAAAGGTGATGATTATTCCGCTTAAAATAAATTTTATAACGACGCTTTAGACACAACTTGCTTTTTCACTTTTAAAGAGTCGAGAAAAATCTAAAGATGACTCTAGTCTCCTTCGATGTTTTAACGAGCCCGAAGTGACAAATGCTCGGATGGAATTTTTCAGTTATAGAGTTTGAAAAAGGCCAAAAGAAACTGCTCTGGAGATCTAGGCAGAGGATGTGCCAAACTTTTCGCAAAACCACAGAATACGTTTTACGGTACGAGTGGTCGATCTTCGTGAATGCTGTGTTCAATGCATTGCGATCAGTAGGGCGGCCGACACAGTTTCCTATGGATAAAGGCTTTGATCCTATAGGGGTAAGAACAACATGTTTAGGGACTTTGGATCCCTCAGATTATTGACATTTCATGCTCCATGCTGTTAGGCACAAAAATTTCTATAACACCTACCCAATGGGAAGACACTTGAAGGTAGAAACAGATCATGATAGCCTTAAATACTTTTTAGAACAAAGATTATCCTCTGAAGAGCAACAAAAGTGGGTCACAAAGATGTTGGGTTATGACTTTGAAATCATCTACAAAAAAGGGAAGCAAAATGTGGTGGCAGATGCACTCTCAAGAAAGGATGAGGATGTGGAAGCATTGTTGTGTGCCATTTCTATTATCCAACCAGATTGGATAAACAAAGCAAGGGAGGAATTGAGGAATGACGAAGAACTGTGGGCACTTATTTGAAAGTTACAACAAAATTCCAGTATGTTTGATACATTTAGCTGGAAAAATGATTCTTTAGGGTACAAAGATCACTTATACCTCTGTAAGAATTCCCAACTAAAACAAAAGATTCTTATGGAATTGCACACTTCTCCCTTAGGAGGGCACTCAAGATTTAAAAAAAATTACCATAGGGTTAAGAAGGAATTTTTTGGGATGGCCTTAAATTGGATATTCAAAAATTTGTGGCAGAATTTTTGTTTTGCCAACAAAATAAAGTTGAAACAATTAAGACACCAGGTCTATTACAACCTTTATCCATTCCAAGCCAACGTTCGGAGGAGGTTTCAATGGATTTTATCACAGGTTTACCCAAGTCTGAGGGAAAGAGTGTCATCATGGTGGTAGTTGACAGACTTACCAAGTATGCACACTTTTGTGCATTATCACATCCATTTAAAGCCAACACAGTTTCTACTGCATTTATGGAAACAATTCAAAAGATACATGGAAACCCAAAGATTATTGTAAGTGACAGAGATCCCATTTTCACTGGAATTTTTTGGACAGAATTATTTTCTTGTCTTGGTACTCAGTTACTTCATAGCTCATCTTATCATCCTCAACCTGATGGGAAAACTAAGATAGTAAACAAATGTTTGGAAGGATGTCTTCGTTGCTTTGTATATGATAAACAAACACAATGGGTCAAATGGTTGCCTCTAGCTGAATGGTGGTATAACACTTCCTTCCATACAGCAATAAAAATGATCCCATTTATGGAACTTTATGGATATCATCAACCATCCATCACATCATATTTAAGAGAAAATTATAAGGTTCAAGCAGTGGAACATCACATCGAACATCAAAAACAAATCTTCCAACTCTTAAAGGATAACCTTGTGTTGGCACATAATGGAATGAAACAACAGGCAGATCAACATCATAGCGAAAGAAGTTTTGATGTAGGTGATTGGGTATTCCTACGGCTACAACCATATAAACAAATGTCCCTCAAGCAAGCTAAGAAGGATAATAAATTATCACCAAAGTATTATGGTCCATACAAGGTGTTGCAAAAGATTGGTACTATGGAATACAAATTGGAGCTTCCTGCAGCTTCTTGATTGCACCCAGTTTTCCATGTTTCATGTTTAAAGAAGGTTATAGGTGACAAGCTCCCAGTTCAAACAATATTGCGAGAACTTGACGAGGAAGGAAAAATTATATTGGAATCGGAAGCAGTCATAGAAACAAGAACTCGACAGCTACGAAATCAATCAATTTCAGAATATCTTATCAAGTGGAAGAACTTATCCGCTGAATATTCCACATGGGAGGATGAGGATTTTATACAAAAGCATCCAAAACCACTCAAGCATTGAGGACAACACTTTTTTGAAGGAGAGGGGCATGTTGGGTCCCTATAATACTAGTGATTACCCCATTACTATTGTAGCTGCATCCCTTATTAATATTGTTGTGCCCCTATTATCCCCATATTGTTATTACCGTGCCCCATAGAATCCCTCTATTGTTATTTTTGTGGCTTTATATTATTATTGTTAGGTCGGCTGGGTTATATTGTGACTCCTTAGACTCCTATATATAGAAAGGAGGTTTTGTCATTTGAATCATCCAAGAATTGTTCATTTATGTAATGTAAAGGAGGTTTCCCCCTCGAAGAGGCTGAATTCTAAGGCATTGATCTATCTTTTATATCTTTTCTTTAGCTGGTTTCATAACAATGTAGGTTTTAACCCTGTACAGAAATTACTTGCATACGAATTTTAAAACATAGAAAATAAACAATGCGAGAGAATAACACATAAAACACATATACACAAAGATTTTCCCCTGGATCCCAAAACCGGGACTACCAGCTTGATTTTTCATTATTTTCCTTTCAATGTTATAATACATATTTATACATGCAGAAGTATCCAATACCATGGACCAAAAAACCATCGCATCCAATACCATGGACTGAAAACCATTGTGTCCAAAAAAACATGTGCGAAAATAATGCACAAAACCATAGGTGGGTCCGCCCGACCTAACATAGGGTCCAAAACCAAAATTTTTTGAGGCACTGCCCCAGACCCCATAAAGTGGGGTTACGGGTACACCTCAAACCCCCTGTGACCCCCCCCTCCACTACGCAATCGACGCAACGAAGGGGGGCTCCGCCCCCTCTCTAACCCCCCAGTTAACTACGTGGGCTTGTCATGGAAAGAATATAACCCAACCCAACGTTCTCCCACTTGTTGTTTTCTTTCCACAGGGGGCCACAAGAGAGCTTAGTCATTTTTCCAGCCCTGAAATGCACATTGTCTCTCTACACCAAGAGAACTTTTCAGAGCTCACAAATTTTGTCACTCCATCTGCAGTATTCTTCAAAGTGTCCACCTTTACCAGCAACACCTTTTTGTCTTCTATCATATCCCTCACAAAGTGATACTGAACATCAATGTGCTTTTTATTTGAAGGATATGCGGTGTCCTTTGCCAAGAAAATTGGACTTTGGCTATCACAGTCTATCCTTATAACTTCCTGTACTAACCCCATACTTGAACACAATCGTTTCAACCAAATTGCTTCCTTACTTGCATGCGTGGCTGCCATGTATTTTGCCTCTGTAGTTGATAGTGCCACTACAGATTGTTTCTTACTCATCCAACTAACTGCACCTCTAAATAGGTTAAACACATACGTACTTGTAGATCTTATTTGATCCAGATCTCCAGCCCAGTTTGCATCAACAAAGACATGAATATCCAACACTTTGTCCAATCTTGGTCTTCTTTGGTAGCACAAACCATAATCACTAGTGCCATGTAAATACCTGAAAACTCGCTTCACTGCTGTCCATTGCTCCTTCGCTGGTTTTGACATAAACCTGCTCAATACTCCCACTGCATGTGCAATGTCTGGTTTGGTACAAACCATTGCATACATTAGGCTACCGATTGCACTTGCATATGGAACACGGGACATGTCCTCTTCCTCTTCTTGTGTCTTGGGACACTTTTCAGTAGATAACCTCGCACCTACAGGAATAGGAACCTTCACCAGTTTACTATCCTGCATATTAAACCTCTGCAATATTGTCTCGACATACTTCCTCTGGTTTAACCATAGCTTCCTCTTTATCCGATCTCTTTTAATTTCCATGCCAAAAATATAGCTTGCAGCACCAAGATCTTTCATGTCGAATTTGGAGGACAACTGGGTCTTCAAATCTTGGATAACTTCTTTGTCATTTCCAACCAACAACATGTCATCCACATACAAGACCAGATAAATAACATGGTCACCAATTAATTCAAAATACAAACAGTGATCTGCTTTGCTTCTAGTGAAGCCAAGTCCCCGTATAAATGTATCAAATTTCTAATACCACATCCTTGGTGACTGTTTTAACCCATACAGAGACTTCTTTAACTTACACACCAGTTTTTTCTTACCCTTCACCACAAAGCCTTCAGGTTGCTTCATGTAGATCTCCTCTTCCATATACCCGTGAAGAAATTCCATCTTCACATCCATTTGTTCTACCTCAAAATCAAAAGTAGCAGCAACAGATAAAAGTAATCTAATAGATGTTACCTTGGCAACAGGAGAAAAAATATCACCAAAATCAATTTCTGACACCTGGGAATAACCTTTTGGTACCAATCGAGCTTTGTATTTCTCCACTTTTCCTTCTGCATTTGTCTTCTTTTTGAATATCCATTTGCTGCCATGGGTTTCCTTCCAGCAGTTAACTCCACTAGATCCAAAGCCTCATTTTTATGCAAAGATGTCATTTCATCAACCATGGCCTCTTTCCAGAGTTCGTCATCCTTTGAATCCACTGCTTCCTTCATAGTTCTAGGATCATCATCAGTAATAGGAGAAGCAAAATTTGAATAGAAAGTAGATGGACTATACCTTTCTGGCTGCCTTCTTTCTCAAACTAATCTTCTCACACCCAGAGTTTGTGGCTCTTCATCTTCTGATTCCTCCTCTGCTGTAGAGTCTGATTCTTCCTCCTTAAGCTCAAACTCTATCTTCTCAGGGTCCTTTGGTTGGACTTCATGTTTAATTACATCTTTTACATCTCTAAAAACCACATCTTGGTTGTACACAACCTTATGTGTGAGTGGGTTCCAAAGATTATAACCCTTTAAACCATCCTTATAGCCAATAAAGATGCACTTTTCAGATTTACTATCCAACTTGGCTCGTTTCTCCTTTGGAATATGTACATATGCATCACATCCAAATACCCTCAAATGTGAAAGAGAGGGTTTCTTACCAGTCCATACCTCTTGTGGAGTCTTATCCTCCAACGCTAATGAAGCTGACCTGTTGACTAGGTAACATGCAGTATCCACTGCCTCTGCCCAGAATTCCTGTCCTAACTGTAGAGCCTCTAACTTGCACTTGATTATCCATCATTACCTACAGCTTTTCCTCACTTATCCCTCTCTTTTGCTCTATTTTCTGCATAAACTTGCCCAGATCATTACATTTGATGTCTTTAAGCATAATTAGTTAACTTTGCTTATGTTCTACTGTTGGTTTAGATTTTTGACATATAAACAGAGTTTCCGCAGCTGATCAGCAATTCCGCAGCTGTTCAGCAATTCCGCAGCTGTTCAGAGGTTCCGCAGCCTTTTTGTTGTTTGATATGCTCCACGTGTCTACTCAAGGAACGAGCCACATGGGCATGTTGGGTTGGATGTACACATGGATTGTATGCTATTGGTTGAGCCAAACCAGTCACGTATGCCATTGGTCAACGCAGGTATTCCCTCGGTCAAACGGTCAAGTTCTGAATGGTGGCACAGGAGCCGTAAGCAGTTGGGACACGGAACTGTAGTTGGCACCTCCTCCCTGCCACGAGGACAGCTAAAGACAGGATCCAAGCATAGATTTGTCTCCCATGATGACCGTTTCCCTCAAAAGTGCACGGAGTACCTACGTGTTTGCTGCACAAGCTAATTAGCTAAGACTGCGTGTTGCTGCGTAGTTAATAGGTTAGGCTGTAGTTGCTTAATTCACGCAGAGAGTAGTTGCCTCTGTGCTTATAAATAAGCGTGTGCCAACGCTTGTAGATTAGCTTTTTGATTATTGTAATTGTTGCGCAGACTTTGTTATAAAAACTCTGTTTTAGAAGGCTGTTCTTACAGCACTTTTCACTATAACTTTGACATGCTGGTTTTATAAAAAGAAGACTGTTCTGTTCACCTTTTCATAGCTGATCTTTTAAGTTGGTTGTGTGCATGGAGGGCCCCCATCTATGATAGCCCGTGTACATAATGTTTGGTTTCATTTTCCTGCTTTCAACAATTTCTTTTTCTTTCATTATGTATAATAGTGTACCATTTGCTCTTATGTCATTTCATTTCCAGCCTTTTTTTTAAACTGATCAGTATTGTTCTTTTGCAGGTTTTTAACCCGGGATTGTTTTTGTCTTTGTGTATTTGCTTTATATCTGATGGCATTTTCAGTTGACTTGTTCAAAGTTGCTGCCTTTACTTTATTTTCATAGCTGATTTCTAGTTTAGTTTCTCAAAGTTGTATGTTAATATATTGATGGTCTCTTTATCACAAGTTGTTCATCTTTCAGGGATCAGAATACTAATAAATTGCAGCTGGCTTTGAGTACTTTTTAGACTAATATTTAACTACTTCCTAATCGTGCTTTACATAGTACCATATGATAGAGGTAGAGAGTTAGGAAGAGTTGAACATTATAACTAGTCTTTAAAGTAGATTTTTCTCATTTTTGATCACTTTTTAAACTCATCTTTAACTACTTCCTAATCGTGTTTTACATAGTACCATATGTTAGAAGCAGAGAGTTAGGAAGAGACAAACATTATCATTGGTTTCTAAAGTGGTTTTCTTACCTTTTATTTTGCAGCAACATGAATAGTGTCTAGTGCCATTAGAAAGTGGTTCTTTGCTTTCAGTTTCATTTCAAGTTATTTATTTATTTCAAGCTTTTTCTTTGCAAATTTAGAAGATAGTTAGAAATCACCTGTAACACACACTCACTCATTTAGAAATCACTTTACACACACACTCACTCATCTGTTTATAAAATCTCCATTCCATCTTAGGAAGATAAATTGACCACAAACAACACCCCCAAACGACAAAAAGATCTAAGAGGTTGCTTAAGTACATATAGTACACCTTCACTTCATCAGCTTACGAGCCCCGGGTTGACAATTAATGACATCAATTTAGAAACACTAAATTGACTAAATATTTTGGCGCCGTTGCCGGGGAAGTGAAATTAAGTAGCCATATTCTTAGAAAAAAAAAAACATAAAAATTTCAAGGAAAGAAGTTGATAACCTATCAAAGTATGCTCTCCTCTTGCACTTCAAGGTGATCTGGAGGATCAGAAAAGAGAAAGTTATTGATTTGGTAGTTTCTTGAGTATGCTCTCTTCTTGCACCTAGAGTGAACTAGAAGATCAGAAAAAGAACTATTAACTTGACTTGAAGAAAAATAATAAAAAATGACATGCATAGGGCTAGAGATTCTAGGGGAAGGTTTTTAGCTAGAGCTCGAAGTTCAATTTTTACAAGTCCATCTGCTTCAAGGGATAGACAAGAGACACCTCCGTTATCTCCAACCGACATTCCTAGTCCTAGAATTCCTGGAATTCAAGAGCCAAGAGTTGACTCTCCTACACCTTCTATTGAATTTGAACCAGGAAGAGACTCTTCTCTTTCTCCTACAGAAAGACCAATTGTAATTGAGGAAGTGGAATCATCTGAAGAAGAAGGAGAAATCTCTTCTCATTCACCTTTTGTAGAGGAACCAGAAGATTTTGAAATCCCTAGGAGAACCATCATGGCAGAGGAAGAAGGAGCTGGTGGAGGTAGAGGCAGAGGTAGAGGAGGAGGAGGAAACAACAACAATAATGGAGGTAGAGTTCCCCTTGGAGGAGGAAATAGAGATGGGGATAATTCATTTGGGTTTCCCATTGTTAATGAGGATTCCCGAGCCACTATGAAAAACATATCACCATCTGTCCTCCCAAATTTCCATGGGTTAAGAACTGAGGACCCTGAAACATTTTTATTTGAGTTTGAAGTGGTGTGTTGAACTTATGACTACCTGGATGACTCTCAGAAACTCAAATTGTTCCCTTCAACACTGAAGGATCAAGCCTTGAAATGGTTCATGGGGTTACTCACTCAATCCATTAGGTCTTGGGATGAAATGAAACAGACATTTTTGGATAGGTATTTGGACTATTGTATGCCTACTAATCACAAGGACGAGGTTTTTAAAATGATACAAAGAGAAGATGAGAGCTTAGAAGATTTACTTGAAAGATTTCAATATAACTTGAAAAGAACAAAAATGAGTAGCTTGGATGAAGACACCTTAAAAGCCCTCTTATTAAAAGCCATTAGGGATGAATGGATAGATATCTTAAACATGATGGGGAAAGGGGATATTTCTCAACTTTCACTCAATGATATAGCAGAACTTTGTATCCATCTCTCAAGAGGCAAATCAAAAACTCAAAAAGGGCCTAGAGATCCTTCTCTCCTTAGAGCAAATAAGTCTGCAACAGGATCAGTAAGTAGGGCTGAAATCGGCAATATGCTTGATGAATTCAAAACTGACATCTTAGGGAGTCTTAGTGAACAACTAGATACCCTTAGGATTCACAATAAACAAAAAGCAGAAGCTGAGGCTTTGGCCATTTTTTGCCCGAAATGTAGAAAGAAACATGCTTTAAGGGAATGTCCCTTGGACACACACGTTGTAGAAACATGTGTAATTTGCTCAGAAACTCATGAGACTAAGAATTGTCCTTCAATACCTGGCCTCAAAGCAGTCTTTCAAGAGGATCCAAGTACACTTGAATCTCTCTGTTTTATTGCAAGGAGACCTTGGCAAGGGCAACAGAATCAAGGGTTTAACAACTCTATGAATTCTCAATCCCAACCAAATTGGAATCCTTGGCAACAACCTTGGCCTCAACCTCAAAATGCTTTTCAAGCATGGATGCAAAGCATGCAAAATCCTTATGGGAGATTTGCTCAATTCTATCAATATCCTCCATCATTTCAGAATCAGCAGGCTCCACAACTTCCAAATCAAGGTCAACAACTATCATTTCCATACCCTCAACAACAACAACCTCCTCCACAAAATCAAAATTCTCAACTCTCGCTTCAATCCGAGCAGAAATCAAATCAACTTCCCTCTAAGCCATTACCAAATCCAAATAATAGGAACCCTCAAAATGCTTACATGATGGAAGGTCAACCATTCCCTACCTATATGGTTGTTCCTCTCAATGAAGTACAACTCAGATCAGGTAGAATCTTAGATCAACCTTCTACAAGTGTTCGACAACCAAGCATTTCTGAGGAAGAATCTCTCAAAGTCAATAAGGGTTCTGAAGTGTCACTTCAAAACCAAAATATCCAAAAAGAAAAAGAAAAAGAATCAATCTCTACAACTCCCATAGTTGAGCAACCTACACCTTTAGCTACACCTCCTTTTCCTGAAAGATTACAAATTGACAAAGGAGTGGAAAAGAAAATATGGGTGCCTGACTATAGTTTTCTAGATGAATTGAAGAATGTCTGTATCAAGATCCCCTTGTTACAAGCCATTAAGGAAATTCCCATTCTAGCAAAGACAATAAAGGAGTTGAGTTTGAAGAAAACAGGAAAGAGAACCAGAGATACCAAAAGGATACATCTAGTTGGAAAAATTGCAGACATTATGATGGGTAAGATTACCATGCAAAAGTATGTGGATCCCGGTATCCCTAGAGAAAATACTTTGATTGACTTAGGAGCCACGATCAACATCATGAGTAGATAGACCATGGATCAGTTAAAGCTTCCTAACCTTCTCTTTACACCTACTTTACTACAGCTTGCAGATAGATCAATCATTAAACCTGATGGTGTATTGGAAGACATTCCAGTCTCCCTAGACTCTTGGGAATATCCAGTTGATTTTATGATTTTAACTCCCAAGAAAAATCTAGGAGGACATCCTCTTATCTTAGGAAGACCTTGGTTAGCAACAGCTAATGCTTTTATCAGTTGTAGGTCTGGGGACATGTATATATCAGATGGTAATTCCACCAAGAAATTCAACTTGTATCCTCCAGCAAAGGCAATAACAGAAATAGGAGAAGATGAGTGGGTTGATGATGAGGATACTATTCAATCTGTTCTAACCATCTCTGAGATCAGTGAGGATAGTCAAATTCTAAATACATTAGAAAATTTTGAAATACCTTTAGAATATGACTCTACACAGTTTCAGTTAGATGCAGAAATTGAATATCTCTCCTCTAGACAGATGTCTCTCTTCTCAATGGAAGGGTTTGGTAGTTCTACAGTTGAAATCCTTCCAGGAAAAGCATTGAACATTAACAAAAACTTGGAAAGACCATAACAAGAAGAATTAACTAAACTTTTGCAAAAACATTCCACTGCATTTGCATGGGAATACACTGACATGAAAGGAATCGATCCTAAGACTTGTATTCATCACATCTATATTGAAGAAAACAATAGACCTATTAGGCAACCACAAAGAAGGATGAATCCAAACCTTAGGGAAATCGTGAAAGAATAACTCCAAAATTGCTCAAGGTAAACTTCATTTACCCCATTTCAGATAGCCAATGGGTTTCTCCCTTGGTTATAGTGCCCAAAAAGAATGGTAAATGGAGAGTTTGCATTGATTATCGAGAATTGAACAAGGCAACCTTAAAGGATCATTTCCCTCTACCTTTTATTGATCAGGTACTAGATACTTTAGCAGGTAAAAAGTATTTCTCATTTTTGGATGGTTTTAGCGGGTATAATCAAATTCAGGTAGCACCTGAACATCAAGACAAAACCACATTTACTTGTCCTTGGGGAACTTTTGCCTACCGAGTACTCCCTTTTGGATTGTGCAATGCACCCGCTACATTTCAAAGGGTTGTACTAGGAATCTTTTCAGATCTGATTCATGATTGTGTAGAGGTATACATGGACGATTTCACAGTTTATGGTAATACATTTGAAGAAGCTTTGGAAAATTTGGAAAAAGTACTGATAAGATGTAAGGAAACAAATCTTTCTTTAAGTCATGAAAAGTGTTTTATGATGTTTACTGAAGGGATTCTTTTAGGACATCATATTTCAGGAGATGGGATTAAGGTTGATAGATCTAAAGTTGAAGTCATCTCTAAGTTACCTGTTCCAAATTACCAGAAAGATGTTAGAAGTTTTCTTGGGTTTACTGGATATTACAGAAGATTTATTGAAAACTTCACTAAGATAGCATCTCCTCTTTTCAAATTGCTTACCAAAGACTGTGAGTTCAAATGGGATCCTGAGTGTCAATCTTCCTTTGAAGCTTTAAAGACTAGAATATCTGAAACACCCATCTTAAGGGGGCCAAATTGGAAACTCCCTTTCCACATTTCTACTGATGCTTCAGATACAGCTCTAGGAGCTGTTTTGGGAAAAAAGGATTTGATCCCTTATGCCATTTATTACACAAGTAAGAATTTGACTCCCACTGAGTTAAATTATACTGTTACAGAAAAAGAGTTCTTAGCTGTGGTACATGCGATCAATAAGTTTAGACACTACATAACCGGCTATGAAACCTTTGT
The DNA here is from genome assembly GCA_031772625.1 of Pinus tabuliformis. NCBI lineage: Eukaryota > Viridiplantae > Streptophyta > Pinopsida > Pinales > Pinaceae > Pinus > Pinus tabuliformis. The sequence continues at coordinate 1,576,417,838 of CM062817.1, forward strand.
CCATACTGATCACTCTGCCATAAGATATTTAATGAACAAACCTGTTACTAATGGTAAAGTTACAAGATGGCTTTTACTTTTACAAGAATTCAACATTACTGTGTTAGATAGACCTGGAAAACAAAACACAGTAGCTGATTTCTTGTCTAGAATCCAAAACACTAATGAGGATTCTCCAGTAGAAGGTAAGTTTCCAGATGAATACTTGTTTGCAGTAACTACCAAGACTCCATGGTATGCAGATATGGCTAATTATCTAGTTACAGGGAAGCTTCCTCTACACTTATTTCCTAATGAGAAAAGGAAAATCATTCAGGAGAGTTCACATTATTCTTGGATTTCTAATGAATTGTTCAAAACAGGGCCAGATTGTATAATCAGAAGGTGTGTTCGGGAAGATGAAATGCCTGACATCCTTAAGGCATGTCATGATGAACCATGCGGCGGGCACTTTGCTGACAAGAGGATAGCCTATAAAATCCTTTCTCTAGGATATTATTGGCCTTCTCTCTTTAAAGATGCAAAGCAGTATGTTAGAAGGTGTGACAGCTGCCAAAGAGTTGGGAGACCAACTCCTTCAAATGAAATGCCACTACAACCTCAGGTATGCATCGAACCCTTTGAGAAATGGGCTCTAGATTTCGTTGGACCAATTAATCCACCATCAAAGCAAAAGAAGTATATACTGGTTTGTACTGATTATGTTACTAAGTGGGTAGAAGCCAAGGCATTGCCTTCTGCCACTGAAAATTCAGTTGTTCAATTTCTTTTTGAGGATATTTTCACTCGTTTTGGTGTCCCAAGGGAAATTGTAACAGATCAGGGCAGCCAATTTACATCTAAATTGATGGAGAAGCTGATGGAGAAATATAAGATCAAGCACAGAACATCTACTCCCTACCATCCACAATCTAATGGCCAAGTGGAATCTACCAATAAAGTTCTTGAAGGCATCATCACCAAGATTGTTCATCTTCATAGAAGAGATTGGGCAGAAAGGCTTCCTGAAGCCTTATGGGCCTATCGAACCACATGGAGGAACACAACAGGACATTCTCCCTATGAACTTGTTTATGGGAAGGAAGTCCTGCTTCCCATTGAGTTCCAAATTAAGACCTTCAAGATGGCAGTCCAATTGGGAATGAGCCTCTCAGAAGCCCAAAGACACAGAATGGACCAGCTAAATGAGCTAGATGAAATAAGACAAGATGCAATTCTAAGGACCGATCTAGTTCAGCACCAAAGATCTAAATGGCATGATCGTCATATCAAAGAAAGAAAGTTTCAGAAAGGAGATTGGGCTCTATTGTTTGATTCAAAGTTTAAGGACTTCAAAGGAAAATTTCAAATTCATTGGCTTGGGCCATATGAGGTTGATGAAGTCTTTAGTAATGGAGCAGTTCGAGTAAAAACTATTGATGAATTTCATACTCCTCTTATTGTGAATGGCCATCGCCTGAAAATCTACCAGAGGCCACTCTCAAAAGAGGAATTTGTCAAGTTGTTTAAAGAAGATTCTGCAATCAGGTTGGTGGAGAAGGATTCTTCTCCTCCATCAGCCTAATCTTTGGTTTTTGAAAAAAAAAATGAAAAAAAAAATAAAAAAATGTATAAGCCTGAAAACCAATCTCTGATTGGCAGTATTATGCAGAAAACCTGAGGTGAAAATCAGGGTCACCTGACACCTCATGTTTTCCAAAAAAAAAATCTCTCTCTCTTCCATCTCATTTCGCCATTTCATTCACTTCATTCACCATCTTATTCATTCAACCAATCTCACTCCACCACATTTCTTTTCATTCATCCATCCATTACATTCCATTCCACCAATAAAGTCATTGTCAGATTTATTATTACACAGCTAAAGTTGTTTTGTGCAGTCAGAAGGGTATTTCTGCAGTTTCTGCAGCTGAGGAGCAATTCCGCAGCCAATACACTTTCTCCACCTGCATAAGAAAAAAACACAGTCTCTTTAAAGAAGGAATCTGCAGTCCAAAGGTCATCAGAAAAAATTGAAAGGTCATGTAGCAGCAACAAACCATGAAAAGGAATCAAAACGCGGACACCTAAGGTATGATTCAAATTCTAAACCTACGGTTATAACATTTTGCATAGTTTACGGGTTGTGTTTTTTTGCCATTCAATGTAATGATTGCCAATCCTCTCCATTACTCGACCAAAATCCCCGTATCTCTCAGCCTTAACAGCCACCATTCATCACAATTTGAAAACCCACACACGGCTGCGTTTCCATTTAAATTTTCGTACCTAAGTGACGTAGACAATTGTACTACGACTCTCTGCGTTATGATTCTGCAGCCAAATGTACACTCATGACCGAAGTTGAAGGACTTAACCGTTTCTTTCCATCATTCATAACCCACCTACGCATGTATTATCTCATTCACGTAGTTGTTTCACCTCCACATTTTCCTTGCTTTCCACTGCTCTGCCTTATTCACCACTCTGTCATCGTAACCATACTCTGTTTCATTTCTCTCCTCTGCTAAACTTTGACCACCGTTGTGAATGTATTACGGCTGTTGTGTTGAAGCCGTAAGTCTACTGTGTGGAAACCACTATTGAAGCCGTAAAGTTGTTGAGTTAAAGCCACCGTTGGAACCGTATAACCCTTCCTCAAGAGTATTAAAATAGAGCCAGAGAATCAATGGGTAAACTTCTGAGGGCAGAGCCAGAGGGCTCCAAATTTCTGGAAGGATATCCCCAAGTCAAAGATCCTTTGCAAAAGGCAAATTGGCTCCAGTGCATTCAAAAATTCAAGGGTTATCATAGAGAGGTCACAAAGACTTTTGCACGTTCTTTCAAAGAGAAAGACAACCAAGTGGAGATAGGAGATCTGAAATTCACAGTCACCGAGGGCAGTTTCGCACAGCCCACTTCACTACCACAAACTAGGGAGAGATGGTTCAAAAACCGATCAGTACAAGACCAGCAATGGAAGCAAATTCTGAAGAATCCAGGTATGGACACTAGCATCTTTACAAAAGGAATCCCTGTTAATCTTGTCAAAGAAGAATGGACAGCTTTGCTTCTACTAGTACCAAAATTCTTTACATGTGAGGGAAGGTTTGGAGTTCTATATGTTTATCATCCCAAAATTATGATGCATTTCTTAGGAGAGCATGACATTAACCTTCCATACTTTTTACTCTCAAGCCTTAGAAAAATGTGCTCAATAGTCCAAAGATATCCTGAGCCACATTTATACCATCATGGGCTTGTCAAAATACTAGTTGAAGAACAGTTAAAGGCCAAAAGGGATACCTGGGAAAAATTTCTTGTGAGAAACCACTTCGAAGAGGCAGGAGAAGCCTCTGTGCCTAGAAAGAGTAGAAGAAAAAAAGAAGAGGTTACCCCAGAAACTGCTGTCCAAGAAGAAACTGTCCAGGACCTTGATGAAGAAGAAAATGTTGTCCATCATTCTGAACATGAAATTGACCCTGAACCTGCTGTAGACATTGATCAAACAGCCCAAGGAATAATTACAGAAACCCTGCAAGAAATTGTACAAAAAGCTGCTCACAAGAAAAAGGAGAGTAGGAAGAAACAAAAGAAAGATAAAGGAATAACCATAGCCCAAGAAACCTACCTTACTCCTGAGAATTCCAGTGAAGAGGACACTCAGCCATTGGCACATAGGTTGGCCCAACTTCATGAGGCTGCCCTTTCCAAGAAGATGCAAAAACAAAAACAGAAGCAACAAAAAGAAAAACAGAGCATCACCACCGTGAGAAGGAGCAGCAGGTTACAAAGCAAAATGGGGAACAAAGAGTCATTCTTTATTGACTTGAGCACACCTACAAAGGTTGCTACAAGACTTGATTTTGAGAAAAGCTCTCCACATACTGAGCAGGTTGAGACTAGCCCTCCACGTGAGGAAAGTCCTTTTGAGCATGAGCCTGAATTTGAACATGAATCTGAATTTGAGCATGAGCCTAGCCCAAAGAGGTCACTAGAGATTGACCCAGACCAGCAAAGAGTATACAATTACCTGGAAACATTAGAACAAGCTGTTGCTGGTCCAAGCACTGTTCTACCTCTTGAACAGCAAGTTCAATCACTGAAGCAAGAAGTCTTTGAGTTAGAGGTACTAAATCGCCACATCAAACAAGAAAATGAAAGACTAAAGGAACAGAGCAATGTGGACAAGATGGTCCAAGATAACACCATTCTTCATATGGGCCTTTGGCAAAAGGAAAACAAAAAGCTCAAGAAGAAATGCAGGAAATTAAGCAGAGCTTTGATCAATTTAAAATTCAGATGTTTGATGAAAAGACCAAGAGTCAATGTGGCCACACAGAGGAAGAAGAGAAGACTAGATGTCTTAGCAGAGGCATCTCAGCAGGTGGATTGAACAATGTTTTCGTTGCATGAGGACATGCAACAACCTCGTAGTGGGGGTATGTAGAGCCTCTAACTTGCACTTGATTATCCATCATTACCTACAGCTTTTCCTCACTTATCCCTCTCTTTTGCTCTATTTTCTGCATAAACTTGCCCAAATCATTACATTTGATGTCTTTAAGCATAATTAGTTAACTTTGCTTATGTTGTACTGTTGGTTTAGATTTTTGACATATAAACAGAGTTTCCGCAGCTGATCAGCAATTCCGCAGCTGTTCAGCAATTCCGCAGCTGTTCAGAGATTCCGCAGCCTTTTTGTTGTTTGATATGCTCCACGTGTCTGCTCAAGGAACGAGCCACATGGGCATGTTGGGTTGGATGTACACATGGATTGTATGCTATTGGTTGAGCCAAACCAGTCACGTATGCCATTGGTCAACGCAGGTATTCCCTCGGTCAAACAGTCAAGTTCTGAACGGTGGCACAAGAGCCGTAAGCAGTTGGGACACGGAACTGTAGCTGGCACCTCCTCCCTACCATGAGGACAGCTAAAGACAGGATCCAAGCATAGATTTGTCTCCCATGATGACCGTTTCCCTCAAAAGTGCACGGAGTACCTACGTGTTTGCTGCACAAGCTAATTAGCTAAGACTGCGTGTTGCTGCGTAGTTAATAGGTTAGGCTGTAGTTGCTTAATTCACACAGAGAGTAGCTACCTCTGTGCTTATAAATAAGCGTGTGCCAACGCTTGTAGATTAGCTTTTTGATTATTGTAATTGCTGCGCAGACTTTGTTATAAAAACTCTGTTTTAGAAGGCTGTTCTTACAGCACTTTTCACTATAATTTTGACATGCTGGTTTTATAAAAAGAAGACTGTTCTGTTCACCTTTTCGTAGCTGATCTTTTAAGTTGGTTGCGTGGATGGAGGGCCCCCATCTATGACAGCCCGTTTACATAATGTTTGGTTTCATTTTCCTGCTTTCAGCAATTTCTTTTTCTTTCATTATGTATAATAGTGTACCATGTGATCTTATGTCATTTCATTTCCAGCCTTTATTTTAAACTGATCAGTATTGTTCTTTTGGAGGTTTTTAACCCGGGATTGTTTTTGTCTTTGTGTATTTGCTTTATATCTGATGGCATTTTCAGTTGACTTGTTCAAAGTTGCTGCCTTTACTTTATTTTCATAGCTGATTTCTAGTTTAGTTTCTCAAAGTTGTATGTTAATATATTGATGGTCTCTTTATCACAAGTTGTTCATCTTTCAGGGATCATAATACTAATAAATTGCAGCTGGATTTGAGTACTTTTTAGACTAATCTTTAACTACTTCCTAATCGTGCTTTACATAGTACCATATGATAGAGGCAGAGAGTTAGGAAGAGCTGAACATTATAACTAGTCTTTAAAGTAGATTTTTCTCATTTTTGATCACTTTTTAAACTCATCTTTAACTACTTCCTAATCTTGTTTTACATAGTACCATATGTTAGAAGCAGAGAGTTAGGAAGAGACAAACATTATCATTGGTTTCTAAAGTGGTTTTCTTACCTTTTATTTTGCAGCAGCATGAATAGTGTCTAGTGCCATTAGAAAGTGGTTCTTTGCTTTCAGTTTCATTTCAAGTTATTTATTTATTTCAAGCTTTTTCTTTGCAAATTTAGAAGATAGTTAGAAATCACCTGTAACACACACTCACTCATTTATAAATCACTTTACACACACACACTCACTCATCTGTTTATAAAATCTCCATTCCATCTTAGGAAGATAAATTGACCACAAACAACACCCCCAAACGACAAAAAGATCTAAGAGGTTGCTTAAGTACATATAGTACACCTTCACTTCATCAGCTTACGAGCCCCGGGTTGACAATTAATGACATCAATTTAGAAACACTAAATTGACTAAACACTAACCCGACATCACTGAGCATGCTTCTTGCCCCTTCCATCAACGTCTTGTTCATTCTTTCTATAACTCCATTTTGCTGAGGTGTATATCGAGTAGTCTTCTACCATGCTATACCACTCTTGTAGAATTCTTCAAATTCCTTACTAAAAAACTCTCCACCATTATCTGTCCTCAACACCTTTATCTTCTTCTCTGTCTGGTTTTCCACTAGAGCCTTAAATTCTTTAAACCTGTCAAAGACTTCAAATTCTTCTTAAGGAAATATATCCATGTATTCCATGAGAAGTCATTTATAAATGATACATAGTACACAGACTTACCCAGTGATGGAACCTTCATAGGTCCAAACACATCACTGTGCAGAAGATCTAATATATGTTTCGCCCTCTTACCACTAGAGGTGAAACTCACCCGATTCTACTTCCTATATACACAACTTTCACAGAAATCAAATTCCAGAGAGTTCTTACTCATACCTTCTACCATACCTTTACCATGAAATATTCGAAGGCCCTTCTCTCCAATATATCCAAGCCTTTGATGCCACAGCATGGTCTTTTCTCCAGAGGAAACTAGATTTTCCACTTCACTTTCAAGAACCACGGAACTGCTGCACCTATCAACAATAGTGCTACCTTGTAGCTTGTACAGAGTTCCAATCCAAACTCCCCGCATCAATACAAGTGCTCCCCGAACCATCTTGCAGGTATCCTTCTCAAACACTATTTTTACACATGCATCGTGCAAATTACTAACAGAAATCAGATTTCTGGCTAATGCATGAATATGCAGAACACCTAGAAGTGTTCTAACCCTTCCACCTTGCAGCTTCAACTTTAGTTTTCCACGACCAATGATTCTAGTCTTCTTTTCATCCCCCAAGAAGACATCACCACCATCATATTTCTCATACTCATAGAACCACTCTCTATGGGGAGTGAAGTGAAAGGATGCACCTAAGTCAATCAACCATGCCTCATGATCTACATGTGTACTTGAAGAAGCCAAGTACACTTCCCCAGCTTCATCTGAGGTGGTCTTTGCCTCTGCAGAAGGAGCCTGATTAGATCCCTTTCCTTTGCTAGGAGCTTTAGATTTACAGTCCCTTTTAAAGTGGCCTTCCTTTCCGCATTTCCAACGCACCACCTTTACAGGTTTTCTTGGATATTTAGATCTCCCTCTAGTTTGAGAAATCCCACTCAATGACTTATTTTTTTTTTTTTTTTGGGACCGTCCTTGTACAGAAAAGGCATCACCATTTTGGCTCTCCATATTTTTCCGTCTCATCTCCTCCGTTAGTAAGGCTGAGAATATGTCATCAAACTGCAAGGAAGTTGCATTGTTACCTATTGCAATAACAATACTGTCCCATGAATCTGGTAGAGAACACAAAAAACTGATGCACTTATCTTCATCTGAAATTTTAATATCAATAGATGCTAACTAACTTACCATAGTATTAAATGCATTCAGATGCTTTGTCACCAAGTCTCCATCTTTTATCCTCATGTTATACAACTTTTTCTATGGGAACAATTTATTCACCAGAGACTTAGATTGGTACAAAGTCCCTAACTTGTCCCACAAAGCCTTTGCTATAGTTTCCCCTGATACATTCAGCAATATTGAATCTGAGACACACAATCGTATTATTCTCCTTCCATTCTTCATTATACACGCCCGTTGGTTTAGTACCTGAATCTACCATGATCCACTAATCTTTATCCACCAACAGATCCTCCATCTTGAGTTTTCACAACTCAAAACTTTGACCATTAAATTTATTGATCTCTATCTTTCCATTGCTCGCCATTTTCTTTCACCACCAGAATCGATCTCGCAGATCTCCCACTGAATAGGGTCTACCATAGGCCCAAGCGAAACCCCATAATAACAAAGGCGTCCCCTTGAAGCCAAATCTACTCTGATACCAAATGTAGGTTTTAACCCTGTACAAAAATTACCTGCATACGAATTCTAAAACACAAAAAATAAACAATGCGAGAGAATAACACATAAAACACATATACCCAAAGATTTTCCCCTGGATCCCAAAACCGGGACTACTAGCTTGATTTTTCATTATTTTCCTTTCAATGTTATAATACATATTTATACATGCCGAAGCATCCAATACCATGGATCGAAAACCATCACATCCAAAAAAACATGTGCGAAAATCATGCACAAAATCATAGGTGGGTCTGCCCAACCTAACATAGGGTCCAAAACCAAAATTTTCTGGGGCGTTGCCCTAGACCCCATAAAGTGGAGTTATGTGTACACCTCAAACCTCCTATGACACCCCCACACTACACAATCGGTGCAACAAAGTGGGGCTTCGCGCCCCCCCCCCAACCCCCTTGTTAACTACGTGGGCTAGTCATGGCAAGAATATAACACAACCCAACAATGAACCAGAATGCTATGAAGAAGCAGTGCAGGTAGAAACCAGGAAGAAGTGGGAGCAAGCCGTGAAAGAAGAGATGTGTAAGGCCCTCGCGACTTGGGCAGGCGCGCGATGGATGGGCGCTCCGTGCACGATGGGCGGACGGTGGAAACGGGCGGGCGCTCCATGCACGACGAGCGGGCACACACGGGTGCGACGAGCGGGCAACCTTACATCCGGCACTTATGCGACTCGGGCAGGCGTACGCGATGAATGAGCGGGCGTGCGGTGGGCGAGCGTTCCTTTGGTGCGATGATCGAACACGGGTGCGACGAGCGGGTAAACGTGCGATGGAGGGCCGAGCCACATATGCGACGAAATAATGCAGCAACGTGACATGAACGAGCGACACTTGGAAAATAAAACTAAGTGTTGAGCTCACCATTTATATGCGTTACCAAATGGAGTAAAGCCGACATGTTAAAGTGTATTCGTGGGCGTTTGGTGATGAGTATGGGGTCGGCCTTAAGGCTGGACACCCTCTCATAAACCCACGATAAGACATGTATAAACATGGAAGCGTTGAGCTCATTTGGAGGACAGTTCATCAACGAACTCGCTCAAGCTTCTTGCCTTCGCATATCTTGTGGGTGGTGCGCAGTTCTTATGCGCATAACTCATGCGCATGGCATGGTGAATGCGCAGAAGTTCTACTTGGATTTTGGTTGGTCGAAGATGCTATGAGTTGCAGTTTGGGTGGATATTTGTGTAGGATTGTACGAGCGTCTCGGTGACCCGCGTGGGCACTCGCTCTTGGACAAAGGTGCACAAATGTGTATGTAAAAGGCAAGTTGCCTGATATTGTAAAATCGGTTAAGTGTTGGCCATGGATTCTGCCAGGCACACTTGAACATTATATTGTAAACTGATATTCTTAATAAACGGTTGGGCAGACTCACGTTACGGGGAGTTGCCCCTCCCCTTTATACTTGTTGCAATTGTCGTTCTTGTTTTATAATTGCATTTGGATAATGAATGAGTATGGGCTTCATTAAGTATAAAGGATAAATGCATTTTTCTTGGTTGCAAAACACAAACTAAGTAAGGACAAGTGAATTAGGCGTAGTCCATGTGCACAAGTATTGTTAAAAAGAAAGTGCACGGTGGTGCCGCACCTCGCCGGCACAGTTGAAAGACCATTGTAGGCTTGGGGGCGTGACAGTTGGTATCAGAGCAAGGTTTGCTCGTGAAGGTTTGAGCAGGGTTGCTCGTGATAGTGACAAGGGTACTTGCAAGTGAAGGAAGTCGTTTCACACGAAGTTGAACAAGGACCGGTTCATGGTTGCAGGGAACTTGGTGAAGCTGGTAAAGGTTGGAACCGGGTGTCGTAGCATTGGGCAGGTGGTACTACGTGCTGATCATACGATTTGGGCACTTGTCAGATGGGCAAGTGGGACTGCGTGTGGACAGATATACACGGTTTGGGCGTCTGTGGGCCAAACGAAGTACGAACCAGGGAAGACGAAGTACAAGACATGGCAAGAAGGTGAAGGGAAGCTCTTGCTTACCTTATACAGGTTGAAAAGGTTGAAGCAAGAGAGGACCCGAATTCATGAAGAGCTTGAAGTCTTGGAAAGGAACATTGAAGAAGGGCTTCTTCAACTTGGTTGGACAATGGAGCAAGGTGAAGTTGCAGATAGTGCTATCAAGGAAGAGGAAGTGATGATGATTGAAAATGTTGCAGACATGACCATGATGGAGGATGAACTTGAGATTTATCAAGTTGGACCAGGATCGTGCAGTTTGCTAGCATGGATGGATGAGGATACTCATATGGAGGAACCTCATGACAATAATGATGAAGTAAGTATTAGTACTTGTGTTTCATTTGGGCATTTGGTAGATGGGCCGTGTGCAGTGAAAGGCAAAGTCAGTTTGCCTATGCTATGGGGGATCTTGCTATGGATATCTATGATGAGACCTTGTATGGAGAAGCAAGGATTGTCGATTGTTGCAGAACTTGTTGGGGTTGCTTGTGACCTTGTGATGGAAGGTGCAAGGGCCCGTGACAAGGGTGGAACTTGATGACCGTTATGGATGATTGGGTCATGCTTTAGCCACTTTGGCTAAGTGCCTGGCATGACTCATGGACAGATTGAAGGGCACACTCTTGGGTGGACTTCTCATGGCCGAGACCAAGAGGTAGTCTTGGTTGATGATGATCTTGGTGGAGGAGCCATGATGGAAGGGACTCGTGATGATGTGATGATGACATGGTTGGGTGACCGAGTTCACTAAACCGAAGATTGCAACTTGGATGAGGATGACCGATTGTTGTGATGAGCCTACTTGATTGGACTACATGGACAACATAGTCGTGGACATCAGGTTGGAGACATGGAGCATGGCAATCTTATGCAGGGACATTATGTGGAGCACTTGTAGAGGTGTCACTTATGGGCATCCAATGAGGAGTGTCAAGGTAGAAGTGTTTTGCAGATGGATTTGCTGATGTGACATGGAGACTTATTACTTATGAGCCTATGGAGAGGTTGTACACTCTTGTGCAACAAGGCCATGGACTTGGATGGAGTTGTGAGCAGACTATGGAGCATTCCTACTACATGGAGAGCTGAGGAATCTTGCAGAGACCTTTGGGCCGAGACTTGTATGCTTGCTAGAGTGTTGGTTGGGGATGACTTATGGAGCTCATGATGACATGAGATTGTTGTGACTTTGGGGACTTCATATATGGTGAACTTAGAGGATTTGATGCATTGAGGAGCTGAGGTCAGGAGACTGTGATGCAGTATGGGCTGCATACTTCCAAAGTACATGTGTGGGCATGGCTTGGAAGAGTGACTTGATGTGGAGGATCGATATGAGACCACTTTGGAGTGAAGGAGTTACGATGATGATGATGACTTGGTGGCAACACTTGGGGCATGAGTTGAGCCGAGACTCAACTACCTTTTGACATGGGAGCTGATTGATCTATGATCATGGGCAGCACATGGATAGATGATGCAGGAGTATACTTGTTTCTATGGAGACTTGAGGATTGACACATTGCAGATGTGATGGAGGTAGCTTCATGGACATGGATGTGGCATACCGAGAGTTGGAGTTTGATGAGATGGTCTCTTCATATGGAGGAGGCACACATATGGATGATGTTGGGATAGATGTGGCTGATTTCATGTAGCACATTGACACCAAACATCATGGACGACATGTTGCAGATGAGATGAGGACTACTTCATGGACCTGAGCATGGTTTACTTATATGGATGGATTCTTGATCGAGTTCAGGATGTGGCAGGATGCTTTGAGGAACGACTGATGATGGCATGAGTATGTGCATTCTCATGGTTTGAGCGTGACAGTTGGATTAGCTACCCAACTGGTTCAGGCATGAGGGAGCTCAATGTATAGAGATGTGCTAACATTGTGTTGGAGTATCATGGCAGCAGTTCACATGAGGACGACACATGATGATTTTTCATCATGGATTGAGATGAATTCCTGTTGATGGTGATCTTGGTGGAGAGCTACTGAGATGGTATGTTGTCGAGGACGACAATGATTTCAGGTGGAGGAGGATGTAAGGCCCTCGCGACTCGGGCAGGCGCGCGATGGATGGGCGCTCCGTGCACGATGGGCGGACGGTGGAAACGGGTGGGCGCTCCGTGCACAATGAGCGGGAACACACGGGTGCGACGAGCGGGTGACCTTACATCTGGCACTTATGCGACTCGGGCAAGCGTACATGATGAACGAGCGGGCGCGCGGTGGGCGAGTGTTCCTTTGGTGCGACGATCGGACACGTGTCCGACGAGCGGGTAAACGTGCGACGGAGGGCCGAGCCACATATGCGACAAAAGAATGTAGCAATGCGACATGAACGAGCGACACTTGGAAAATAAAACTAAGTGTTGAGCTCGCCATTTATATGCGTTGCCGAATGGAGTAAAACCGACATGTTAAAGTGTATTCGTGGGCGTTTGGTGATGAGTATGGGGTCGGCCTTAAGGCTGGACACCCTCTCATAAACCCACGATAAGACATGTATAAACATGAAAGAGTTGAGCTCATTTCGAGGACAGTTCATCAACGAACTCGCTCAAGCTTCTTGCCTTCGCATATCTTGTGGGTGGTGCGCAGTTCTTATGCGCATAACTCATGCGCATGGCATGGTGAATGCGCAGAAGTTCTACTTGGATTTTGGTTGGTCGAAGATGCTATGAGTTGCAGTTTGGGCAGGTATTTGTGTAGGATTGTACGAGCGTCTTGGTGACCCGTGTGGGCACTCGCTCTTGGGCAAAGGTGCACAAATGTGTATGTAAAAGGCAGGTTGCCTGACATTGTAAAATTGGTTAAGTGTTGGCCTTGGATTCTGCCAGGCACACTTGTACATTATATTGTAAACTGATATTCTTAATAAACGGTTGGGCAGACTCACGTTACGGGGAGTTGCCCCTCCCCTTTATACTTGTTGCAATTGTTGTTCTTGTTTTATAATTGCATTTGGATAATGAATGAGTATGGGCTTCATTAAGTATAAAGGATAAATGAATTTTGCTTGGTTGCGAAACAAAAACTATGTAAGGACAAGTGAATTAGGCGTAGTCCATGTGCACAAGTATTGTTAAAAATAAAGTGCACAGTGGTGCCGCACCTTGCCGAAACGGTTGAAAGACCACCGTAGGCTTGGGGGTGTGACAAGATGGACTCCTTAGCACATAACTAGACTTGGGACTTAGTCAGGTTTCCTGTAGGTAAAATTGCATTGTAGAATAAATGGGTTTACAGGCTGAAGGAAGAAGATGAGGAAAATAGAGGTACAAAGCTAGACTTGTGGTGAAGCGGTTTGCACAGAAGAAAAGTATTTATTTTGATGAAATATTTTATCTTGTTGTTAAAATGACTTCAATAAGAACTATAGTAGAAGCTGAAGATTTGCATCTTGAGTAGTTAGATGTAAAGACAACCTTTCTCCATGGGGGCTTGGTGGAAGAGATATATATGCAGTAGCCACAAGGATATGAGGTAAAAGGGAAGGAGAAACTAGTGTGCAGGTTGAAGAAGAGCTTGTATGGCTTAAAACAGGCTCAAAGGTAGTGGTATCTAAAATTTGACAGGTTTATGTCTGAACAAGGTTATACTAGATGTCACTCTGATCATTGTGTTTATCTCAAAAGGCAAAATGATGTAGCTATATTATATTGTTATTGTATGTAGATGATATGCTTGTCGTAGGTTCTAACATACAAGAAATAAATGTGCTCAAAATAAAATTGGCAAATTCATTTTCAACAAAGGATTTGGGTGCTGCAAAAGAAATCCTTGGTATGAGAATAACTAGAGACAGGAAGAATCACAAATTAACATTGTCTTAAAGTGAGTACAAAGAAAAGGTGTTGAAAAGGTTTAATATGCAGAATGCAAAACCAATTAGTATACTTTTGGCTAGACATTTCAAATTAAGTAAGGAGGTGTGTCCCAATACTCAGGAAGAAATGGATCATATGTCTAAAGTTCCATATGCATCAGCAGTTGGAAGCTTAATGTATGCAATGGTCTGCACAAGGCCTGATATTGCACATGCAGTGGGAGTTGTAAGCAGGTACATGAACAATCCAGGAAAAGAACATTGGATTTTAGTGAATTGGATTCTCAGGTATTTGAGAGGTACCACAAATCAAGCATTATGCTTATGTGGTTCAAACATTGTTCTACAGGGATATGTTGATGCAGATACGGCAGGTGATAGAGATAACACGAGGAGCACTACAGGATATGTTTTTACTATAGGTGGAACAGCTGTCAATTGGGTTTCAAAAATCCAAAGTGTTGTTGCACTTTCAACAACAGAAGCAGAGTATGTTGCTGCTACAGAGGCTAGCAAATACAAAGGTTTCTGGATGAATTGGGCAAGAAGCAGGAGTTGGGCAGGTTATACAGTGACAGCCAGAGTGCTATTGGGTGTGGAGCCTGATTATCTTCTGTATTCAAAGGTTTCAGCCAGATGTATATCCCAGGAAGACTGTACACCCCTCCCTGCGGGGGGGTGTAGGGGGGACTTTTCCCCCTCGCGGGGGTCCGGGGGGGGGGGGTAAATCCCCCTCGCCTAGGGGGTCCGGGGCTAGCGGTTCCCTGACAAGGGGTTTCGGGGGCAGCGCCCTCGAAGCTATGAATAGATGTAAAATTGCTTTGTAAAAGTATAGTAATTCCCAGTCAATCTGGGCCATTCATTAGGCGGAGATTTGATGGTAGAAGTTATGTTTAATTTATGGTTTTTTGCCCTAGAAGGCAACCCCTCACTATATATGAGGGAATTGTATTGCATCTATGTTGATCTGTATTCTGAGTGAGAAAGAGAGAGGAGATTGAGAGTGAAGAGGGTGTTACAGCGGATCTATTGTAGGTTGTGTCTCTTCAGTTTTCTGGATAATATAAAAGGAAGGATTGGTTGTTTCCCTGTGGACGTAGCCCAAACTGGGTGAACCACGTATATCTGTGTCTCTCTTGTTTTATGCATTTTTCTGTGTTTATATTTCTACAATATTTTATGTGTTCCATTGCTCCATAATGTATAATTTCCTAACAATTGATATCATAGCCAAAGGTCTATTTGGCTAGTAAACTCACAAGAGAGAAGGGTTCCTGGTTCGAGTGGGAGCAATGGTGGAAGATGGTAGGTTTAGGGTCGAAAAATTCAAAGGCCAAAACTACCAGTTGTGGAAGATGCAGATGGAAGATTATCTGTATCAGAGAGATCTTTGCCTCCCATTGAGCGGAAAGACAAAGAAGCCGACGAGTATGACAGACACATAATGGGATATTTTGGACAGAAAGGCACTTGGAACAATACGGCTGTGCTTAGCGGCGTCGGTAGCATTTAATATTTCAAAGGAAACGACAACACAGGGTTTAATGTCAGCATTGGCCAAACTATATGAAAAACCCTCAGCCTCAAATAAGGTATTTCTTAGGAAGCATTTATTTAATATGAAGATGTCAGAAGGTGGATCTGTTGCAGACCATTTAAATGATTTTAATACTCTTACAAGTCAGTTAAGCTCTGTAGGGGTAAACTTTGATGATGAAGTTAGAGCTTTGTTATTCTTGTGCTCATTACCAGAAAGTTGGAATGGTTTAGTAATGGCCATTAGTAACTCTGTTTGTGGATCTAGTACTTTAAATTTTGATGATGTTGTCGGTGCTATAATTAGCGAGGAAATGCAACGGAAAAGCTTCGATGAGACATCAGGTAATTCTTTGAGTGAAAAGTATAGGGGAAGAAAAATGGAAAGAGGAAGAGCTCAGGATATCGCAGTAAATCAAGGAAAGGCAGATCCAAGTCTAGATCAAGGATAATCTGCTGGAAATGCAGAAAGAAAGGACACCTAAAAAAAGACTATAGGTCTTGGAAGGGAAAACAAGGAGATGCACAAAAAGAAAACAATCATGAAGCAAATGTGACAAGTGAGGTGTTACAAGATGCTTTGATTTTTTCTTTCGAAAATATTACTGATTCCTAGGTGGTAGATTCAGGGGCCTCATTCCATGCCACACTTGGATAGAAATACTTTCATGACTATGTTCAAGGAGATTTTGGACAAGTCCATTTGGGTGATGATAAACCTTGTAAAATTGTTGGAATGGGTAAGGTTCTTGTAAAACAGCAGAATGAAAACCAATGGCTACTAAAGGAGGTAAGGCATGTTCCAGATCTGAAGAAAAATCTGATTTCAATAGGATAGTTAGGCGGTGAAGGTTGTATGACAACTTTCACAGATAAAGCTTGGAAGGTCACCAAAGGAGCCCTGGTAATAGCAAAAGGCGAAAAGGTTGGTACATTATATTTATGCAATGGTATTTCTAACTCTATTAATGTTTTAACTTCCAAAGGAGCAGATGCACCATTATGGCATCATAGGCTCGGACACATGAGTGAGAAGGGGATGAAAATCCTTCAGCCAAGGAATTTATTGTCGGGCTTGAAGAATGTTGATTTGGACTTCTGTGAGAATTGCATTTATGGAAAACAGAAAAGAGTCAGATTTCTCAGAGTTGGGAAAGAAAAGAAGAGCGAAAAATTAGAGCTTGTGCATACAGATGTATGGGGACATGCTCAGGTATCATCTCTCGGTGGCTCTCGTTATTATGTTACTTTTATTGATGATGCAACTAGAAAAACTTGGATTTATTGTATTAAGTATAAATCTGATCTGTTTTATACTTTCAAGAAATGGAAAGATTTGGTTGAGATTGAGAGAGGAAAGAAATTGAAGTGTCTCAGATCAGACAATGGAGGTGAAAATTACAACAATGAGTTTGATAGGTACTATTCAAAGCATGGAATTTGCAGAGAGAAGATAGTTCCAGAACACCACAAGAAAATGGTGTGTCAAAAAGGATGAACAGAACAATCATGGAGCGTGCAAGGTGCATGAGATTGCATGCAGGATTGCCTTTACAATTCTGGGCAAATGTTGTAGATACTACTGTTTATCTAATAAACAGAGGGCCTTCAGGTTCCTTGGATGGTGGTGTTCCAGAGGAAGCAGGGACAGGTAAAAAGGTAAACTACTCCTTTTTAAAGCCTTTTAGTTGTGAGGCCTTTGTCCATATTAATAAAGAAAATAGAACAAAGCTTGAGGCAAAATCAAAGAAATGTACCTTTATTGGATATGGTGTTAATGATTTTGGTTCTCACTTATATAATTATGAAAATCACAAAATCATTAGGAGCAGAGATGTAATGTTCAATGAAAAGGTCTTGTATAAGAATTAGTTGCAGGAAAAGAAACAGGAACAAGAAAACAAGGAATACACAGTTCTTGATGAGATCACTGAAAAAGTAAAGGTGCTTGAAAATAATAATAATCAACAACCACAACAACAACAACCACCACAATAGCAACAGACACCCCAAACACCTGAAAGTGGTGTTAGAAGATCTACGAGGATAAGTAAACCCCCTGAACAATACTCTCCTTCATTATATTATTTATTGTTGACTGATTCTGGTGAATCCGAATGTTATGAAGAAGCAATGCAGGTTGAAAGCGGGAAGAAGTGGGAGTTAGCCTTGGAAGAAGAGATGGACTCCTTAATGCATAACTAGACTTGGGACTTAGTCAGGTTGCCTGCAGGTAAAACTACATTGCAGAATAAATGGGTTTACACGCTGAAGGAAGAAGATGGAGGAAAATAGAGGTACAAAGGTAGACTTGTGGTGAAGGGGTTTGAACAGAAGAAAGGTATTGATTTTGATGAAATATTTTCTCCTGTTGTTAAAATGACTTCAATCAGAACTATTATAAGTCTACTAGCAGCTAAAGATTTGCATCTTGAGCAGTTATATGTAAAAACAACCTTTCTCCACGGGGATTTGGAGGAAGAGATATATATGCAGCAGCCACAAGGATATCAGGTAAAAGGGAAGGATAAACTAGTGTGAAAGTTGAAGAAGAGCTTGTATGGCTTAGAATAGGCTCCAAGGTAGTGGTATCTAAAATTTGACGAGTTTATGTTTAAACAAGGTTATACTAGATGTCACTCTGATCATTGTGTTTATCTAAAAAAGAAAAATGATGGCAGCTATATTATATTGTTATTGTATGTATATGACATGCTTGTGGTATGAGAATAACTAGAGACAGGAAAAATTGCAAACTAACATTGTCTCAGAATGAATACATACAAAAGGCGTTGAAAAGATTTAATATGCACAATGCAAAACCAGTTAGTACACCTTTTGCTAGCCATTTTAAAATTAGTAAGGAAATGTGCCCAAAGACCCAAGAAGACATGGATTATATGTCTAAAGTTCCATATGCATCAGCAGTTGGAAGCTTAATGTATGCAATGGTTTGCATAAGGCCTGATATTGCACATGTAGTGGGAGTTGTAAGAAGTTACATGAACAATCTAGGAAAGGAACATTGGATGGCAGTGAAATGGATTCTTAGATATTTCAAAGGTACCACAAACCAAGAATTATGCTTTAGTGGTTCAAACATTTCTCTACAGGGATATGTTGATGTAGATATGGCAGGTGACAGAGATAACAGGAGGAGCACTACAAGATACATATTTACTATAGGTGGAACAACTGTCAGTTGGGTTTCAAAAATCCAAAGTGTTGTTGCACTTTCAACAACAGAAGCAGGAGTTGGGTAGGTTATATAGTGACAACGAGAGTGCCATACATCTTGCAAAGAACTTAGCATTTCATTCCAAGACTAAACATATACAGTTCAAGTACCATTTCATACAGTCAGCATTGGAAGATGGACAGTTGAAGCTGGAAAAGATACACACTAGCTAGAATCTTGCAGATATGCTAACAAAAGTTGTAACCAGGGAGAAACTGAGAACCTGCTCAGTTTCAATTGGGTCTTCAAGTATGATGAAGAAGATGAGAAACAACCAGGTCCAAAGTGGAGTCATTATCTAGCAAATGAAGCGGCGGTGGAGTTGCTATAATCAATATCCAAGTGGGAGATCGTTGGGTGTGGAGCTTGATTATCTTCTATATTCAAAGGTTTTAGCTGGACGTATATTGCAGGAAGACTGTACACCCCTCCAAGCAGGGGGGTGTGGGGGGGACTTGCCCCCCCCCATGGGGGTTTGGGGGGGGGGGGGGGGGGTAAATCCCCCCCGCCTAGGGGTTCTAGGGGCAACGCCCCTGAAGCTAAGAATAGATGTAAAATTGCATTGTAAAAGTATAGTAATTTCTATACAATCTGGGTCGTTCATTAAGAAGAGATCTGATGGTAGAAGTTATGTTTAATTTAGGGGTTTTTTCCCTAGAAGGCAACCCCTCACTATATATGAGGGAATTGTATTGCGTCTATGTAGATTTGTATTCTTAGTGAGAAAGAGAGAGGAGATTGAGAGCGAAGAGGGTGTTACAACAGACCTATTGTAGGTTGTATCCCTTTAGTTTGTTGGATAATATAAAAGGAAGGACTAGTTATTTCTCCGTGGACGTAGCCCAAACTGGGTGAACCACATATATCTGTGTGTCTCTTGTTTTATGTGTTTTTTCTGTGTTTATATTTCTGCAATATTATGTGTTCCATTGCTCTGTAATATATAATTTCCTAACAAGTTCCATACATCTTGCAAAGAACTTTGTATTTCATTCCAAGACTAAACATAGACAACTCAAGTACCATTTCATATGGTTAGCATCAGAAGATGGACAGTTGAAGCTGGAAAAGATACACGTTAGCCAGAATCTTGTAGATATGTTAACACAAGTTGTAACCAAGGAGAAAATGAGAATATTCTTAGTTTTAATTGGTCTTCAAGTATGATGAAGAAGATGAGAAACAGCCAGGTCCAAAGTGGAGCCATTGTCTAGCAAATGAAGTAGCAGTGGAGTTGCTATAATCAGTCTCCAAGTGGGAGATTATTGGGTGTGGAGCCTGATTATCTCTGTATTCAAAGGTTTTAGCTAGATGTATACCCCAAAAATATTGTACACGCCTCCATGCAGGGAAACTCTTCCCCCCTGCGGGGGTTCAGGGGCCAATGGTCCCTCAGCAAGGGTTTGGGGGCAGCGCCCCCGAAACTAGAAATGGATGTAAAATTGCCTTGCAAAAGTCTAGTAATTTCTAGTCAATCTGGGCTGTTCATTAGGTGGATGATCTAATGGTAGAAGTTATGTTTAATTTAGGGTTTTTTTGCCCTAGAAGGCAACCCCTCACTATATATGAGGGAATTGTATTGTGTCTATGTATATTTGGATTCTGAGCGAGGAAGAGAGAGGAGATTAAGAGTGAAGAGGGTGTTACAACGGATCAGTTGTAGGTTGTACCTCTTCAGTTTGCTGGATAATATAAAATGAAGGACTGGTTGTTTCTCTGTGAACCTAGCCCAAACTTGGTGAATCACATATATCTGTGTCTATCTTGTTTTATGCGTTTTCTGTGTTTATATTTCTGCAATATTTTTTATGTTCCATTGCTCTGTAATATACACTTTTCTAACAATATGTATAGGACCACTGGTTTTCCGCCGATTGCAATATGATGGATGCGATAAGGTTAGGCTATAGCTTAATGTCTCGTTAGGTCCGCCTATCACAATTGCACATCAGTCGTCACTTTTGCAGACCATGAAACCCACTAGACTTCATAGATTGCGATTTGAAATAGACAGTCAGTGCTGACAGATTATGGCCCGCCCCTAACTAAAATGTTTTCTTGGTTAGCGAATTTTTGGAGCAAAATTGTGGGTTCCTATTGGATGTGGAACAATTTATGGAACACATAGTGCAAAAACTAGGAGAAGTCATAACGTCTTTAGTTTTCCACCAAATGGGTTGCAAAAATAGGATAGAGAGCCATTTTTTAGTATTCTAAACTCACTAGAGTAGGTTTCAAAAGAATTTGACCATTGTAAACATAAATTTTCACACTTTTGAGCATAATAGAGAGGCCCAAGCCACTGGAAGTTGGACCAAGGAGATGTAGTCCAGGAGGGGTGAACTCCTTTATCATGTGCTTATTCTAAAGTGTTTTTGGTGATGTTTTGTACATGTTTATACTGTTTTTCAGTTTCTGATTTATGTTAAATAGCTCATAAAATTATCATAAAAATCTTCATTTCACTTGAAAAAATTCATGAATCCTTAAATAAAATGAAATAATTTTGTTTATAGTATGAGGAAGATCTTAGCATTGCAAACTAATATTCTAAATTAGATCACTGGTAATCTGAGAACTGGTGTAGAGCAAAGAAGATGTTTCAACTCCATGAATGCCTTCTGTTGAGATTCATACCAAAATAATTTTTCTTTTGATCATCCCTTGGTGACTTGAATCAAGGGCCAAGTGATATGAGAGAACCCCATCATGAACCTATGCTAGAAATTGGCAAACCCCAGAAAGCTGTAGAGGCCTGTTAGAGTGGTTTGGGTTAGCCAATCCCAAATGACTTGGATCTCAGCTGGATCCACATCCACTCCCTATTCATCAATAATTTATCCTAGATACTGAACCTGGATCATGCCAAAAGTGCATTTCTTCAAATTTGCACATAACTTGTGTTGTCACAGTGTTTGGAGAACCTATCGAATGTGGTGGAAGTGCTCTTCCCAAATCTGGCTGAAGATCAGGATGTCATCCAAGTATACCACTAGAAATGACTTGGTGAACGGATGCAAGATGTAATCCATCAACCTCATGAATTTTGCAAGAGAATTCGTCAACCTGGAAGACATAACTAACCATTCGAAAAGGCCCTCCTTGGCTTTGAAGGATGTCTTCTACACATCGAAGGGTTTGATCGGTACCTAGTGATATATGGACTTCAAGTCGATCTTGTTGAAATATTTGATCCCCTTGATTTGGTCTAGAAGGTCATCAATCCATGGGATTGGGTACCTATTTCCGACAGTGATCTTGTTCAGTTCTCGATAGTGAATACAAAGTCTCCAAGTCCTATCCTTCTTTTGTACTAGCACATTGAAGCTCCCACAGGGAAATGAACTTGGCCGAATGTGACCTTTCTGAAGCAACTCTTCAATCTACCTCTTGATTTCATCATTCTCCAAAACAGAGCATCGATAGATTGGTCCATTGGGAAACGACACACCTAGGGTCATATTGATGGAGTGTTTGACCTGACAGTGTAGAGGCACCCCTGCAGGGGAGGTGAATATGTCCTCGTACTCTTCCATGACCTTGTCCATCTGTGTTCATTACCACCATATTCTTCTTTCCCTGAGGGCATATCATTAGGAAAACAAACCTAGTTTTGGAAATGAGCTTACTGCATTGTTTTGGAGTAACCAAAGAAATGACGGTAGGCGGTGCTACCTCCGGTATTATGTACAATTCATTTCCCAAGGTAACAATAACAACGTGAGGCCTTGACTCATACACAACATGTCGCTTCCATAAGTATGGTTGGCCTAATAATACATCACAAACATCAAGAGGGTAAATGTCAAATAATACCTCATCCGTGAAGGGCTTGATGCTATATGGAAGGCGACATTGTTGGATGATGCGAAGATACCATACTTGGTGAAGCCACCTGATGGTGTATGGTTGTGGGTGTGCTGTGGTCGGTAAGACTAGCCGCTTCATGACCTCTATTGAAACAAGGTTCTTTTGACTCCCACCATCGATAATGAACTATAGCAGGGAACCCTTAACCCACATCTGGGAGTGAAAGAGGTGCTCCTCCTCCTCTAGATCTTCGGGTTCCTCCTTTTGGATCTTTGTGGTGGAAACGGTGGCATTGGGCTCAGAATCGATAATAATCTTCCCTTTATCATTCCCCTTGTCATGTTCTGATTCAGAGTCAAAAGATGCATTTGATTTAGAAGTCTTATGCTCGGCCATCAGTGACTGCTTGGCCCAACACTCACTTGTGTTGTGAGTGGAACTCTTATGGAACTCACACCACTTTCTCATGTCCTTCTTTAGCTTCATGGTGTTTTTATTTGCTTGCCGCTTTGGCAGGTTGTCCTAGGTTGCCTTGCCTTCGATTTGTCCTTCGTTCTGTGGGTTGTGGGCACCTTTCTCCTGCTTCATATTCACAGATCCAAAGTCTACCTTTTTATGTTTAATCTTCTTCTCGATCTTGATAACGTATCAATACATTGTGCCAAGCAAGGAGATGTCCAGGAACTCCATCTCATCTTGTATGTACATGTGTAGGCATCTTCGGTACTTGAGTACCAAATGTTTCTTAGAATACTTGATAGGTAACTTTGTGCAAAGGGTATGAAAAACATTGGTAAACTCCAACACGTCTTGGTCCCTTCCCTACAACAGCATGGTCCACTTTATGTATTTATCATCATAGCTCTCAACAGGGTAGTACTACTCCTTCATGGCATCCCAGAATGAATTCCAAGTGGGTGTGCTAAAAATAGCGAGGGCGTACTTTCATCTTTCTACTCACAGTAGGGTTCCCACTAGTCCTTGACATCGGGCGCGACTTTGAGAAGAGAAAAAGTAATGTTTTCCCAGTTGGAAAAATCATGAACATAAAAATATCCTTCTATAATATTTAAGCATTTATCTATGGTGTTTGCATCTATTTGTCCCTCAAATATGGGAATGTCAAAGTTTACTTGTAACTTAAAAAGTGTGGCACCTCTAGAGTGGTTATTGGATGTGGATGCGTTGCCAGTGGGAAACCGTTGAAGGATTTGGGCAAAGTTATCCATCATCATGTTCCTTTGTTTCTCAAGGGCCTCCTCGAGCAATATTTTGAGAGGATCTCTTGCTCACTCGTCTTTATTTTCTTCCCCCATGGATGGCTGTCAGCGTTTGCGAGGCTGATATTGCAATGGTTCAACAAGATCGAGCCCTAAATCCTTTTTTAAAACATATAATAACTTTAAAGACTACATTGTGGTGGAAAATCTGTCATTTTACAAAATGTGATTTGTTACTTATAGTCGTTCTTGGTTACAATACCACAGGTGTAAGAGCCCTCGACTACCAACTAGGTATGTAACTCAAGATACCCAAAAAAAAGTGTGCGTGTGTGTGTGTTTTTCTTTAATATAAACCCATCCATGTTTCATAAAAACATTGAAAATAGATCCATAATATTTTTATATGTTAATAATACTTTACATAGACTTATATCATGCTTTCGGCCTTTCATAGTACATGAAAACAAAACACATTAATCATCACATAAATTATAATTCTTCCAAAAATGAAGATGGAATCATCATATCCAAACACATCCACAAAATTATTAAGTCTTCCAAAAATAAAGAAGAATTCATCATATCCTAAGCATTCATTCCATGTAACATAAAGTTTAGATGTTAACATTTGATCCATTCATTTGTAGAATATTTCTTTGCAACAATGCCCTATATTTTAAACATAAAATTATGCCATTTAGTATTATGAAATCATTAAATGATCAGAGCATGAGGATTCATTTCAATTTTATCTTCTCTATAACTAATTTACTGATGTCTAAGATTCTTACTCGTGATGGAAAGAAATCTTCCTTTTATTTTGGCTCATATATTATGGACCCCACTATAATACTTTCTTTTAAAATATTGGATACTATAGCTTGAATAATATTGATAATTTCAAATTTGTTTATCTTACTTCCAAATTAGTTATCTTATTTACCCCAAACAGCTAAAATTAATTTGTTCATGTACTTTGAGAATCTTTCATCAATACCATAGCTTTATGTGCAAAATATTCCAAGGGAATTTATATACATCCTAAAAGGAAAAATCCAACATTCTTATTTCAATTTCTTAAAACATATGTGACACAATTTCCAATACTTACTAAATTAATCTCTTCAATGTAATATTTATATTATTTTAAAAGCATGAAAAAGAAGGTGATGCAATTGAATCTAAAACCTAGTAAAATAAATTCAATTTAGTATTCAAATAACATTCCTGTTAAGGAAGGATACCCAATTTCCAATACTTACTAAATTACATACAATTTCAATGTAATATTTATATTTTTAAAAGCATGAAAAAGAAGGTGATGCCATTGAATCTAAAACTTAGTAAAATAAATTCAATTTAGTATTCAAATAACATCCCTATTAAGGAAGGACACCCATGTATGGTGTCCATAAGTGATTGGCCATAATTACCAAAATCCGTCCCATTTGAACTAAATATTCTTATTGCTACCATTGCATAAGTATAACTTTCCAACCTATAGAAAGACTCAAAATTTTCTTTTCAAGGAAAATCCAAACAAACAAAATAGAGTGTTAACAAACAAAACAGAGTGTTATTTCACACTCTCCAAACAGAATTACTCCATGTGGAAGTTGACAAACAAAACAAAACAAAGTGTTCTTTCACACTCTCTAAACAAATTTACTCCCTGTGGAAGCTCACAAACAACACTCTCCAAACAAAATTACTCCATGTGAAAGCTCACAAACAAAACAAAGTGTTCTTTCACACTCTCTAAACAAATTTACTCCCTATGGAAGCTTACAAACAAAACAGATTGTTCTTTCACACTATTAAAAAAAAATTACTCCTTGTGTAAACTCATGTAGTGAGATTTGGTGTTATGTAGAGTGAAACATTAAAATAATAATAAATGATTTAAACTCATTCCAAAATCAACTATTGGTAAAATGAGCAAAGATACCAGTGTATAAAACATTTAATAGTATCTTCCATAAAAAATTATTCCAGACTAATCATTTTTACAAAAATAAAAACTTTAAACTACATAATGCAAATGGATAAATCATAAAATCTCATTTGCCAAGAATGCATATAAATATTACCAAGGTTATAAAAGATTACCAATGTTATAAAAGATTACCAAGGTTAACCTCTTTCATAATCTATTCGACACTAATACTTTCGGAAATAATGAAAACTTCAAACTACAAATTGAAAATGGAGGAATCATAAACTAATATTTTCCAAGAATGTATATATAGTAAAAGTTACAGAGAATTAAAAGACTAATTTATCTTGTAAGGTTTAAAGTAAAAGTTACAAAATATTACCACACTAAAAGCATTATCCACAGCCATCAAGCTAAAAGCATTATCAGCCTTTGCATTTAATGATATGATGCTCTAAATTATCACACTAACATGAGTAAACACAAATTAAGTAGAGATATATGTTTTTCTTTTATGAAAAGTGAATAAGAATTACATTTCAATGAATACTTTCTTTCCTAAAAAAGAGTAAATTCTATATTTCAAGAGAACTTTATTTCTTGCAAAAAGAATAAGAAAAGGAACATTGTAATGTGTGGCTTCAAAACAATGACTGCTAACTCTGAAACAAAAATTTTGCAGAAAACCATTAGTTGATGAAAGATAAATATATAACCTTAAAGGATACCAACTAAGCGAATGAGGATGTCAGGGAATAGGAATAGGAACATCATCTTGTAAGGATTTATAGTAAAAGTTACAAAATATTACCATAGTAATTTATCTCATGCATTAACCAAAGTAAATGTAACACACCAATATATATAACCATCAAGGTAAAAGCATTATCCACCTTTGAATTTAATGATATGACGCTCTAAATTAACACACTAACATGAGTAAACAAAAATTAAGTACCTTAAAGGATACCAACTAAGCGAATGAGGATGTCAGAGAATAGGAATAGGAACATCATCTTGTAAGGATTTATAGTAAAAGTTAAAAAATATTACCATAGTAATTTATCTCATGCATTAACCAAAGTAAATGTAACACACCAATATATATAACCATCAAGGTAAAAGAATTATCCACCTTTTAATTTAATGATATGATGCTCTAAATTAACACACTAACATGAGTAAACAAAAATTAAGTAGAGATATATGTTTTTATTTTCTAAAAAATGAATAAGCATTACATTTCAAAGAATACTTTCTTTCCTCCAAAAAGAGTAAATGCTATATTTTAATAGAACTTTCTTTCCTGCAAAAAAAAAATAAGAGCAGGAACAATGTACCAAGTGCCTTCAAAACAATCACTGCTAACTCTGAAACAAGAATTTTGCAGAAAACCATTATTAGATGAATGATAAATATATAACCATAAAGGATACCAACTAAGTGAAGGAGGATGCCAGATAATAGGAATATGAACATCATCTCTTCCAATTATAGTTTACATAACATAGTTTGTTTTTTTTACTCAGGTGAATTACAAGTTTAAGTTGTAATCCTCTCTTTTTTTGTTTTTCTTCTCCAACAAAAAATAACAGAATATTAACTCTTCCTCAATATAGGCTTTCATAAACAAAAAGAATTTTGCAGAAAACCATTATTAGATGACCGTAAATATATAACCTTAAAGCATACCAACTAAGCGAAGGAGGATGCCAGATAATAGGAATATGAACATCATCTATTCCAATTATAGTTTACATAACATAGTTTGTTTTTTTTACTCGGGTGAATTACAAGTTTAAGTTGTAATTCTCTCTTTTTTGTTGTTCTTCCCCAACAAAAAATAACAGAATATTAACTCTTCCTCAATATAGGCTTTCATAAACAAAAACGTATTAATAGGATAGT
The DNA here is from genome assembly GCA_031772625.1 of Pinus tabuliformis. NCBI lineage: Eukaryota > Viridiplantae > Streptophyta > Pinopsida > Pinales > Pinaceae > Pinus > Pinus tabuliformis. The sequence goes on from CM062817.1 coordinate 1,576,445,553, forward strand.
AACTATTCCTCAACATATGCTTCCATAAACATAAATTTGTAATAAAGCAGAGATCCACGAATTGAAAATAAAAGTAGTAAACTTATAATGGAAATAAGATATAGAGACTACAATTAATTACAGTTTTGTAGTTTCAACATATGTATAACTAGATCTTTTATAACAACAAGAACTATTTTGAAGGTAAACTAACTACATCTTCCTCCAAGAAAGTTAATTAAAGAAAAATATAACAAACTGTAAATGTTACCTGATATAGGGTCGTTCTACTTTGTTTAGAAGCTCTGCTCGCCAACTCCAATAGACCAGTCAAATTTACCACCCAACCATATCTAAAGAAAACCATTTTTCCTTGGAACCCCCAAGCTTTATGAGCTCACAAAAAGTACCAAATTCAACAATAGTGAGAAGTTTCGGGAAACTAAGGAAGATATCCTATCTTCCTCTCACACCACTTAGTCTCAATCAACAAGGATAAATTACTGAAATTTTAATTAGGAATTGAGAAAAATTACTGGGATTTTTATTTAGGAATTGGGTAGTCATTTTGGCATCATTTTCCTACTCCTTCTGTTCCCCCTCTCCATGCGGGAAAAATACTTCAATATTTATAAGCGTGGAGTGGAGTGACACTTCACCCGCTTCATGCAAAAATTAACTAATTTTTGATATATCAAAAATTGTATTATTCACCACCCCCCTAAGGTGGCACCTCTCCAAATTTTCTCCTTTTATATTATTTTATTTAGGTACCTAAATTATGTAATATTCACCACCCATGTGTCTACTTGAGGATTTTTCTTATTATTTATTTTTAAAAAGTAGATAACTAATATATTGTATTAAAATAATATTTATTTTGAATAATCCTCTAAAGTGGATAAATTGGATTTAATTCAACTTAAAGTTTAACTTAGATTAATTCACCTGGTTGATGGAAGCCATTAAGTGGTGTTTTTTAGTCAGAGAATAATGATTTCACACCCCTATTGTGCACTTTTTCCAACTTGTTAGGATTCTGCATCCTTGCCCTATGATTAGGATGCCACGTCCTAGTAGAATCAAGAATCCACACCTTGATATATTCCAAAGATCCAAGACTTCGTACCTTGATCTTTTGAAACGTAGGACTCCATGCCCTAATCTTTCCCATATATTCGCATCTATTGTTCTTGAAGTTAGATTGTTTTCCTCAAGGAAATTTTTGTGAGCTCATATGCATTTGATGATCTGTTGGTAAGGCCTTTCTTCCCCAAACATGCACATCATAACCTCATAGATTAAAAACATCAAAAAAATTCATAATGAATCTAATTCAATCACATTTTACCCAAATGTATAAATGACCTCCATAGTCATGTGAGTATCCTTCTCGTCAGTAACTAAGTTCCCTGCAGATCTTGCTAAATATAAGGTCAATTATGTATAATCACATACATCATAAATCAACAACAATATTATGGTTCGTTAACTACTCCATATAGTAGCTTCCATTGATATGTCATAATCATATGTCATAAGCTAGATATAAAACAAAAGGAGACGTAAATCAACGTAGATATGATACATATAATCAATCACATAGCCACACATAAGAGGAAATATAACTATGCATGTAATATATATAATAGTGTTCCCCAATCAAGTGATCGATCCAAGTCCATAACATATAAGTCTATCATATATAATCTATCAAAAATCACCCTCAATAGGGGTCACAAAACTGTACTAAGAAAAATGGGATGCTACATACTCCCCCTCTTAGAGCAACTTGGCCTGAAGTTTGATCAAACAAAAAGGAAAAATCAAGGTGCAAAGAAGATGCATTATCCAAAGTGATAGAACTAGGAATATATAGGCCCCATTTTACCTTTACTTGGTCCACCATGCAACATCTGATTTGTAGAGTTTGATGCTCGAAAATGAAAACTGGCTCTGCATTGAGAGTCCCCTCATCTGTTACCTGTAATTGATGCCAATCTAAAGTGTGATAATAATCAAGAACATGCTTACGCAATACTGAAATATGAAATACATCATGCATACAATCAAAAACAGGGGGCAGAGCAAGTTGATATGCTGCATGCCCAATCTTTCAATGATTTCAAAAGGCCCAACAAATCGAGGAGAGAGCTTGGATCCTTTCCCAAATTTAATAAAGATTTTCTTAGGTTTTACATGAAAAAAAGCTAATTCTCCTTCTTTAAAACTACGATCCAGTCTATGCATATCAACATAGCTCTTTTGTTTATCTTGTGCCTCCTTTAATATTTGACTTATATGACACACTTTCTCTTCCATTTCTTGAAGCATTTCAGAACCTACCAAGATCCTGTCCTCCAACCTATCCCAACTTGAAAGTGTTCTACATTGTCTTCCATATAATAGCTCATAAGGTGCCATACCAAGGGAGTGATGATAAATGTTTTTGTATGCAGATTTCACTAATGGAAGATAATATTACCACTTAGATTGTTGATTTATTACATACATTCTAGGCATGTCCTCTAATACTTGATTTACTCTTTCAATTTGACCATCAGTTTCCAGATGATAAGTTGTGCTAAAGTTTAATTGAGTTTGGAGGGCTCCTTGAAAGCTAGTCCAAAATATTCTTGTGAAAACAGAGGCCCTATCTGATATGATTTTCTTAGGAAAACCATGAAGTCCAACGACCTCCTTGATAAATACTTGCACTATTTTAGATGCTTTATAAGTATCTCTAATTGGTACAAAATGGGAACTCTTGGCAAGCTTGTCTACCACCACCAGAATGGAGTCATGTCTCCTACTTGTCTCAAGTAATTCAACAATAAAATCCATAGATATTTCTTCCCATTTGGACTCAGGAATTTTATGCAGTTGCAACAAACTTGTTCGATGACCATGTTCTGCCTTAACTAGCTGGCATTCCAAACACTTTTCCACATAATTTGCTACATCCTTCTTCATGCCAACCCAAAAGAATTTTTTCTTTAAATTTGCATACATATTTTCGACTCCCATGTGAGCCATATACACTGCACAGTGATATTGTTTCAAAATGAGTTAACAAATCCCATTTCTATCTAGAACCACAATCTTCTTCATAAATCTCACCATACCATCATCATCACAAGAGTACCCCTCCATCTTGCCTTTTTTAGCCTCTTTCCCACATAGTTCACATCTAACTTCCTTACACCAATAATCTACATCTTGTGTCCTCAAGATGCATTCTTGTAAACCAATATTCAATGGAATTCTCGTAAATCAATATTCAATGGCATCACTGAAAAGATGCGCAGTCTTCGACTTAGTGCATTAACTACTTTGTTTAATGTACCATGGATGTAGGTTATATCAAAATCATATTCATTCAAGAGTTCTTACCACCGTCTTTGTCTAGCATTAATATCACTCTGAGTAAATATATGTTTCAATCCTCTATGATCCGTTTTCAATTCAAATTTCTTGCCCACCAGATAATGTCGCCAAATCCACAAGGCATGAACTATAGCTGCAAGTTCCAAATCATGGGTTGCATAGTTTTCTTCATGTGGCCTTAACTTCCTAGAGGCATAAGCAATCACCCTACCATATTGTGATAGTACTGCACCCAATCCATCTTTTGATGCATCAATACATACTATAAATTGCCTGTCCATATCTGGAACCTTCAATATTGGAGTTGTAGTCAAACATTACTTGAGCTTGGAAAAAGCCTGCTCACACTTATTTGTCCAATTAAATCTTGCTCCCTTCCTAAGCAAAGAAGTGATTGGACTAGATATTTTCAAAAATCCTTCCACAAATCTCTGATAATATCCTACCATACCCATGAAACTACGCACTTCATGCACATTGGAGGGTGCTGACCATTCTAAAATTGCATCAATATTTGTTGGGTCAACAATAATTCCTTCACTAGAAATAATGTGTCCAAGATAATGGATTTTTGATTGGAAAAAATAATTGTCAGACATTTTGGCATAAATCTTGTTTTCCGTTAAACATTGCAACACCAATCTCAAGTGTTTCTCATGCTCTTAAGGGGTCTTTGAATAGTTAAATATGTCACTGAGGAACACTTGTACGAATTTTTATAGGTACTTATGAAACAAACCATTCATCAGACTCATAATCACTCATGGAGCATTAGATAACCCAAAGGGTACAACCAAAAACTCATAATGACTAGAACGAGTTCTAAAATCAGTCTTAGGAATATCATCTTCCTTAACTCTAAGCTGATGATACCCTGATCGAAGGTCGATCTTGGAGAACACAATGGCTCCCTTCATTTGGTTAAATAAATCAATAATGTGAGGCAAAGGATATTGATTTCAAATAGTTACTCGATTCAACTGCCTATAATTAATACAAATTCGAAGAGATCCATCCTTCTTCTTTATAGATATTACAGGAGCTCCCCAAGGTGAAACACTTGGTCTAATCATAACTCGATCCAATAATTTTTGCATTCGTACTTGAAACTCCTGAATTTCAACCACAAACATTCGATAAGGAGCTTTGGATATTAGTTTTGATCTAGGCTTAAGCTCTATGGAGAAGTCAATCTCCCTCTTGGGAGGAAAACTAGGCAACTCTTCTGGAAAGACATCAAAAAATTCTAAAAGGATAGGATATTTCTCAAAGGATGAAAGCTCTCCCTCATTTAGAGTCATTATAGCATACATTTGACATATTTTTCTAAGACTTCACTTCAACTACAAGGTTGAGATAAGCCTTAAAGAAACAAGTCTCTTTTCCCCATGGAGAACCATAGATTGGCCCTCATCACTCACAAACTGAAGGGTTTTACTTCGAAAATTAAGCACAACCCAGTGGGCTTCAAGCCAATCCATCCCAATTATTACATCATAATAACCAAGTGATATCACATAAATATTCACATGTGTGACACACATTCCCATGTCTAAAGGGCACTCTTGCACTAGGTATTCTACCTTTTGAGAACACCCTGAGGCCATCTCGACCTAATCAAAATCGTTTTTCTCTTTTGCCACCAATTTACATTTTAATAAAGAATTAGGAGAAATAAAACTTTTAGTTGCACCAAGATCAATTAAAATAATAAATTACATACCATTCAATTTTCCGAATGCTTCAAGAACTATTGACTGATTCTCAACTTAACTATTGTGCACAACTTCATGAATCGTATGGGCTCTACCCATATCTCTAACAGTAGCCTACTCCTGGTTTGATTGTGACTAAATCTTGTTTTCATGACAATATTGCTCATAATGAGGTCCTCCAAAATTCCAACATCTATTAATAGGAGAAATTTTCATCAATTTGACCCTCTTTTAGGTGATTGCATTGAACTTTGAACTGATTCTTGAGTACGAGTACTACTTTTTTGAAGATATTCCCTTGGATTATTTATGTGGTTCTTAAAAGTATGGTTCTTTTAAAATCCTCGATGATGCGTTCCACTTGTATTATTCCTTATATCTGGTCCTCCCCTTCTAGGGGGTTTCCCATGGAATGATAGATTGGGGGCTTTATCCCCAATTTTGCTTCCCAACAATTCTTCCTTAGCTATAATTGATTTTTTCACTACCTCATGCAATGTAGTAGGCATCAAAATGCACACCTTTTCCTTTATAATAGGATTCAATCCATACAAAAACTTGTTTACCTTGAGAGCTTCAGTATTGAGATAGGTAGCATATCTAAGCAGCTCCATGAATCAGGCCTCATATTCAAGTATCGTCTTAGTTCCTTGCTTAAGATCATGAAACTCATTCAACTTCCTCTCCAAGTATTCAAAAAAAATATACTTTTCTCGAAATTCTTGTTCAAATCGTTCCCACATCAAGGTAGAAATGGAATATCCCAATTGAGATTCTAAGTTCCTCCATCATAATAGTTCGGTCTCCTTAAGTTGGTAGATATCCAACTTAGCTTTTTGGTTGCTAGAATAGTTCTGCAACTCAAAACATAGGCACATGTTTTCCAACCAAGCTTCTACTACCTCGCCTTTGGTGGTACCTCCTGTCTATCTACTTGAAATGAAGAACCAGGCATTGAAGGATTCCCTCCAACCCTACTAATCAAGACTTCAATGATCTTATGGAAGGATAACATCATATCTCTTACTTCCCTAACAAATATTTGTTCAGATTCTCTAGATTGGGAAGGTGGAGGTGAGAGTTCCCTCCTCCATTTCCTTGATGTTCTCTCCATGGTTACATAACTTGATGAAGGAAAATTCAAATAAGTAAATAAAATTAATTACCTCTATATGTTATTAGGCAAGCCCTAGGTCCTAGATTTTAAAAGTGCTCTGATACCATATGTAAGATCCCTCGACTACAAAATAGGTATGTAAATCAAGTTACCCGAAAAAAAGTGTGTGTGTGTGTGTGTGTGTCTGTGTGTGTTTGTTTTTTTTCTTTAATATAAAACCCATCCATGTTTCATAAAAGCATTGAAAATAGATCCATAATATTTATATATGTTAACAATACTTTACATAGACTTGTATCATGCTTTTGGCATTTTGTATTTCATGAGAACAAAACACAATAATCATCAGATACATTATAAGTCTTCCAAAAATGAAGAATAAATCATTGTTAAAAATAGCAACAAGAAATGATAAAATTAGAATACAGAAATTCTAGTTTAATTTTTCCTTGAATTAAACTAAGAATTAAAATCGAATTCTATTCACTAGAAACTTGTAAATAGTTAATTAAGTTTAATTAACTTAATTAACTTAGTAATTTTGATTTGGAAGTATTTCTGAAGTCATATATATGTTCTCCCTATATTATAGGGGTCTAAGATGAGTTAAGTATGAGTGGTAATTAGTTAACTTAGTTTACTAAGTTAAGTCCAGTTAAATTAGTTCCAAATTGTTTGAGGAACTAATAGTGAGTTAACAATTAGTTGATGCGTTAGTGCACTCAACTAGTGCTACTCCAATTAACTAAAGATTCCCTCATCAAAAACTCATGCATGTCGATTATGAGAAAGACCTAGTTGAGAGTGCAGGGATAATATACTATTTGTTATATAATTTTTTGAGTTGTACGGATGGTGCATGCAATTAGGAGTTGAACCTAGAATGTATTGCACAGTTATGGATGAGGAATTTGCCTTTAAATACAAGCTAATTCTCTCATGAATTGTGCAAAGAATTAGAATCTTGGAGGCTTGGAAATTTGGTTAAGTATTGGCCAAAGGGAGTCATTAGGAGGAGGATAGGAAATACTTGTGCAGGTTAAGCTCAAGGTTGATCAGAGCATATTGTATTCATCCAAAGAGCTGCAAAATTGGCTAGGTGTTGGCATAAGGAAATAGGAACTGAATGCTGGGATGTTTCTTGAGAGAACAAGCATTGTAATCTCATCATGTATTTCTAATTAATGCAATACAAATAGTGGGTTTTTGAGTTGTGGCTTTCCCCAGATACTTTTTGTGTTATGTGTCATTAATGTTTTTCCTCTTGTCATTATGTTTTTGCTCGATCTTTATGTGCTTCTATTGTAAAGAGTAGAACTAGATTCTTGTCTCTTGTTTTAGTAGATTACATGAGCTTGTGAATCTACAAGATTTTTATACAATCATCATATCCAAAAATATTCGCAAAATTATTAAGTCTTCCAAAAATAAAGAAGAACTCATCATATCCTAAGCATTCATTCCATGTAACATAAAGTTCAAATGTTATCATTTGATCCATTCATTTGCAGAATATTTCTCTGGAACAATGCCCTGTATTTCAAACATAAAATTTTTCCATTTAATATTATGAAATCATTAAATGGTCATAGAATGAGGATTCATTTCCATTTTCTCTTCTCTATAACTAATTTACTAACGCCAAATATTCTTACTCGTGATGGAAATCAATCTTCCTTTTCTTTTGGCTCATATATTGTGGACCCCACTAGAATACTTTCTTTTAAAATCTTCGATACTATAACTTGAATAATCTTGATAATTTCAAATCCATTTATCTTACTTCCAAATTAGTTATCTTATTTACCCCAAACAACTAAAATTAATCTCTTTATGTACCCTGAGAAAATTTCATCATCAATACCATAACTTTACGTGCAAAATATTCTAAGGGAATTTATATATATCTTAAAATCAAAAATCCAACATAATTCTTCTTTCAATTTTTTTAAAACATACGTGATGCAGTTTCCAATACTTACTAAATTACATACAATTTCAATGTAACATTTATATTACTTTAAAAGCATGAAAAAGAAAGTGATGCCATTGAATCTAAAACTTAGTAAAATAAATTCAATTTAGTATTCAAATAATATCCCTGTCAAGAAAGGATACCAGAGTATGGTGTCCATAAGTGATTGGACATAATTACCAAAATCCGTAGCATTTGAACTAAAGATTCTTATTGTTACCATTGCATAAGTATATCTTTCCAACCTACAGAAAGGCTGATAATGTTCCTTTGAGGGATAGTCCAAACAAACAAAACATAGTGTTAACAAACCAAACAGAGTGTTCTTTCACACCCTCCAAACAAAATTATTCCCTATGGAAGCTCACAAACAAAACAAAACATAGTTTTCTTTCACACTCTCTAAACAAAATTACTCCCCGTGGAAGCTCACAAACAAAACATAGTTTTCTTTCACACTGTTCAAACAAAATTACTCCCTGTGTAAGCTCACATACTGAGATTTGGTGTTATGTAGAGTGCAACATTAAAATAATAATAAATGATTTAAACTCATTCCAAAATCAACTATTGGTAAAATGACCAAAGACACCAGTATATAAAACATTTAATAATATCTTCCCTCAAAAATTATTCTAGACTAATAATTTTTACAAAAATAAAAACTTTAAGCTACATGATGCAAATGGATAAATCATAAAATCTCATTTTCCAAGAATGCATATAAATATTACCAAGGTTATAAATATTACCAACATTAGAAAATATTACCAAGGTTAACCTATTTCAAAATCTATTCCACACCAATACTTTTGGAAACAAGATATCTAAACAACTTCAAACTACATATTGAAAACGGAGAAATCATAAACTCATATTTTCCAAGAATGTATATATAGTAAAAGTTAGAGAGGATTATCACACTAATTTATTTTGTAAGGTTTTATAGTAAAAGTTACAAAATATTACCACACTAATTTATCTCATGCATTAACCAAAGTAAATGTAATATACCAATATACAAAACCATCAAGCTAAAAGCATTATCCACCTTTGCATTTTATGATATTATGCTCTAAATTATCACACTAACATGAGTAAACAAAAAATAAGTAGAGATATATGTTTTTCTTTTCTACATCATGAATAAGAATTACATTTCAAAGAATACTTTCTTTTCTGGAAAAGGAGTAAATGTTATATTTCAAGAGAATTTTCTTTCCTCCAAAAATAATAATAGCATGAATAATGTATCAAGTGCCTTCAAAACAATGATTGCTAACTCTGAAACAAGACTTTTGTAGAAAACCATTATTAGATGAAAGATAAATATATAACCTTAAAGGATACCAACTACGCAAAGAAGGATGTCATAGAATAGGAATAGGAACATCATCTCTTCCAATTATAGTTTACATGACATTGTTTGTTTTTTTTTACTCGGTTGAACTGCAAACTTAAGTTGTTATCCTCTTTTTTGTTTTTTTCTTCCCCAACAAAAATTAACAGAATATTAACTCTTCTTCAATATAGGCTTTTATAAATAGAAACCTATTAATAAAATAGTAACTCTTCTTCAACATATGTTTCCATAAATATAGATGTGTAATAAAGCCGAGATCCAGAAATTGAAAATAAAAACAGTCAACATATAATGGATATAAGATATAGAGACTACAATTAATTATAGTTTTCTAATTTCAACATATGTATAACTAGATCTTTTATAACAAAAAGAACTATTTTGAAGGTAAACTAACTACATATTCATCCAAGAAAGGTTAATTATAGAAAAATATAACAAACTATAAATTTTACGTCATACAAAGTCGTTCTACATTGTTAGTTGCTTTGATCGCCAACAGCTCTGCTCACCAACTCCAGCAGACTAGTCAGATTTACCACTCACCCATATCTAAAGAAAACCCTTTTTTATTGGAACCCCCAATCTCTATGAGTTAACAAACAGTACCAAATTCAACAACAGTGAGAAATTCCGGGAAACTAAGGAAGATATCGGATCTTCCTCTCACACCACTTAGTCTCAATCAACTAGGATAAATTACTAAAATTTTAATTTAGGAATTGAGAAAAATTACTGGGATTTTAATTTAGGAATTGGGTAGTCATTTTGGAAGCATTTCCCTACTCCTTCTGGTCTCCCCCTCCATGGGGAAAAATCCTTCAATAGTGATAAGTATGGAGCAGAGTGACACCTCACCCCCTTCATGCAAAAATTAACTAATTTTTTGATATATAAAAAAATGTATTATTCACCACCCACCCTAAGGTGGAACCTCTCCAAATTTTCTCCTTTTATCTCATTTTATTTAGGTATCTAAATTATGTAATATTCACCACCCATGTGTCTACATAAGGATTTTTGTTATTATTCAATTTTAAAAAGTAGTTAACTAATATTTTGCATTAAAATAATATTTATTTTGAATAATCCTCTAAAGTGGGTAAATTGGATTTAATTCAACTTAAAGTTTAACTTATATTAATTCACCTAGTTGATGAAAGTCATTAAGTGGTGTTTTTAGTCAGAGAATAGCGATTACACACCCCTATTGTGAACTTCTCCTGACTTGTTAGGACTCCGTGTCCTTGCCCTGTACTTAGGACTCCACGTCCTAGTAGAATCAAGACTGGACACCTTGATCTATTACAAAGATCTAAGACTCCACGCCTTAATATTTCCCATAGATTCTCATTTATTGTTCTTGAAGCTACATGGTTTCCTCAAGGAACTGTTTGTGAGCTCATATGCATATGATGATATGTTGGCAATGCCTTGTTTCCACAAACCTTCACATCATAACCTCATAGATTAAAAGCATCAACAAAATTCTTAATGAATTTAATTCAATCACATTTTTCCCAAATGTATAAATCACCTCCATTGTCATGTGAGTATCCTTCTCGGTAGTAACTAAGTTCCCTTCCAAATCCTCCTAAATACAAGGTCAATCATGTATAATGACATACATCTTAAATCATCAACAATATTATGGTCTGTTAACTACTCCACATAGTAGATTCCATTCATATGTCATAAGCTAGATATAAAACAAAAGGAGACATAACTCAACGTAGATATGATACATATAATCAATCGCATAGCCACACATAAGAGGAAATATAACTATGCATGTAATATATATAGCAATGTTCCCCAATCAAGTGATCGATCCAAGTCCATAACATATAAGTCTGTCATATATAATCTATAAAAAATCGCCCTCAATAGGGGTCGGAAAACTGTACTAGGCAAAATGGGATTTTACAAGAGGTAAATTCCATGGGTGGGCAAATACCATGGGTGAATGAATACCATGGGTGGATGTAACTTACAATACCATGGGTAACTTCCATGAGTGGATAAATACCATGGGAGGATGAATACCAAGGGTTGACGCCATTTACAATATCATGGGTGAATGAATACCATGGGTGGATGCCACTTACAATACCATGGGTGGATTTCCATTCAGATAAAAAAGGTTGACGGATTCACTACTATTGACTCGATAACCCTTTTTCATAATGGAAGAAGTGGCATTTTTTTATCATTGTTCAAATGTATAATCAATGATCGCCAGTTAACCAAAATACTAAGGAAGAGTAATATCGATTGATGAATTTATCAGAGTTGTGCAGTAGAGGTGTAACAAACGGTACAACAGAAGAGTATAACTTGAGTATAAGAATGTCGAACTATAGTAGAGGAAGTAGACAGAGGAATGATGAATGACAGAATACACAAAGGAGCCACTGAATAGTGGAGCCAACATAACACTTAACTTTTCTTTTTCTTTTTCTAATAATTTTTTATGGAAGTCCATAATTCGATAATGCTGGGAGACGGGTCTTGACAGAGCTGTGAAATTTAGTTAACAATCCCAACGAGAGGATTTCAACACTTAGTTAATTTTCATCTTTAGTGAAGTTTTTCATCTAATGAGACCCAAAATTGTAAATTGAAGAACCCATAACAGAGATTTACCGGAGGTTGGAACACCCATAAGATTTATAAATTATTGTTTTTAAAATCATTGGGCTCCAAGATCATTTTATTAAAGAGAATTGTAAGGGACAATAAATTTCCTGTTGCCCTCGATTGGAAGATTAGAATCCTCCGACTTATTTTTATTGTGTTCATGGAAGCTCGAGACTTATTTTAAATGTGTGCTGAGTATTAGAGGGGTCAGGCCTAGATGATGGAGGAGTTGAGGCATGGCATTGTTATACAAGTGACCATTTGAAATTGAAAACGTAAGCCATTATCCTATTGCATATATGTAAAGTATGTATGTGGAATATTGGGGCATTTGTGTAACCACGGTTAAGGGACACTTATTCCAAGCTGGATGTTGGGCAAAAAATATCCTAGCGGGTATTAGTAGATGTGTGCTTTTGGCTAAGGGAATTGACAAAGGCTAAGGCAAAGGCATTGAAAGGAAAAAATTCATTTTTGACACATTTATTTACAAAAATAAAGGAAATTAGGAGAAGAGGAAGGTAAAAGGTCACAATTTGCATGTGAGGAGGAAATTGAAGGAAAATAATGGAAAATGAAGAAATTAGAGGCCACATTCATAAAAAGGCTTTTGAGGATTAGTTCATGGCCTTTTTCAAGTTCAAGTTTGGAGCCCTTTCGTTATTATTTCTCTCTCTCTCACTCTCTTGGTCACTTAGAGTTTTCTTGGAGCACTCTAGTTTGGAGCAAAGGAAACAGAAGGCAAGGAAAGGAAAGGAAAATCAAGCAAGGAACAAAGAAAGGAAAGTAGGATTAAGGAACTTCATCAGGAATACTTTCACGTAACCCTTTGCATGTGTGATTTCCTAGCTAGTTTGGAAATGCATGGCTTTGCATGTTGGTGTATGGTTCTATTTCTTTTGGTGGCATGGTTTTTCTAGGTTATGACAGTGGTTTTCAGCCTAGCCTAGCCTTTTCCTGGATGCCATGGTATGTTGGGATGTTTATTTCAGTTTTGGAACTTTGGAATTGCTAGATGGATTTTATAATTCGGGGTGGAGGTGGTATCAAGGTTCATGTTAAAGGCCTAGGTATCCCTTGACCAGTTTTAGTAGAATACATGGTAAATCCTAAGGGAGTAGTCTCAATTTAGGGCCTAGCAATCTGGGCTTGGATTGCGATAAAGCCTGAGAGAGAAGGAGATGAAAATTTCCTCAAGGATAATGATCGATTCTAGATGGCATTACAAGTTCTTTTCAGTTGTGAACAGAGCACTGATTTTGGTGTGATCAGGGTTGGATGAGGGTGGAGGTGGTTTAACCTCTAGATTCTCTTGATTTTTCTTGGATTGGTTGTTCTTGAGATCCCACATTCATGCTTGGAATATGGCACAGGGGTGACTGGATGAGAGAGATATTTGGTTCAACCATGTCTATCGCTGGCTGGTACGTGGAAGTCCTGAACCTGGTCAGATTTGCCTATGATTAATAAAAGATAATTTCTCTTACTTTTGCACTAATTTATATGTGGATTTAATGGTTTTCATATCTTTGATATTTATATGGTTTTATGTTCATTATAAGCATGGTTGAATGGCTGGTTCTTGTCATGGTTATTTCATATATTTACTTGTAACTGCTAAATGGATGGATGAAATACCTAATTGATGATGTAGTAGTTTAAGGAAGAAGGAGGTGATCCTTCTGGTTATGTTTCATAAGTTGTTTCAGACATTTATGATCTATCTTGTATCATAGACCTGTAGGATGAATTGATTCCAAATGTTTGATAGAATTTCAATCTCGGTTGGGGATGCTCAGACCATGTCCTGAGGGTGATTTTGATTTATCAACATGGTTATCACGTTTATTATGATTTCTGAAAGTTACAACAAGTTTTGGGCAGAGGGCAGGATTTTGGGCTAGAAAAGTCACTCAAATCCCAGTGTCCCTGTCACTGAACTGGCAATTCTGTACCACAGGCACTGGCAGACATTCCTGTGAGAGCGAATTTAGGTTTTTGGTCACTCCCTTTCCCATAGCATGAGAGTGAATATGGCCTAAAAGCTCTAGAATAGCAGTGGGACCCAGGGACAGGTTGTCTAAGTTGATGAATTATCTTCTGAGGGGTCTGTTGATGATGTTGGATGACTGTATGTGATGTTCTATGGATTCCACTTCCTTATGGTGACATAGGAGGTTGAATTTGATTGTAGTAGCATCTCTCCTCATGTTTACCCTTTTTGGCATGGTTACTTTGGGTAGACCTAGGAGGGGGTGGTAGAGATTAGTATCAGAGCATGGTTACGCTCCTTTTGGGTCATATATGCTGCTATATATATGGGTGAATGTGTTGGTCATGCATGCATGTCAGTTGCGTGTGTGGCTCTTACACTGATGTTCCATGTGCTTATTTCACTGTATCGTATTGATCATGGTAGAAGTAAGGTTATCATGAGCAACTTGATTTAGATTTAATGGAATGCATCGTCATGAATATATGACTGGTTATACAATTATAAGCAGCTTATTTACATTCTTGTATGTTGGGTTAAATTCTTGGTTATTTGATTACATGCATCAATATTGTATGTTGATTACAAGAATTGATTGCTTATGCTCAACTACATGCGGTTATGTGTATGTGTATTTGATTAGGCATTGATTATGCAGGTGGATAGTTGCATAAACAAATGTGTATACTGGAGTATTGGTTTTTGTCATGCATGAGGTTATAACATGCATTGTTGATATGGCCTTACATAAATTATTAGACCTAGCTAGTATGATGGTTATGTGTTGATGCACTTATTAATATATGTCTATATGTTATTATGGTTATGTTGTACATGCATCACATTGATTTTATGATCTTGCAGACAAGGTATCCACTCCAAGTATGCTAAGGTACTTTGATTTATGGTGATTTGTTTAGTTGACATAGTATGCCTTGTAGGAAAGAGATCATATGGCCAACAAGGCGGCAGATTACATAGAATCTCCCTTGAATTAGACGAGCAGTGTGGTGTGGGGCATTATTCTGACTTGGTATACACCTTGAGAAGCCTGAAGGAAGAAATAAAGAGTTGCAAAGAAGACAATGGAAAAATCATGCAGGCACAAGAGAAACAAGTAGAGGTGAATGCAGTATTACTTCAACATTTGTCAGATTTGCAGTGATAGGGACCTCTCTGGATCAGCCATGGACATGAGGATAAAACTAATGGGGCATATGGCAACAGGTCTCATAGTAGACATGGGTTAGATATATCTGATGCTATCAAAGATGGCAGGTTGTTGGACACTCCCGATAGGAGAGATACTGGAAGCATGTATTACTCTAGTTTTGTTTCTAATAGACATCATGATCACCATAATTATCATCCATATAGGAGGAATGATAGGGGATATTTTTTGGATGAGTTCAAGAAGGAAAAGCCACATACCTTTGATGGAGAGATGAAGAAATTATAGGATGCATAGGCTTGGTTTCTTGGCATGCGGAAATTCCTTAGGTTGCATGATTACTCAGAAAACATGAAGGCAAGGATAGCCCTTTTTAGTCTCAAAGGTAAAGTGGATATTTGGTGGGAAGACATGAATAATTTCAAGGAAATACATGAGGATGAGTTGACTTGGCATGAATTTGAAAGGCTCTTCAAGAAGAAGTACTTGTTTGAGAGGTATTATGATGATAGAGCTAAGGATTTTTATGAGTTGCGAATGGGTTCTATGAGAGATGAGGAATATACTAGCACAATTTTGGAGTTGTTGAGATATATTCCTTACCTCAGAGAGGAGTAGGCCAAGGTTCAAATATTCATCAATGGATTTCCAATTGCATACAAAGACTAGATTGAGTTGGATGAGCCTATATTGTTGGAGGAGGCCATCCAAAAGTTGAAGCATTATTATGAGCAGTCGAAGCACAAAGTTGAGCCTAAACATGACTTGAAAAGAAATGACAAATCTAAGGAAAATGGCCACCAAAGTGAGGAAGACCTCAAGATGAAAGTAAGAAATATAGTGTAGTTATTTACAAGAGATTCAATGTAGATGATAAGGGATATGGAGAGAAACAAACTAGAGGTGGTGGTAAGGAACCATTATAGTGTTGGATATGTGGTAAGGATCATCATAAGAGGGATTTTTCGCAGTATCAGAGTGGTGGTATAACACAGACCTATAGTAATCAACAGGCACATACAGTTGGTGATGTTAGCCATAACATTCCTCGGATTCATGTAGTTGTGGACAATAGGCAAGAGGATCATCATGCATCAATCTTTGAGATGAACGGTAAGCTTTGTGATCAAGTTGTTTCTATTTTGATTGATCCTGGATCTAACTATAGTTATATTAATCCCAACCTGGTGGATCAGTGTGGTTTGAGAAAAGAAGTGCATGCAGAATCTTGGTTGGTATAGCTGGCTACAAGTACAAAGAAGCGAGTCCACCATTGGGTAAGAGCTTGTGTCTTTGAGTTAAATGGTATGACTACAACAATGCATTTGAATGTATTTCCATTCAGATCGTATAGTATGCTTTTGGGTATGGATTGGATATACCTTCACAAAACAAAAGTGGATTTCTTTGACAAGGCGTTTGAGTTTGTGGATGATATTGGGGAAAAGAGGACCTTGCAGCGAAATAAAAAGCCTAAGTTAGTAAGGATGGTTACCATTATGCAAGATAAGCGTAGTTGTAGAAAAGGTTGTGTGATGTTTTCAATACACATTTCCAGTGAAAAGGGTAAGGAGGTTGAGGATGATGATGTGTTGGCCACGTACCCAATATCGCAAAATTTTTAGGATGTATGTCCTAATGACATTTTAGAGTTTCCACCCCAAAGGGAGGTAGGATTTTCTATTGAGTTAGTGCTAGGGGCAAATCCAACATCAAAAGCACCTTATAGGATGAGAAGACCTGAGTTGGTAGAATTGAAGTTGAACCTAAAGGAAATGTTGGAAGAAGGATACATCAGACCCAATGTATCACCTCGGGTCTCACCAGTGTTTTTCGTAAAGAAGAAATATGGTACTCTTAGATTTTTTATTGATTATAGGCAACTGAACAATGTAAGAATCAAGAAAAGATACCCTTTTCTGAGGATTGATGATTTGTTTGATCAGCTAAAGGGAGTAACAATGTTCTCTAAGATCGACTTGAGATGAGGATACCACTAGGTATGCATATAGGAATAGGATATCTTCAAGTCTGCATTCAGGACCAGGTATGGGCATTATGAGTTTGCTGTTGTTCCATTCATTTTGAAAAATTCTCTAGCTACATTCATGTGTTTGATGAATAGTGAGTTGCATCCTTATCTGGAAAAGTTTGTTATTGTATTCATTGATGACATACTAGTATATTCTAAAAATGAGGAGGAACATGTAGCAGCAGTGTTGAGATTGCTAGGAGAGCATCAGGTGTATGCCAAACTTAGCAAGTGTAAGCTATTTTAGACTAAGGTACATTACTTGAGACATGTTGCCTCCAAGGAAGGCATAGTAGTAGATCCAAAAAAAATAAGGGCCATCATCGAATGAGTAACTCCTAAGAATGTAGATGAGGTGAGATCATTTATGGGATTGACAGGTTACTACAGGAGGTTCATCAAGAAATTCTTACGCATTTCATATCCTATCACATCATTGTAGTGGAAAGGTAAGAAGTTTGAATGGACGGTGGAATGTGAAGATAGTTTTGTGCGGCTTAAGCAATTGTTGACACTTGCACTAGTGCTAAAGATTGTGGATCCAGACTAGGAGTTTTTTGTGTGTACAGATGCTTGCAAAAGGGGACTTGTTGTAGTTATCATGCAAGAAGGAATGGTAGTGTGCTATGAGTCATAGAAACTGAATGAGAATGACAAAAACTATCTGATGCATGATCTTGAGCTAGAAGCGATTATACATGCATTGAAGATGTGGAGACATTATCTTCTGGGAAGGAGGTTCACATTGATGAGTTATCATAGTGGGATAAGGTATTTTTTTGACCAATTGAATCTCAATTCCAGGAAATATAGATGGTTAGCCACCCTTAGTGAGTTTGACTTTGAGATTAGATACATCAAAGGGAGGGAGAATCAGGTTGTAGATGATCTTTGTAGGAAGGTACAAGTAAATCACATAGCAACTATAAGCTCTTATGGGACAAACTTACATGATAGGATTTTACAAGTGGGTCAGCGGGATGAAAAATACATGGAGATTGTGCACACGTTATAGAAAAGTACAGGTTCATGTGATCAGGATGCAGAATATCATCTCACACCAGATGGCTTTGTGAGGTTTTGGGACATGATCTATGTGCCAAATTACAATGAGCTCAAGAAGCTTATCTTGAGGGAGTTTCATTGAAACTGTATTCGGGTCATCCAAGATATCAGAAGACATTGATGATGGTAAAGAAGTTCTATTATTCGTTGAATCTGAAGAAAGAGGTGTTTGAGTTCATGGCTAGGTGCTTAGATTGTTAGCAGGTAAAGGTAGAGTGCAAGCATCCATGTGGTTTACTATGACCTGTAGAGATTCAAGAATTGAAATGGGAAGTCATCTCCATGGATTTCATCATAGGTCGTCTGAGGACAGTGAAGCAACGTGATTTTGTTATGGCTGTGTTTGACATGTTGAGAAAGGTAGCTCACTTCATTCTGGTAAAGACTACATATTTAGATAGTGAGTTAGCATAGGTGCTCATCAGAGAAATAGTGAGGTTACATGGTATTCCAAAGAAGATTGTGTCAGACATGGATGCAAAGTTCACTTTCAAGTTCCGGAAGGAGTTATTTGTAGTCTAGGGTACATACTTGGACTTCAACACAACTTATCATCCACAGAAAAATGGTAAGACAGAGAGGGTCAACCAGATCTTGGAAAATATGTTGATGATGTATGTGATACACCAATAGAGGAAATGGGAGGAGTATATTCCATTTGTGGAGTTTGCGTACAAAAATGGTTATCAAGACTCATTGAGGATGACTCCTTTCAAGGAATTGTATGGATGGAGTTGTAACACTCCCACTAGCTAGAGTGACCCAGTGAACAGGGTACTTATTGGACCAGATATGCGAGCAGACATGGAGTAGGAAATGTAGGTTATGAAGAAGCATATAAAGGCATTACAGGACAGACATAAGAGTTATGAAGATATACACAGGGTGTTCAAAGAGTTTTAGGTTGGGTAGCATGTGTATTTTCACATCAAGCCCAAGAAGATCTCTTTGAGGAATGGTTCAAGTGCCAAGCTGGCACCATGTTATTGTGGGGATTTTGAGATCCTTGGGAGGATTAGATCAGTGGCATATCAACTTGCACTGCTTCTAACAGTGAAAGTCCATGATGTTTTCCTTATTTCATTGCTTAAGAAGTATATAAAGGATGTTGATCATATTATTGATTGGTATGTATTGCAGGTGGAGCAATAAGGAGAGTTCTAGCCAGAGCCTCAGTATATATTATAGTAGAAACATCTCATGCTCACGAAAATAGACATAGAGAAATTTAAATTGCAGTGGAAGCACTTTGGCCTTAAAGAAGCTACATGAGAGTGTAGGTTTTAAGCCTGTATAGAAATTACCTGCATACGAATTCTAAAACACATAAAATAAATAATGTGAGAGCAGAACACATAAAACACATACAAACAAAGATTTTCTCCTAGATCCCAAAACCGAGACTACCAGCTTGATTTTTCATTATTGTTCCTTTCAATGTTACAATACATATTTATACATGCCGAAGCATCCAATACCATGGACCGAAAACCATCACGTCCAATACCATGGACTGAAAGCCATCGCATCCAAAAAACATGTGTGAAAATCATGCAAAAAACCATAGGTGTGTCCGCCCAACCTAACATAGGGTCCAAAACCAAAATTTTCCAGGGCACTGCCCAAAACCCCATAAAGTGGGGTTACGGGTGCCCCTCAAATCCCCTGTTAACTATGTGGAAAGAATATAACACAACCCAACATTCTCCCACTTTTTGTTTTCTTTCCACAGGGGCCACAAGAGAGCTTAGTCATTTTTCTAGCCCTGAAATGTCCATTGCCTCTCTACCCCAAGAGAACTTCTCAGAGCTCACAGATTTTGTCAATGCATCTGAAGTATTCTTCAAAGTGTCCACCTTTACCAGTAACACCTTTTTGTCTTTTATCATATCCCTCACAAAGTGATACTGAACATCGATGTGCTTTGTCTTTGAATGATATGCAGGGTTCTTTACTAAGAAAATTTCACTTTGGCTGTCAAAATCTATCCTTATAGCTTCATGTACTAACCCCATACTTGAACACAATCTCTGAAACCAAACTGCTTCCTTGCTTGCATGAGTGGTTGTCATGTATTCTGCCTTTGTAGTTGATAGTGCCACTACAGATTGTTTCTTACTCATCCAACTGACTGCACCTCCAAATAGGTTAAACACATAGCCACTTGTAGATCTTCTCTGATCCAGATCTCCAGCCCAGTCTGCATCAACAAAGCCATGAATATCCAACACTCTATCCAATCCTGGTCTTCCTTGGTAGCACAAACCATAATCACTAGTGCCACGCAAATACCTAAAAACCTGCTTCACTGTTGTCCAGTGATCCTTCCTTGGTTTTGACATAAACCTGCTAAATACTCCCAATATGTGCAATGTCTAGTCTAGTACAGAACATTGCATACATCAGGCTACCGACTGCACTTGCATATGGAACACGAGACATGCTCTCTTCCTCTTCTTGTTTCTTGGGACACTGTTCAGTAGATAACCTCACACCTACAGGAATAGGAACCTTCACCAGTTTACTATCTTGCATATTAAACCTCTGCAATATTGTCTTGACATACTTCCTCTGGTTTAACCAGAGCTTCCTCTTTACCCGATCTCTTTTAATTTACATGCCCAAAATATAGTTTGCAGCACCAAGATCTTTCATGTCGAATTTGGAGGACAATTGGGTCTTTGAATCTTGGATAAATTCTTTGTCATTTCCAACCGAAAACATATCATCCACATACAAGACCAGATAAATAACACGGTCACCAATTAATTTAAATCACACACAGTGATCTGCTTTGCTTCTGGTGAAGCCAAGTCCCCGTATAAATGTAACAAATTTATGATACCATATACTTGATGACTGTTTTAACCCATACAGAGACTTCTTTAACTTACATACCAGTCCTCTCTTACCCTTCACCACAAAGCCTTCAGGTTGTTTCATGTAGATCTCCTCTTCCATATCCCCATGAAGAAATGTTGTCTTCACATCCATCTGTTCTACCTCAAAATCAAAAGCAACAACAACAGATAAAAGTAATCTAATAGAAGTTACCTTGGCAACAAGAGTAAAAGTATCACCAAAATCAATTCCCGACACCTGGGAATAACCTTTTTCTACAAACCAAGCTTTGTATTTCTCCACTTTTCCTTCTGCATTTGTCTTCTTTTTGAATAACCATTTGCTACCAATGGGTTTCCTTCCAACTGGAAACTCCACTAGATCCCAAGCCTCATTTTTGTTCAAATATGCCATTTCATCAGCCATAGCCTCTTTCTAGAGTTTTCGATCCTCTGAATCCACTGCTTCCCTCATAGTTCTGGGAATATCATTAGTAATAGACAAAGCAAAATTTGAACATAAATCAAATGGACTATACCTTTCTGGCTGCCTTCTTTCTTGAACTGATCTTCTCACAGCCGGAGTTTGTGGCTCTTCATCTTCTGATTCCTCCTCTGCTGTAGAGTCTGATTCTTCCTCCTTTAGCTCAAACTCTATCTTCTCAGGTTCCTTTGGTTGGACTTCATGTTTAATAACATCTTTCACCTCTCTGAACACCACATCTCGGTTATACATAACCTTCCTTGTTACTAGGTTCAAAAGCTTATAACCATTTAAACCATCCTTATACACAATAAAGATGCACTTTTTAGATTTACTATCCAACTTTGTTATTTTCTCCTTTGGAACATGTACATATGCATCACATCCAAATACCCTCAGATGTGAAAGAGAGGGTTTCTTACCAGTCCATACCTCTTGTGGAGTCTTAACTTCCATCGCTGATGAAGGTGACCTGTTTACCAAGTAACATGTAGTATGCACTGCCTCTGCCCAGAATTCCTATCCTAACCCAGCACCACTGAGCATGCTTCTTGTCCTTTCCATTAACGTCTTGTTCATTCTTTCTACAACTCCATTTTGCTGAGGTGTATATGGAGTAGTATTCTACCATTCTATACCACGCTACTTGCATAATTCTTCAAATTCCTCACTGCAAATCTCTCCACCATTATCTGTCCTCAGTACCTTTATCTTCTTTTCTGTCTAGTTTTCCACTAGAGCCTTAAATTCTTTAAACCTATCAAAGACTTTAGATTTCTTCTTAAGGAAATATATCCATGTATTCCTTGAGAAGTCATCTATAAATGATACATAGTACATAGACTTACCCAGTGATGGAACCTTCACAGGTCCAAACAGATCACTGTGCAGAAGCTCTAATATATGTTTTGCCCTCTTACCACCAGAGGGGAAACTCACCTGATTCTGCTTCCCATATACACAATTTTCATAGAAATCAAAATCCAGAGAGCTGTTACTCATACCTTCCACCATACCTTTACCATGAAGTATTCAAAGGCCCTTCTCTCCAATATGCCCAAACCTTTGATGCCACGAGATGGTCTTTTCTCGAGAGACTACTAGATTTTCTGCTCCAGTTTCAGGAACCATGGAACTGTTGCAGCCATCAACAACAGTGCTACCTTGCAGCTTGTACAGAGTTCCAATCCGAACTCCCCGCATCAATACCAGTGCTCCCTGAACCATCTTGCAGGTATCCTTCTCGAACACTATTTTTACACCTGCATCATCCAGCTTACTAATAGAAATTAGATTTCTAGCTAATGCAGGAATATACAAAACACCCGGAAGTGTTCTAACCCTTCCACCTTGCAGCGTCAACTTTACTTTTCCACGACCAATGATTCCAGCCTTCCTGTCATCCCCCAAGAAGACATCACCACCATCATATTTCTCATACTCACAGAACGACTCTCTATGGGGAGTGAAGTGAAAGGATGCACCTGAGTCAATAAACCATGCCTCATGATCTACATGTGTACTTGAGGAAGCCAAGTACACATCCCCACCTTCATCTGAGGTGGTTTTCGCCTTTGCAGAAGGAGCCTCATCAAATCCCTTTCCTTTGTCAGGAGCTTTAGATTTACAGTCCCCTTTGAAGTGGCCTTCCTTTCCGCATTTCTAGAACACCACCTTTACAGGTTTTCCTGGAGATTTAGATTTCCCTCTAGATTTAGATCTCCCACTCGATGACTTATTTTTGTTTCTGTTCTTGGACCATCCTCGTACGGACAAGGCATCACCATTTTGGCTCTCCATATTTTTCTGTCTCATATCTTTCATCAGCAAGGCTAAGACTATTTCATCAAACTGCAAGGCAATTGCATTGCTACCTATTGTAATAACCAAACTATCCCA